>OX632364.1:21617294-22012294 GCA_951751655.1 Ophion costatus | reverse complement strand
TATGCCAAGTTTCACAAGTTTTCCGTTGTATACTTTCTTCACAAAAAAATTCCCAAAAAGCGGTAAATTTTGCGAAAAAAAAGACAATCCCCCCTTAAACTACGCGTGAACACGTTAACGGGGTATCCCTCTCTGGAAGCCCAATTTGAAGAGTCAGAATGATGCATTTTTCCCTAGTAACACATTGGTTGGAATAAATTAATTTTTTTCCAGTATGTTGTACACGTGTTTGTGGTTACAATGTAATTTTTTCGGTATAAAATCTTTCGAATCGTTCGTCGTGCTGCAGTTGGCGTTGCAGTTCTCCAGCGGCGAGGCGCGAAACAGCGGGATCTCTATCAGGCTCAAATGTAATCTGAAACGAAAACAAACAATTTTTTATTCAAATATATCCAACTGTCTATGGGTTTACGATCCACTTTTCGAAATTTCGAAAAATACGAAAAATGACAGCTGCGCCAAAGAAAATTTGATTTTTCTCTTGAAAAACGGTATGCTCAAGTCATTGTTGTTAACAAATGGTTCGTCCAATTAAAAAATGCGATCGTGAACCGAAAATGACTGCTGTTTGAACGCTAACGGCGCAAATTCAAGGCAATCGTGTGAAAGTTACTCGAGATATCAATCCCGCCGTGTCAATATACGTAGTTTCGAGATAATCGCGTTCAAACTCGACGGATCGCGGTAAACCCGACACACCCTGTTCCACCAAAATAGGTATAACTTCGTCAATTTTTGGAATTTCAGCGTCCGGTTGGTCTTAAAATATTCTGGAAAGTTCACACTATAGCAGTATGCAAGAAACGATTTTTCGAAGTTTCCGGAGAGCAGCCCCTTAAAGCAGCAAGTTTTAACGTTAATATTCCGACAATATTTGAAACCATTTGAAGAGATATCGGTAAAGTTGAAAAGCTGGGGATCGGATATTTCATACTCTATGACCTAATATATCAACGTGTCGTCAGGAAATGAAAGAACATTGACGAAAAGGAGGAGACACGACAAAGGCTTAAGCGCCGAATGTATAGCCGGTAGAGAATGAGGAGAAACGTTTGTAAGATTATATCACATTGATTTCCGGTGTGTGTGTGTGTGTGTGTGGGTGTGGGTATGTAAGTATATGTACATACATACATATATACATATATACACATATGTATGTATGTATGTATGTATGTATGTATATATAATATGTATAAGTGTATCATCAGATATCCACTGGTACGAGAAAAGAAAATCAACTACAAAAAAAATGTCAAAAAGTCAACAGCTGTTTGTGTCCTCAGTGTTGAAAACCTGTCGTGCTTAGATTAGAAAGTAATACCAGATCGTTGTTTCCTTTTTTTTCACATCATTTTATTCCGTAACGCTTTGGAGTGAGGAAGAGGGGGGGGGGGGGGGGGTCGAAGTTAAATCAAGTTTCAGAAAACTGGTAATATCAAGCATTGGCTGCGGGACACGTTTTGTTTTTTTTCTTTCGAAAAGCATTTTTTCCACGCGTTCGAGAAAGACCCGTAGACGGAAAAAAATCTGGTTTCTTTTTTTCGTTTATTTTTTATCCGCGTTCAATGTAACGTTACATTCGTCGGGGGTCGACGTCCCATATTCATCGGCTAGACTGCAACGCGAAGAGGAAGCAGGTCGAGGCTGCGCGATGAAGATTGGGATCGTGACGAGCCGAATCCACTGCAACGTCTGGAACATGAGGCTGGAATTTTAAGAAGAAATGTAAACGTTTGCATTTTTTTCGGCTTAGTTTCTTTAGTGTAGAAAGTTCGGAGCCTCGGCTCCTCGCAACGTGAGATTTTGTGGAGACGCTTGCTGAACTTGCAGAATCAATAGGAAATGATCACACAAAAATTTCGAAACGTTCGAAAGCATTAGGAATTATTTTAAAAAATGGAGCATTCATTTTCACGAAAAAACAGCGAGCACTTATTCAACGTCCCAATTGCTTTTTCCAATTCGTGGATTTTTAGGAATTGTCTGCAGAGAGAAACTAATAAACTAGGTACTTGTTTTTGGGTTTCAAACAATCTCAAACATAGTGTAGGGTATCTCAGAATGACTTGCAATTTTTTTGATCAATAAATCGTATTATTTATTTTAAAAGTAGGAATATTTTTATTTTATTATGAGGTACAAACATGGAGGTTATGTGTGGAACACAATATCCGATAAATGGCCGCCTTGTCCCTGTTTGCAAACGTTCACTCTTGTGACGAAATTTTCAATAACATTTTGGCACAATTGCGGACTAATTTCATTAATGGTGCGTCCAATTGCTTCGTTGTGCTCCGGAATGGTATGTGGATCATTGGCATACACTTTTCCTTTCTAAAAACCCCAAAGGAAGAAGTCCAATGGCGTCAAATCGCACGATCTTGGTGGCCAATTGACATTCCTCTGCAATAACTATGTAGCAACAATGCAGCAAATAACAATTTCTATGTGTTGCTCGATCGTGTAGCTCTCCACGACTAAACCTCGATACTACCTGATGTCAGCAGTCAAAGATCAGTACTCTATGTTCGCCACAAAAAAATGGCGCGCAATTTAAAATGTTAGGTTATTTTGAGACACTCTTATCAAGATAATGTCCTTTTGCGAGATTGTATGTATTGGCTTTTTCGTGCGAGGTCTTATGGAGGATTTTGCAAATGGTTGCGTTTCCTAAGGGACATTTTGTGGATGGAATTTTCTTTTTTGAATTATTTTATCCAGCTTATTGTGACGAATGATCTTTTGGCGAGTTTTTTTTTTGTTGTATTTCGTTCATTTGAAAGCTTAGGGTAGTGGATGGTTTTTTTTTCATCGTTCTCTAGGAATCCTTATCGTTACGATACGTCACGAGCGATTTTGCCAACCTCTAAGGGTAATCAGGTTCTAATCCAATGTTCCAATTATGCGCGGACCTAACAGGCTAGGGAATCCTACTTTCATGCGTGCGTGTTTTTTTTTCTTGCATAGACGGAAACCCCAGTTAAACGCACGTTTTTCTGCCTCGGGGCTTCACACACGTGCTGGGGATTGTTGTTTCTTCATATGATTTCTTGTCGTGACTACTCCTCGAATAGACATATCTCAGTTTTTGATTGATGGGTTTTTTTGCCCAAATTTAACAGTGCAGCCTTAAGGGGTCTGCATAAACTTGTGCAAAAAGACAAGTAGAAGATTTTGAAGATTTTTTTAATGGTGAGAGTTTTGGGATGACGACGTCGAGATTTTATGTAATATTCACACAGAGCTTGCCAAGTTTGAGCTCTTTTAAAGGGGTTAGGCTACTGTGACGACCCGAATATCGCGGCTATTTGAGAAAATTCATTTTGAAGGAATAAGTAAGAAGTTTGAAAAATCATTTGGAGATTTATTCGTATGCACTTTAACGAAGTTGTGCATCAAATTTCATTTAAAAAATTTATGATTCAAGAAGTTATGAATAATCTCGTGAAGGACCTTAGAACGTGAGGGGCACAACGGTGTACTTGATTTTGGCCACCTGGTTGATCTGAAACAAAAGAAACGATTTTTTTTTCGAAAAATAGATAACATTGGCTAAGACTTGACCGAGATTTTTTTTGTTATCGTGTTTCAATCATCAAAAGGAAAATGTTCAGTTTTTTTTCTTCGATTATTCGAGGAACAATGACATTGATAATAAATAATGAAATAAATGGTAAGAAGAAAAACGTCGGTCAAGAGTAAACTGCTATAACACTGAATATGTGTACCAAATTTCAAGTCAATCCGTTCATTAGATGTCGAGAAATCGTGTACACCGTGTGAAAAAAAATAGTTTTGAGAAAAACGCGTTGAAAGTAGCAGTTCTATAATAGTAATCATAAGTTTACCTGCATTCAGCGAATCCTTCACCATACGTTGGACCTTATTCTTCAATTTGAGTTGCCTCAGGCGACGAACGGGTGTTTGTCATTTTCACTCTAGCCTAACCTCTTAAATCGATAAACAGTGACAATGAAGTTGTCATTATTTAAACAAAGTGCCGCTGCTCCATGGCCAAGCGGTGTAAGTGGCCACTAAGGTGATCTGAAAAGACGAATCGAAATTTTACTTTTAGTATAGTGAAACGATTGTATGGTTGGACATTTTTTTGGAAATTTTGAAAATTACAAAAACAACAAACTATAGAGAAAAAATTGATTTTCAACCAAAGGTACAATTTTAATAAGATATTATTAATATATATACATCAACAAAAAACTATCCGGTCATACCATGGAAAAAATTATAAACTACGCTTTGTACGAATTTGAAGTGTATCGGACGATTAGATATTGCGATACGACTTATACGATTACGACGAATTTTTTGTAGTTGTACGAATGTCGATTTTGAGATACGACGATACGATTTCAAAATACGACTGTTTTGTAAGACATAGTTTTGAGAATAAAAGAAAATAAAAAAGTCTAAATCGCAGTGGATGATTTCACGCTTTACACAAATCGTCCAAATCGTCCGAATTTTTCCAAAATCTTTGTTTCAAATTGAAATTAAGACTAGTTTATAAAATAATGAATTAAAAAAAAATCTATGCAACAAATTGCAAGTTTACGCAGACCCGACAAAATTGACAAATCTTACTACAAAAAAACGAATTCCCACTAATCCTTCGTTGACGCACTTATATTTGGCCACGATTTTGACACGCTGATTCATTTTGACCCGAATAGTACCTCCTTCATCCACCTGCCATCAACAACCCTTTCGTCGGTTTTTATTGGAACAAAGTAGGGATACACTTCAAACATTTCTCAACATGTCTGCATAATTAAAATTCCGAAAATATCAAATCAGTTTGCTCTAAAAAATTATTCGAGATTTTCAATTTTGGAAAGACGAGCACTTTATTTAAAACTCGTCTGGGTCAACATGACCGTGTGTGTGTTAACGTAAGGTTAAGGCGTTACCCCCACTTGTAGCGCAAAAAAAAGCCTTTTTCATGAATTTTTTTAAAGGAAACTACAAAACTTTTTTAATTGATCAATATACACATCTTAAAGAACACATCTTGAAGAACTTTCAGTAATTTTTTTATTGAAAAATATTACATTGTTTAGTGGCAAATGGCTGTCAATGAAATAATGTTTCTATATACACGGTTCGCGGTGACCAACATTGCGGCGAAGTGGATCATCTGAAAAAAAAAATGCGGATGGATTTAGTCAAATATAAGTATAAACTAGTCTTTAATCGAAGGATTTTAAAAAATATTCATTTTTCACAAAATGGCGGACAGTCAAAGTTAATGGTTCGATTTTAACGAAAAAAAATCGAACGATTAAAGACTACATTTGTATGTATTAAATAAGCCTGCAAAATTTCAAGAAGATCGGTTCATTAGTGTCCGAGTAATCTTGGTCACCGACTTCAGAAATGTCATTTTGAGAAAAACGCGTTTAAAGTTTCAATTTCAGTTCTTCAATTCACGGATTCTTCTCTTTCAACGCTCATATCTCAGTCAATTTTGTTCGGATCGACTTGAAATTTTCAGGACATATTCTCAGATACTTATACTTCAAAAAAATGCAATAAAAAAAATCGATTTTTTCAAAATCGCAAGTGGGGGTAACCCCTTAAATAAATTGTTTTCGAGATATTCGAAGGCGAAAATAGCTTCGGGTCAACTTGATGCCACGTGTACTTTAAACTTTGGCACTGAGGAGGTATGCACTTGACGTTGAAAGCTGTCACCCGAACACATCCATTGATCACGCTCTCTCTCTTTCTCGCTCTCTCCCCAAAGATAAACAACGTTATTCGATGATTTGCAACCCGATGCACCAGTGCCTGCTTAGCATACTTTTCTTTTTTCGTTTGTTTTTTGTCTTGTAAATCGAGCGAGTATTTGCGGACGAGATTGAACGAAATGAGATATGTTTTTGAGAGTATAACGTTTGCATCGTTCGAAAGCGTATGCTGAGTACATGCGTGTGCGCGCAAATATTGTGCACATTTGCTTGTGCAAGTGCGCGCGATTCCGAGGCGCGAGGGCGTCATTGGATGACGCTCGGACGATTTCTTCAGACTTCAATTAGCTCCTGCACTAACGTCCCGAAAGTTCAGGCAATAACAAAGCCCAATGTCGCGACTGGCGGAAGAAAACAAAATCGAGTTACTATTTTTACGCTCATCGAATAATCTAATTAACTATAGATTTTTTCGTAACTTTTTGGGAAAACTAAATGAATCCAAAGAGAGTGCAATTTTGGGATTTTTGTTGAAAAAAAAAATCGAGCTACTTGCGACTTCGCTAGAGTCTGTTTTGCGGTGCCCAAATGCTTTTAAGGGGGGAGATCCATTTATAACGTCGAGAATAAACTCCACGAGGAAGCTGAGGTACTGTATGATCCTGAAATATCAGATCGATCGGTAGGTTACTTAGTCATATAATACTTTTTAACTTTGACGGCGTTTTTCCAAAAACCGTCTTTTCGCGACCCTCGACCTAGACAACCCAAAAATTGTCTAAGCGATTTATTTTTAAAAAATTGCACAGTTTTACGTCACATAATCACCGTCTATGTGAACCTAAAATTCCTTGATAATTATTTTTCAAAACTACTTTTTAATTAACAAAGAGTATTGTGACAATTTCATTAAAAATCGAACATTTTTTCAAACACGTACGATTTTTCGAATTTTCACTTTTCCTTGGATTTTTTAGGTTCACATAGAGCGTGTGCGTCTTGGAAATCTGAAACTTCTTGGCTCTGATGTTTCAGATCCATGCACCAGACGCTAGGTTGTACGCCTTGGAACAACTCAGGCGGCTAGTGTCGTACAGCTGCCATCTTTAAACGCAAAAAAAATCGACAATTAAAATATGTAATAATACGTACGTCAAATTTTAATTATGTAAAATAAATAACTTCGGAACCCAAAAATATGGAAAACTCGCGTATTTTGAGCTGGCTAAAGGAATCTTCCCCCTTGACGAATTTTACAATTCAATTTTAAATCGATCCGGAATCCGAAAGTAGCGAAGTAGCGCGGATATGAGTCAGTGTCGAATTTCTTTTCTTTCGCCGTTCGTTCTACGCGAAGCTGCAATTCCAGCTCAGGCTGACGGCTGAATGAAGAGAAAAGTGAGTCATACGCCTTGAGGGTTTCATCAGGCCGCCGAGATTTCCATGACAAATCGATGAGATTGCTGCGCACACGCCGTCGCACGACCCTCAACCGATTTTGCAATTATAATTTGTCCCGTTCGAGTATGATCCCACCAAATGCTATCTGAGTCTCAAAATCCGAATATACTGTTTTATTTCTATCCGTTTTTTTCTTCCTTTTTTAACACTCGGAAATGATTTTTTTTCGAACAAACGTTATTACGTGTCGCAGATCAGAGATAAAAAAGAAAGGAGTGGAATTCGGTGGGCCATTGTCGGATTGCATTGGGAGTTTGCAATTCGTTACTATAGTTGGGAGAGAGAAAGACAGAGAAAACGGTCGATTTGACGATGAAAATGTAGGTCGAGCCCGCAGCTCGACTCGCTCTGCGACACACACGTTCATCAAAAACTGGTGAATTGAAAAATTAAAGAAAGAAACAAAAAAAACATATTCCAACGAAGAGCACTGAAAAAGGAGCAAAATAATTGTTTTTCTCCACGCGACGTACCAGAGAAAAAAAGAGTAATTCGTTTGTGTTGAAATTTGACAGGTGCCGGGTATCCGAATGCACTGAAGGGAAATCGAGGTCGCTTGGGGAATCGTTTGGGGAAAATAAAAGAAAGAACTTGTACAGCTGTGCAAAGGGCCTGTCGTAACTATAGACGTGGGAAAGTTTTTCTTTTTCGGTAGCCGCTACCACGTGGCTAGTACGAGAATCGCCCGCATCTGATATCTGTAACTTCTGTGACAAATTTCTTCCCTCTTGCGGAAAAAAAGTCAAATATAAAATGCGTATGTAGAGTAAGGTGCCGAATTATAGGAACTTTAAGCCCAATTATTGGCACTTTAAGGGCCCAAACACTGGCACTTTAAGGGCATAATTATTGGCAATCTAGAGGCCCAATTATTGGCACCTTAGGGGCCCAATTATTGGTACTATAAGTGCTTAACTATGGCACTTTAAGAGCCCAATTATGGGACCAAGGGCCCAATATTAGCGCGTCAAGGGCCCAATATTGGCGTGTCAAGGGCCCAATATTGGCGTGTCAAGGGCCCAATATTGGCGTGTCAAGGGCCCAATGATGGCACGTTAAAGGCCCACACACTGGCCCTTTAAGGGCCCAATTATTGGCACTTTAGATGCCCAATTATTGGCACCTTAGGGGCCCAATTATTGGTACTTTAAGTGCTCAATTATGGCACTTTAAGGGCCCAATATTGGCATGTCAAGGGCCCAATATTGGCGTGTCCGGGGCTCAATATATCGACACGTTAAGGGCCCAACTATTGACACTTAAGGGCCCCAATTATTGGCACTTTAAGGGCCACTGTGTAGGCAGGAGAGAAGTATCCATGGTGGGGTGCCCGAATAAGGTCACTTTACCCTACTCCGCTAGGGGTTCGATACGATTGATCGATCCGATCGGTTGTGTAGATCCACATATGAGCAGAGTGTCCGCGTTTGCAAAGCACTCTAGCATAGCGTGGCTAAAGATTGCCTCATTGCAAAGGTATGACGACGAAGGTGTCGCGGAAGAGATAAAGTCTGTAGGTTCGACGGTGTTTTTTTTTTTCACGATTACTTTCCGGTGCGTTTCGTAAGGCACGGAGGCGTTCAGGCTTTTCGAAAAATTCCCGCCAGTCACGTAGCGTTCCTCTTATCTGATTTTTTATCGTAGACAAACTCGGGCCTCCCAAGCTCGGTGTACGAACGTAAATTACCGATAACGAGCCTTCGTTGCTCGAAGAAATTTCGTTATCGTATAGAAAAAAATGGAAATCTTTTCCTTGTCGTTTTTGGCGAGTGTTGAAACTTCATCCTGGTTTTTCACAGTTATACAACTGGGGCGATATTTTTTCTGTTCGCATGTTTCCATTTTGAGAATTGTCATTGCTTTTTAAGAGGTCTGCATACATTTGGAATTTGAAGAAATACAGTTTTTTTATTACACCGTTTTTTTTAGTTATAATATTGAAAAATAATAACAACTTCTTTGTTTATCAATTTTTCAATTTCTCATAGGTCGATATTGTCAATCCTATGTGTAAATAGTGTCCAAAATCCCGACCTCGCCATTCCAATGCCCTCAATTTTTATGTTTGAAACGTGTATCCTTTAAATCCTCTGTCGGGATGCATAGATGATCATAATTTCCAGTTGAAACTCCTATTATTAACTATATTGTTAGGGATAAAAACGTCAATAATATTATATGGGGTCCCAAAGACCTCACTTACAGGCGTTGCGAAAGCTGACGTGTCTAATGAAGTATTATGCACTATTATTATTATTATTATCATCATTATTATTATTATTCTCACCCTTCTGCTTCTTAAGTTTAGATGACTTTAAAAATCGATGAAATAATGCATTACGGCCTCGAATTTGTTGTCTTCGGTAATGTTTTACAAACGCGTTTTCTCGAAACGACGTTATTTCAATTTGTGTACACTCAAAAAGTTTGTAACCTATAATTTTATAAAAAGATAGTTAGTTTCTTTATTTAATTACGCTCTATATGGACCTAAATTTTGGGGTAATATCATTGATTGAAGCATATTTGTTATAGCAAAAAAGGTTACAAAATAATGACAAAAATTATATCATTTTGTTAAAACACCTCTGAATGATGCAATTTTCTAATTTTTTAGACAGCGTTAGGTCCATATAGAAGGAAAACATGTTCTTAAAGAAATCTTCAAACCGTATTGATTTTCGATGAAAACTGTGGCCTCCAGACTGTACACAAACAGCAAAGTGTACACAAGCAGCAAGCCTATTTTCAGAGGAAATGTTTCGAAAGAATTCAAATATTCGTTTGAAAATATGTATAAAATATTCCCAAAGTTTGAATAAATTCATTCCTTGTGAAAATAATCGTGAAAAGCACTAAAAAATAAACTACTCCGAAACTGGTTTCCTGCCTTAATCGCTTTTTCCTTCAATTTTGGAACGTAGGACTCGCAAATCAGTGCCAAATCAAGAATTGTGCAAAATGCATATGTAACGTCTAGCTAGTCGACGGAAGGAGCGAGGGAGCGAGAGAGAGAGAGAGAGAGAGAGAGAGAGAGAGAGAGAGAGAGAGAGAGAGAGAGAGAGAGAGAGAGGGAGAGAGACAGAGAGACAAAGATTGATTGACTGATTGATTGAGAGAGAGACAACGAGAGGGAAGGAAAGGCAGGGACGAAACACCCACGAAGAGTACTCGAAACAAAGCGTCTGAGAAAAAGACAATGAAATTTCGTACAAGACGTGGTAACAATGCAAGGATGACGGTCATTGCTTCGCTGAGCTTTAAAAAATTGGTCTTCGCGTATCGCATACCAGGATGCATACGTGAATGCACATAACTACGGAAATTCTTTGTTTCTCTCTCTCTCTCTCTCTCTCTCTCTCTCCCCCCTCTCTGTCTCTCTCTCTCTCTCACACTCCAGCTCCCTATCGTTCATTCCTAGGATCTCGTTTCTTCCTTGACGATGGATATATAATCGTCATTGCTGGGCTCTCTTGGGGGCTTTGGCCTGTGCGAGCATTGTCGTCCAGAGAGTCCACCTTACAATCTTTTTCAAACTGGTTACTCCCTCCTTCGAGGAAAGGAGGGAAAGAGAGAGAGAGAGAGAGAGAGAGAGAGAGAGAGAGAGAGAGAGAGAGAGAGAGAGAGAGAGGGAGAATGGGAGTTCTGGACACACGCGTGGTTGCACTTGTCCATTGTAAAATTGAGACCAGACTCTACATATACCCACAATTCTCTATGCTCGAAGTATTTTTTTGACTCGTGAATGTCTCACGTCATTTTGCCACTCTAAACACACACACACACACATGCCTTTTATTTCCCGTATTTGGCCTGGTGAATGGAATAATGAGATTCAAAAGTCACGCTCCGAAAACTAGAGGCAGGGTGCAGGCGCGAGGGGAAGGGGGCTCTTAATATTGTCAACATCGTAGGCACACATTTGATTGGATATCTGTCTGAACGAAAATTAACACACATTCAAACACCATATTATACTTTATTCAATATTTTTGTAAATACCTTGTTGCGTTGCCGAGCAATTATCGCCATACCGTGTGTGTGTGTGACGAAACATTGTGCAGTACAAATATAATGTTGCGCTATCAATTTCATCGATCCAAGTTTGTAAGTAGAAATTTGAGAAATTTCGAGGATTGGAGATTCACATGTCATTTTCTATATTTACGATATATTTTTGTCTATGTATATGCACAGTGAGTTGATGGGCTCTGTATAAACTTGAAATTAGGGAAAAAACGATTTTTTAAATAGTTTTATAGCTCAGGCTTTGAAATTTTATTTCCAACAAAGATTTTGTAAAATTTTCTAAAATATACCGAGTAATGACGATTTTTGTGACGGGTCATATGCCTTCGCCGCAGTGAGCCCATTTTTCTCTACACGATTTTTTTATACAACGCTGTAAGTCGCATCTCAAAATGTATGGAGAGTATATTTTATTTTAAATATCTTATATTAAATATATTATATTATATATTTATTTTAAATATTTTATATTAAATATTCATTTTAAATGTTTTGTATCAAATTCATTTTATCTATCGAGTGTGGTTTATTATTTTCGATCGTATTGCTGGATGATTGCTTGCTATGCTTATCCGCTGGTGAACCCTTCGACTACACACTGGGTCATTTTGACCCCATTTTCTTCTTCGTGCTAGTACGTATTTTTCAACGCATCTTCCACTTTGAACGAATGTTTGGGCACTTAATTGTTGGTTTTCCTACAAAATAAATGTTGAGCCACAAAATAAGGATCATTGGCTGCAAAAAATGCATATTTGCCGGGATATAACGATCTGAAAAACGTCTGGGGTCCGATCGACCCCACATGCGGTTACAGGTTCGTGGTGGAAGTGTGCAGTTGAAGGGTTAATCACGAATGATTAAAGTCGTTTTTTTGGTCAAAGGTCGAACTTTTCCGAAAACTTGCCGTTATTCGCAATGTTCAAGATTTAAAAAAGTATCCAGTCGTAAGAAAGTTTTATTGTTATAGCCAAAATACGTTTTTCATTTCAGTTCAATCTAGTTGCCGGACCACCTACTCCGATTGGCAATGTAGCAGGGGCGGAACTTTGTTCAAATAGTGATGCCTTCGCTGGTTATCAATATTTGTCAATTTAAAATAAAAGTCAAACTCGGCAAGGTTATGCAATAATTGTCTGTAAAATACGGACCTTGACATCCCCAATACTTTCATAATGAAAAAAATATTGAAAATCAACCTGTCTTCTGGGCCCCAAGCTTGTGTAGATTCGTTTAAAAAAAGTATCTGCACACTTTGCTTCGCTGCAATAAATTTTCGAAAGAAGAATATTTTTGCAGATTTCTCATTTGATAGCTTCCTTCAAACACAAATATTGTATGTTAATGTTAATATAAATAATGCATAGGAAAGGGATTTCCATTGTGATTATTCCGATATTTTTCGATTTTTCGACTATTTTCATACTTTGCGTGACTATAGAATGACCTTGTGTGAAGGTCGATGAATTCGTCTTAAAATCGGTAATAATGTCATCGAAAAAAATACATGGTTCCATTAAAAAAAGTGGAGCTGACCTTGACGTAGCTTCAGCGCCTCCACCGATAAAAAAATAGTCCAGTATGACGGCTTTCTTGAACACTGAAACTTTTGTCTGAAACGTTTTTGGATATGATCAATAGTTTGAGTGCTATTGCTCTGTAACACTTTATGTGCCTCACCCTGTGTATGTTACGGCTAATGCTCGGTGGTTGGATAAAGCTAGCAATATCCAAGGCCGTTAATTGAAGAACGAAATTTAACAAAAAAATACCGTCTTTCGAACTTTATCGTTTCGGCCCGTCTCGATTTCTTTGGATAATTGTGAAATTATATCAGAATAATATTATTCATTTTATAGAGCTACTACGTAAAATAAGGCATAAAGTTCCGAAAAGCCCATACCGCCGATTAATTTGGAATTTTCTGTACCCATGTATTTTGACTCGCTGATCACGAATATTATAGTGAAAATATCCGAAAACTTGATTTTCAAGGTCAAAACTCCCAAAAACTGATTCTCTGAAAGTTTTTCTATTTTATTTAGATAAATGTTGATCTTTGAGAAAAATGTTTCCCACAAAAGTTGTAGCCTATAAAAAGATTGATCTTTGATCTTGTATACAGCTTCTGTCTAAAATCATTCTGTTTCGAGAAAAATGGGATAATGCTCTAATACGTACATATTGCTAGACTTCATTAGTTTCGATATTATCTACTTACGCACTTTACCTCGATAACGTCGGAGTTTAGTTTTTAAAGTGCAGTCCAGTCTTTAAACCCAAACAAGCCCAAACAAACCCAAACAAAAAGGCAGAAATTAAATAAAATTCAAAAAAAGCAAAAAAATACAATAAAATATTACGAAAAAAGCAAAAAAATGCACTTCAAAGACTAAACTCCAGCCTTCCCGCGGTAAATTGCGTAAGTATGCAGTATCGAAACTAATGGAGTTTAGCAAAATGTACTCATCGGAACATTATCCCATTTTGCTCGAAACAGAATGGTCTTAGACAAAAACTGTCTAAAACCTAAAAGATCAATCTCTCCATAGGCTACAACTTTTGTATGAGACATTTTTCTCTAAGATCACCATTTATTAAAATAAAATAGAGAAATTAAAAAAAAATCAGTTTTCATGAGTTTTGACCTTGAAAATCAAATTCGCGGGTATTTTCCGTATCACGTTCGTGACCAGCGAGTCAAAATCCATGGGTGCAGGAAATAAAAAGGACTATGTTATTCTATCGTTTTGCGATTGTCCAAAATGATCGAAAACTTACGACCGGTAATGTATATTTCAAATAAACAGTATCGTAAACATTGCTCTAAACGAGCGAATAAAAAAATGAGCCTCTCTGCGACAAATGGTATGGTGAATATGTGTAGATGTTTACATAGCTGGTTCAGGGACATTTGCTGAGTATCTACGCTCTTCGCAGATCGCGCAATACCACGTCACAATACTACCAATTTAATTGCACAACATTATAATACAAACGTACGTGCCATTGCAGGAATCGAAAGAGGGTACCTTACCATACGAGTGACTCGTCGTTGTCGCCGATGACTCGACCTGCGCGCGGTTTTAACGCCCGGAGAGAGAGAGAAAGAGAGAGAGAGAGGGAGAGAGAGAGAGAGAGAGAGAGAGAGAGAGAGAGAGAGAGAGAGAGAGAGAGAGAGTGAGAGAGAGAGAGAAAGAGAGGAACCGCTTCGACGTTCTCGCAGCTATCACGCTGTTTGAAAGCCACCACGCTGCTCAGTGTGCTCCAAGGCTGGCAAACGTCGAGACGTATATCCAGCTAACGTTCTGAACAAAAAACTCGTAAGGAGTGAGTGCTCCTCGTAATCACTCTCGCGTCTATCCTCCCGCATAAGATCCTTACTCGTGTCCTCAAAACGAACTTTCCTCTCGAGCGTTAACATTCTTTTTTTTTCGACACACGGACACATTTGCCAACGAGGAAATTTACGCGTCCATCGATCTCTCGTCGATCAACATTTTTCCACCAGTGCGAAGGATACGCTCTCTACGCTGTTTCTTTTTTTGTTTCCTCCATCCGGATATCGAGTTTCGCGGGAATATATTGCAATACGGGGAGTGCCGTGCTCGAAAAAAAAAGCGAGGAACGATTTCGGAAATTGGAGTAAGAGGATTGTGAAGGAGAAGGTGAAGAATTTTGTGACGAGGAAAGGTGAAAATACGCACAGGAGGTGGGGGTAGCAGCGAAGATCACGGAAGGATTATATTCGGGCAACATGGCCACCGCTATAGACGACCGGCAGGAGCTTCTTGAACAATTTCAAGTCGTGAGTCCTTTTTATTTCTGTGGAATGATCGGGCGACGTTCGCCACCGGGTATTGATCAACGTCGCGACTTTACACTGGCACAGAGGGAACGCCGTTACCTCTTTTCGTTTGTCATTATTTCGAGCAGGGATGTGTCGGAAAGACTTTTGCCAGACACGAGGAAATTTCAGGCTACCTTGTGCCGTGTAAATCTCCCTCTCTCTCTCTCTCTCTCTCTCTCTTTGCCGCACTCACTCCCTATATCGATCCGTGGCCAGTATTCACATGCCCGCCACACGGCGTTTTGAACCTGCAACGACGATGCCGCGTGGACGCCGGGACGACTATATACATCGCGGAATGCGCCGGGTGTCACCGCCCTTTTTTTTCTCCGCATCTCCGATTTTTTACCTTTTTGTTGTTCACTCACGCTTTGTTTATGCGGAAACAGATTTATCGCACGTGGAAAACTTATGCACACACGCACACACATAGAGGTGTGAGAGGACGTCTGGTGTGATTGAAGTGCAAAACTTATTCAACGGGCCTGCTAGGGGCCCAAGAATCGGAGCATTTTTCAAGATTTTTTTTTGACCAGAGCACTCGGGTCGCGCGGTCGGGATTTTGCACACAATTTGTACATCGTTTTGACGGGTTGGAGTTTTTTTTTCGTTAAAAAATATTGATAAGCGATGACGGTGATGTTATTTGAAGATCGTGCCGAAAAATAAAAAATGTACTTTTAGTATGATAATTGCAGTTTCGTATGACTGGGTAGTTTTTTCGAGTTTTGAAAATTATGGAAATGACAAGCTGGAGAAAAAACTCGATTTTCGACCCAGAAGAACAAATTTGATGATTGTTTGTAAAAAATGGATATACATATCGAAAAATCACTATGGTTTGTACGGATTTGAAGTGAATCGGACAAAGAGGTTTTGAGATACGACTCACGTTTCAGAAAAACAGAGTTTCGGGAAAAATGGGTATACTTGTGAAATTAGAGGTGAACGATTTTCAATTTTTTTTTATTTCGTATTTGTTGATCGTTTTCACGTTATAATTGCTTATATTTTATATCGCTAATAAAGTAGGCTTATTAAGGCAAATTTTGAGTAGAGTAATTATAGTTTAAAATAAAAACAGTATCATTTCTGTGTAAATATATAAAAAAGCTAATTTTTGTTAAAAGTGTCTAGAATTAATTCCACTAGTGTCTATTGCAGCGGGGCGTTTCGCCGTAGTGCAGTGGGCGATCTGACCATTCACAAAAATCGTCAGAGCACCGGTAAATTTTTCGAATCATTACAAAATTGTTGTTGCAAATTGAAGTTAAGACTCTAGACTATTTAATTATAAAATAAAAAAAATATTTAAAAAATTTGAAGCTCATGCTGACCCCTCTAAGGGGATTGACATTGCACATACATGTGGCCCTCTACATGGATAGTCGGAAAATAATACAGTGATCGATACAATGTATATTAATATCAATAAATTAATGAATTTTAATTTGAAGTAATATTATTTTTTTATGCACTTGAATATTTCTTTCTCTCGACCTCAAAATAATCCTTCTCTCGACCCATAAATAAATAAGGTGTTGAACTTTTATGGTTTGTTCTTATTTTTTATTCGAACATAATCGCGACCCCCCGGAAAAAAAGGCGACGATGTTGCAGACTACAGAATCGAAATCGGGCCAGATCGAACGGGTTTTTTTCGGCATATTTTTAAAAGCGAATCGTCAATTATTCGTGGTCGACTGGGGGGAATCTTGGTGACGATTCTCTTTAAAGAAATTTGCCTCCAACACTTTGCTTTTCAAATGCTTAAAGTTTCCCTTGCTCATCTACGCGCATTGAAGTTTCTCATTAATAATTCGCTACGTCTCGATGCGTGGAAAAATGGCATATTGTTGAAAAAAAATGTAACGACTGGAACAATGCTCGCAGAGAGCACGCGGTTATCGTTGGTTATTAACCAGGCGTATTAAAGGCTAAACGACTGTTTACCATTATTTACGATTCTTTTAAAAGCAACCTCGCATACGTTTTATCACGCTCAATTGACTGTTCAAACAATCCGGATACTGAAAGAGGACTACAAAGAGTACATAATTCGCGTTGAAAAATTCCGAGGCCGATATAGATAATACGAGTCGCCTCAATAATTGCGACAAAATACAAATATCTGTACTCGTTCAAGTGGACTCCTAAATTAAATGTTAGCCTGTCAAATGATCAAAGTACGACGTTCCGTAAAAAAACATCTTGCAAAAAAAATTATCAAAGCCTCTTTGAAAAAAGATAGTCAACGAAAAAAATGCTAACACTAAAAGTTTCCATACAAAAAAAAAAACATTTCCCATCGCATTCATCGTTAGAATATACAGTTTTTGAGTTAAGAAGGGGAAAAATGTTCCTTTTTTCCGAACGGGAAAACTCGAGGTGCTTTCTGTTGCTTTTTTAAGTCACCACTCTAGTTCTTTTCGGGGCACGAGTTGTACCTATGTTTAAGCACGTGCTTGCTATCTGCCAAAGCCATTTACGTTTTTTACGTCAGCAGTGAGTCATACGTGTAAAGAAAAAAAGAGGTACAGGGATGAGCGAGCGAGCGAGCGAGCGAGCGAGCGAGAGAGAGAGAGAGAGAGAGAGAGAGAGAGAGAGAGAGAGAGAGAGAGAGAGAGAGAGAGAGAACGACAGAGACGAAGAGAAATTAGCGCAGGAAAGATTTGGTAAAATGCGGATGAATAAACTCACGCGAACCAGAGTTCAACGATTTTTCTTACGTGTCGTGAGATAGTTTTAGCATATTGCAGCTTTTCGTGCCGCTGGTGCTCACCGCTCAATCTAGCCCATTGTATCCATGTACACGTGTATATAAATATATGTACATATATATGTGTATATGGATACAATGGGCTGGGCGTAGATATAAGAGAAAAAACAACTTTGGGCTCGTTATATCTATGTAATGTCGATTATCAGTACATGTAGCTATTTTGAAAACCGTGCTTCAAGTCGAATATCTTTAAAATAACTATTCCCTGTATATTAGGTCATTAAAGGGATAAGGCGTTACCCCGACTTGTAGCGCAAAAAAGGCCTTTTTCACGAATTTTTTTAAAGAAAACTACAAAACTTTTTTAATCGATCAATATACCATCTTAAAGAACACATCTTGAAGAACTTTCAGTAATTTTTTTATTGAAAAATATTACATTGTTTAGTGGCAAATGGCCGTCAATGAAATAATGTTTTTATATACACGGTTTGCGGTGATCAACATTGCGGCGAAGTGGATCATCTGAAAAAAAAATGCGGATGGATTTAGTCAAATATAAGTATAAACTAGTCTTTAATCGAAGGATTTTAAAAAATATTCATTTTTCACAAAATGGCGGACAGTCAAAGTTAATGGTTCGATTTTAACGAAAAAAAACGGCCGTTTTTTGGCTACAAAACGGCCATTTTTTTCGAAAAAAAAATGGAACGATTAAAGACTACATTTTTATGTATTAAATAAGCCTGCAAAATTTCAAGAAGATCGGTTCATTAGTGTTCGAGTAATCTTGGTCACCGACTTCAGAAATGCCATTTTGAAAAAAACGCGTTTAAAGTTTCAATGTCAGCTCTTCAATTCACGGATTCTTCTCTTTCAACGCTCATATCTCAGTCAATTTTGTTCGGATCGACTTGAAATTTTCAGGACATATTCTCAGATACTTATACTTCAAAAAAATGCAATAAAAAAAACGATTTTTTCAAAATCGCAAGTAGGGGTAACCCCTTAAGCTTCTGTGATGACCTGAAAAAAACAGGTTTTTTTTTTAATTTGACGGTATAAGTAAGTTGATTGAAAACTCGTTTCGTTATGTACATTATGTTATGTACATTAACACCGTTATTTACCGAATTTTATTAAAAAACATTAATAATGAAAGAAGTTATAAACAATCTCGTAAAGGACGTTTAAACGCGCGGGGCTCAAAGGTGTACTTGTCTGAAACAAGTATACCTTTGAAGTACGCAAGGACTTCAATAATCTGAACGACAAAAAAACGAGTTTTTTTTTCTTAAAATAGATAATATTGGCTAAGACTTGACTTGGTTTTTCTTGTTATCGCGATTCAATGATCAAAGTAAGAATTTAATTTCTTTTCCATGAAAAATTACATCATTATTCTTAATAACTAATGAAAAAAATGTTAAGAAGATAAACGTCGGTCAAGACTAAACTACTATTGCACTGATTGTGAATAAGTACCACAAATTTCTGTTTAAAGTTTGACTAGCAGTTCAATCATTGTAATCATGCATTTACCTTCAATCTGCGATTTCTGGGCCATATGTAGGACCTTCCTCTTCAATTTGACTTCCCCAGAGCGACGACGGAGTGTTCGTCACTTGCACAGGAGTCTAACCCCTTAAGTTAGCCTCTTAAAACGACGGAACCCATATTCGAAAATAACGCCAGCTTTTTTACTTTACCATGGTTTACAAAATTGAATCTGCAATTGGCAATTCGACTGACAGTCGGAAACCAAAACGTTCGTCTGAAAAGCTGAAAGGCTGACCTTCACTATACGAAAAAACCCAGAACTGTCAAAGTGAAATATCAGAGATATCGGGTATCAAACTTGATACTTGAGGTAGTCGGACATTTCGTACTGAATGGCCTATTATATATGTACATATACAGAGTGGCCCGAAAAGTCAAGAGAAAATGGTCCAAGAGGAAAATCTAGGTGCCTTGGTTTAATATCTTTTTAGTTTTCTCAAAAACATATTTTTTAAATTTTCTTTTCGAGTTTTCTTATAGTATATGTTTTTATTTTTTCACTTTTACATATGTACCTTCATCCTAGAAGTTTTCGCGAGCGATTGGAAGTCGTTTAGACTAGTATACGTATTTGTTTTTTACCATCTGAACTTCAATTACTGATCTTCCCAAATCTATGTTTTTAACTTTTGATAAAAATCTAAGGTGTTCACATTAGTGTTTCGTTGGTGATTTATTTATTGCTGCATAGTGCACTTCATAACGATAAGGCAAGTTGAAATAAATGACGGGAAAAGTACACACCGAAGAAGAAAATAAAAAAAGTTTTTTTCTCGAAAACTAAAAAAAGTTCGTAGACTATACACGGAGGTTATTTGAATAGGCATTGATACGAGGCATCTAGATTTTTCTTTTGAACGTCACTTTTCGGGCTACCTTACGTATATACATTACCTATACATATACATATATATATATATACACAGGGTATCGTGTTATTAATGAATAATCCTGCAACTGCTGATAAGTCAGATCATGTTCTACTATATGCTGGATTTTCAGTTTAGTGAAAGTTTAGTGAAAGAAAAATCATCTGCTTTTGGTTTTTCACATGCCATTTCTACAAATATTATGAATCGGCAATAACTAAGCAATTTTTAAAAGTAATTGGCACGATATGCGTAGTACATTTTTTTAGACCGCAGACTATCAAAGTGAGATGTTCGAATTGGTTTGTATGAAAATTCTGCATAAGATCGTTTTTCATAAAGTTTCGTCAACATTTAGGGTTAAAAGGAAGACTTCTAGATAAAACAAATAACCTAGAGTATTTTTTACAAAACCGGAAAAAAAAGTTATCATTTGTAGACATGGGATGCGAAAAACCAAAAGCAGACGATTTTCATCTTGAAAACCGTGGGACTTTTACTAAACTGAAATTGCAGCATATAGTAGGGCATGATGTGACCTATAGACAGTTGCAGGATTATCCGTTCATAATAGGACACCCTGTACATGAGTGTGCAAGGGTGTACGTATGTTTGTATGTACATGTCGAGTTTCGTCCACCCACGACCACACCTTGATTTACCTTCGCTTTATTTTCTCACTTGCGCTAACCGCTAGCGATGAATTTCGTACAACTCGTTTCCTCTTTCCCCTATACATCGCCTCGGTATAGATTTTTTACTTCCACGTTAAAAAACGTTATTAAATCAATCATCGATAGTGAGGAATGTGGGATTTTCTTTTCTTTTCCTTCGAAAGCATGAAAGGAATAAAATCGTGCGGCTATTAGTTCGGACGAATAACCATTCGGTAGCACGGAAGATATTCGTCGGAATACAGATTAGAGTTCTTTTGATTAAATTCCGTTCTTTTGATTAATCGTTGAAATTCACAATTTCCGGAATATTTTTCGAAAGAAAAAAAAATCGAAAAAATATTTCGCAATAAGAATAACACTGGTAAAAATATGAGGTTGTTATAATAAAGTTTGCATCGTTGGAACACACTACGAAAATGAATAAATCCAAACCCAAGACCATGATGATGAATCCAAGCTAATCGGAATGAATTGCTTTCTGGTATATTTAGCCTACGGTAATAACTCGAACGTCCTTTCTCTCAGATTCTCAATGAGACTGTACGACTCGAAGAATTTACAGTTTATTTATCATAAGAATTTAAGTATGCAAAAAAAATTATAGATAATATGGATGAAGAAGAGAAAAAGAAAATTAAAAAAGTATTCGTAGTATTCGAAGGACACAAACTCGTATGACACGAATCAAAGGCTAGACGCGAATGACAAGGACGACGATTAGATCACGAAAGCAGGGACATTAATCGTTGAAACAAAGACATTAAAATTCTTTTGTGTCACCACGACCATACACATATGGGTACATGCGCGTTCAAAAGATCGCCAAAGTGTCATATCGATGAGGAGACCTCTCAGAGATACTATGAGGACAATATGAGAGATTGTGACGTGTACATACGACATCGCTCGCTGAAACAATGAGCTTGTTTGCCCCGCGTCCGAGTGCAGCGCTGAACAACGTACGTCACGTGTTTGCGGGGTTCGAGATGAAATTACTTCCATCCGCCGCGGTATACTGTCGAGGAAAGTCTTCAATTATCTTATTGATCGTCGCAGCGATGAAATTCTCGCAGCTTCCCGCCCCTGCAACCCTTTTCACAGACTTCCTATCGTCCCGTGTGGCGTACACTGTGCGCTCCATTAAGGGGGCCACGTATCTTTAGGCGAGGAAAAATGGTTGATTTTCATGATTTTTTTTAAAGGTAAAATTTCTTGAAAAATGTTGAGACTTAGGGTATATTTTATGACTGCTTTTGGGCTGTTATGTGGTATTCTTTTATTTATCTTTAAAACTAGAGGGGCTTACCCCCTCTACGGTCGTCTAAACGGACTGCGGTGGATGTTGTCAGACGGCGTGACACGTAGCGTCGGCGGGATCGATCTGAAGAAAAAACAACGAAGATTTTTATTTTATCAACACACATACGCAAAATATGAACCGAGAAAAAGTAAGGAATGTTGAAAATTGATGAAATGGTACGCTTTGAAAGAAAAAGAGTGAATAAAAAAATGGCTATATTTTTCAATAAAAAAGACTTTTTTTTATTTTTGTAACATTTAGGGTCATGCTTTAGGCAATAAGGTTAGGAAGATTTATACCAAATTTTATCGGAATCAGTCGATTAGTTTTTTAGCTATACGTCACGCCAGTTTCGAAAATGCCATTTAGAAGACCGTGTCATAGCTCCGCCTTTTGTAAAGATAAAAAATACCATGTAAATTGCCAAAAGTAGTAATAAAGCGCCCTAAGTCTCGAAAATGGTGAAAAAAAACGTTTTTTTAAATAAAAATCATGAAAATCAGCAAATTTGTTTCTCAAAGGTATCTTTGAGAAACAAATTCCCCCCTTAGCGGGTCTGCATAGGCTTGGGGTCAAAAAAATGTGTAATGGGCCAATGTGTAGGTGCTTTTGCGAACTGGGGAGATCTGAAAAGGAAAGTAATTTTTTTTTTATCTTTAGTATAATAATAAAAGTTTCGTATGACTGGATATTTTTGAAATGTTGAAAATCACGAAAATGGCAAACTATAGAGAAGAAAGTTCGAGTTTCGACCAAACAAACAACTTTCATAATTTATTATTAACAAATAGATAAACATATCGAAATATCATTTGGCCATACGATAAAAAATGTTACAAGCTGTGCGTTATTTGCATTCGAAGGGAATCGAACGAATAGATTTTGAGATACGACTTACACCGTTTCCTAAAACATACTTTCGAAAAAAATCCAAAAGCAAAAAGGGTGGATATAACGCGGTCAATTTTTGAAATTACGGCAAAATCTTGTTGAAAATTAAATTTAAGACTATAGGGTATAAAACTATGTAATAGAAACTCGTTTTTTAAATTTCAAGCTTGTGTAAGCCCCTTAAGCAAGAGATTAAACGGATGATGGTGACGATTGCATCGTTTAAACGCAATAAATGGCGCATAATTCGGGCGTGCATCTTGCCGTCAATGATCAATGATGGCACAGAGTGTTTGTTACCACTATACAACAAAACAACATTTAAAAAAATGGAGATCTGCTATAAAAAAATACTAAAACAAGCTGCTGGACTACCGACAACGTTCCCGACAGAAGATCTCTGGCAGATGACCGGTGAAAAACCGTTCTTGGAACGCCTTACACAACTACACCGAGACGGACTAAATAAGCTCCGAAATCACACATGTCCTTATCTAAAAGGACTCACAGCAGACGACTTCCGACCGTACGAAAATCCAGCAGCAAAACGAAACATACTCTGTCCAATAACGGGACCTACTCACTAACACTCATTGTATAGCTAACCTCACCTCATCATGTAAATATCTATTCATCCACCAAATCTCATTAGTATTAAGGAAACGATGTCGAAAAACAAACAACAATATGAGCAAATCGAAAGATAACGAGACCCAACACCTATTTCTATATCAAACCTAATCATTTTCTATACCATGATAGTCTAGAGACCCTAGGGGCAAGAAACTTAAACATGAATATGTAACTAAAATAAGATTAATAAAAAAAAAAAAAAAAAAAAAAAAAAAAAAACGCAATAAATGTTAATTTTTTCTGAATCTGTCGTATTCTTTTTTCTTTGGTGGACTTGGCCGATAGAAACAAATGCAACGTTTTTCAGGGTTCTTATATCCGAGATCTAAAAGCTAAATTTGCACCAAAAGATTTTGAATTATACCAAATCCCAACACAAGCAAAATTGAAGGAACTTTGAATCGAAAAGTATTTCCACTCCGTTCGAAAGAGTTAAAATTTAACGCTATTACAAAAATGGGATGATTCACATTGGAAGAGACCCTAAAACGAGTCGACGAACACCATGAAATAGAAGTGAAACAGACATTATGTACACTGTCTGACTGTCTGCCAAAAGTTTTGGACACTTCAGATAATTGCTAAACTTTCGATTACTGGATAATTGCCAAATTATGTTAGAATAATATAATTCTTCTTATTTATTATTTTACGAAGTTACCGTATAACTAATTATATACACACACACATATATATATATATATATATATATATATATATAATTAATTATGTTATATTAAGCTCTGTATAGATATCTACATTATTCTAATATAATTTTCAGATTATCCAAAGTAATTGAAAGTTTTGCAATTATCCAAAGTGTACGAAAACTTTTGACCGGTAGTGTACATATATAACATTTCAGGGCGCCATATTACAACGTTATGATTCATTTTAATTTGTAATTTCAATTTAGATAAATTGCGTCTGATATCAAGAGGCGCGGCAGCGTCATGACGCGAAGTAATTTATATATCTAAATATGTCTATGGATACAATTAAATTAAAATTGAATGCTAAATTGATAACGGCCCTATAATTAGTATACTGAAATGATACGGGAATAACCATGCTAATAAAATAAAGAACAAGTCATGATAATAATAATAATGAATTTTGTCAGTGTTAATACTAAATTTCAATGATATCAATTTAAATTTGTAATTGCAATCAATGTGTCAATTGTAATTACAAATTTAAATTTCATTAAAAATCAAATGCAGTGTGTTATTTGATCTTATATATATATATATATATATACACATATCTTTGGAAACAATTAAATTAAAATTTAATGGAAAATTGATAACGGTCCGATAATTAGTACACTGGAATAACAATGTTAATAAAACAAAGAACAATAATAATTAATAATGAATTCCGTTAGTTTTAATCCCAAATTTAAATCACATTAATTTAAATATGTGATTTTCATTTCTTTCAAAATAAAATGCAGTATGTCATTTGATCTTCTGCTGTCATTTCCGCCCCAGGGATCTTCCTTACGGCTTGGCTAATCATCTGATTTTTGTTTCACTTGCTCACTATACTTTTCGACCCAAATGGTACTCCTTACAGATACGGCAGATTTCCTCTTTTCACAAGGAACATTACTTAAGTGTCCGCCTTCGATTTGGTTGAAACTCATGTATGTGATAAAGCATTGAAAACTATTAGACAGGTATTTTTTTATATCTGCGGAAAAAGGGGTATTTTTTTATAACTGCGGGAAAAACGGGGAGGGGTAAACCACCCCTCGAAGAAGGGCGTGTCACTACGTAGTTTGGCAGTTTCACCCACTAGCAGTCCACCGATCGGAATGAAACAAAAACCAAAATTCTTCTAATGTAAAACGATAAAAAAATTACTACACAATAATTGAAAAAAAATGAAATTAAGGGGTGACACGCCTTACTTTGAACAGTCGTTCCCCCGTTAAAAAACGTTTTTCCTCAGAAAAAAAAAATACGTGTCTAACAGCTTTCAATGCTTTATCACATCTACGAGTTTCAACAAAATCGGAGACGGACACTCAAGTGATGTTTTTTTGTCGGTCAATCGTGTTTTCTTGGGAACTAGACGTATAAGAGTTTTATCGAGGAAATTTCCTCCCGAAGACGTCGCATGGAGAATGGCGACGTCATAATACGAAATAATCGATACTCCAAAAACCACCCCTATTCACGTTGAATCACTTATAAACGTGCATTACAGAGGCGCTATATTTCACGAGGGGGGTGAAGACCGAGGCTGTCGACTCCCCGGGTCCCCATACGTATCCACGGTAACGTGAATCAACCCCGCGCACGGTTTTCCGATTTTATTTTCACCGCAAACTTACCACCGCAGCGGAAAATTAATCGTCCATTTTTCATCACGGCTCTTTTTGGCTTGCTGTTTTTTTTTAGTTTGCCAATTTCGAGTAGCGAAATAAAGTCGAGTACCACAAGGGCGTGTAGACGCCAACAGAATTATGGGGGTTGGAGATCTGGCAACGTCGGTACGATCCAATCGCCCCTTCGCGCATGGGGATCGTGGGTTTTTTTTATTTATCACGACAAGAGCCTCGACGGGGTGCGTAAGGGGATGAACGATTCTACGGGCAGCGAGGCTCGAGGGGAGTCTTCGTCATTTTGCACGAGCAAAGTTCTTCGTACTCCCTCGAACCTTCCGAAGCTGTCGAAGACGTCGAATTCGAAGCTTCCCACGTCCATTCTGTTTTATTCTCGCGCGAGTTGACATTTTTATTATATTTTTCCGTTTTTTTTCTTCTCGTATTCACCGCTCTCTTTTTCACTGCCCGAAATTTTGCAAACGCACTTCCGCTTCGATCACGCCATTGGCGTATCGTGTTCGATCGAGAGACACCTTTATTTTCGCACAGGAAAAAAAACAATTCTTTTGCCTCTCTTTGTTCTTGACTGGAAGTAGCTGAATTTGCGATTTACTCAACCGAGCGACTCGAAAGAGATCTTCGGGTCGCGTAGCTGTGTGCGAATTTTTCTGGAGTTACAGATTGAGAGGAATTAATAAAAAGAACTCGTTCTTTGTCGATAATTGGTGGCAGAACATGGGAATACAAATTTAAAGATTACGCGAGGGCATGCAAAGGAATTTTCAACAAAGAATAATTTATCATCGGTCTTATGGGGGTCTTATGGGGGTCTTATGGGGGTATGATGAAGTTTGCATTTTTGGAGTGCGTGGAAAATTACTTTTTTATAACGGGCTAGATTTACCTAGGTGGGCGAAAGGTGGCATTTTCCAACAATATTTTTATTCCATAGCCTTTCAGCTGTTCCCTGAAAAATTCATTGAATTTTCCTGAAAATTAACGAGCTGTAGCTTCTAACAGTCGTACTTCAAGCTTTAAGGGATCAGCACAGTCCAACCAGCCGAAAAATAGCTCATGTTCGCGTTTGTTTTCTTCGATGGTTAAAATACGCTAATAAGTCCGATTTTTTTATGTTAAACCAAAGCATTCAAACGTTTATTTTTTATTTATTTTTATATTTTTTTAACGTGTTTTTTCGCGATTTTTTTACATTCTCAATACACACCTTGGTGTTAAAAAAATGGGTTCTTTTTCACCAATCGTTTTCCAGGGAAAAATTCGGCATTTGGCGATTTTTTTCGGGCCTCCAAGCAGATGTAGCCCCTCGATTGCCCAAATTTTTCTTGGGCATACCTGAGCTCCGAAAATGACGCAAACCATTTTTAAGGTTCTTATTTAGCGATCTTCATTATTACGCAAAATATTATTTTGAAAAATGAGATATGCAAAATAATATTTTGCATTATAGTGGAAATATAATAAATAGAAAAGAATCGTCATTGCGTTCCAACGACGCAAACTTCAACCCCACATGGGGGTGCTGAAAATAAATGATCAAACGCACCGATCAAATGCACTGCGGTGATCGGACGAGGAGCTTTGTGATAAATTCGTCACGCGATATGTAACGTCTGCGTATGCCATAGAGGGCATATACGAAGCCGAGATAAAATTTCATAATTCCAAAGTCTCGTTAGCCTATCGCGAAACATTTGCAATTTACGTACTACTCGCGCGACTTGTCGTGCACTCGAGGTGAGATATGCCACGGTTACGCAAGTATAGCTCTTATTTCGTTTTTTTCCCTCCTTTCTTATTTATACGCCTAGGGAAAGGGGCGAGGGGCGGGGAACTATTTCCTCTACCCTTGCCCCCTTCGGGTCTCCGTTGTCGCACACTTCGTGCCATTTTTGCACTCGCGCAACTCTCGTCACTGCTGAATTGCACAACCGCGAGCAGCGACGAAGTGTGCACTATAGTTTCGAAATAATTGGAGCGAGTGTATTGTACGCGTGAGCCGCATGCAAAACACGGCCCTTCGAAATAACAGCTCGCTTTTTATTTTTTCCCCCTCTCTGTACTTTTTCGTTTAGTTCGCGGCGAGTCGCCGTTCTCTCGATGGCTCCAAGATCTCGCTCCGGTTTTGTCTCGATCGTGCGAGGCCGCTCCGTTAAACCGTTGATAAAAAGTGGCAAGACGCGTCTGATGCAGTTCTCTCTCTCTCTCTCTCTCTCTCTCTCTCTCTCTCTCTCTCTCTCTCTCTCTCTCTCTCTCCTCATTTTCACCCCGACGAATTTGAAGCGAAATACTCACTTTCCTAAAATTGAAAGTATTTAATAATTTTTTTAGTTGAATTTTTCAATAAGTTACATTTAAAGCGGAATAATTTAAGTTTAATAATTATTAAATTGAATAATTTAATATAGTTATTAAATTAAATAGTTTTCAATGAAGTTAAATAATTGAAGTTTTCAATAAGTTTTCAACAATTCAACTCTATACTTACCGAATTTTAATTATGCAGCCATATTGAGAAACGTTTCAAGGGTATACCAGATTTTTTTTCTCGACAAAAACGGACCGAAGGGTTAAGGGCAGGTGGGTGAAGTACTATCTTAAAATTGAAAGTATTCAATACGTTCTTTAATTAAATTTTTCAATAAGTAATAATTGACGCAGAATAATTTAAGTTTAATAATTATTAAATTGAATAATTTATTATAGTTATTCAATTAAATAGTTTTAAATACAGTTAAATAATTGAAGTTTCCAATAAGTTTTCAACAATTCAATTTTATATTTACCGAATTTGAATTATGCAGCCACGTTGAGAAATTTTTGAAGGGTATTCCAGATTTTTTTTTTGACAAAAACGGACGGAAGGGTGAATGGCAGGTGGGTGAAGTACTATCCGGGTGAAATTGACCTAGTGTGTCAAAGCCGTGGCCAAATATAAGTGTGTAAAGAAAGGGTTGATAGCGAGTTTTGATTTTGACCTGTTTTTTCCTCCCTCTGTATTCTCAATTTTGTAGTATTATCAGTCCGAATTTTCCACTCTTTTTAGTTACCTGGTTCTGGAAGAGTTTGGTCGAAAAACGCGTCGATTTTCAATATTTTTTTTACGGTGACAGTTTTGGGATAGCGCGGTCTGGATTTTACACACAATTGATATATAGTCTTGCCTGGTATGAGTTATTTTTTAATTTACGAATATTGATGAACAATGGAGTAATTATTGTTTAAACAACATGACGTCGTTGCTGCATGTCCAATCGGTGCCGGTGGTATTGGCAACGGGATGATTTGAAATTACCAATAAAAAATGTACTTTAAGTGTAACAACAAAGCTTTTGTATTACCGGCCAGTTTTGCGGAAATTGGAAAGTTACGAAAATGGTATGCTGTAGGAAAAAAGGTTCGATTTTCGAAGAAAAAAAAACACCTTCAATCATTCAATTTCAATTCGGAAGTATCGGAAAGTCATCCGGCCATACGATAGAAAATGTGATAAGCTATGCTGTTTCCGAATTTGAAGTGAATCGGACGAAAATATGTTGAGATAGGTAGATAGATACAAGATAAGTAGCGCAGTGGGCCTGAGCCTTCACGAAAATCGTCAAACTCCCTCATTTTCTTGAATTTTCACAAAAGCATTGTTACACATCAAAGTTAAGACTCTAGGCCAAAAAATATAACCTAAAAAGGAATCGCTTTTTCGAAATTTTGTGCCTATCACTTCTATTCCCACAATGCCAAAATTTGCTCCAAAACATCATGCCCGGATTCTTGGAATGCCAAAATTTGTTTCAAACCTTTTCTTATGCTCGAATCTCCATATTTGTCACATTTAATTGATTTTCATTTAATTGATTTTCAATACTTTTCCTCGCGTCCATTCTAGTGCAATCTACAATCCAAAACATTGCGAAGTTCAGAGTTAAGCGCGAGAAATTTCTCGACTTCGTAGAGCCAAAGTGTGAATAAGTAAAAACTTTTCATGGCTGCTTGAAAAAAAGTGGCTTTTTCGCGGCCCGGAGGAAAGATAGGAAGCTGGGAATGTCGGCTGGTGTATAAAGCTCGACTAGAGCGGTCCTTTAAAGTGGAATAAAGTGGGAAATCGTTCGCCGGCACGAGGCATAGCGTGCTTTTCAGTCTCATCCATTACGAGTCTTCTTGCATCGTGTACAAGCCTCCCTTGTGATATTTAATGATAAATGGAGCATTAGTCGCTCAAGTGACGTAGCGTTGAAGTGGCGGTTTCATCGAGAACTCACGTATACACTGTCGGCACTCTTGTTTTTTTGACAATTCCTCTTTATTCGCTCTTTAGAGGAATAAAAACTAAAAATCGAATAATATTCGCAATATGATGAATAATAAATGATATTTCACATACAATGGTAAACAAATAAACAAACAGATGGATTTTCCAAATGGTAAATTGTACAAAATTGAAATGTTGAGAAAATAAACAAAAACGAAACAAATAATAAACATATATTACATAGAACCATATACATAGAGGTAAACTATGTGTAGAAGAATATACTGGGTGTTAGACAGGTCGATGCAAAGCCTTAAGGGGGTGATAGGTCACCCCGTGAGGAACATATTTAACCTAGGTTATCTTAGCCCAAAGTCTAAGGATTTCGAGGTATCATGGTAAGTATGATTTTCGGAAAATTTCCCAAAATTAGGTACACACACAAATTTATATTTATATATATATATATAATTAAGGGGGAATATACCTTTGTGAGGGCAAAATCAAGGGTCATTTTTTACAAATAATAAGAAAAACAAAACAAGATTTTTAAATTCGGTTTTTTATACATGTTAGTACAAGTCTTAAAGTAAAAAAATTGTTTTTTTTTTAGTTATTTTGACACAAAATGGCTTTAAACGCGTTTTTCTCGAAACTATGTTTTTAGACACGGGCTTATGCGTAGCGCCTCGAGTTTTCAATCGATTGACTTGAAATTTTAACTGTAGCTTCTTGACAACATTTTCGAGTCCAGTACGTAGGATTTTTTCGATAAGTTGAAATTTAATAATTTTATTATCGATATTCGACCGATTTTTTAACGTTTTTTTTTCTTTATGTTAACGCCATTTTTTTCAAATCAATAATTTGAAAAACTCCTACGTAATGGACTAGTTTTTCATATCTACTTTGAAAATATTTTTCGTTTTTTGTTCTAGCTTGAAAATTATGACCTGTGCGAATACGCCCGTAGGACTATGGAAAAAAGGATTTTTTTTTCATCGACTACTGCGCCGCCATTTTGTTTCAAAATAATTTAAAAACATTTTTTTCCTTTTACTTCAAGATTTGTACTTGTATAAAATGAATTGTACTTGTATAAAAAAAATTGTATTTCCACATGCATAAAATAAGCGGAGTTTAAAAATATTGTTTTGTTTTTCTTAAATAAATTCTCAAAAATGACCCTTGATTTTGCCCTCAGAAAGGTATATTCCCCCTCAAATACGGAAAAAATAATAATCTGTATTATCACGATCATTCAATGGATAAAATCCAAAATAATCCTTCCTTAAAAAATGGAATATACTACGAGGAATACCGTTCGATTGGGAGTTATTTTCATCCGAGCATAAGAAATATCGTTCGTTCTTCGACACGCGTGAAATTATTCACAAAACACTGTCTGACTCTACACGACCACTCCGTTTCATGTTTGCCGCGTATGCCTTCGAAACATCCGCTTGAAAAAATAAGAAAAAGAGCCGAAGTCAAGAAATTCCCAAGCGCGCGCTTGTCTTCGAGTTTCTGCATTAATTTCACGCTCGTAGCTGTGAAATCGTCCCGGTCCAATCTAGCAACGATCTCACCGTTTCGCGACTACAGCATTTTGCCCCTAGCTTTGCTGATGTAAGAATTATCCGTCACGGATCAACGATTTTTATTGATTGAAGGCTCTCTCGTAGTTTAATTACTCTCCCCGTCGTAGAACTTGTATCAACGAACGTAAATATAATTTTTTATAGAAGATTTTTCAAACTACGCTACGAGTTTTTATAGAACCGGAAGGAGAAGAAATCTTTTGGGGTAGATGCAAAGAAAGTTCGGAAGAGCATTTTTTGTGAAAAAAAAACGTAAGAAAAAAAGAGTATATTGAAATATACGGTGTCTCAAAATCACCTGACACGTTGATTCATTAATAAAACGTATTAATTATTCGAATAGTAGGAGTTTCTTATTTTATTTTCGAGACACCATTTACAACGATGAGAAAAGTGAAGTAAAATTGAAATAATCGATCGCGCAATTCTCGGGTCGCGTGCGCGAGAACGTCGTAACGCGTTTAGATATATCGATGGCACACCAAGTCCGATGCGATCATACGCGAGTTTCGTGAATCAGAAAATTGATGATTATTAATCAGCAAAGCTGTGGGATCGTCGCCATAAATAAGATGAATCAGACGATCACACGTCCGGGAAACGATTTTCCTTTGTGCACATACGCGACGATAATGAACCGCCTGAATCAGAAATCACGCTACTGCGAAGGAAAGAGGACGGAGATAAAGAATGTCTGATCTTTGGTTTTTGTCAGCTCGAGGGAGGCAAGCTCGCATAAACAAACAAGCTATTTTGCAGGGGAGTATCCATATAACGTCAGTAGAAAATTACGGACACGTGCACTCAGACCCCATGGAGCGAACGTTGCGGTGGCACGCGTCTGTCCCTTCCTCACGAAACACTCTTTTTCACCCCCCCCCCTCTCGCTCTCTCTATTTTTAATATGATCGGGGTGGTCTTCGTGCCTTTTTTCAAGCCATTGCTCTTGAAACGTTCAAGTGCAAACACACCACCATATTTACCCAATTTCAAATTCATAAAAAAAAGTGAATATTCACGAACATTTTTCGGGAGCACAACGAGAACGTGAAAATAATGGGAGTATTTCTAAACGGCAGTGATCCGTGCCTAACGATTTGTGGCTCACGATAAGACCCGCGGTTTTATCTTTAACGAGGAGGAAATTTTATGGTCAAGTATTACGCATACTTGTTGCGCGGAAAATATTATCTCTACTGGAAAAGGCAGGCTGTGCCATTTTTTCGTTTATGATTTTTTTTTCAGGATATTCGAGAGTGAACCGACGTCCCATAAAAACGGATGCACAATGCAAATGGAAAATGACATAGTTTGTTGACGAATTAATAACAGGATGCCGAATTTTCCATACACGCTTAGAAAAAACAAAGTAATAATTTATTCAATTTTTGTTGATACATGATAAACACTTTTGTAGACTCCTTAAAGCAGTCATCCGGTGTGAAGGCTCTTTTTCTCTCGCTTTTTTGGGAGTTTTTTTTGGCGAACTAAATAAACATACAACTGCGAACTTTGCATCACATATTTATTCATATTTTGACCACACTTTACATTTTTTTCAGCCCGAAATCGTCGCTTATTGCTTAAGCCAACTAGCCACTCATCTTCAAAGAAAGTTTTTTGCGGTGACCACGATTTCCGGCGTTCTGCTTATCTGAAACAAGAAAAAATTAAACGGCATTTTAATCTGTCAAGTATGAACTATTTTTTGAACTAGGATTATTGAAAAATATTGAAAGGTATGTTTTTGGCATCTTGCTAAACATTTTTTTGTGAATTTTGGTGTTTTTTCACGACTTCTTCAACATTAAAAAAAATGGCTGGATGAATCAGAATTATCCTAGTTTGCAAAGTGTCTACATGAGTAATGAATAAGTCATTCAAATTTCAAATGAATTCATTGGATAGATTCCGAGATTTTGACTATGAAACCACATTGATATATTCGATGACAGCAACTATTGTTTGGATTTGTTTAGGTTCCTTGAAGGAGTCATACAGCCTTTAAGTTCGCATAGCTGGAATATACTGATCTTTATTTTATCGCCCAATTTTTTTGACACATCTAAACATGTGCAAAAATTGGGCCATAAAAAGGTTTTCACTATCTTCGAACTAAGCAAACTTTGAGGATGTATTAATTCTTCGAGACTTTAAAGAGTCTGCCAAAACTGCTGTCATGCTGATAAAAAGGCTCCAAAAATAATAAAAACAGTAGAATGAAAAGAATAAAAATAAAATAAACAAAACTCAACGTCATGCAATGTGTCAAGCTGATATCATTGATTGCACAATTTTATTCGCTTTACACTCTCGAAGTAATTTTTTCGCCAACTAAGCGATGTTTGATTTTAATTGGATGAATTGGATATCGTCAATTACTAAATTAGGCGAAACAAGTATGTTTGATTTTCTCGGCGTCTGTCGTACAAGAGGAAAACCAACGCGAGAAAACAGCAAACAGTAGTGGCAATTATGACGAATTGCATGTCAAAAAAAGACGAAGAAAAACTTGGGAATCGCTGAATCACCTTGTGTACATCGTATTAATTATTGTGTTGAAGCTGGCCATGGAAACGTGTGTTCTCTTTTTTTAATAGATAAACGAAGAAACACCGCTCGATGTTTTTATTCTCCCATACTATTCCACTTGTACACGTACGTGATGAAGCACTCGGAAATTCCTTCTCACGTGTACGGTACATAGTGAAATGTACCCTTTGTCTATTACCCATGTGTGTCCCACGCTCGGTTTCTCATTACACCTCTCTTCTCGATGAGTACTTTATAATTAAGCCCTTCCTCCTCGCAATTTCTTGGAATTACCGTGTACTCGAAAAATCCTCAAGCTCAACATTCCCTTCGTGGAATATTTTAATGAAAATCGCCCCTTTTTTTCGGAGTCATCATTTTTTTTTCTACTCCGTTGCATTTGCAATGAGCCACAGAACTTTGAAAAATTGAACGTTGCTCGTGCTGTGTAAATAAATGAGGAAAAAGTGTTTTTTTTTGCTAGTTAAATTTCGGAGCATTTAATTATTTTAATGCGGTATGTGTGTATACGTTTTATTTCCATTTTTTCGTACGCCCTTGAGGGTTTTCCAAACCATTCCTTTTAAATTATTAATAATAATTATACTCGGTAAAATAATTATATCAAATTCTTCGAGTACCAATCTACGTTCGACCCCGTTACAGTGCCATTGTCTTTTTATCGCCAATGGAAACGAATGGATGGCAAATCCAGATGTTCGGGGCCAATTAGAGCAATTAAAAGGGAATATGACGTCCGGATGATTCACGATGTCGTAGACAGACGTATCGCGTTTCTAGCGTGTCCGTACGAGGGGGTTCGATGATAGCCGCATAAGTTCTCGTCTCTAGTCAAGGTAAACAGCCAATCAGTCGGGTGACAAGCTTCGAGTTTCACGGCAAGGGTCAAATCTGCGCAGTGAAAAGACCGCGAGAGGATTCCCTTTCAGGAAGACCTACAACTATCTAATGTTGTAGAATAAGAGGCAACAAATGACTCACGTTCACGTATACTATAAGAAGAATAGAAAAATCACGTTTTCGCTGGATTTTCCCCGACTGAAGAATGAGGCTACGCCGCCAGATATTTCTGTATTCATTTTATTCTATTTCCTGAGTTCCAACGTATACCCCTTGTGGCTTCTTACGTATTATCTTTCCCAATTGAACCCTTTACCATCACTCCCTACCTTCATTTCGAAGTATAATATTTCAAATATCTCAAAATGACCTGACATTTTAATTTATTGATAAAACGTATTATTTATTTGAAAAGTACAAATACTTTAATTTTAATACGAGGTACAAACATGGAGGTTATGTGTGGAACACAAATCCGATAAATGGCCGCCTCGTCCGTGCTTGCAAACGTTCACTCTTTTGACGAAATTTTCAATAACATTTAGGCACAATTGCGGACTAATTTCATTAATCGTGCGTCCAATTGCTTCGATTAACTCCGGAATGGTCTGTGGATCATTGGCATAAACTTTTACTTTCAGAAAACCCCATAGGAAGAAATCCAATGGTGTGAAATCGCACGATCTTGGTGGCCAATTTACGTCGCCGCGGCGCGAGATAACACGACCATTAAACTTCGTCTGTAATAATTATGCAGTAACAATGCAGCAGATAACATTTTCTATGCGTTGCTCGATTCTGTAATTCTCCCTGACTAAACCTCGATTCTTCCTGATGCCGGTTGTCAAAGATGAGTACTCCATGTTCGCCACAAAAAAAATGGCGCTGAATTTAAAATGTCAGGTCATTTTGAGACACCGTATATATTCTCTGCAAATTTCAAGTCTATCAATTCAAAATTGAGGGAGTTATGGACGTTTATAGGTAGGTTTCGCGAACCGGCGAATTTCAAACGCGTTTCTCCTAAAATTACGTTTCCTAACTTGGTGACTGCGATCACAAAAATCACGGCACCGATCAACTTCAAATTTTAGGGGCATTTTTTACATATCAAAAAGCAGTGCTTGTAGAAAGGCATTTTGTTTTCAATGCATAGTTTTTATTTTACCAACAAAACTAGAAGGTTTTCTTTCACAGAAAATCGATACTTTCACTTTGGACTGTGGCTATTTTTTGAAAAATCAATATTTTATTAAATCCCTCGTCCAAGCACAAGATAATTTCATGCAAAAACTAAATGCGTTGGGCTTTTTTTTTTATATTGAAACCATTGTATCTGCCACATTTAAACATATGTTTGGCTACCAAAATTCTAAAAGATACCTGAAACCAAACTGTTCGATATGAAAAAATGTAACCTGCACGCATTTGCCGAGAAAAAATTCCCGAAAATTCTCCTTTTTCCAGCCACGAGCTAGGTGCAACACGTTCCTTGGCCGGAAGTATCATCATCGTTTCTATCGCTTGCTGGTTGATGCACCAACCGGTGCACGGCTAAGCGGTCACCGCTCCCACTATCGGCCACGCACAATCGCCATTTTCCGTGTTTCATCGCTACGTATATTTTCTACTCGAATGTGAATCGTGAAAGCAGAATGAAATAATGTTTTTCGACAAGTCCGAGGTCTTCTATATATACCGAGGTACATTTGCAAACGTTGACTCGCTAACTCGCCGATTTATTGCCACGTTAATTATAAACGGAGCGATCGAGTTCCGGCCACCGGTAACTCGAGCATGAATCACTGCGTGTACACGTCTATAACAGTCTTGATAAATCGTCTCGTATTCCGCAACAAACTGCAACAGTCTAAGACCCCACTATAATCGCAACGAGACGATATTTTTCTTGCGGTGTATGCAAATAGACCAAGTTTCGTCTCCGATGTCACGTACGCTCTTGCAGCGGCACTCGAAAACCGAGCGCTACCGTTTTTCGGACTGTTCGATGCACTAGGGTTCGATGTAAAATGGGGTTACTTCGAGCGGGTTTTGGCAGTTTTTTGTAGTCAACTTTTTGTTAACGTTCGAAATTCCAACTTTTTTGCTCCAATAGGAAAATGTGTCCTTTAGCTATCAAATGTATAAGAACGTCCAGTCCTCCTAAACCGCCGCAATTTTATATATATATTTTTAAGTATCAAAGTAACCTCGAGGGTGAGGTTACTTTGACACTTGTCAAAGTATGAATGATGTTGTCAAAGTATCCCTCAATCTTTGACATAAGTTGCATTTCAATGTCTTTGACAAGAAGTAACCCTCAATCTTTGACATCGTTTGATTAAAAGTAATCATATTTTATGCATTATACATGAAATTAAGGGGTTTTCTTGCTTTAGATGCTAAAAAGGCTATTTTCATGAATTTTTGGGACAGGTTTATATTATAGATATTTATATTAAAGTTGTTACACTTGATTAATACACTATCGAAATACATTTGTTTATGTATTTATTTAACCCAAACAAACTTTAAACACGTTTTTCTCGAAATAACGTTTTTCGACGGCCTGTTAATAAAAGCTTCGAATCTACCGCACCGATCCTTATGAAATTTTAACTACACATTCTTTACAACTATTGCTATAGCGCATATCAAGGATTTTTAAAATTTTGATATTTACTATTTTTTTTGCCAAAAACGGTGGAAAAAACACGTTTTGTTTGTTTTTCGAAAAATGTCCACCATTTTATTTTTGCATATATCAAAAATCGTATCATATGCGCTATAGCCATTAACATACTGAATCTAAAACCGTTTGATTTTTTTGTTTCGGATGATCCACCTCCGAGATTTCATTAACAGCGCAGACCTATAATTTTTTTTGGACGCTTTTTTAACTTCCATTTTCGTGTATAAATAGTGATTTGAATAAATAGAAATTAAAAAAAAAATATTTCGAAAGTGTAGCAACTCTTATATTAACATCTATAATATAATCCTATAAAAAAAATTCATGAAAATAGCCGTTTTTAGCGTCTAAAGTGAGAAGGTCCCTTAAATGAAAAGCGACGATTTTTTAGAATGAAATTATCATCTTTATTAAGGAACCCTTTTACATAAAAATATCAAGTACCTGGGGTATGATTATAAGCACTTAATCAGTCTTATAATTATCATTGAGATCAAAATCAACTTGAGCAACATTACAACCCATTGAACAACAAATTTGAGCAACAATGGAAACAAAAGTTGAAAATGAGGTAGTCAAAACCGTATTTTGGTGCTCTGTTAGCGTAGCCCCAAAAACTGTCAAAGTTACTCTCAATGTTATTTTAACCTCGTTTCGCGGTATTTCGTCTTTACGTGCACTTGTGTCATGAGCAATTTATTTTCGTGGGACTTTTCGGGGATCTGCAGCTTGATTTATTTATTATTTTCTAACGACTTCCCGTTTCCTCGTGGATGATCGCCATCTGAACTTCACGCGCGGGAATTTCCCTCCGGAAATTCCCTGTAGTTTTAAATCGCGGAGGGGGGGGGGGGGGGGGGGTAAAAAATTGCAAATTACAAAACAAAAATAACGCCTGGTATAAGAATGAAAAACAAAATCATAAAAAAGTCGTAATGATTTTTCGTATCGTTCGAGAAGTAAAAAGAAAATACTCAGCCCTTATCGGGTTCAACTGGGATGACGATACACGGAAGCTGCGACAGATACAGCGACGAGAATAACTGTTGAAATTTCGCGGACACGACAATCTGAGAGAAAGTTGGACGCGAAAAAAAAGAGAGATGAGACAATAATAATAATTAAAATGAGTGATTTATCGGAATTCTGTTGCAGACGTCGAAAGAGTTCTTGCTCCTCTTGATTATTTGCACTCGAGTGGGTGGCGCTCTCCAAGTGAATCACACTGCCGCGCTTGTTGCTCTGCCTTATCTGCTATTATAAAATATTAAAAAAATAACGGTGAAGTTTGCCTCGTTGGCACGCAGCGAAAAATCATTTCTTTTGATTGTCAGAAATTTTCGTCGCAGACCTAAAATACGAATATCACTCGAACTCTTTACGGCACACTTATCAGAGATCTACACTCTGAATTAACAGAAAAATATTTTAAATTGTATTAAAAATTGAAAAAAACGAAGCAGCGAAAAAATTTAAAAAAATTCTCGTTGCATTGAAATGATGCGAAACTTAAACGCTATCGAAACAATGTGGCAGAATAAAAATTACCGGTGGAAAACTTCAAAGAATAATTTCGATTGTATTAAAAATGAAAAAAAAAGATAAAAACGAAGAAATATTTTACAAAATCAGTTGCATTAAGGATGTTGAGTCCCTATGAAACATGTTAATGTTAATTGTTCAATAAATAGCTTCTTAATCGTCATGAAATTTTTACACGACCTCCTGAATACTTCATGTAAAAACATACCAAATTTTCAGAATTCTATCATCATTACTTCAACCTCCTTAAGGGTTGAAATAAAAAATGATAAGAAAATTCTGAACATTTGGTATGTTTTTGTATGAAGTATTTACCAGGTCGTGTTGAAATTTCACGACGATAAGGAAGCTTGTTATTAAAAAATTAACATTTTGTTAAGAACATTTATTAAAAGAAATAAAAAAAAATTTATCAATAAACTTCGTTTTGTTTCCGTTGCTTTCAGTATATTGTAGATATTATAAAATTGAGAGGTCAAAAAAAAAACTTATTGCAAAGTTACATCAGTTTCCATAAAACACCATTTAATTTGTGAATGTTAATTGTTCAATAACGAGCTTCCTAATTGTCGTGAAATTTTTTCACGACCTCTGAAATACTTCATACAAAAACATACCAAATTTTCAGAATTTTATCATCATTTGCGATTTGGGACTCAACATCCTTAAAACGATACGAAACTTGAACACTATGGAAAAAAATGTGGCGGATTGAAAATGACCGGTCTAGCACTTCGAATAAAAATTTGTATTGTATTGAGAATGAAGAAAAGCAAACAATGAAGAATTTTCCGTTGTCTTCAAACGTTACGAAATTTAAAGACCATTCAAAAAGTTTGGCGAAATAAAAATGAGTGGTGTCTAATTTTCAAATAAAAAATAATTCGAATAAAAATTTAAAAAATCGGCAAATAAAAATTCTGCCACAAATGATTGGCAGAATACTTCAAAAATGACCGGTGGAATACTCCAAGTGAAAATAAGACAATGTATGCGTGTACATAAAATTATTGTAGATTCCATTTCTCCCTTATTACATTCCCCACCACATAAAGTGATTACGTCGTTATTATCAATCTCAATCTGCGATTAAAAAAGAAAAAATGTATTCTGTAGATAATGAAAAAAATAATATCAAAAGGGTAAATTGACCATGAGACCATAATTAGTACACTGAAATGATACGGGAATAATAAGGATAATGGAGTGACGAATGAAGTATCAGACAATAACGGTGTATAACGACAACAATGATACCGTAAGCGACCTTTTTGCCAACCGATTTACAGCAGCTGCATTACGCTTGAATTCCCACTTTCCTTCTCCCCTTCCGCTCTCTTTTTCTATCAAGACGAAGCCGTTCTCACCGGCCCCTCAAACATTATATGACTAATCCACGACACGTGTTTCCGTAAAACACGTTTTCCTGGCGCTACCAGACAATGTCAACCATATTAAGCAAGCAGTGGAATATTTTTACGAAAACACTCGTCGTTGGTACAGCTCCGTAAAATATATTCGCCATTTTTTTAAATTTTCTTTAAAAAAAATGTTATATCAATTTTTATTGTAATTTTATATAAATTTTATGTCATAAAAACAATTACAATTGGAATTTTTCTATTAAGTTGAGCGTTCTTATCGTATTTTTTAAAAATAGGGTATTTTCTTATAATAAATTCCTCTCGCAATAATAATTCTCGTCCTTTTCCTCCTCGGGTGATCTAGAAGTTTTACGAAATAAAAAAACGTGAGACGTATTTATTATCAGGAGGGACGAGCTAATCGAATGAAAGAAGAAAAAAAAACTTTTTATCTGACACCCTGAGTGAACCAAGTTTCACCGCGTGATAAAATTGCATTTAAAAAACTGCGTAAAGTTTTTTGTCGAATAGGGTTAAAATGTGATTATTTATTATTTTTTAAAATGGTCTTCTCGTAAACCCTTCCTTTAAGCTCTCCCCAGTCCCAACATTTTCCCCTTTGCTCCGCGCTTGTCAGTCCACTGTATCGCGTTTCCACGAGGGCACAGGGCAACTGCAAAAAACCCGCGTCGATACAGACGGCTATATTTTTGCTCGAGTTTTCATCCCAAAATTCAGTACACAAAGCTGCCTTTTGAAGGGTCAGGGCACAAATTGCTACGCGGCCAGACGGTCACCCATCCAAGTATTGGCCAAGACTGTTCTCGTGGAAGATCGCCGCAACTAGCACCCGCAGCGCGTCCATTAAGCGCCGCATACACTTTGATGAAACCATTCATTGATGGGATCGATTCGAGCGTAGAATGAATTTCCTTTTCATTTCCATCGCGAAAATACTATGCGATTATGGGCGGTGATGAAACAGGCGTTCGTTGTACGCGAATTAATCAATCGCTGAACCAATAACGACCGTGTACTCGATTTTAAATCCAACACTTCGAAGTCTCCTCGTTTTACGCGAACGCACACACTTTTTGTCGATTATAGTGTCCCCCCCCTCCCCTCGTTCGGAGCTCAAATGAATCCTGCAATGTGAGACGTTCTTCGTTCGCATGCGCGTGTATACGCGAGAATTGGCGAATCCCCGTGGATGAAACTGCAATTGAATCAATTAAGAACAATCGAAGCCAGTAACGCATCCTGTCCTCGTTTTTTTCCTCTTCACATGCGTTCTCCTGCATCGTCGCTCCCCTTCTACCACTCTGCATCGTAATTGTAGCGTTTGCAAATCCAACCGGCATTCACTTGCCTCGAAATTGTTGATTAGATTTTAGAAATTCCCAACGCTTTTATTTTTTGCTGATTTTCATGGTTTTTTTCAAGGAAAGATTTCTTCACTATTTTTGAGACTTAGGGTATGTTTTATTACTACTTGTGGCTATAACATAATATTTTATTTATTAATCTTTAAAAATAGCGGACGTTTGGCACGGTTTTATAAATGGGTTGCGGCCGATGTTGTCAGACGGCGTGACGCATAGCGCTGGCGGGATTAATAAAAAAAACCCAACGAAGATTTTTCTTTCATTAACACTCATAGGCAGAGTATGACCACAGGACAAGTGAGAAATCTTGAAAATCGATGACACGGTACACTTTGAACGATAGAGATTGATTTTTCCGAATAAATAACTACATTTCGCAGTAAAAAAGATTAGTTCCTTAATTTTCAAAAACATTTAGGTTCATGTTTTAGTAAATAAGGTTAGAAAGATTTATACCAAATTTCATTAGAATCCGTCGATTAGTTTTTTAGCTATACGTCACGCCAGTTTGGAATGGTACACTTTGCAACAAAGAGACGGAATTTTCCGAAAAAAGCCCATATTTAGCAGGCAAATTACTTATTTTTTCATTTTCAAAAACATGTAGGTTCATGTTTTAGACAATAAAGTTAGAAGAATTCATACCAAATTTCATCAGAATCGGTCAATTAGTTTTTCAGCTATTCGTCACGCCAGTTTTGAATGGTACACTTTGCAGCAAAGAGATTGAATTTTCCGAAAACGGCTACATTTAGCAGTAAAATTACTTGTATTTTTTTCGTTTTCGAAAACATGTAGGTTCATGTTTTAGACAATAAGGTTAGAAAGATTCATACCAAATTTCATCAGAATCGGTCGATTAGTTTTTAAGCTATTCGTCACGCCAGTTTGGTATGGTACACTTTGCAAAAGAGATTAAATTTTCCGAAAAAATAACTACATTTCGCAGTAAAAAATATTTATTTTTCTCATTTTCAAAAACATGTAGGTTCATGTTTTAGAAAATAAAGTTAGAAAGATTCATACCAAATTTCATCGGAATCGGTCAATTAGTTTTTTAGCTATTCGTCACGCCAGTTTTGAATGGTACACTTTGCAACAAAAGGATCGAATTTTCCAGAAAAAGACTACTTTTAGCAGTAGAATAGCTTATTTTTTTCATTTTCAAAAACATGTAGGTTCATGTTTTAGACAATAAAGTTAGAGAGATTCATACCAAATTTCATCGGAATCGGTCGATTAGATTTTAGCTATACGTCACGCCAGTTTTGAAAACGCAGTTTAGAAGACCGTGCCATACCTCCGCCATGGAGTGGGACTTCATCTAAGCCGAAATTACAGCATATAGCAGGACACGATCTGATCTATCGATGGTTTCAGGATTATCCATTTATAACAGGACACCCTGTATATTTATACAGCGAAAATAACATTATTATTTCTCACGCGTTTCATTACGAGAAAAAATCTATACCAGTTGCACGTAGTACCTTGAACTTGTTCCCGATGAAGCATCGATACATCCTCTCGAAGGACGTGTGTGTACGATGCTGTCTCCACACAGTGGATATATAAATTGCCGTGATTTATGCGAAACACGGCAAAGCCTCGTCTTACTCATGTAATCGCGTTGGCCTGATTTTTGCATGGTCGACTTGAGCCCATGTCGTCATTTTCTTAAGGTCGTTTTAATTGCCCTCGAGCAAGCAGGCACACAACCAACCACGCATAGACCACATAGCATTGTCATACATTTTCGGCGTAACAAAAAAATGATTTTCTTTCTTCAAACTTGAACCGATTATGTCAAAGCAATAAAATAAAATGCATGATTCGAATTCGAGCAAAATCGGATCTCCCAAACCGATAAATTAGATTAAAATTGAATTAAAATCAAAATGAAGGCGTTGATATGGTAAATCCATAGGATATTTTATCATCGTTTAACACGTTACATAGCCTGTGCATTTTTCTTTCAGGGATTAGGCTACTGTGACGATCCAAAAATCAGGATTATTTTTTTTTATCAAAGGATTAGATAAGGATAAGGAGTAAGATTATCGAAAAATCGTTTAGACATTAATTTGTATGTACATTTACAAAGTTGTGTACTAAATTTCATTATAAAATATTAATAATTCACGAAGTTGTAAACAATCTTGTTAAGGAATTTTGGACGTCAGAGGCTCAACAGTGTACTTGATTTTACACGATTTTTTTTCTTAAAATAGATGATATTGGCTAAGACTCGACCAACTGTGCTTTGTTATCGTGTTTCAAAAATAAAGATAAAAATTTTCGACTTTTTCTTTAATTTTCAGGGAAAAATGACATCATTATTGTTAATAGCTAATGAAAAAAATGTCAAAGACAAAAACGTCTGTCACGACTAAACTACTACTACACTGAATAAGTGTACCAAATTGCAAGTCAATCCGTTCATTAGATATCGAAAAATCGTGTACACCGTTTTGAAAAACATCATTTCGAGAAAAACACGTTCAAATTTCTACTGGCAATTCTATCGTTGCAATAATAAGTTTACCTGCAATTAGCCATTTGCACGACGATTCTCCGTCATCCGCTTTTTTTACGGGACGAATCCGGCCAGAAATTTTCAGACAGAATGAAAATGCGTGCGCTACGTGTATGCAAGAATTACGAGTGATAAAAACGAAAAAAATCGTCTTCGCGCGATTTACGTTATTCCGGTCGTTACGAATATTCCGACGTGTTGTATCGGAATCCGGAAGGAATAAGTACGCGAGTTATATATGAGACGCGGGAGTATTTCTCGTCGAACAACAGGGCATCAAATCCTTTCACCTGAGAAAGCACGAGGAATGCATGACTAATGAGCGAGCAAGCTTCGCAAACAAATATCGACTGCAAAAATATCATAAGAGCAATAATAATAATAATAATAATAATAATAATAGTAATAGATTATTATTACAAGATAACTATATATTATTATATTATTTGCTACTATTAGATGATAAATTGTTATAATGATTAATTCTAACAATATAATATTATGATTATAATTAGTATAATACACGTGTGCATAATTATAATAAACGTAACACATAAAGAGATAATAATAAAGGCTGAGGCTAGCCATCCGGTTATCGGACGAATAAGCGAATGTGTTCGTCCGGACAGCGGCTAATTTCATGCGGTTCACGCTGTACGACGCTCCAAACAAACAATCTCAAACACAAACCCAAACAAATCAACCCAAACCCAAACATACAAACCCAAAATGACAAACGCAAACAAACCACCCCAAAAAAGAAAACCAAACCCAAAAAACCCAAACCCAAGCAAAACCAAACAAACCAACCCAAACGCAAACAAACCCAAATGAACAAACCCAAACACAATAACCAACCCAAACCCCAACACAACCAACCAACCCAACCCAAACAAAATTATAAAGTTTTTCTTCGGTAGACTACGTGTAAACCCAAACAAACCCAAACCCAAAATGATAAACGCAAGCAAACCACCCCAAAAACAAACCCAAACCCAAACAAAACCATCCAACCTAAACCAAACAAACACACCCAAACAAACGAACCCAAAGGCAAACAAATCCAAACAACAGAAACCCCAAAGAAACCCAAACAAAATCAACCCAAACTAAGCCAACTCAAACACAACTAACCAACCCAAACCCAAGCACAACCAACCAAGCCAAACCCAAACAAAATTATAAAGATTTTCTTCGGACGACTACGTGTAAATTATTCTTCCGGATAGTTTGTTTAACAATTTAACACATTCTATCCGGACAATTATATATATGTTATTCGTCCGGATACTAGCTTACACGAATCACAATAATATGTACGCTATCCGGGCGAATTATATACGCCTATTCGTCCGATAACCGGACGGGGAGACACTCCGAATAATAAACACCAAAATATGGTGATTCAGTTTGCATCGTTGGAATGCAACGAAAATTCTTTTTGATTTTTTCATTTCATAATTTTAATGGTTATCTAAAATCTTTTTTTGCAGGTTTTGGTTATAAATTCTGTGCAATTCCTGTATAGATTGAATATATAATCACTTTCATTATCAAATCTTTCATAATATGATTGTCAGTCCACTGTGTCGCGGTAGACGAGGCCACAGGGAAACTGTGAAAAACCCGCGTCGATACAGGCCGCTATATCTTTTAACTGACCAATTATTTTACATTAAGCAGACAATTATCTTTTATCACATAAGGTATAATTTGTATAATTCCTGTAGAAATTGAATAGCTTTTGATTATAAATTCTGTATGATAAGGGTTCTCAAAAATATTTCAGAAATTTTCGTGGCCTAAATAGACAAAAAATTCAGGAATAGAAAAAGTATATATTTTCTTTGCATTCCAACGATACAAACTTCGATGCCATATAGAAACAACACCGTTCAACACAAATTTTGAGTACGTATTTTAGATGTCAAATTTTTATTTCATCCATGTAACTATTAAAAGAAAAAAATAGATTTTTCAGATAAAGTTTGCTTTTGTTATTCCAACGTGCTGCTATCTGCTGTTTATACTACCAATCAAAAACTTTAAGGCTTATTTATCAACGTAGAAAAGTCAAAAGCAAACCTGACAAGTAACAAATAGAACTTTTGGTCATTATTCGATGTATAAAATATAAAATTTCATTTATCGAAATACAAACTCAGAGAAATCGTTCTTTGTTGATCTGTGTAATATATAAAATTTATCAGAACAGATGGAATTCAATAAAAATATATTTCAACAAATGGAATAATTATTGTACGTAAAGGAAACGCCGGCGACTGTGTAAAAAATTTGCATGAGAATTTTGTCAAGCGTGGGTGTATGAAAAGTGGCGTGCGTTAAGAGGCTTATCGTGAATAGGCGTGAGACGCAGAAACAAATATGTCCACGCGACACAGATTTGTTACAAGCGAAGAGAATATTGTTTTTTTTCCTCGATGGATTTTTCATAATTTTTTTTTGGTCCTCTTATTCATATACGGGAGATCCTTCGGCAGATCTGTGCGGCACGAGAAATTCAAGGCCGCGAGGTATGCGCGAGAGACGCGTTCGTTGCGTTGGTTTTCTCGCGTCCTCGGTTGAATTTTACTCCCACGTTTGTTGAAGACCGCGGAGACGCGGAGTTTTCTCAAGCAGGTAGTCATAAGCAGAGAAACACGCAGACGAATGCACGCGCGTACACACAAGGAAGTTCACGCTGGAAAGGCTCGCTCCGGTGAGGTCGAGACTCGTGGCGTTTCGACGAAACGAATGGAGCGGAGAGCTTGGGATTGACGAGCTGGAGGCTAGAATTTAATTTCTACTGATCGTGTGAAAGAATTTTTTTTCGTTATGTGGGTCGCCGGGAAAAGTGACATTTTTAAGCTGAGCAAACGGATGCTTTGGGATTTTTCTCTTCACCTGACCAATTGCTACTCTTTATTGATTGTACTCAACAGTGCGCGACAAATGGAAGTGGATGTTCCGTCGAGTATGAGAGGAAGCTGTACGTGACAATGTCATGCCTATATTGAAATATGTCAATTATTTTTGGGATTGCGTTATCACGTGTATATATTGAAAGAATTCAATTGCATTTTTAAATTAATTATCACGCATATATTAACATATATCGAATATGTTTTTTTTCATGAAAATATATATTAAATATAATAGTATATATTAAAATATGTGAATTATTTTGTTTAATTAATTATCACGCAAACATTTAAATATCGTAATTGATTTTTTATTGAATTATGACGCTATCATTTAAACATCGCAATTATGTTTTGTAACTGACTATCACGTCTATATTAAAATAACTCATACGTAAAATACGTACACTTAAATGTCTCAATTGTGTGTTTTTTTTCATGAATTATCACCACAATATTTAAATATCGCAATTCAGTTCCTCAAGGAATTATTGAATTATTGAATTATTGAATAACTCAATTATGGTTTTTATTGAATTATCACGCACACATTACAATATATCAATTATGTTTTTCAATTAATTATCATGCCTATATTTGAATATTCCAAGTATGTTTTAAAATGAATTATCATGCTTATATTTAAATATTACAATTATGTTCTCTCGGGAATTATCACACAGATATTAAAATATTCCAATTATGATTTAATTGAGATTAAAATAAAAAGCGGCGCAGTCATCGGGCAGCACAATAGTCGGGTTATTTAAAATTCCTGGCTTATGACTCCAAACGCGTTGATTCTCAAGTCCGTGCGTACAATTACCGTTAACGTAATGATTCAAACATGTACGAAGCGATAGCGAGAAGAGAGAGAGAGAGAAAGAGAGAGAGAGAGAGAGAGAGAGAGAGAGAAAAGGCGGTGCAAGAGGGATTTACTTAAGGCGTTCCCCCACTTGTAGCGCAAAAAAGGCCTTTTTCATGAATTTTTTTAAAGAAAACTACAAAACTTTTTTAATCGATCAATATACCATCTTAAAGAACACATCTTGAAGAACTTTCAGTAATTTTTTTATTGAAAAATATTACATTGTTTAGTGGCAAATGGCCGTCAATGAAATAATGTTTTTATATACACGGTTTGCGGTGACCAACATTGCGGCGAAGTGGATCATCTGAAAAAAAAATGCGGATGGATTTAGTCACATATAAGTATAAACTAGTCTTTAATCGAAGGATTTTAAAAAATATTCATTTTTCACAAAATGGCGGACCGTCAAAGTTAATGGTTCGATTTTAACGAAAAAAACGGCCGTTTTTTGGCTATAAAACGGCAATTTTTTTTTCGAAAAAAAAAAATCGAACGATTAAAGACTACATTTTTATGTATTAAATAAGCCTGCAAAATTTCAAGAAGATCGGTTCATTAGTGTTCGAGTAATCTTGGTCACCGACTTCAGAAATGCCATTTTGAGAAAAACGCGTTGAAAGTTTCAATTTCAGTTCTTCAATTCACGGATTCTTCTCTTTCAACGCTCATATCTCAGTCAATTTTGTTCGGATCGACTTGAAGTTTTCAGGACATATTCTCAGATACTTATACTTAAAAAAAATGCAATAAAAAAAATCGATTCTTTCAAAATCGCAAGTGGGGGTAACCCCTTAAAAGCTCGCAATTCTTTTTCTCGTTGGTTATTGAACGTATCGATAAGGATGCCTCTGATAAGCGATCGCGTTATGACTGGACTCGCGATCAGTACTGAGGCGGACATTGCGCGGATTTCTCACTCGCTTTTCGGTGCTTTCACGAAACTTAAAAAAAAAACTCATACCCGCATACCTCACCAAAGAATGGAGATGCAAGATATGCCAAAGTGGGACGTAATCGAGGAGTATCTCAAAGATTTTTCCCACTTCTGTGACTTAGTGAGTAAACGTTAAACCATCGACGTGAAAACGTCGTTTCGAAATGGCGAGCAACGCCCTTTCCACTCACGATAGATAATAATCTACACCGAAAGTCTCGTCGGACGTATTTGTGACGGGACGGGACGTGACGGGACTCAGAGATTTTTCATCGATCGCGAAATCAACACGCGCAGGACCGTCGTCCCCTTCCGTTTCAGAATCGGCGATGATAACGCCAAATCTGGAATTGTGTTGCGTGATAACGAGAATTCAACGTATATACAGGTTTTCACGATTCACTAGTATTATCGGTGACAGCCTGTTGCGCGCGTGGGTGAAATTGGGCCACGGGATGACTCGAAGTTGCGCGATCATAGATACCAAGTTTAGTGGTCATTGTCCACTGATTATTGTTTTTAGTTAACGCAAGAAGTACATATAGGTGCCCCGTTTAAATCGATCAATGTCCGGACCTTATCATCAGGAGTATAGCTCAAGGAGGGAGTTACGCTTAGGCGAGGAAAAAATTTCTGATTTTCATGGGTGTTTTTAAAAAGGAACGATTTCTTCACCTTTTTTGAGATTTAGGGTATGTTTTATCACTACTTGTTACAGGGTATTGTTTTTATTAATCTTTAATAATGGCGGAGGTATGGCACAGTCTTCTAAACGACTTGAGGCGCATGCTGTCAGACTGCGTGGCACGTAACGTCGGTGGGATTGTTCAAACAAAAAACCAACGAAGATTTTTCTTTCCTTAACACTCATCCGCAGAATATGAACCAAGAAAAAGTGAGAAATATTGAAAATTGATGAAATGGTGAAACAGCAAGTGATGTGAAACAGCAAGATTGTGAAACAGCAAGATGTGAAACAGAAAGATTAAAATTGGCTAAAAAAATCCTATATTTTGCAATAAAAAATACGTTCGAATAAATAGGAATTTATTCGAAAATATTTAGGGTCATGTTTTGGACAATAAGGTTATACAAAATTTCATCAGAATCGGTAGCTCATTTTTTTAGCTATATGTCACGCCAGTTTTGAAAACGCAGTTTAGAAGACCGTGCCATATCTCCGCCGTTTTTTTTAATTAATAAAAAACATACCATGACCCGCCAAAAGTAGACAGCGTGACACGGAGCGTCGGTGGAATTGTTCGAAAAAAAAAATCAACGAAGATATTTCTTTCATTCACACTCGACCGCAGAATATGAACCAAGAACAAGTGACAAATGTTGAAAATTGATGAAAAGGTACGATGTGAAACAGCAAAATTGAAATTGCCTAAAAAAATCCTACATTTTGCAACAAAAAATACTTTTTTATTCGAAAATATTTGGGGACTTGTTTTGGACAATAAGGTTAGAAAGATTTATACAAAATTTCATCAGAATCGGTAGATCAATTTTTTTCCTATATATAACGCGAGTTTTGAAAATGCAGTTGAGAAGACCGTGCCATACCGCCTATTTTGAAGATTAATAAAAAGAAATACCATGTACCAGCCAACAGTAGTAACAAAACGTACTCTAAGTCCCAAAAATGGTAAAGAAATATTTCCTTTTAAAAAATTCATCAAAAACAGCACATTTTTTGCTCGCTTAAAGCTGGCTTCTCCCTTAATATTCACTTTATCGTAAGACCAAAACACAAAATTCAAAATTTTTAACAATTTTTTAATATGCCATATTTTTACTTTGACGAAAAGATTTTACTTTAAGAAAAGATAAATTAGTCCCTCGATCAGTATTTCTGACGTTTTCGTATATGCTTTTGCATCTGCCCGTCATTCGTGACCTCACGATTTTAGGTTGCTTATGTTTGAGTGGGTTTGGGTCACGTTCCCATTGGAAAGTGAATCTGCATCCCTCTCGGTAGCCGGTGCTCTAGGGAGTGCATGGCTACACGTCACCCATCCAAGTATTAGTTGTCTTCTTACTTTTTTGTCGATGCTTGTATTTATTTTTTCGCAGGGAACGTGAGAATCGCTTTTTAGGTATATAACGTAGCTGGACTCATAGCTGAACAGGGAAGTCAAGCACTTATTTAAGGGCCGCGATTCCTTTAGACAGCCGAAAATAAGCGAATTTTAAAGATTTTCTTCTGTCGAAACTATTTATTCTACATATTTGAAATATGTGCACATTATTACATCTTTTCATATGCGAAAAAGCAAAAGTATTTTTGTAACATTTAAAAACGGCGGCTGTAGGACACTCTTCAGAGACAACCTAGCTTCTGGTGCATTGATCTAAGTTTTGCCTTTCTAAGATCGACACGCTCTACGTAAACCTACAAACTCCAAAGAAAAGGGAAAATTCGAAAAATTGTACGTGTTTGAAAAGATGTTCTATTTTTCTCGACTTTATTGACTGTAGTATTCGTTAATGAAAAAGGAGTTTTCAAAAATAATTTTCAAGTAACATTGGGTTCACATAGAGCGTGTGGGTCTCAGAGATCGGAAACTTCTTGGCTCTGATATTTCAGGTCAATGCACCAGACGCTAGGTTGCACGCCGTGGAACAACTCAGGCGGCAACCGTCTCCGGAGTAAGTGCTGTATAGCCGACATTTGGAAATATAAAAAATATTAGATAACTAAAAGATGTAATAATATGTACATCAAATTTTAATTATCTGGAATAAATAGTTTCGACACAAAAAAGCCTTGAAAATCTGCTTTTTTGGCTGCCTGTAGGCCAGCCGAAAGGTGACCACCTTAATTATCATAAATGTATTGCACAAAGATCGCATTGTTGGGTGAACGAAGACCTCTCACGATATTCGTGAATCTTTTTTCCCCCATTTAAGGTAGTTCTATCGATAGGCTTCAATTCGTAGGATTTTCATAATTTTTTTTGAGCTTCACTAAATATATTAGTAATCATCTTTGTAAAATTTGAGGGTCGGTTATCGACCTTATTGCAGAGAAAAAAAAACATAAAAATTACGTACTTTTGTGAAGGAATCCCGAGACGACATACAAAAACCCAATTTCCAGTCGCTACAAAAGTGTATACAATAGTGAGAATTCTTCAGATTCGTAAAAATAATCAGATTTACATACTTAATCCTTGTAGTCATCCAATGCTCTGGGAAAAAAATACGCTTATTGACCTAATTTTCATGTAATATCAAGTTTAGTTTGAACTCCCGGTATTGGATTTGTTACTACTTGCTACGATAAAGAGACGTGACAGCAAGGCAACAGCTGACTGTATTCGTAACCTCATCTCGCTCATTCGAATTTCCACCCATATTTCATTTTTAACCGACATATTTCGCCGACACAAATTTTCCACGCTTTTTTACCAGTCGTGCCCCGAATACGATGCTTTACATTTCCCGCACCTGACATTGTTTTGACAGATCGACGTTGAAAAGCATGGACGTTGAAACTCGCCTGAATGGGTAAAAAGAGACGGAGATTAGAACCAATGTTGCCAAATATGAAACCTAGAAATACTACGTGCATCGTTGAAATAGCTATTTTTTCATTTTTTAATTAAATGTGAACATTCATTAAGCAGTTTACAAATGGAAAATTTTAGTTATAACAAATTATTTTTTTTACATATGTTAAAAATATAAACTGTATAGGTCTTAAGTACGATCAGTGGCATGACTACTGTAAAGCGATAGGACTACCTTAAATGCAATTAAGTAAATCAGTTCTGCAGCTCCAGAAAATATTTTCTTTTGCGATATAGACTAAGAATTCTTCTTTTCAAATTGTTCCCTTGTATTCTGCGCTTTGCTGAGGTTATTTTTTATCCGGATTGTCCTCAATTTCCATCATCGCTCCTTCGATCATGCGCGGAAATAATTTTAGTCGTTTTATCCAAGCCCCTTCATTTGATGCACCGCCATTTATTATTGCCACATGGTAATAACTCAGCCAACGACTCTTCCGATCGTTTCGCTAATTCGGATTTGTTCAATTTGCAGATCGACGGGAACGGCGATGGTTTCATCGATCTGGCGGAGTTGCGAAACGCGCTGGACATGTGCGGCTTTAAAATGCCCGGCTACAAGGTACGCCAGATGATCGAGGAATACGACGACAAGCAGAGGCTCCAACACAAGGGACGTTTGTCCTTCGAAGAATTTGAAAAACTCTGCAAAGAGCTGAAAGCGAACGAGCTGGGTTCCACGTTCAAGGCGGTCGTCTCGAAGAAGGAGAACCTTGAGACACTCGGCGGAATTTCCGAGGCATCAAGTGCGGGCACCACGCACTCCGTTCGTCTCGAGGAACAATTGGCCTTCAGCGATTGGATCAACACGAACCTCGGATATGATCCTGATCTTAAACATCTGTTGCCCATTGATCCCGAGGGAAAAACGCTATATGACAAGGTCAAGGATGGAATCTTGTTGTGGTGAGTTTGCACCTTAGGTCTCTATAACATTTTCACGAAAATCGCTTTTCTAGATTTGCCTGGGTACATTTTTTAAAAGTAAATCAGAGTATGGAGGAACAATGACGCGATCTTTTCCATCCTCAATGATTCTCCGCATGCTCTTACGAGATTTTACAACCCCATCCCTTTCGGTTTTCACCCCCCGGTTGTCAGTGCATGATTGTCCTTCCGAAATCACTTCCCGAGAGGGTTGCCCACGCGAATTCCAACCCATTTTGGGATGCAGCTCCGACACGACGTATTTCAGAAGAATCAACTCCTCATTGACTTTCCAATAAAGTTGCGCCAGCAGCCACCTTTTCCACGACTATCTCTCCATGTCTTAGGACCATCATCCACCAAAGCGAAGCTCGGAAAAATCTACCACTCAATCACTGAACTCATGTCCGTCGAAGCTAAGCGGGGCGATTCTATCGGTTGTTTTTTCCTAGCTCCGCTTTGGTGGACCATGGCCTCCAGGCAAAAGCAACATGTACTTCCAAAAGAAGCTGCAGTTGCCTTCATTTCCCGAATTTACCACGCTTCGTATACGACTGTGAATTGCCGCTATGGTAAACCTGTTTTCTCCTCGCAATTGCAGCAAAATCATCAACCACTCGTGTCCCGACACGATAGACGAGAGAGCGATCAACAAGAAGAATCTTACGTTGTACAAGAAGCACGAGAATTTGACGTTGGCGCTGTCCTCGGCCCAGGCGATAGGATGCAACATCGTTAACATCGACGCCCACGATCTCACAAAGGGTAGTCCCCATCTGGTGCTCGGTTTGCTCTGGCAGATCATAAGGATCGGCCTGTTCAATCAGATAACCCTGGAGAATTGCCCGGGACTGGCGACACTGTTGCAAGACGGCGAACGAATCGAGGACCTTCTGAAGTTATCGCCCGAGGCGATACTCCTTCGTTGGGTAAACTATCATCTCGAGCTGGCCGGCATAGCTCGCAGATGCACCAACTTCCAATCGGACATAACCGATTCGGAGATCTATTCGTACCTCATAAAGCAGATAGCGCCTGGCGCGAGTGGCGTCACCCTCGAGGCTCTCATGGAGCCTAATCACACGACCAGGGCCGAGATAATGTTGCAGCAGGCCGCCAAACTGGGCTGCCGAAGTTTCGTCACACCCAGTGACGTTGTCAACGGCATTTACAAGCTGAATCTCGCCTTCGTCGCGAACATGTTCAACAATTATCCGGGCCTGGACAAGCCCGAGACGAGCATCGATGGCCTCGCTGTCATCGAAGAAACGAGGGAGGAGAAGACATACAGAAACTGGATGAACTCAATGGGTGTTTCGCCCCACGTCAATTGGCTGTACTCCGATTTGGACGACGGCCTCGTCATCTTCCAGCTCTGCGACATCATCAAGCCCGGCTCCGTCAAGTGGCCGAGGGTCCACAAAAAGTTCACGAAGCTACGAAAGTTCATGGAAAAACTGGAGAATTGCAATTACGCGGTGGAGCTTGGCAAGCAAATGAACTTTTCGCTCGTTGGCATCGCCGGCCAGGACATCAACGACGGCAACACGACATTGACCCTCGCCCTCATATGGCAACTGATGAGATCCTATACGCTCTCCTTGCTCACCTCGTTGTCAGCCACCCCCGCTAGTCGAGAGGTCGACAAGGAAATCGTTCGATGGGTCAACTCAAAGCTCCAGGCTGCTGGCAAAACTACCAGCATCAAGGGCTTTCAGGATTACGCCATTGCCAATGGAAAGCCTCTGATCGATCTCATAGACGCCATCAAACCGGGCACTGTCAACTACGATCTTGTCAAAGATGGAGGCACCGAAGCGGTAATTATGAACTTACGGTCTCTTATTCACCCTTCCGGTAGAGGCCACGTCATTTTCCCTGAGTTTAAGAAGGTACTATCATTACTACGAATCCAACTTTCGGATTTGAAATTTTCATATGATTTTTACGAACACCTAATGCGCCTGTTGCCAAAATTTGAGCTATTTTGACCGTTCAAGGCGTTACACCCACTTGTAGCGCAAAAAAAAGGCCTTTTTCATGAATTTTTTTAAAGAATACTACAAAACTTTTTTAATCGATCAATATACCATCTTAAAGAACACATCTTGAAGAACTTTCAGTAATTTTTTTATTGAAAAATATTACATTGTTTAGTGGCAAATGGCCGTCAATGAAATAATGTTTTTATATACACGGTTTGCGGTGACCAACATTGCGGCGAAGTGGATCATCTGAAAAAAAAATGCGGATGGATTTAGTCAAATATAAGTATAAACTAGTCTTTAATCGAAGGATTTTAAAAAATATTCATTTTTCACAAAATGGCGGACAGTCAAAGTTAATGGTTCGATTTTAACGAAAAAAAACGGCCGTTTTTTGGCTATAAAACGGCCATTTTTATTCGAAAAAAAAATCGAACGATTAAAGACTACATTTTTATGTATTAAATAAGCCTGCAAAATTTCAAGAAGATCGGTTCATTAGTGTTCGAGTAATCTTGGTCACCGACTTCAGAAATGTCTTTTTGAGAAAAACGCGTTTAAAGTTTCAATTTCAGTTCTTCAATTCACGGATTCTTCTCTTTCAACGCTCATATCTCAGTCAATTTTGTTCGGATCGACTTGAAATTTTCAGGATATATTCTCAGATACTTATACTTCAAAAAAATGCAATAAAAAAATCGATTTTTTCAAAATCGCAAGTGGGGGTAACCCCTTAATTTTTTCGCAATAAAACGGCAAAGTCGAGCGCTTTGAGCTAGCGAAGCACGTCGTCTTATGGAGACGGTCAACCGGAAGTGCGGTGATCGTGGTTTTTTTGCTCACGTATCCAACTAAACCCGTTGGAAAACTGAAATTCGATAGATTAGATATAATAGATATTGTTAAAAATAAGAAAATCAATCTTCACCGTGTAGTTGAAGCACTACATTACAAGAAAGTTTCAATTTCCGATTGAAAATGGTCAGAACGACGAAACAGCACCCACAGACTTGGCAACGTCGCGAGTAACAGCTGATGCGTTTGGCGAACATAACCAAGCTTTGTTTTGAAATTAATTTGAATAGAAGCCGTCACAAAATATGCAAACAACAATTTATGGAGTTTTGTCGTTTATCACGTATCAATAATATGTATAATTATATTCTGCCTATCGTCTTGATTCCTCTGAGGTAATTCAAGCCTATTTTAACGGAAGATGTTCACCTAGGAGCCAGAAAAAGGTCATTTTTGCGAATTTTTTCAAGGAAAACTATTTGAAATTTCAGATCGGGGTTTTAATTATCTAAAAGTATATACATTCAAAAATATGTTTAATTTTCTTTATTTAAAAATATCAAAAATGTACAAGGATATTGTATGACCTGAAATGATATTATTTTCATCGATTTTTCCAAGCCCCTACACTTTATCCGCCACAATTCATCATTGCCTACCAAGGGCGTCGCCAAGGGGGCAGGGGGTCAGGTGCCCCCCTACATATTTGAAAGCATGTATATGAGGGCCTAAAGTGTCTAAAATTCGTATTGTCGCCACCATCCCTCCCCCATCTTACCCCCCCCCCCCCCCCCGAGCTCATTAGTTGGCGACGCCCTTGAACTCAGTCTGTCAGTGAACTTCAGCTGCGTTACTTGCATAGCGAACTCGACGAAACCGTCGAATTTTTCAATCCAGTTTGTACTCATGCACTATTTCTTCGTTGTTCCTCCAGGAGAAATTGGACAACGCCAAATACGCGATCTCTCTGGCGAGAAAATGTGGAGCGAGGGTGTACGCTTTGCCCGAGGACATTACCGAAGTCAAGCACAAAATGGTGATGACCGTGTTCGCGTGCCTAATGGCGATGGATTACATACCGAATATGGACTCGGTCAAGCAAAACAACGTCAACAACGTCAACAACGTCAACAACGTTAACAACGTCAACAACGTCAACAACGTCAACAACGGACAATAATGACCAGTTGGCTGCGTGAGGGCATCTCGAGAACCGTCTACTCGTCCGCGCACCGTGGTCACCGCTCTCATTATCGAAAACCACTATCTCCATTTTTCCGTCGACGTACGCTTCCTCATGATTCTTCTGCACGAATTTTTTTTCCCTGCGCGCAACGAGATCCTCCGCGGGCTGGAAAAATTTCGTGAACGAAGAATCGTTGGAAAGTCTATTGCGATGTTATAATTCGAACAATGATATTTTCAAAGTCGTTCCACACGGGCGCTCGGTGTTGGGCGATGGCTCGGCCTTGTCACGTTGACGTGGCTTGATAATTGTAAATACGTAACTCTAGATCTCTGTAAGCTAGCTTGTTCCAAAATCAATGCGTGAATTTGGCTTTGCGAGCTTCAATGGCATTACGCGTGATTCATTCTTTGTTTGAGGAGGGTCGAGTACCTTTCACCGGTACTCAAGAATAATGATTTTCTTCTGGACGTAGGTACGTCCGGTTAAAGTTCAACTTCGACTTTCGGGTAAATTACACGAGATCGGTTTAAAAAAAAATGATTAAAGTCCATCAGCTATTAAAATGCATCAAATATAAAAATTTATCATATATAGAAATGCATAAAATATTGAAATGCATAAAATCTTAAAATGCATAAAATATCAAAATGCATAAAATATTAAAATGCATAAAATATTAAAATGCATAAAATACTAAAATGCATAAAATATTAAAATGCATAAAATATTAAAATGCATAAAATACTAAAATGCATAAAATATTTAAATGCATCAAATATTAAAATGCATCAAATATTAAAATGCATAAAATATCAAAATGCATAAAATATTAAAATGCATAAAATATTAAAATGCATAAAATATTTAAATGCATAAAATACTAAAATGCATAAAATATTAAAATGCATAAAAGATTAAAATGCATTTTAAATTAAATGCAATTTATATTAAAAGCAATTTTCGACGAATTTTTATAGAAAATCGCGAATCGAGCTAGAATTTATCGTCAATAGGTGCAGCCAATACGTCATCGGATATCAACGACGGCTAAATTCACAATTATTCGTAAAAAAAACCGATGTATTCAAATTTATCGAATCTCTCAAATTGAACTTCAATTAGACCAATCCGCCTCTAAAAAAATTATTATCGCCTAACATTTACCGGTGAAATTCTCGAGCCTCATTAATTCTGACCTAATTCTTCCTTTTCTCACTGCATCTCGCATATTCGTCCCACATTTTCCACTGAGAACAAAAACAACTTGAACAAAAAGACAGAAGCAACATTCCACTTTTTTTCACGACTTCATAGTGTCATCGAATTTTGTACGAAGTTTATATATTTATATATCAATATATGTGAATATACACACAGGTCGCGGGTATTGTTCTGCCTTTTGCAATTTTCGTACTCGATTCGCTCGAGTGGCCTTTTCATTGATCGCGCCTCGAAAACAGTAGCTTTTTGCTTCGTTCTATTTCGTTGCTGTCTCGTTTCTTTTTTTTTTTCTTCGTGCGCTCGTTGATTAATTGCGGCTAATCGCCGAAGCATAATTTGTCCCGGATCAACGCGCACAGTGTAGGTATTATTAATCGTGTGCCATGTGAAATACTTCGATACGTAGATGGGAAATGAAAACGAAGAGGAAAGAAAATTTGAAAAAATATTAAGCGCGCAGACCGCGTGTGCGCGAATTTGAGTAATTTTTTTCACAGTCGCTTTGCGAGTCGCTGCTTTCTTTACGATCGCTAGAATGTACAATTGAACGAACGAAAAATATGTTATTCGTTCCCAAAATATATTTCCGTATTTAAGTTGAAATATTAGCATTTTGCTTTTCGAGATAAGCATGCTTTTTCTGTTGTGATAACTCCTTATTGATTACGAAAGGCAATGTTCTTTTTTTTCGAATAAATAGCGACTGTTACCCCGTCGTATCCAGGGTGGCCCGAAAAGTGACGTGGAAAAGAAAAAATCTATATGCCTCGGAGATACATATCCGAATCACCCCCCCCCCACCCAGGTGTATGTTCCACGATCATTTTTATTTTTCGAAAAAGGCATTTTTTTTATTTACCCTTTTGTGTAAGAGCGTCCCTCGTGATTTTTTAAACTTGTGTCATCGTAACGAAGGGCCCTGTTGAGCAATAAACAAATGACCAGCTCAGAACTAGCGTTATTATTTTAGATCTTGATTAAAAGGCGAAAAAATGGGACCGAGAGGATCAGTCGATAAAGTTCATTGTTACGAAAGTACACTGAGCAATAATTAAATGAGCGAGAACTAACGTAAACATCTTGGTTTTTTATCAAAAGTTTTAAAAAATAAGACCGAGAGGATCAATCGCGAAGTTCAGATGCTGAAAGAAAATACTTATACTCGTCCAAAGTACTCTCAATTGCTTTTAAAAACTCCTCAGAGGAAAGTACATACACAAAGGAGAAAAAAATATGAACCTATGTTAGAGGAGCTCTCGGAAAGAATTTTGAAAATCCTTTTTTTCGAAAACTAAGAAAGATCGAAACATAGATGTGAATGATTCGGATATATATCGATTCGAGGCATCTGGAATTTCCTTTTGGACGTCACTTTGAGGGCCAGTATGTATACCTATCTTTAACGAGTTTTCACATTCGGCCAAAGTCGCCTCTTATGACGTACAATCGATCGTCGTTCAGCATCGGGCATAGGTACATTCGGATGATTTTTCGAATTATCGCTAATCTTAGATTACATGCGAGAACGATATATAGCGATACACGAAGTATATAGCGAACAAGTGAGACTGTTCGTTCGCTTTTTCTTTTTTTTTTCTTTTCAGTAACAATTATTTAATCGTTTCTCAAACGTATCAGTATAAACGTTACGTATTACACACACATACACACATGCAATGAGGAATGCGTGATTCCGAGCGATTCTCTTGTACTTTTTACGATAATGCATACACATCGTGTTTCATACTCGTAAATTTGTACCGAACTAAAAGTAAAACAAAAACGATCACCACATTCTTTGAACGAGCCAGAATGATTGAGATGAAAAAAATCAACGGTTCCTACCGATATGCCCGGGGCATTTGCAATTTTACAATTCAAGATAGAGATAAATTTCTCGTGAAACGAGAGAGAGAGAGAGAGAGAGAGAGAGAGAGAGAGAGAGAGAGAGGGAGAGAAAAGGGTGAAACTGGACTGTCCAGAGATGTAACGTGGGGTAAAAGTCATTTGATGAGTAGTTAATATGCCGTCTAGATAGATACATATATAAATATATATATATAATATTATACTGTACTATTAATTATTAATTATAAATGATTATTACTGCAAGAGATAATCGCCATCGGTTTCTATTTCAATTTTCATTATTCGTTGAAGATACGAAGCAAAATAAATGGTGAAATCATTAACTGATTGAAACGTACCGAGGATCAGCAAGTAGCGATTAACGTATACGTGTAATATTGCGATAACAGAGTGAAAGATGTACATGAACGTAGTGATTCTTTTTTTTTAGATGTAATTCGTAACTTAAATAAACAAACGATTTCAGCTAGTGTCGCCTGTGGCAGTGTTCGTTTTTTCTTCTTCTTTCGACACTAACGATGCTTGTCGATCCCTTACGAAGATGATATTTTGACTGTTCTTAAGGAAGCTTTCCAGTGTGACAGCCCGAAAAATCGCTGTTTTTCGCGATTTTTTTTTTTAAAGAAAAAATAATCTAATCGGTCTGGTTTTTTTTGTATATTAATTGGGTATTGAAGAATACAAAACAATTTTTTTAAGATCGATTTATTTATTAATTAATATCTATAAAAATGATGAAACAATTGTTGCAGAAAATGCACTTGGATGTGGTGTCCACGTTGGGTGTCACAATTTTGATCTGAAACAAAAAACACAAAAAGATTATTGATCGGTATATAATTGGCTTTCGTGCTATGGAGGCTTTTTTTTTTTTTTTTTGCAAAAATGGCGCCGGTTTGAACAAAAAGTATCGATTTTAGCATTTTTTTTGGCAGTTTTTTTTACAAAAAAATAGGAAGATGTCAAAAAAAAAAAAAGCTTCCATAGCACGATAAACAATGACGTTAAGAATATTGTGTAAAAAATTCAATTCGATAGCTTTAAAACTCTGCCCTCCAAGTTGGACACCGTTTTGAAAAATGCTGTTTCGAGAAAAACGCGTTCAAAGTTTCGCTGTAGCTGTAGCGCTCCGTTGCCTTCTTCCAAGGAATGCTGTACAGTAACCGAAATAATCTGAATTTGGGCATGAAAATTTCAGGGAATATTCGGAAGAGTGTATACTATTCGATAAAGCGAAAAAAAAAAATCGATTTTTTGAAAATTTCACACTGGAAAGCTCCCTTAACCCTTCGACTGCACACTGGCAAGGAACATCCCTCAGGTGATACCCTTCGATTTTGTTGAAATTTGCATATGTTATAAAGCACCGAAAAGTAAGCGATACGTATTTTTTTTTATAGCTGGAAAAACGGTTTTAAGGGGTGAAACCACCCCTCGAAAAAGGCATCTCTAGGGGTAATGTACCTTTATTTTTTTTGCAATGTTACTATAGTCGATTTTTTATTGCTTCGGATTAGAAGAATTTTCGTTTTTGTTTCATTAAAATCGGTGGACTCCTTGTGTGTGAAACTGCTATATTACCCCTAGAGATGCCTTTTTAGTTTCCCTTAAAGGGTTACGCCTAGTTGTAAAAGTAAAAAAATGACTTGCTTAACGGGTTACCCCCACTTGTAGCGCAAAAAAGGCCTTTTTCATGAATTTTTTTAAAGAAAACTACAAAACTTTTTTAATCGATCAATATACCATCTTAAAGAACACGTCTTGAAGAACTTTCAGTAATTTTTCTATTGAAAAATATTACATTGTTCAGTGGCAAATGGCCGTCAATGAAATAATGTTTTTATATACACGGTTTGCGGTGACCAACATTGCGGCGAAGTGGATCATCCGAACAAAAATGCGGATGGATTTAGTCAAATATAAGTATAAACTAGTCTTTAATCGAAGGATTTTAAAAAATATTCATTTTTCACAAAATGGCGGACAGTCAAAGTTAATGGTTCGATTTTAACGAAAAAAAACTGCCGTTTTTGGCAATTTTTTTTTTTCGAAAAAAAAAATCGAACGATTAAAGACTACATTTTTATGTATCAAATAAGCATGCAAAATTTCAAGAAGATCGGTTCATTAGTGTTCGAGTAATCTTGGTCACCGACTTCAGAAATGCCATTTTGAGAAAAACGCGTTCAAAGTTTCAATTTCAGTTCTTCAATTCACAGATTCTTCTCTTTCAACGCTCATATCTCAGTCAATTTTGTTCGGATCGACTTGAAATTTTCAGGACATATTCTCAGATACTTATACTTAAAAAAAATCGATTTTTTCAAAATCGCAAGTGGGGGTAACCCGTTAAAAACCGATATACATTGATCTTAGAAATGCTCCCTGGAAATTTCAAGGTGATCGAATCAAAATTGACAGATTCATACGCTGTTACGTTGACGCTCGTTGGACCGCTCGGAACGTTGTTCGAAACGAACGTTATTTTCTCGGAAGTAAGTTTTCAAAATCGGTGAGAAAAATACCTCAAAAACTTCTGCATCGATCTTTCTGAAATATTTGGGGCTTTTTCCACATGTAAAGATGTTGTATTTCATCGAAGGATTTTTTTCCGATGTATACTTTCGATTTGATGAACGAAAAATGCAATTTTTTTTGCAAAATTCAAGACTCACTTTTAAGACGCGCCATTTTTTAAATAATTTTATATTTCGGTAATTCTTTCGATTAATCATATGATAAAATAATATCCTAACGAAATATGTTTGTTTTTTTAATGTTAAATGCCTGCTTCAGAAGGGAATTGCTCACCGCAAAATACGTTTTCGAGAGATGCTTCCCGTACGTCGGCTGTAAATCGATTATAATTGAATATTTTCACACAAAAAATTACAGACTGTTCTGCAGATGATACTTTTTCAAACACCTAATTTTAGTAGAAATTTATCATTACAATTTTCCAAAACAATATCAAGAAAATAAGCTCTTTTCGACTGTTACAACTAGGCACAACCCGTTAAGGGGGTATACGCAAATTACGTAACGCAATTTGAGCGGAGGGAGGGCGTTCGGCCAAGCGTTACGGTCCTACGTACGTGGGGGGGAGGGGGAGGCCAAGGTTTGAGTTACGTCGCGATTTTAGAAATGCCAGAAAAAGAAAAATGTCTGCATGTTCAAGTTTTGAATTGAAAACTTGCGCGCAATTTTACCGCGGAAAGTTGGCAGTTTTTCCATACGAAATGTCAGTCAAAGGAAAAGCCACTGTGCAAAAATTTGCATTTGCAATTTACATTTGCAATTTTAAAAGTTTGGGGAATTCGGCGTTGCATAATTTGTGTACGCCCCCTATCGGAATATCAACATATGCACGGAACGATAGAAAGAACTTCCTGTGAGTGCGAATGGCATAGCAATTTAGCGCGTCTCTTTCTGACGGTGACCCTCAACCAGTAATTTTGTCAATGCTTCAGTCGTCATTTTTCAATACTTATACAATAAATAAAAATAACAAAATTCTCTTGAAAGTTAGATTAATTCATACTAAAGCGATATGTAACAAAAAAACCCGAGATATAGAGGAATTTGATATTTTTTAAATTGCAACTTTGAGGTTTTCGCGCCCCCCCCTCGTTAAATGGTTTTTCGTTTTTTTCTGCCTTATTTTTGAAGATACGAAAATGAACGTGCTATACTTTTTCACTTGCTTTTTGGTCCCAACCGACTTTTGTTTACCACATTTTTCGATAGAATTATTAGATTCTGAATTAAACGGTTTTTGAACATTCGAAAAAAATGTTCCACATCTTCTCGGGGCTAGACTGCAAAATTATTATCGCCATTCGATTCAGCATTACCCAATTACCCTTCGATCAATTCTGCGTATTCAAACCTAAAAAATTCTTACTCTCATGCTTATTGCCTGGTCTATACGGGTTCGGACGACGACTACCAAGTGGGAGGCGACAATGTTTCTGATCGTGACACACGATTGAAATATCTGGACAGAGTTGAAATATCTGGAAATTTGGTTGGAAATAATTTTTTTACAAATAATTAAGGGGCCCGCCATACTCGCCCTGCTCAAGTAACGAATAAAAAAATAATATAATACTTTTGGAGCAATAATAATAACAGTTTTATTCTTGACGATCTTCATGGAGATGCGGAGGCTTCGCTGCACGGAAAAAAATGATACGTCAAAATTAATAGTTGGTGTTTATAAATTACTGAGGAAAGATGAACATAATGCAGTTTCACACTGTAAACCAATCATGTTACAGGACTTTTAGGAAAAAATAATGGATCATACGTGCTTTTTACTATTTGAACCGATGAAAATGCAGATTTAAACTGTAGAAAAATTATAATGATCACCGCGATAAAGTAAACTGTCGAATTTACAAAATAAATATAAAATATTCGCGGTACTCAACGCGTAAAATATACGGAGTACCTTAAAAAAAATGAGATTAGACAGGTAATCACTGATTTGAACCATAAAATTCTTCATCAAGCAAATGTTAAAAATGAGTTTAAATTCTATTGAAATTTGGCATTGTCTTCTGAAACATGTGGTGTGAGTTTAAATTAAAAACTGCAGTGTACACCTTGCAAATTGTATGGTAGCTCGGTATTCTTTAATACGTACAGATCTAATTTTTACAGAGAAAATGGTCACTTTTTAACAAATCGCGCAAAGCATATTTTGATAACGGGTTGTTGAATACTAATACGGATATTTGAATTTATTAGTGCGATTACATGAAAAAAAAATTCAAAGCGCTCAGTCGAAGTTACAACCGACATTGCACGGTATACCGCGTGTACCTCGAATTTTCACAATGTACACTGTAAACGCGTGGACGCGTTAGCCACCACGAACGTGCAGGTTACGTCTACGTAAACGCTGCACGACTCGCAGTGTGTACCCTAAATTTTTGCAATGTGTTTTGCGCCTAAATCAACAAAGAAAAATTCTATCGCGTGGTCGCCCTCAGTCTTGACATCTACTCAGTGCTCTTTTAGATCTCGTGGCGTAAAGTTCTGCGCAGTGTCTTCGAGAAACGACAATTATTTATAATCAATGTGAAAACGGACACACAAACAGTGAACAAGGACAAACTGTTAGTGAAGCAAAAGTGCCGTGAAAAATTTGTTGGTGTTGAAAAGAGGACGAAAAAACGAAGTGGGTATTGTATTTGTACTTTTCCATCTTGCTTTCACGTGTATACATTTTGTCTTGTGCGACTTTTGTCTTTTATATAATGCCCGTACACGTTGAATTATTGGAACTTTGCGATTAGTTTAACGAGCTTGTTTATTTATTTGATAACGATCATACATTCAGATCTATCACCCTATGTTAATAATGGTTTTCTTGAGATTCTGAGAGCGGGACAAAAGACGAGGAAGGAATAATAGAATACTAGACGAAGCGCATGGGGATTTTCCCCCATTCTATTTCACAGTGTAAAAATTTGTCAATGAAGTCGTTCATTTTATAACATTTTTAAATGTAAAAATTCGTGGGTTCGCTCGTTTACTTTTAACAGTTTCACATAGTAAAAATTCGCGAGTCGGTCCATCTACTGTTTACAGTTTCACATTGTAAAAATTCGTGAGTCGGTTCATCTACTATTTACAGTTTCACGTTGTAAAAATTCGTGAGTCGGTTCATCTACTGTTCAGAGGTCCACATTATAAAAAGTCGTGAGTCGGTTCATCTACTGTTCACAGTTTCACACTGCGAAAATATATCGATCGCTTAGCGTAAACTCAATAGTCTTACAGTTCTTTGTGTGAAACGTGGCGTGCACTTTTTAGAGTATTACGTAGCAAATATCGAAGATTTTGTAGCGAGAGGCGCTATTGATGTGAGACACAGTACATCTTGATGGGATTTCCATCAAAATTTACAGGATTTTTTTTCCGTGCATAAGTGGACGTTTACTTCCGGAGAATGGTCAAAGACGTCGAGGAGCTGAGAAAACGCAACGAAATCGCTTCGAACGACGTACTACGGATGATGCTGGATCTGGTGAAGGATGAAAAGATATCGCGCGACGAGGCACTCTCGCACGCTTTCGCCTTTCTCATTGAGAGCTACGAGACCAGCAGCCTCACACTCAGTTTCGCCGCTTACTCGTTGGCCAAAAATCCCGAGATCCAAGAAAAAACGCGACTGGAGATCCAGACAGTTGTCACCAAGTACGAGGGTCGTTTGACCTACGAAGCTATCCAAGAGTTGAATTATACGGAACGCGTCGTTAACGAGACACTTCGGTTGCTTTCACCGGTCGGTAATATCACCAAGGTCGCCGTGGAGAAGTATCGTCTCGAGGGCTCGGACGGACTGAGCCTCACGGTCGAGCCCGGTACACCGATCGTGATCCCCATTATGGGACTCCACGAGGATCCCGAGATCTGGGAAAATCCGGATGTTTTCGATCCCGAAAGATTCACGAGGGAAAACGTCGAGCGGAGACACAAGTTCGCTTATTTGCCCTTTGGCGAGGGCCCCAGAGCTTGTCCGGGCTCTCGTCTCGCACTCGCTCAGATCAAAGCCGCAATCGCCACGATTCTTCGCGATTATCGTATCGATTTGTCACCGAAAATGATTGATCCGCTGCGCATCGATCCGGCCTATTTTCTCAATACGGCTCTCGGAGGATTTTTCATCAAATTGACGCCATTGGAGAACAACTAGACCACCGCAATTCTACCTGGTTGCGTGACCTTATGATAACTTGGAAAGATGTCAGCGTTACGAAATTGAATGAATACACTGTAAAAAATTTCTGTATGAAAATTAATACACAAGTGTAGGAAGTTTTGATGCGGATACCGCTTATGAAATTTCAGATACGATTTTGAAAATCCAAAACAGGTTATTTGAAAAATGAAAGTGTAGCTCCGTAATATTAATATACTTGTGCGTTTGAAAAATAATGCACGTGTAAAGAAATAGTCACATCCAAGTATATTAAAATCAAGAACCATTTGCTGATATCAATATACGAGTGTATATTAAATTCAAGAACCATTTGCTAATATCAGCGTACGGGTGTGTATTAATTTCACAGAACGAAAGTATTACCTTTAATGTACACTGTAAAAAGCTTCTGTATAAAAATTAATACACAAGTATATGATGTTTTTATTCGGACGCCGTTTATGAAATTTCAGATAATATTTTGAAAATCCAAAGCAGGTTATTTAAAAAATAAAAGTGTAGCTCCGTAATATTAATATACTAGTACGTTTGAAAAACAAGGCACGTGACAAAAAATGTTCACATCCATGTATATTAAATTCAAGAACGATTTGCTAATATCAACAAACGGGTGTGTATTAAAATTACTGATCCTAAGTATTAAGTTTATTTCAGAAATTGATAATTAAGCCCACTGAAAATGTGACTCGTATTTATCCTCCTCGACGGGAGCTAGAGATAAAAATAGGTGGTTTTTGTGAGATTTCTTCCTTCAACACCGGGCGGCGTAAAAAGGAAAAACTAATTTCCTTCCGGATAGGCGAGTTCAAGAACTGCGACTCTGGCGTGGATATGGAGAGGTAACGACATTCTAATTTGCGACACTCTCCGACGCGTGCACCAGTTGCAAACGCGTCTGTTTTGCCCAGGACGATCGTAGCCGGTGGTTGGGTTATATGCCCGACCGAAGCTGCGAGTGGCTATGGGAAAGTGCGGAACAAGGCGCCGTCCCTCGGGCGCTACGCGAACTACGCGCGACCATCGGTCGTCGCGAGCGCCCGAGGTGGGTTGAGCGCGTTTTGTATTTTCTATACTCTGTTTTTTATATTTGAATTAATATACGACTGTTGTAATCTTTAATTTAAGGCACGGGTTGATGCAATACATTTTCCATAAATTTGCAAACTTTTCTTGGAAATGCCATGTTGCATTTACTAAATTCTATATCCACGTTAGAATTTCATGTTCCTGTTTTAAATTTACGGTACAAGTGTCTTAAATTCAATTTCATTTACTGAGTTTATGAATTCTTTTTTCAATTCAAGTTTCGCACTTTTAAATAAATCTGTTGTGATCATGCATTGTATGTATCATAAAATTCAGTTTCACATATGTTATATTTTTCAGGCAGCTGTAAATAAATTTCAAACTTGTTTTGTATTTTCAATGCTCTGTTTTTTATAGTTGATTTATCATACATCTGTGGCAATTTTCAATTGAAGACACGGGTTAATGCAATACATTTACCACAAATTTACAAACTTGTCTGTGAAATTCCATGTTCCATCTATTAAATTCTATATTCACGTTAGAATTTCATGTTCCTGTTTTAAATTTACGATACAAGTGTTTCAAATTTAATTTCATCTACTGAGTTCGTAAAATTCAATTCCTTTGTATCTTAAATGTATTGTAAATTCTGTACTGTACAATTCTTTCAATACATACCGAATTATTATTGTTACGCTGTACAGTTATTTCAATTGATGCGTGATCTGTCAATTGGCCTGTCAATTGACGTGATCTGTCAATTCGGTACTACGTGAATCTGTCAATTCACGTAGTAACGAATTTCCTACTTTTGGACCACTCCCATGGCATTTAGGCATGATGACATGCATTCTTAACTAACATTTCAGACAGTATTCTCGTCTAGAAATAAAAAATCGGTTTTTTGATACTTTCTTAAAGTATAAACTCTTAACAATATGTCCTCGTGAGGAATTTTGGTAATTCCAATATTTACATGGGTAAAGCGATTTGTAGAGAGACGAGAATAGCATCGGACGGTCGGAGCTACGCATTTCAGAAGCTTCCAAGAAACCTGCTCGAAAATAAGAGCAAGCTTCAGAAAAACATCATTACGAAGTCGAGGAAGGTACGAGGCGGGAATGGCCGATTATTATAACGAAAGTATGTCGTGCTATTAGACTACTTAGATAGTTGCAGTATTCCGAAAGCTAGGTTAGATTCTTTGATGGTGGATCACGCGTACACCGATGTCGGTTGAGGCTGGCAGTCTCACACTGAGATTCCCGGCTGCCTCAGATCTAAACTGCTATCGCTACTATCCTCCGTAATTATCTGATCGATGTGTCACCGTAGATCATCGATCCGTTAAGCACGGATTCGGCCAGTTTTCTCTATACGGCTCTTGGAGGATTTTTCATCAATTGATGAACAACTAGGGCAACGCAATTCCGCCCAGTTGTCGTCTCATGATGACCGCTAGCTCGGAAGCGTTCAGCGTTATGTAATTGAATGAAAATATAAAGTGGGTTTGGATGAGAGACCACCAGCTGATTATCTCTCCACCCTCATTGACTAATATATACTAATCGAACGATAAAACAAGAAAATAGAATAAAAACAAACGCTTGATGCAAAGAAGCATTTGTAGGAACAAACCTAGCATTATTATAATCCACAATCATTATCCATATTATCATTCTGTAAAATGCGTCCAATTTGTGTGGTATCCAATTTCCTAGCTTTTGGACCATGCTTTCTTCCGTTTCACACGCATCTTCGTCCAGTGATGCTTTCAATCGTGAGACTCAAATATTTTAACCAGCTTTCCATGCAGCTCATCATTCAAATCAAAATCATGCCATCCGAATCGTTGAAACTACTTTTTACACATGCTTACCAATGGAGCATGTTCTTTGTAAGCTTCCACAAGCAAACGATGGCTTTTAAGGATGTTGAGTCCCAAATCGCACATGATGATAAAATTCTGAAAATTTGGTTTGTTTTTATATATACTATTTCAGAGGTCGTGTAAAAATTTCACGACAATTAGGAAGCTCGTTATTGAACAGTTAACATTCACAAATTAAATGTTGTTTTATGGAAACTGATGTAACTTTGCAATAAGTTTTTTTTTTGACCTCTCAATTTTATAATATCTACAATATACTAAAAGCAACGGAAACAAAACGAAGTTTATTGATACATTTTTTTTTATTTCTTTTAAAAATTGTTCTTAACATAATGTTAATTTTTTAATAACGAGCTTCCTAATCGTCGTGGAATTTTAACACGACCTCTTAAATACTTCATACAAAAACATACCAAATTTTCAGAATTTTCTTATCATTTTTTATTTCAACCCTTAAGGAGGTTGAAGTAATGATGATAGAATTCTGAAAATTTGGTATGTTTTTACCTGAAGTATTCAGGAGGTCGTGTAAAAATTTCATGACGATTAAGAAGCTATTTATTGAACAATTAACATTAACATGTTTCATAGGGACTCAACATCCTCAACTGCACTTCTATTTAAAGCGAAGTAATGCGGTAACACTGACCGCAAATTACATTTATTCGGTATAAAAGAAGAAATCTCCAATACGATGCATAGTATAATTATTTACGTTTCAGTCAAATAGTGTCAACCGCGTGCGACAGCTGCGTACAGATCTTTCGAATACAAGTATTATCAACGTCACGATAATGTCACCAGTACGAGATACGCCAGGTATAGGAAATCCGTTAAGTCATAAAAAGGGCCTTGAACATAGAAAGAAAATGTTCAAACTGTCGCCATTTAAGCACGCGTTACGTAACGCAATAGAGGCGAGGGGGGGGCACCGGCCAGGCGCTACGGTTCGGGTATGTGGGGGGGGGGGGGGGGGGGGTATAAAAAATTGGGGAATTTCGCGTTACGTTATTCGTGTACGCCCCCAAGCGGGAAACCAGTTTGGATGAGTCAGAAAATAGATTTTTTTTATTCCATAAATTCTTAGTAAAAGTAATCGCTGATTAAGCGGTAAGCAGTGTAAATAATTCGTTACTGCCTTGAATTTTTCGTTTGTGGTCATTTTTTTTCAAAGGCGCTTGTCATGAAACGACTTTTTTTCAAATTGTGTACACTTCAGCTGAAAAAGTTATGTATAACTTTTAGCTATAAATAGTTAACTTATGATTTTCCAAAGTTTCTACATATAATTACGCCCTATACGTACTTGAATTTGGGGCAATATCATTGTTCAAAGTATATTTTTTATAGGGTAAAAAGGTTATTAAATAATGGCAATAACTATACCCTTTTGTTTAAGCGCTCGCAAAAAATGGAATTATCAATTTTTGGTCACAGTTAGGTTCATATAGAAGGAATATATATTCTTGAAGTAATATCTCGAGAACGTATTGATTTCCGATGAAAACTGTGGCCTCCAGAGTGTACACAAACAGCAAAGCCTGATATCGACTTTCGATGGGCGGCAGATGACACGTTCCATATTTTCAAAGAAAATACTTCGGAAAAATTTAAATACTTGTTTGAAAATAAGTAGAAAATATTCCCGAAGTTGCAATAAATTCCACTAATTTATTCCTTGTCCGAAAAAAAACATGAAAATCACTAAAAAAAAGCACCCCTAAACTGGTTTCCCGCCTTACTTGGGTGCATGCACGGAGAGAATTTTTAAGTATTTTTTACGGTGAAATCTCCGTAAAAATTACATTAAAAATTTGAAACCGGTGACAAATGTGCATATAGTCAAAAATTGACACTAGCTTTTAATATTTTGCTTTCATTCATGTAAAAATTTAAGCAAGTAGCATAATTTTTTACATTGCTTTCATTAAAAATTCTGACACATTCTCATGTAGAATTTTAACAATGGGCTGCCTCAAAAATTCTAAGTTTCTACAGTAAAAATAACCTGGACAAACTTGAAATTTCTAAAATCCCTAGCGAAAAATTAATTCCCTATGATTAAATAAATACTTTTTTCATCGGCGTTTCTGAACATTTGTCTTCTTGATTGCTACTTATTTTAGCATATCATCTTTCCGTACCATTGTAGACGTCCTTTATCGAAGTTTCTTTTCACGTTTCTTTGTTTTCTTGCGTAGAACTGCGTAGAACACGTTAGACTGCCCGAGACCACGAGGCTTTCTTGGCCCATGCTTCGTACTATAATGCGCATGCGCGGTACCGCTGTTGCTAAGCAACGCGGGTCGGCGTCGTTCGTGCTCGTCATACTGCGTCATACACAAGCACACTCTCACAGCTTGCGTTCACGTATACGCACGCTCGCACACAGAGCTCACGCGTACGGTCAGGCGACCTAGCCCTAACTGATTTTACTATAAAGAACGTAAAATTCCGGTGGACGCACGAAAAACTTCGGCTTCCTTTTTTAAATTTTTATGGAAAACACGCAAATTTCTCAATGTTCCACTGAAAAATTTAATTTATATTAGCACTTTTTTAACTTATTGTCGTAATCTTTACGTTTCATGAAATTTTACTATTAATTTCAGTAAAAATTCAGGAAAATATTTTAAATTTCTGATACGCAAAAGTAAATTTTGATTGATTTCCATGAAAATTTATAATTTATTTCCTAAAAACCTGAAGAATTGCACATTTGTCACCGAGTTACTGTGATTTCGCAGTAAAAATTACTTAAAAATTCTCTCCGTGTGACATATGAGAGCCTACCCCAGGGTATCCCACTTCGCCGCCGCCGCCAACCACAAAAGAAAAAAAGGAATTCTTCTACAAGGAATATCATATATTGTTCAAATGTACCAAGCTGCGGGCACGAAAATATCGTTGATACCGATCGACACGGTGATGTCTTCTTTGACGATGAATTTCATGTATTTCGAGGTTAGGGTGCCCTCCTTGTAGCCCGTCGAGGTGAAGCTCTCATTGGTAATCCTCATCCTGACGGAAGAAGACGTCTGAAAGCAAAATGGGCAAGCGCTCTCATTTCACGAGCAACGCAAGTGCTCGAAGTAAAAGGAAAAGCTTCGCTCCCCCATTCCCAGACACGTTGTATCAGCATATGCATATTCACCACATTCGAGACGAACTTGTGGCCATAGAACGCTTCGTCCGTTTGACCGGGATTGCCGAAGAATAAATCCTTAAGGTTTTTGCACTTGGCGATGTTCTTGGTGCGATTGACGTCGAGGCTCCAGACGGAAGTCTCGTCGAAGTCGTCGGGATGGGACATGAGCTTGAAGAAGCGCTCCCCGAGTTTGCTCGGATCACGAGTGGCGTACGAGTCGAAGTTGTCGGTGGGGCGATGAAGATTGGCCGTGGTCTCGACGGGACAATCGTCGACAAGCGTGACGGTCTCGAGCCTCGACGAGCCTCGTCTCTCGTCGCTGTCAAAGTTCACATCCACGTTCAACAGATCAACGATCGTCTGTACCATTCTACGGGAGCGTTCGGACTTCTCTTTGCAGCCCGATATCTTCACACCGGTCTCGTCGAACTCCAGGAGAAACTCCTCGTTCGTTATTGTCAGCGGGTTGTCATAGTTGTCATCCGTATCCGGTGGATCAGTCGGTAAGGTCGTTCTTGAGCCCGTTGCTGGATCCAGGAAGCTCGATCCCCATCGCATCCTCGTGTCCTTGAAACAACACCAGAGGCTTATCGGATCGGGGGTACACGACATTTTTGCCTCGATCGCGTAATCCTTCCTGAAGCTTCTAGCGGCTCCGAAATCCGCGGTAGAGTTTATCATCACGTGGAAGAAAAAGGCGGGCTTGTAGTCGAAACGTCCCGTCGGTACGACCAGATCGACCGCTGCAACGATACAAACATTGTTCATGTTTTTTTTTTTTAATCCAGGCCTCGTTATTCGCTCGGTCTTCTTTCCTTCGTTTCGCGTCTGCACACACGCGGATGGTATACCAACCGAGAAGATAGGGTATGACGAAAAACTTCATGACTTCGCGTGTCGATCGTTGCGAAGCGATCGAAACTCTGGCGAGGAACTATCCGGCTTGCGCTGCTTTTATATAACGTTTGCCAGAAGAGACGCGTACCCGTCACCCTTGCTCTATTTGCTGTGTACCGCACAGAGCTTCAGACGTATTTTCGAATCATCGGGCCCGCAGTAATTCGTTCAATGAAAAATTGCTCCTGATTGCTTTTGCAATTGTATGTGCTATACGGATATGTATCGTTGCAAAAGCAACCGAGTGTAGTTTTTCATCGAACCAATTACTGAGAGAATATATCTATATATATACACTGTGAAAAATGTCTGTATAAAAATTAATACACAAGTGTAGGAAGTTTTTATGCGGATACCGCTTATGAAATTTCAGATACGATTTTGAAAATCCAAAACAGGTTATTTGAAAAATGAAAGTGTCGCTCCGTAATATTAATATACTCGTGCGTTTGAAAAATAATGCACGTGTAAAGAAATAATCACATCCAAGTATATTGAAATCAAGAACCATTTGCTGATATCAATATACGAGTGTGTATTAAATTCAAGAACCATTTGCTAATATCAGCATACGGGTGTGTATTAATTTCACAGAACCAAAGTATTACCTTTAATGTACACTGTAAAAAGCTTCTGTATAAAAATTAATACACAAGTGTATGATGTTTTTACGCGGACGCCGTTTATGAAATTTCAGATAATATTTTGAAAATCCAAAGCAGGTTATCTTAAAAATAAAAGTGTAGCTCCGTAACATTAATATACTAGGGCGTTTGAAAAATAATGCACGTGTAAAAAAATGTTCACATCCATGTATATTAAATTCAAGAACCATTTGCTAATATCAACATACGGGTGTGTATTAAAATTACTGATCCTAAGTATTAAGTTTTTTTCAGAAATTGATAATTAAGCCCACTGAAATTGTGACTCGTATTTATCCTCTTCGATGGGAGGTAGAGGTAAAAATAGGTGGTTTTTGTGAGATTTTTTCCTTCAACACCGGGCGGCGTAAAAAGGAAAAAATAATTTCCTTCCGGATAAGCGAGTTCCAAGAACTGCAACTCTGGCGTGGATATGGAGAGGTAACGACATTCTAATTTGCGACACTCTCCGACGCGTGCACGAGTTGCAAACGCGTCTGTTTTTCCCAGGACGATCGTAGCCGGTGGTCGGGTTATATGCCCGATCGAAGCTGCGAGTGGCTATGGGAAAGTGCGGAACAAGGCGCCGGCCCCCGGGCGCTACGCGAACTACGCGCGACCATCGGTCGTCGCGAGCGGCCGAGGTGGGTTGAGCGCGTTTTGTATTTTCAATACTCTGTTTTTTATATTTGAATTAATATACAATAATTGTAATCTTTAATTTAAGGCACGGGTTGATGCAATACATTTTCCATAAATTTGCAAATTTTTCTTGGAAATTCCATATTGCATCTATTGAATTCTATATCCACGTTAGAATTTCATGTTCCTGTTTTAAATTTACGATACAAGTGTTTCAAATTTAATTTCATTTACTGAGTTCGTAAAATTCAATTCCTTTGTATCTTAAATGTATTGTAAAGTTCATATCTTTTTTTACAGTGTATATATATATCGAAGTTATAAAGGATCTCGTGAAGGGCTTTTGAACGTGAAGAGCTCATCGATGTACTTGATTTTGGTTGCCTGGTCGATCGGAAACAAATAAAAAAAAGTTCTTTCTTCAAATAGATAATATTGGCTAAGACATCACTTAATTTTTTTTTATTACCGTGCTACAATCATTAAAAAAAATTCGAATTTTTTTCTTCGGTTCCTCGAGGTAGAATGGTTTATTTTGTGAATAACTAATCATTATTTTTTATAATGACAAAAACACATCATTATTGTTAATAATTAATGGGAAAAAATGAAGAAGAAAAACGTCGCTCAAGGCTAAACTATTATTACTCTGAATAAGTGTATCGAATTTTGAGTCAATCCGTTTATGGCAGGCCGAGAAATCCGCGAACACTGTTTCAAAAATACACTTGCGAGAAAAACGCGTTCAAAGTTTTGCTAGCAGTTCTATCGTTTCAATTTTACGTGTACTTCCAATTGGCGATTCCTGTGCCATATGATCGACCTTACTCTTTAATTTGAGTTGTCTCAAGCAACGAACGAGCGGTCACCATTCCCGCAGTGGCCTAACCCTTTATATGCGTTTTTCTTTGAATGACGTTCTTAAAATCGGTGATCACGATACCTCGAAAATTCCGGCACCGATCAACTGCAAATGTTACAAACTTCTTTGACGAATCAACAAGCAGTGCTTGAACAAAGGATTTCTTCTCTCGATCGACCGCTCTTTTTTTAATAACAAAAAATGACAAGTTTGTTCATCGCAAATCGATACTTTCACTTTGGACTGCAGCCATTTTCTTTTAAATCAATATTTTATTACCTCCTTCGTCCAAGCACTCGATAATTTCATGCAAAAACGAATTATTTTTTATTGTTTTATTTTAGATGATATGTTTACGAGCCGCGAAAGATATTTTTCAAGCAGCTGTTTGCTCAAATAATTGTATCTATCACATTTATAAATATTTCTCAATACAAAAACTGCAAAAGATCCTCAACACTACACTCTTCAACGTAAAAAAATCGAGATACTCAACACTTCACTCTTCAATGTAAAAAAATTGAAAACTGACACACGTTTTCCCAGACGAAAATTACGAAAATTCTTTTTTTTCCGGCCACAAGCTCAGTGTAATGGCTCAAACTTTCAAAAATTTAGCAGATTTAGCTGATTTTTCCGAAACGTTCAACAGAAGTACGCTGAGATTCGAGAATAACAGAAAATTGATCGAAAACTTATTTTCATTGAATATTCCTTGAGCTTTCGAGGAGTTTCTTTTTGAATGTTAATTTTGCAACTGCATATAGTTGCTTTTGTAAGGATACATATGTTATCCAAATCATTGTATATTTATTTATTAATTTATATACTCTACGCAAACTTGCAAACGATACGTCGAGGATGATTTTATGACAGCTTTAGATTAACTAATTTTTGCCAGCGTGCGTCAGAGGTTCATTGAGATTGGCGAGTTCCGTTGAGGGAAAAAAAACTAGCATCGAGTTTTAAGGCCTTAGGCCACAGTAACGGGTATAAAATCACGTACGAGTTTAACCATTTTTTTTCATATGATCAAGTGATTCGCTCATAAAATTAATTACACATCTATTTAGTATGAAAATCAAGCTGTTAGAAAAAAAAATATATGTATGTTTTTTCGATATACAAAATAGCCGTCTACTAATATTTTCTTTTGTTATCTTTTTTTAGGCGCTCTGCGGCGTGACATTTAGAATCCACAATTTTTTACCTAGAACAAAAAACAAAAATTCTCGTCAATCTACATTAGAATACCTAGAGAAGTACGTACGGAGTTTAAGAAATATTGTTTTATTAAAAAATTGTAGGTATTTGAACTTAAGAAATGACTTTTCAGTGAAAAATTTCTTTATAACTGCTCATAAAATGAAAAGTTTTCGATTAATCAGAAATTCCGTACGTACTTCTCTGCGAAATGCAATTAGGAACATAACTTTCATATTTGAAGTAAATCGAGTGAAAATTGTTGAAATTATTTGTCACGCCAATCGGAAAAAAGCTGTTTCGAGAAGTTTCGAGTAGTCGAGCATTTTGTACATCGAAAAAAAAAATTCTAACAGCTTGATATTCATGCTAAATAAATGTATAATTGATTTTATGAGTGAATCACTTTTTCATACGAAAAAAAAATTGTTAAATTCGCACATCATTTTATACCCGTTACTATGGCCTGAGGCCTTAAATCACGTTCGATATTCAGGGTTTCTGAGCAATTTTTTCTTTCCTCAACATTTTTTTTCGAATTGAGCTTCAATAATGAAATGTTCGAAATGATGAGATCGAAATGAACTCGAACCGAAATATCCCATACGCATTCGCAAACGCGTGCGTACGCATGTAGCGTTTAGCTCTGTTAAAATGTAATACCAACAGATGAAGAACAATTTGTAACGCGCGTGTGACGATATTACTGAGCGCGTACTCCATTCGCAAATCGTCGTCACGTTCGACCTCTACTCGAGGATTAACCATGATTGAACATAAAGCGAGACTGGTCACGCGAATGCGAAATGATTCATTCATCAAGTCATTTACGCAAGTTGTATACGTTACGGTAATTACAAGAAAAGGGAGCTTTTGAAAATAAGTCCCAATCTTGCTGAGAAATTAGGCGGTTTTGTCGAAGGATTTAATATTTCCACGTAACGCTTGACTCACGTGAGTGCAGCAGGTTTTGAGTGGCTGATAATTCGACTGATGAGACTTGGTGAATACGAAACAGGCAGCAAGTTTCTCAGATGGACACGATTGAATAGCTTATTATGTTAGCGAAATAGTGACTAAATGGGACGAAATTATATGCCAAGAGGGGTAGGGTATATAAGACCAGCCTTCAACACTGGATCAATCTCACTACGTCGCAAAGTATCCGTCAGCCAAAATGTTCTACTGGATTATTCCTTATCTCGGTAATTATTTGGAAAAAAAAAACATCAACGTATTAATAAAGTCGTGAAACGTGTATTTCCTGTGATTTTTTTTCCAGCCCGAACGGTGCACCTCGCAAACTCTTCTTGGATTATTTGAAACAAAAAAAAATATTTTTTCATTATATACTTGTATATCTGGACATCAACGGAGCCATTTAATTTCCGGAAAATACGTATAATTACAGAGTTGAACAAATTGTTAGCAAAAATTGACTCTCTTTTTTAAAATTCTGTTGCTGTACGAATTTTTCGGAAATTGGAAAAATACTTCCGCAATGCATAGATATGGAGGTATTTTTGACCAAATAAACTCAGTCTTGGTTTCAGATAATCCGACAAGGAGTTACGGGCCACAATGTTCGGACGACGAACAAAAAGCTCGGTGCCCTTTCAAAGCGGTAGTGATGTTGTCTTTTTGAATAACTGAATTCGTTTTTATTCTTTTTAATTTTTTCGATTTTTTGTCGATTAGATCATTTATTTAGGATTTGGAAAAAAGCATGTTATTAAACATACGTTGAAATTATTCCGTGTCAATGATTATATAAAAAATTGGCAATTAACCACGTTATTGAGGCATAATATAGAGCCCCTGTATAATAAATGTGGTCCACCGGCTGGATCGATAACTTGACAATGATTGGTCCAAAAAATTTTAATGTTTCATTTTCTATAAAAATGTAATTCTCGTTGTACATAGCCGTTTTCCGAAAAAAAATCACAGAATGTCGGTTGTTAAAAAACGTGCGATTTGGTGAAATTTTTACTTATATTCAGAGGCTTAAAAAATACTAAATTGAAAAAAAACAGCTACGCACAACGATAGCTACTGCAATGACGAAAATGTTGCTTCTTTAAAATTGAAAATCGGACAATTATAGATGATGATATGATGTAAATCGTTGGGCTACCTGCTCTCACTGAAACGTCTGTAACTTGGTCTATTTTCAATATTTTACCTTGGACATTTTTTCACATTTTCTTCACTATGTATACATAGAGAAAACGCAGAAAAAAATCGATTTCCTTTACCCGTCTCGCCTCAAGCCTGGCCCAAAACCGCAAACTGATCGGATTACATTTTTTTTCCTAAGCCACATATTCGATGCTTTTTTGCGTAGTCAGAGTATTCACTTATTTAGCTTTCTCTGTCGAGATCGCTGCAGACGTGTCCTGATCCTCCCTCGATCATCACTGGTCACTTTTCTTTTTGACCTAATGACCATTATTCTTATCCATTTGGACCAGCTTGTGTACACTGATTTACGTATCGAAATCTTTCGTTAATTGGTTGTTTCTTTTCAAACCAAAAAGTTGCGTACAACGTGAGTGACACGGCAAATTGGGAGAATGGACCGATTCATACATTCGAGTCTCAAGTGCTAGGAAACATCCAAACGGATACGGATAGGGCCATGTACACGGACTTCAAGATGGTGTTCACCTGTAGACCAACGATCGAGGAGAGTACCATCGATTGTCGCGTTCAAAATGCAACGATCGACAATTACGAGATAAACCTGAATAATTCGGATTTAATCAGAGAAGAAAACGCCACTGCTTACGACGAAATATTCCCAATGGATTTTCACGTCGAATTCGACAAAAATGGCGTGAAAAATGTCACGTTCCCAAAGCCCTGCGGATACTTTCGCGAGAACATAATTCGCTCGATAATCGACGATTTGAACGTTGGCGTCGATCCGAGCGACAAAAATTCCGAACATTACGTTTCCGCCGATAAATCGATAAACGGCGAGTGTCCGACGAGTTTCGACCTCAAGAGAAGTCCGCGCCAAGAAGACGAAGTGTCGATTGACGAAAATTTGGATGTTATAAATATGACGAGTACGGTTCCTGTGGATCTATCGGACGACGAAACTCTCGTAGTCGAGAAGGATAGAAAAATGCACAAATGCACGAAAAAAACACCCTACATCTTCGGTAGCGACGAACCGGACAATGTGGACCGGAAACGAGGATTCAGAGTGGAACTCGATATCGTAAGTATTCGTGCGTCAGACGATTATTGTTTTTTGTTTGTTCGTTCATTTCTATTTGAGGTATTCCTTTCGCGGCGGGCCGTATTTTTTGGGCACATAAGGAGGGCCCTTCAGAATCGTTGCTAAATTACAGTGGTGTCTCATAAAAATAAGCCACAATCAATTATTATACCCATCGATAAAATGGAATAACGAAAATTCGTAAATTTAGTAGATTTAGACAATTGTACATTTTATTTGACAATTATACATTTATTTATTTGTTTTATTCAAAAAATTAAAAAATGTACTTTTTAATAGAATATTATAACTTTTGTAAGACCGGATACTTAACTGAAATTTTTTAAATCACAAAAATCGCAATCTGTAGAATAAAACAGTCGGTTTTTAGATTAAAAAAAAAGCAACACGCATCATTTCTTATGAAGAAATTGATGAACATATAAAGAATGTATCCGGTCATACGATAGAAATTGTTTCTGTGTGACTTACACATCGTCTGATAAAACATAGTTTCAAAAAAAAAGCAAAACAAAAGGCCACAACCGTACCGCAACCTCACCGCAGTACAGTAGCCAATCCGACCGTGCAAGAAAAAAACGTCATTCCTCGGTCATTTTTACGAATTCTTACAAAATCTTTACTGAAAATTGAAGTTAAGACCTCAGGCTATGAAACTATGCAATATAAGAATCATATTTTGACATTTAAAGCTCATGCAGGCTCCCTAATTGATTTCATATTTTCCCTATTTACAACTGAATAAAAAAATCTAACGAAAGAAAGAAACATCGCGGAATTAATTCTCTGTATTTCATCTTTGCTATAGGTTTCATCTCGAAGCAAGATTTACTTGGGGAAAAATCGTTTCAACAGCTGGTCCGAGCACTCGGGGGTTATACAAATGGCAATCAAAGGGGAGTACATAAAAAATGTCGAGCGGATGAAGATGAAGGGTAAAACAAGGATGACGTCAAGGCTCAGTCTCATCTCGATCGATCAAGCCACCGAAGAATAATTTTCATGACACTTTTAGATTTGATTGTGTCGCAACTTATCTGTATCTGAGCGACGAATTATTCGTGTAAAAATTCTTTCCAATATTTCTTCCCATAAAAATAAAATACGTAATATATACATGTGGTGAATTTGACATACGATAATAATTTTCAACCATTCAATACAATTCGATATTTAAGCAGCTTCTTCACCGATCGTTAGGTACATCCACATTGGAATTATTTGTTATAATGTGTCCAGACTCGTCCATACGTAATTGTTGCCTATAATTGTCCGTGTACAGTATGTTGAGCAGTACGGAGGTAGAGGTAGGTTCCGTTGCGTGAAAATATTCACGATCGCGGAATAATGTCGATTACGGGAACATTTTTGTCGCTTTTCTCGGCGAACTCTATATCGAGAAATTTTGTATCCGCTGTAAAACAATTTTCCATCCTACGAACAATACAAGAACTGACGTCGTGTTTTAAGGACTATGTATACTTATTAATATACGGACGGTTTCTACTCTAATGTTTTCGTAAACACATGGGATCGTGATACGGCACACTTATACAAAGCTAAAGAAAAAATTTCCTCGAACTTGAGCCGTTGCGGTTGACACGAGGCACGTACTAGATAGAACGTTGGTCTACGCAGTTCTCGCGCAGGCGCTTGACGCCGTACTCCCCTCCACTATTACATCTACGAATCCGCGATAAAGCAAGAGTGCGGGGCGCATGCACGCGACGCACCGGGGCTCGATGTTTTGCCACGTCACTAGCATCGCACGAGCGTTGTGTCTGTTGCCTATATCGGCTACTATTTTTTTGTCGTGGTTATGTAATTCTTGTAAGTAACTGATGTTTTTTTTACATCCGTAAAAATAAAACATTAGTTACTTAAAAGACCGTTGTGTCTGTTGCCCATATCGGCTACTATTTTTTGTCGTGGTTATTTAAATTCTTGTAACTAATGTTTTATTTTTACAGCCGCCGAATATTCCTATGTCCTTCACTATTCAAATGTTCAAGGGGTAACACCACTTTAGCGGCGGCAAAGAGAGCCTAACTTTCACGAGTGTTTTGGGAGTATAATAAAAGGAATGGAAAATCTTTTTAGAGGGATTATTCAGCACATATTTAAGTGTAGATTTTTTTTAAATGAAACTTCTTTGGCCGCGTTGAGAGTAAAATTTCAAGGCCTGTAACGTTTTGACACTTCGTGTCGGAAAAGAGACGGATGATATCACTTAGGGAGAGCGAGAATGAGAGAGAGCTGTATACCTTATACATAGCGTTTCCCATCCTCCGTCTCTGCTTTGTTCGGCTCTTCGTACGCTTCCCCACTCCTCTGAGCGCGTGAGCCGGCAGAATAAAGGCCTTGTCACACTGCATGCGTTCTGCGTCCTGCGGTCCGGTCAAAGCGAACAGATGATACGGAGAGACCGGACCGCAGAACGCAGAACGCATGCAATGTGACAAGGCCTTAAGGGCGAGAGAGAAGGGGAGAGGCAGGCTTACGCGCATGCGCGGTTTGTTAGAGAAAGGGAATAGCTGCTGAGCGTCCTGCGTCCCATATACAAAGTTTATGCTAAATTTTGGTGGTTATATTTTATGTGCTGTGTAATTGTTCTACTAATTTTCTAATACACTGTTAGCGACTCTCAACAAATTGTTTGGGAACTATTGACAAACAAATGCTTATTTTCATATGTCAGAGGAATGGGTTATCAATTACACTCTCAATTGCCAGTCTTCGAGGTCATTTCGAAGATCTACAGACGCTGGCATACGCAAGTCAAATATTGTACTTCTTTCCGAGACTTGGTTAAATGATGGCAAGGATGTTAGCATACCCAGCTTTAATTGTGTCATCAAATACAAATGACCGAATGTTCGAGCAGGAGTGACAATCTATCATAATCAATATATTACGGTGAACATTATTACGCCAAACATAGAGATGACTGCAGTGCAATCTCACTCATATACATCGACGGTGGGAACACTTAGTGATGTTTCTATTGCTGAGTGTCAAGCGCCAAATGGAAAAATAATTGGCACTGTGCCATCTATATATCTGCAAATTAAAAACTCGATGACATATATTTATACACCGCTCATTGCTAATGTACAGTCACGAAGATGCTGCTGCTCTTGGCAGGGGCGAATAGAAGATACCACTAATTCTCGGTGGTGTCTTAACTTAAATTTCGCATCAAATGATTCAATACCACTAGTCGACTTTCTTCGCGAAAAAATTGATTTACACATGATGATCTCAATTTCGCAACAACGAAATCCGAAACTACGATAGACGCTATTGTTCGCGATATCTGGAGAATATAGAATCGAGAATATACGTCTCATATTTTAGTCACTATAAGGCCAAACTATAGGAATCAACGAAATAAATTAAATATTATTGATATTGTAATCAGTCTTCTTATTTTTATAATAAACATCTTTTAAATACTACTTGCCTTTCAAAATACTCTCTCCCCAAGAATCCAAAATATTACTGTTTATTAAGAATTAAGACTTACAAAGGCCGCCCAGAACGTTTCACTTCTATCATGTGTACTGAGATACACGTGTAGGTTTCTCATACTCGCAAATTCCATGTATGGAATGGTAATGATGTGTACGCCGTAGAAATATTCATTTTGAATATTTATCCACGCGGCCAGATACACGCAGCAGGAAGATTCATAACGAAGTTATGAAATTCAAGCAGAGTATAAAATTATCTGAGAATTATGTTTGAATCAGTATTATCCGGGATAGCGCGAACGCAGTCCCGACTAACAAAAATTATACGCCCGAGATATCCACATTAGGGATATTCGCAAGGGTCAGCTCGACCGAAGTGCAATGGAAGAGCCTCGCCCTGGAGGAACCGCCTTAGTGATCACGGTAACCTCTGCGCCAGGTAAGTATGCTTTGGCACGGCGCGGAGCAGCTTAAGTACACGCAGTCGGCTCATTCGCTTGTGAGAACGGTTTCCGCCCGGCGCCATCTGTGTGAAAGGAGAGCGAATCACATCTGCCCCATAGGTATGGCCTATAGGTCTACCAGAGATCCAACATTGTAAACGACGGCTAAGGGTACATTTTTTATTACTATTTTCGTACAAAATGGCGGCGAGAAAGCCGATCGTCGAAATTATATTTTTGAAACACCACTTTCAGTAGCGGACAAATTTCTCGTGAAATACAAGACCCGGAACAAAAAACAAAACAAAAAATACAATCTATATACTATTGGCTACGGAAGTTCGTAGAGACTTTTTATTTAATCAAATTTTGTAACAATGGTGCACTTTTGACAAAAAAATCGCTTTTTTAGTAAAAATAAGCAGTAAATTGTTTATAAAATAAAAAGTTTACATTGAATCGTAAAATCCCTACGTACTTCTATAAAGTAGTGCATTCTATAAAGTAAAGTATAATGCATTACAAAAAGTAAAACGTTTGTATTACTCATTATTATACATTTTGTAATGAAAGAAATTTCATTACCCATTACATTACATTCAGTAATGTGAAAAATTTCCATTACTCATTACATAACATTTTGTAATGCAAACAATGGCCATTACTCATTACATTGAATTTTGTAATGAAAAAAAATTAATTGCTCATTACATTTGAAATTGTAATATAATGAGAGCGTAATGGAATTTTTTTACAATACAAAAAATAATGTAATGAGTAATGGACACGTTTTACATTATAAAATCCAATGTTCTGAGTAACCTCAATTGTTTACGTTACAAAATGTAATGTAATAAGTAATGGCATTTTTTTTACATTACTGAATGCATTCTAATGGGTAATGAAATATTTTTTCATTACCCATTAGAAAAGCAATGAATAATGCATTACTTTTTCAATAGAAATTTCACAACCCTGCTCATACATACAAGTTTATTATGGCAGTAGCGTTTCCCGGCGACATTTCGAGTAACCTTAAGCATCTTCTGCATTGTAGGTAACAGGGCCACTTATTATGCGGAAAAGTATAAATAAGCAGTACAAAATCGATTAACCAGAGCGCGCCGCGTGAGTGGATAGGCCGTGCTCAGCGGCTTTAAGGGGTTACCCCCACTTGCGATTTTGAAAAAATCGTTTTTTTTTAATTGCATTTTTTTGAATCATAAGTATCTGAGAATATGTCCTGAAAATTTCAAGTCGATCCGAACAAAATTGACTGAGATATGAGCGTTGAAAGAGGAGAATCCGTTCTTCGTGTAAACTGAAATTGAAACTTTAAACGCGTTTTTCTCAGAATGGCATTTCTGAAGTCGGTGACCAAGATTACTCGAACACTAATGAACCGATCTTCTTGAAATTTTGCAGGCTTATTTAATACATAAAAATGTAGTCTTTAATCGTTCGATTTTTTTTTTCGAAAAAAATAGCCGTTTTATAGCCAAAAAACGGCCGTTTTTTTTCGTTAAAATCGAACCATTAACTTTGACTGTCCGCCATTTTGTGAAAAATTAATTTTTTTTTTTAAATCCTTCGATTAAAGACTAGTTTATACTTATATTTGACTAAATCCATCCGCATGTTTTTTTTCAGATGATCCACTTCGCCGCAATGTTGGTCACCGCAAACCGTGTATATAAAAACATTATTTAAAAATTACTGAAAGTTCTTCAAGATGTGTTCTTTAAGATGGTATATTGATCGATTAAAAAATTTTTGAGCTTTTCTTTAAAAAAAATCATGAAAAAGGCCTTTTTTGCGCTACAAGTGGGGGTAACGCGTTAAATAAAAGTAAAAATAAAAAAACTACCATGAAACCAAGTGCATCTTGTTCTTATGATGTTAAAGCATTGTTTAAGCGATGAAAAAACAACGATTTTTTTCGATATCCTAGAGTGGTGTTACCCCGTATCATTCATGATTTTATTTTTTAAATGCACCTTTCATAATAACACATTTTTGCGTACTATCCAATATATACCTTTTTTTTAAATACTCGTAGATCCGCATCATACATGGAGCAACGTTATCACATACCGGACAGTTTCCACGTCTAAGCTTGTACACTTATGTATTATTTCTTTCGAGAACATTGTAACCAACGTTTTTGAAAGTTTTACGATTTTGACTAAACCAGTTCGAACATTTCGACTTTATACATTTTCTCAGAATTCATCAATCTCACTTCCCGGTAACTTTGTCTATAACAGGCAATTGAGACTTCTACTGCCCTTTTTGTGTACGTCAAAAGCTTTTTCATCGCTACTTTCTGATAATCTTATCCGTTTCGATTCTGTACTTTTCTTCATACCGTAGCTCCTGCCAGGCATATTGGCGACTTTCAATGAACTTAAGGATGTTGAGTCCCTATGAAACATGTTAATGTTAATTGTTCAATAAATAGCTTCTTAATCGGCATGAAATTTTTACACGACCTCCTGAATATTTCATGTAAAAACATACCAAATTTTCAGAATTCTATCATCATTACTTCAACCTCCTTAAGGGTTGAAATAAAAAATGATAAGAAAATTCTGAAAATTTGGTATGTTTTTGTATGAATTATTTAAGAGGTCGTGTTAAAATTTCACGACGATTAGGAAGCTTGTTATTAAAAAATTAACATTTTGTTAAGATCAATTTTTAAAAGGAGTAAAAAAAAAATTATCAATAAACTTCGTTTTGTTTCCATTGCTTTCAGTATATTGTAGATATTATATAAATTTGAGAGGTCAGAAAAAAAATTTTTGCAAAGTTTCATCAGTTTCCATATAACAACATTTAATTTGTGAATGTTAATTGTTCAATAACGAGCTTCCTAATTGTCGTGAAATTTTTACACGACCTCTGAAATACTTCATACAAAAACATACCAAATTTTCAGAATTTTATCATCATTTGCGATTTGGGACTCAACATCCTTAATAAATGGGTTCTACAGTAAAAAAGTCTAGTAAAAAAAAAAAATCATCTCTGTCGAGAAAAATGATCGAGCCTCCACATTCCGGGACGCTGCCCTACTACACAAGTTTTATGAGCCTAGGGTTAGCAATGATTAACAAAATTGGGCCAGGGTTTGACCGAAAATTGGGCGCCTATTGGACGGCAATGCAAACCCAATACTGGACCAGCGCTGGTCATTTTTTCAAATGCCAGTATTAAATGTAAACATAGGGTGGGTATTGGTTGATAGAATCGGCGTATGTCCGGGTTTGGTGTAAGTTACCAAGCGTTGGGTGTAGTGTAAAACCGAAGGTGGCCCAGGGTTGGCTGTAAGTGATACGCCGATGTTCAATTTGACCATAAGCTACTCATCGGTCTACACGTCTGGCTGAAAATTGAACGTATCGTCGGGTATCCTCGGTTGGGTATCGATTACTGTCCCGAGCTTGGGCTTATTGTACGCGTCGGCAATTTGATTCGCGAGTAAGAATGATGTACTATATTTCAAATGCATGTGTTATTTTATCACCAAAAAAATCGTCATATCATACCTGTACACTAGGGTGGCACAATGTGGAGCTCTAATTTTTCTTTTTTATCAACATTCAATTACCTTCTTTAAAAAAATTGGCGCCGAAGCTGCCAGCGGTCAAAAAATATTTACAGGTCTCGCAAGCCGCCCAAAAATACTAATTTTCATTTTAAAAATCATTTTTTTCGTCCACTTCTCACCCATGAATTTTACGCTTTATTATTTTTAAATTAACCTCGCTAAAGCTCTAACTGGCCAACGAATATTCAGTGTCCGCTCAAGAGCTTAAAAGATTTCCATTTTTTGCCCATTTTTGTTTACAATTTGTAAAATTTCCAAAACAATTAATCCTTTTTTCTTTACAAACAGATATTTCAAATTTACCTCATACTTCTAACCCAAGAATTATAATCTTTGTTCACATAAAATAATTCTTTAAAGCTCCCGTCCGTAAACAAAATTATAGGTCGTTTTATTCGTAAAACTGAAATGGCAGCTGTTTTCCGCGCATCGTAATGCGTCCCACAGTTGGACTCGTTAGTCAAACTGCGGACCAATCGTAGCTGTACTCTGTGACGGTCGTCGCCCGATAATACAAAAATAATACATATATACATAATAACATATATAATATATAATATGTTTATATAACATATAAACTATATATTATATAAACATAATAACACATACAATACAATACAATAATACAATACAATAATACATATATACATAATAACACATATCGCCACAATAATACATAATAACACATATCGTCTATTTGGTGTTTATCACAAAATTATTGTTATAAATTATTAAGAAAAGTCACAATTCGCTGTTTGTTTAGTTTTCATGGTACAAGGAATTATAGTGCATGCGAGATTTATTTTTTGGCGGTAATCCTGAATTTTTTGGGTTAGGTTTTAGGTTAATTTGAAAATTAACCAAATTGGGTTAGGTTTTAGGTTAATTTGAAAATTAACCAAATTGGGTTAGGTTTTAGGTTAATTTGAAAATTAACCAAATTGGGTTAGGTTTTAGGTTAATTTGAAAATTATAGAGCATAAAATGCGTAAGCGAGAAGAGGACGAAGGGAAATCGATTTTTTAATGAAAATTAGAATTTCTGGGAGGCTTGAGCAACCTCTAAATATTTTTCGACTGCCTGCCGCTTCCGCAGCATTTTTTTTCTTTAAAGAAGCTAATCGAATGGTGAGAAAAATGAAGAAAAAAAATGGAGCTCAATATCGTGCCACCTTACTGTAGTACACCCAATTAATTTGTGCATCCGAGCACCTGTTGCGGATTACAATGAGGCGAGGTTTGTTCGTACGGAATTTTATTCGACCTTGTACTCATCGCTCGTTTACAATATTCTTGATGATACAAGGGCAAAGATGAATAGCAGTTAGCAGTTCTTTCTCTCGAGCTCGAATCTGAATTTTTCATCTAATCTCGTATCGCTGAAATGTTCCAAGGTAAGGTCACGCAACTAGCGAGAATTACGGTGGTCTAGTTGTTCTTCAATGGCGTCAATTTGATGAAAAATCCTCCAAGAGGTGTATTGAGAAAATAGGCCGGTTCGATGCGCAGCGGATCGCTCATTTTCGGTGACAGATCAATACGATAATGACGGAGAATAGTGGCGATCGTGGCTTTGATCTGAGTGAATGCGAGGCGCATACCCGGACAAGCTCTGGGCCCGTCGCCGAAGGGCAAATAAGCGCACTTGTGTCTGCGCTCGACGTTTTCCTTCGTGAATCTTTCCGGATCGAAGACATCCGGATTTTCCCAGATCTCGGGATCCCCACGGATCCTCACGACTCCCCACGGAATACCACTTATCGCCTCGTTATGTTGATGTAAATGACCTTGCAAGTGACGTCACGGTTTTGAACTGTGCTCATGGGTGAATGCCACACATCGGGGGTAATAGAAGACCGGAACGAATCGTCCGTCCGCTCAGGATAAGACCTATGTTGGGGTCACATAATAAATTGAGAGGAAGGGCGTTGAATATTATTATCGTTCGTTTTGGTACTCAACGTTGCTTCTTATGCTCTATCGATCGTTTATCATTCCATTCCGACGACTTCTATGGCACATCGGTCATTTCATCTGTTTTCCCCTCTAAGAGTTCGTCCAGAGCGTTTAGTCACTTTACCCTAATGCATGCTAACTGAAAAAAAGCCTGTGCTCGATCCAGCCGGCCGAGGAGGCAAATGTATCGGAAACATCGACAGGATAAGCGTGAAGGGTAAAACGAGTAAATTTTAGGGCTCCATCGATGTGAGGGTCGAACAAGCCACCGGCGAATTATTTTGATAATACCTACTTCACGACCTGACTATCTCGAAGAGGAAATGTTGGGGAAAATATTCCAAAACCCAACGAAAGTTAAATGCAAAATATGTATAGGTATCGACAGATACAGGGAAAGAGTTTGTTTACATCGAGCATTCGATTTTAGTTTATTTTCTTGTTTTATCATATCAGCTGCTGGTGTCTCATTCGAGCCTGCCTTATCTTTTCATTCAGTTTCATAATGCTGAACGCTTCCGAGCTCGAGGTCATCTTAAAGTGACAACTAGGTGGACTTGCGTTGCTCTTGTGCAGCGGTTCTCAAACTTTCTGGCGATGGAGCCCTTTTGAAACGCTGAATATTTTACAGAGTCCTAAAATAAGGAAAACCTGATTTTATGTTTATATTTTTATGAAAATCGTACAAAAATAGGTAATTTACATAACGATGAATTAATTCCACTGTAAATTGATGATATTGTTTCCATTTATTGGGAGGTATGAAGTTTTTTTTTTTTTCGGCGGAGCCCTAGCAGAGGCCTTGCGGAATTAATGAACTTGGAGAGAAAGGTGCTGATCCAAGGCAGCCGGAGAACTCAGTGCGAGACGGCTGGTCTCCACCAAGATCGATGGACGCGTGATCCACTATCAGAGAATCCAAACTAAAATCGAACGCGAGCTCGTTGTCCTAAAACTTATGGATACTCATGTTGAAGAAACCGACCACGCTTCTGTTGCCTCGATTTTCCGTATAGTCGAAATGGGATTACGTAGACAGATTTTCGGGCAACTTTAAGCTATTAAGATGGTTGGAGCGTTACCCACAATCGAAGATTTAAAATATATATACAGGGTCTGCTGTAATTAACGAATAATCCTGCAACTGTCGATCAGGAATGTCATGTCCTACGACATGCTAGAATTTTAGTTTAGTAAAAGTTCCAAGGTGTTCGAAATTTTGGATTTTATGTCATTTTTTAAAAAATCATCTGGTTTTGGTTTCTCGTATGTCGTTTCTACAAAGCTGAGATAACCCATTCCTAACAACCAATTAAGGCAAAATAAACCTCTGTAAACATTTAGAAAGTAAAACCTCATCTTGTTCATCGTAAACGATATATATTTAATATTGAACCATCAAGGTTTGATGAAAGATTACGAATCTTGGCTGGCGAATGAAGAACATCACTGTCAACCGCAATGTCTGCGCAGTTACCCTATTCCGGCAACACCTAATATTAATTAATGGTAACAATAAATAATTTCACGACACAAATATAAATATGCATAATTATAAATTACTAAAAGATGAATTCTAAGTTGTATGAAAGATTCGCTGGCACACTTTTTCATAATAATTGTTGATAACGTTATAGTTTTCCAAGTTTGTAGTAACACAAACGTTTTTCTGATTTTCGTAATAAATATATGAAAATGCATAATATTGCCCTTTAATTTCATATTTTATGGAAAATTAGCTCTACAGAATAAATCTATATTTCGTGTGCATTTTTTGAGGTTCATAAGAAAAAATTCATAGATCGTCATTTGACTCAACTGGACCACTTCAATCTCCTTCCAATGGTTCTAGAAGGTCTAGTGGTTCAGCCAATCCAAATGGCCGTTGTTGTATCCCTCTTTTTATTTTTCCTTGGCTACGCCGATCACGTGCGTTCATAATGTTACGCAAGTACGAATTTTGCATTCTCATCGCAATCTCGCAATTGCCTAATTCTCGTTGGCCTTTATCGCGGCTCGTACCACGTGTTACTCTGTTATGGACCCCTTTTGGCCTATATAACGTTGCGTAGATACGTACGTCACCACAAGTGGCGCTGATGATGTGTCAGTGATTGAGCTATGGACTCGTTTGGACTCCAGAATAACATCGTTGATCTGATGGTACAAAACCTCACCCCTCACCTCAAACATTAAGAAGAAGGAGAATAAAAATTATAATATCTTGAATATGTTTGTATTATTATTCATTTTTTTTGCAGTTGACATTTTTATCTAGGCGTCATTGTCACTACATTTTTTCAGATCTAACGTCCTTACGTCATAGCAGCAGGTTGAAATGCGATGTCATGCCACTTCGAATTTTGGAAGCGGTGCCCCACTGGGTGTTGCCGACAAGCAAACATTTTTTGCAGGAAACATTATCTTATTCGGATCCATTTACATCATATAGGCGGGGTATCTCGTACTAGTGGCATAATCGTGAGGATGGTAATATTTGTACTCGAGAGGTCTGTACGCAGCCGCCAAACGTTGTTTATGCTATTCGACTGAAGTGTCAATGGTCATCATATTGATCGTATCGAAGATTTTACTTGCAGCGAGTATGAATGCATCATATTTTTAAAGAAAAAAGCAGCTAAAAGTCATCGCTCGCTTGTGGCTCTTTACGAAGCACATGCTCCATCGGTAAGCTTGTGTGAAATGTCGTTTCAACGATTCGGGAAGCATGATTTTGATTTGCGTGACAAACCACCGAAAACATTTTACGACGTACAATTGGAAGCATTACTGGACGAAGATGCGTGGGAAAAAGGATTAGCAGCAGCATATAAGCAGTATTCTAGTCTAGCGATCTAAATTGCGGACGTTTTTTTCAAGCTTGATTGAAAAATAAAAAATATTTTCACCGTCCATTTTTTTGATTTTTTTTTTGATATCTCAAGAACTTACCAAAAAGTTGTTGTACGGAAAAATAAAAAATTGACAAGGTTATGTGCTTCTAAATATGGCAGTGGAAAAAAGACTTCAGGCAATTGACTTGATATCAAAGCTCCCATTAGTCTGAAACAGAAATAAAACCAACTTCCTTGATTAATAAAAATGCCATTATGGCAGGTACCAAAGAAAGAACATTTTAGTACTAATTCAGTAATAATAATAATTCCGCAGTTCCCGAGATAGGGACGATAGAAAGAAATATACCTACTGAAGGGAGGTTTTCAACCAAGTTGAAAAAAGTAGTTTCGAGAAAGATGGGTTTAAAGTTTTCAATACACTTTCAGGCAACCGCAACTTTATAAGTGACATGATGCCATGTTGTACTTACGTTATATTCACCGGCGTTATGTTACGTTATATTTTATTTTGAAAAATCCATAAAGTCATACTTGTACACCCAACATGTTTGTGCATCCAAGCACATCTTGCGGATTACAATGAGGCTAGGCCTTTCATACGCCATTATATTCTACTTTTTCTCTCGTCGTTTATTTGCAATATTTTTGAAGATACAAAGGTGGAGATCGATAGCAGTCAGCAATTCTGCTCCCTCTCGGCTCGCGTCTGAACTTTTCATCCAATCCCGTAACACTGCCAAATTTTCCAAGTCATCACAACGTCTCGCAACCAGGTGGAATTGCGGTGATCCAGTCATTCTTCAATGGCGTCAATTTGATGAAAAATCCTCCGAGAGCCGTGTTGAGAAAATGGGCGGGGTCCATGCGCAGCGGATCAATCATTTTCGGTGACAGATCGATACGATAATCGCGAAGAATAGTGGCGATTGCAGCTTTGACCTGAGCGAGTGCAAGACGATAGCCCGGGCAAGCTCTGGGTCCCTCGCCAAAGGGCAAATAAGCGAACTTGTGTCTCCGCTCGACGTTTTCCCTCGTGAATCTTTGGGGATCAAAAACATCCGGATTTGTCCAGATCTCGGGATCCCTGTGGAGTCCCATCATGGGGATCATGATCGATGTGCCGGGCTCGACGGTGAGGCTCAGTCCGTCCGAGCTCTCGAGACGATACTTCTCCACGGCGACCTTGGTCATATAACCGCCTGGCGGAAACAACCGCAGTGTCTCGTTGACGACACATTCCGTATAATTCAACTCTTGGATAGCTTCGTAGGTCAAACGACCTTCGTACTTATTGACAACTGTCTGGATCTCGAGTCGCGTTTTTTCTTGGATCTCGGGATTTTTGGCCAACGAGTAAGCGGCGAAACTGAGTGTGAGGCTGCTGGTCTCGTAGCTCTCAATGAGAAAGGCGAAAGCGTGGGAAAGCGCCTCGTCGCGCGATACCTTTTGATCCTTCACCAGATCCAGCATCATCCGTAGTACGTCGTTCGAAGCAATCTCGTTTCGTTTTCTCAGCTCCTCGACCTCATTGAACATTCTCCGGAAGTACGCGTCCATTTCCGGCGGTACGAAGCTATGCCGCAAGAATTTCCTCAAGGGAGTCAGAGACAAGAGGAAGATGATTGTTTGCTTCGTAGAAGGCACCAACCACGGCTTCACCGATTCGAGAAGAGTATTCGTGGTGTCGCGTTCGAAAGAACGTCCGTCGATGCTGAAAATCGTACTTGCCGCGACCTCGGTCGTGTATCTCGAGAAAAGAAGCTTCCCCTCGAGCTCCAACGAGTCCGCACCGTCTCCCGCCTGCTTATCCGTTATTCTCGAGCCCAGGTAATTCTTCATTTTCTCGCAAGCTCGCTCGATCGACTCGCTCATGAGCTTGACCCTCTTAACCGACAAGGTCGATACGAAAACCGCACGGGAATCTCTCCACTCTTGGCCACGAAGTACGAACACGTCACGAGCTATCAGAGGATCCAATTTAGGATCGACCCTGAACTCGTTGTCCTGAAACGCCTTGAAACTCGTTTGCAGTACGGTCTTGATGAGGTCAGGATCGAGAAGCATGAGGGTCGGTTTGGTTACGTTGAAGAAACCGAGCATGCTCGTGCTGCCTCGATTCTCCAGATAGACGCGACTGGACCACATAGACAGATTTTCCTTCCGTCTCAACACAGCAAAAGTGTTGCCGAAAATCGGCAGTGCACCCGGTACGAACGGGATTCCTCGCGATTTCCAATAATTCAACGAACCGAACAACACGTTGTAGAGAAAGATAACTAACGCGAGCGAACAAACTGCCGTCATGATCAACGTCGTTGTTGTCTCCATAGTTCTTCTTCTCTTCCACGCTAAGCACGTCGCGCGTTGAAGAGCCTACTGAACCGATATCTGAACGTTCTCGTGTCTACCTCGTAACTGCGTATCGTTCTCGTTGTTCCTCGCGAATCCCCACATGCTTCCTCATCTCGCCTAATGCTCAGTTGATGCATACGACCCTACACAAGTGGTGTCATGGTTCTCATAGATTGCACTTGAATGATTGCCAGAGATGGAGCCAATTCGTTTATAGGCGGATGAACGATTTGTTCGGCCAGTGAAGGCTCCGCGCCTCTTTAAAAATAGGAAAGGATAACAATGTTAGTATTATTTCTCCGGGAGTATTTTATATTTGTTTAAATCATTATTTGAACACGGCCAGTATTTCGGATGCCTGACTATTTGCAAAAAAACGATTTCCAACTGGTCAGGCGTTGTTGTTCTTATCAACGCGCTCATTTTCGACCTTCCACTCCATGGAAGGTCGAGCGAGATAGTGCAGGACTGGCCACGCGAATGCGAAATGATTCATTCATCGAATCATTGATGAAGAGATGAAAGGAAGCTTTTGAAAACAAGCCACAATCTTGTTGAGAGGCGGTTGTGCCGAAGGATTCAATTTTTTCTCGTAATGCTTGACTCTGCGAGTGCAGCAGATGGTGGCTGATAATTCGACTGATAAGACTTCTTGGATACGAAATAGGCAGCAAATTTCTCGGATGGACAAGATTGAATAGCTTATTCCGTTAGTGAAATAGTGACTAACTCGGATGAAATAATGCCAACAGGGGTAGGGTATATAAAACCAGCCTTCAACACCGGATCAATCTCCCTACGTCGGAAAGTATCCGACGGCCAAAATGTTCTACTGGATTATTCCGTATCTTGGTGATTATTTTTTTTAAGGAACCTTGAGCTATTAATAAAGTCGTGAAAAAGATACTTCTTTCCCAGTCTGTATTTTTCCCAGTCCGAACCCAGTGCCTCGTAAACTCTTCTGGGATTAATTGGAACAAGGAAAAAAGGGTTTTAATCAAATATACTTCTATATTTGGACACGAACGGAGCCATTTAAAGTATGAAGTCGCGGGCGATATGACGGTTTTTCATCTTCATTATATTTCTCAAGATAGTAAGAGCTTGCACTTCATCTATTCTGAACGATGAGTTTTGAATACAGAAAAACTTGAACATGCAGAAATTTTGCTATTTCTGGCAGTTCTAAAATCGTAGAGGGACGCAAACCTCGACCCCCCCCCCCAATTGCGTTACGTAATTTATGTACGCCCCCTAATTTACGCATCGGAGTCTTTTATTGATTGATTAATTTTTTTAAATGAAAAAGTCGCCTACAACTTGAATGGCACTGCCAACTGGAAGAATGGACCGGTTCATACATTCGTGGCTCAAGTGGTAGAATGCGTCGTAATGGAAACACACGCCGGCGCGAATTCGCACTTGACGGTATTGTTCACCTGCAGACCAACGATTGAGGAGAGCACCATTTATTGTCACGTTCTAACTGCAACGATCGACAATTAGGAGATGAACGAAAACCTTTCGGATCCGATGAGAATGGGAAATGGCATGGTTTACAAAGAAATATTCCCATTTGATTTTCACATTGAATTCGACAAAAACGGCGTGAAGAATGTCACGTTCCCAACGCCCCGCGGATTCTTGCGCAAGAACACGATTCGCTTGATAATCGACAATTTGAACGTTGGCTTCGATCTAAACGACGGAAATTTCGAACATTCCGGCTTCGTCGAAAAATCGATAAACGGCGAATGCCCGACGCATTTAATTCTGGCGATAACACAGCGACGAAAAAATGAAGTGTTGCTTGCGAAAAAAATGGATGTTATGAAGATGACGAGTACGGTACCTGCGGATCTATCGAGTGAACGAACTTTCGTAATCGAGAAGGATAGAAAAATGCACAAATACACGAAAAACACACCCTCTTTCTTCAGTAGCGACGAGCCTGGCTGGAAGGACCGGAAACGAGGTTTCAGAATGTAATTTTTGTCCAAAATAAAAAAGTCCAACAAGGAAATTGTAGGTCTGAATATGCTCTACAAGTTGCATTTCTTCAATTTTTTCGATATTGATGACCAAAAAAAAAAATAGCAAAAAACAAAAGTTTTGTCCTAAATTTTTGACTTTTTCGATCGATATCTCAATAACGATGCATGATACGCTAAAAATGGTTAAGACTTAATTGTAGAGCACAAAAAAAGCTACAAAAAAGTTTCTCAGACAAATTTTCGAAACTCATCGGATAACCGAGTTATTGCCAAAAAAACAAATTTTACCCCTTTTTTCAAGATGGCGGCGAAAGCTCCTAGGAAATCTTGGTCGAAAAACTCAAGTTAAGCTTTTCTAGGTATCCCCCACAACATATAAAAAAAATTGGATTCCTTATTTCATTCTCTTTTTTGAATGTACGTAATGTCTGGACTAATGGACGACATCGTAAGTATCCGTGCATTAGAAGAGTATTGTGTTTTTTTTGGTGGGTCCTATTTGAACGAGTGGTCCTCTTTTTTACTTTTCATTGAACAGGTCCAATAAAACTAATCTCATCATCGGGTATGCAAAAGCGTTGGTATAATAATAAAACTTTCGTAGGGTCGGATACTTTCTTGGAATCTTGAAAATTACGAACATGGATCTGTAGAAAAACATCTGTAGAAAAAAAATCGATTTTCGGTAGAAAAGAACAACAATAATAATTTGTCATTATAAAATGGATGAATATTTGAAAAATGTTTCAAGTCAAAAAGTAGAAAATGTTTTGGTGTCACCTACGACGTTTCATGAAAACATAGTCTCTAGAAAAAAGCAAAATGAAAACACTAAATCACAGTTAAATTACTTGCTCATTTTTTTGTATTATTACAAAATCTTTATTGAAAATTGAAGTTGCGACTCTAGGCTATGAAACTATGCAATGAAAAAACGTATTTTTAACATTTCGAGCTCATGCAGACTCTTTACTTGATTTCACATTTTTCCTGTTTACAACTGCACAAAGAATCGAGAAATTAATTCCCTGTACTTCATTTCTAGATATCATCCCGAAGTACGATTTACTTGGGAAACGATCGTGTTAACAGCTACTCCGAGCACTCGGGAGGTCTGCAAATGGGAATCAAGGGAGAGTACATAAAAAATTCCGGGAGGATGAAGATGAAGGGTAAAACGAGGGTGTCAACAAAGCTCAGCCTCATCTCGATCGATCAAGCAACAGAATAATATTTTTGATACCATATTTGCATTTTATTGTGTCTCAATTAATTTATATTGGAGCGACGAATTAATCGTGTCGAAATTGTTTTGAATTTTTTGTCCCATGGATATAAAATACGTTATATATATGAGGTGTTCCACGTGAATCCGGTGGTCTTTTTCCCTGACCCCCGCCAACTCAATTAATATTTTGAAATCTGCTTCCATTGACCCTAAAAGACACCCTGAATTTTTTTTACATCTTTCGAAACAACCCTTAGTCAAAAAAAACATTTTCCGAAAAAAACGCCCCGATAAAAAAATCTGAAAAAACTCCCAAAATTACGTGATTATATGTAAAAATTCTCAAGCTATCACCCGGAGTGGAAGTATAATTTTTTCTGTGCTTTCTGAGCGATTAACGTTACATAAATCCGAAAAATTCAAGAACCGCTTTCTCCGGGCGGATACTTAAATATTTTCATACCCACAATGAATTTTTTTAACCATTTTTGAGTAACGAAATCACAATCATGGACCTTGAACAGTCAGCAGTCAAAAAGTTCTGGTATTAATTTCAATCGAAGTCGTCTTCAGCACAGAAAAAATCATACGCCCACTGCGGGTGATAGCTTGAAAGTTTTTACATAAAATCACGCATTTTTGCGGATTTTTTTTAGATTTTTAAATCGGGGCGTTTTGTTCAGATTTTTTTTTTTTAATTAAGAGTTGTTTCGAAAAATGTAAAAAAAATTAGGGTGCCTTTCAGAGTCAATGGAATCAGATAAAAAAAATTAATCGAATTGGCGGGGGTCAGGGAAAAAGTCGACCGGATTCACGTGGAATACCTCATATGCAATAAGTCTGTAATGTGTAATATATAATATATGTATTAATATACATGTAATGAGTCTTACATACGATAACATTTTTCAATGACACAAAACAACTCGATATTTAAGCAGCTTCTTCGACGATCATTAGGGTGCATTCAAGCTGTGATTATTTATTATAATGCGCCGAGTTCGTTCCATGCGTAATTATTAACTATCATCGTTCGTGTACAATATGTTGAGTAACACGGAGGCAGAGCAGCAATCAGCTGCTGGACTCGCGTGCGCGCACGCATCATTTTTTCATTCAATTTCATAACACCGAACCCGACCAAGGCCACGGTAATTACCAGGCGGAATTGCATTGGATCAGTGCTTCTTCAATGGCGTCAATTTGATCCAAAATCCTCCGAGAGCCGTATTGAGCCAATACGAGGGTTCGATATGCAACGGGTCAATCATTTTTGGTGACAGATCGATCCGATAATCGCGAAGAATAGTGGCGATTGCACCTTTCATCTGAGTGAATGCGAAACGAGTACCCGGACAAGCCCGGGGTCCGTCGCCGAAGGTCAAAAACGCGCACTTGTGTCGTCGCTCGACGTTTTCCTTCGTGAATCTTTCGGGATCGAAAACATGCGGATTTTTCCAGATCTGTGGATCCTCGTGAAATCCCATCATGGGGATCAAGATCGACGTGCCAGGTTCGACTACGATGCTCAATCCGTCCGGGCCCTCGAGACGATACGGCTCCACGGTGTTCTTGGCTAGATAACCGAGCGGTGGAAACAGTCGCATTGCCTCATTGAGGACACGTTCCGTGTAACTCATCTCTTGAATAGCGTCGTGGGTCAAACGACCCCCGTATTTGGCGAGAGCCGTTTGAATCTCGAGGCGCGTTTTTTCTTGGATCTCAGGATTTTTGGCCAACAAGTAAGCCGTGAAGCTGAGTGTGAGGCTGCTGGTCTCGTAGCTCTCAATGAGAAAGGTGAAAGCGTGCGAGAGCGCCTCGTCGCGAGATATCTTTTGATCCTTCACCAGATCCAGCATCATCCGTAGTACGTCGTGCGAAGCGATATCGTTGCGTTTTTGCAGCTCCTCAACGTCATTGACCAATCTCCTGAAGTAGGTGTCCATTGCCGGCGGCACGAAGCTAGTACGCACGAATTTACCGAGGGGCGAAAGCGACAACAGAAAAGTGATAGCGTGATTGGTGGACGGACCGAACCATACCCTTATTGCGTCGAAAAGAGTATCGGTGCCGTCGTGCTCGAAGGAGTGCCCTTCGATGCCAAAAATCGTACCTGCTGCGACCTCAGTTGTGTACTGCGAGAAGAGATACTTCGCCTCGAGCTCCAACGAGGCCGCCTCGTCCCTTGGCTGCTTATTCGCTATTTTCGAGCTCAGGTAATTCCTCATTCTCTCGCAACCTCGCTCGACCGATTCACTCATGAGTTTGACCCTCTTGAGGGAGACGGTCGTGGAGAAAACCGCACGGGAATCCCTCCACTCTTGGCCGCGAAGAAAAAACGCGTCACCAGCTATCAGGGGATCCGTTTTGGGATCGACCGTGTGTTCGTTGTCCTCGAACGCTTTGAAACCCGTTTGCAGTACGACCTTGACGAGTTCGAGATCGAGAATCAGGATGGTCGGTGTGCTCACGTTGAAGAAGCCAATCATGCTCGCGCTTTTCCGGTTCTCCAGATAGACGCGGCGGGCCCATGTGGCCAGATTGTCCTTCAGCGTCAACACCGTAAAAGTGTTGCCGCAAAACGGCAGAGTACCCGATAGGCCCGGGATTCCTCGTGATTTCCAATAATTTGACGAACCCCATAACACCTTGTAGAGAAAAATAGCCAGCGCGAGCGAGCTGGCTGCTATCAGCAGCGTCGTCGTCACCTCCATTTCTTTACTTTTTTTCCACGCTAATCACGCCACGCGTTGAAGAGACTACGCGACCGAAATCTTCACCTTCTCGTTTCAATCTCTCGACTGCACGTCGTTCGCGCTGCTGCTCGCGACTGCTCACGGACTTGCTCTTATCGCCTGACGTTGCATGGGTACAGATGACCTCGCAAGTGGCGTCACGATTATGAACTATGCTCACGGATAATTGCTAGTGATCGGCGGTAATAGGAGACCAAAACGGATCGTCCGTCCGGTACTAATGAGACCTATGTTGGCGTGTCATCAGAAATTGAGTGGAAGGAGGTAGAAAGTTGTTATTATTCGTTTCGCTGCTCAATGTTCCGTCGCATGCTCTTTCGATCTTCTACCCGTTCCGTTCAGACCACTTCTACGGCACATCTGTCTTTCCATTTTTGTCCATTCCCTGAAAGAAACCCGAGTGCCCTCAGTGACTTTTTTCTGACACATGGTAAGTGGAGAAAAATCGTGTCGATACAGGCAGCCTACGAGACGGGTATGTAAGGTAAAACGACGATATTTTACACCATCGAATTATTTTGATAACACTTCACCACCTTATTCTGTCCAAATGGAAATGTTGAAAAACGCTATAAAAGCCGGAAAAAATGAAATACGAAATAGTTTATACGCATTAATAGATATATGGAATAGGGAATGAGTATTATTTACATCAAGCATTCCATTATTTTGTTTTCTTGTTTCATCGTTCGTCAGGTACATGCTAGTCGATGTAGAGATAGAGAGGTGTTCAGCTGTTGGGCTATAATCCGAGGCTGCCTTATCTTTTCATTCAATTTCATATCAGAACTAGATAAAGCATTCCATTATACTGTTTTTTTTATAACATCGTTCGTCAGGTACTTAGTCGATGTAGGGAGAGAGTCGTTCAGTTGCTGGTCTTTCATCCGAGCCTGCCTTACCTTTTCATTCAATTTCATTGCTCTAGTGGTTGAATTGATGGAAAATCCTCTAAGAGCTACATTTAGAGAATCCGATGAATCGATGCCGAACGAATCAATAATTTTTGGTGAGAGCCCGAGCGAACGATCTAGTAGGATCCTGGCGGTGGTGGTTTCGAACTGAGGCCACCAGGAAACTCAAAACTGCCGGTCTCAACCGAGATCGTCAAGCACGTGACCCACAATCAAAGAATTTAATCTAGGATCAAACGCGAGCTCGTTGTCCGAAAACGTCTTGAAACTCATGTTGAAGAAACCGATCATGCTGTCTCTATTTTAAAAATAGCAATGACGGGACCACGTCGAACTTAAACTTCAAGAAGAACTCAAACCACAAAACCTTAAACTAAGATCGCAAGGGTGCTGCCACCAATCGGCAGAGCACCCGGTACATAAGATCTCGATGTTCAGTCATTCAGCGCATCAATGCCGTCGTTGTTGTCTCCATTGTTTTAGTTTTGCTTTGATCATGCCGATCACGTGCGTTGATAATACTGAGCAAGTGAGAATTTCGCATTCTCATCGCAACCTCGTAACTACGTGCTTCTCGTTGATCCTTATCGCGACTTGCAACGTATGTCCTCCCTTATGGTCTATATAACGTTGCAATGATGCGTATGTTTCCACAAGAGGTCTCGCTCAGCACCTCAAAGATCAAGAAGAAGAACAACAAAAATGGCTATACTTTTGAAACTGAACTCTTTTGAGGTAATTAGCATGCAGAGTTCTCACCTGACATCACCAGACAGCAAAGTTGGCCATTACTCAGTAATATCGGTAATTTTATTCATTAGGCGCCAGTCAAGTTACGCACTTGACAAAATTCAGAGATCAATTAACGGCTACTATGACCAGACGGTATTTCAGGAGAGCTCGCTTGGAGCTCGGCAATCAAACCAAGCGCTTGTTGATTTCCAATTAATTTAAGAGAAATAAATTTCAGGCAATTACATGTCACGGTACCTTAATGGATAATTCGGCGACCTTAATCGATGTCTGACGCTTCATAATCTTGTCTACCCGACATTAACTAAATTTAAATAATTAACAATCAGTGAATAAACATTTGACAATTGTCATTTTTCGATGAACAATAAACAAATTGACAATGAACTTAGTTATTTATTGATAAACAGTAAACAAATTAACCATGAACAATAAACAAATTAACAATGAACAATAAACAAATTAACAATGAACAATAAACAAAAAAACAATTAACAAATAATTAATGATTAAGAAACGGTAACTCAAGACATAATGTTTGATGACAATTTTAACTAATACAGCGACGATACGTGGACAATGACACGCTTTATTAAAATTTGGCTCGACAGCCTAGAAAAGATTCAAAATTCCTCCTGCCTCTCTTGGCGATTTCGTCCGCCCAATGGCGTATTTACACCCCCTTTGTTCTAAAAGCGTTATTTGAGGCCACATTGAAGGAGATAAGACCTAGTGCCTGCTCCGTTTGGGACAGTGAGGTATAATAATAAATAGTATGATAATCGCAATTCCTGTCACACTCTTTAATACTTTTGTATTATTGTTTATTATGCTTTGAGGCGTTCACATTTTTATCAAGGCATCGTTGTTATTACAGTCGTTAAGGCCCACCGTTTGTGGTCACAGCGACTCGTTGAAAATATTTGAAAGGGGGGGGACAGAGTTTTGCCGATAGGCAACCACTATGCCGGAGACATTAATCTATTCTACTTTATTTACCCGAGTTATTGGACGTATGCGTGTAAAATGAGAAAACCTGTATATAGATAGACATATATTGGGTGTACAAGAATGACTTAACGGATTTTAAATAGATGGCGTATCTCGTACCGGTGACATTATCGTGACGTTGATAATTCTTGTACTCGAAAGGTCTGTACGCAGCTGTGGAACGCATTTGATGCTATTTGTCTGAAGCGTAAACAGTTATTGTATATATCGTATTGAAGATGTCTACTTTTCTACCGAATAAACGTCATCTGCGGCGAGGGGTACTGCATTACTTCACTTTAAATAGAAGTGCAGCTAAAAGCCGTTGTTTGCTTGTGGATGCTTACAAAGAACATGCTCCATTGGTAAGCATGTGTCAAAAGTAGTTTCAACGATTCGGATGTCATGATTGTGGTTTGAATGATAAGCTGCATGGAAAGCTGTTAAAAATATTTGAGTCTCACAATTGAAAGCATCACTGTACGAAGATGCGTGTCAAACAGAAGATAGAATTGGATGCAGCATTAGATGTTACCCAACAATGCATTTCCTTGCACCCGAATGCCACGAAGATTGTCCAAAAGCTAGGGAATTAGGTTCCACACAAAGTAGACGCATTTTACAGCATGACAATATCAGACCACATATTCGTAGAGTCTACGAAAATTATCAAGGAGAGCACTGGGAGATTCTTCTTCACCCATTACATTCACTAGACACTGCTCTCTGAGATAATCAGTCCTGAATTTGCCAATAGGCTCTATAGGTCGGCAGACTTGAGAGGGCAGCGAATTTTAGAGGCACCTAAAAAGGCCTACGTATATAAAAGTGATTAAGATCTGACGGTCGGTACAAAGTCAAGTGGCCTACACTGATTGTTAAAAAAAAGGATAAACACGGCACTGCAGATAACCATTTGTTCCGACCTATGGCATCGGCCCTTTCGGAAGGCAGGTCAGTTCTTATAAAGGATAACAAATTTGGCCTCATAACTGGTTCGCTTTGCAGCCACCAGCGTGGATTCCACCAGCGTGGAGACCCTTTATTGGCTGAAAGATGGTCAAAGCCTCCAGCTTGGATACATTATATGTGTCCAATAAATGTGTTATTTTATCCGAAAAAATCGCAAAGTCATACTTGCACACCCAATATATTTGTGCATCCGAGCACCTGTTGTGGATTAAAATGAGGCTAGGGATGTTCATATGGAATTTTTTCGATGTTTTTCTCATCGCTTCATTACAACATTTTTGACGATACAAGGGCAGAGATGAATAGCAGTCAGCAGTTTTTTCTCCCGAGCCCGTATCTTAACTTTTCATCTAATCTCGTAACACTGAAATCTTTCAAGGTAAAATCGCGCAACCAGGTAGAATCGCTGTGGTCTAGTGGTTCTTCAATGGCGTAAATTTGACGAAAAATCCTCCACGAGCCGTATTAAGAAAATAAGCCGGTTCGATGCGCAGTGGATCCATCATCTTCGGTGACACATCGATACGATAATCGCGAAGAATAGTGGCGATCGCGGCTTTGACTTGAGTCAATGCGAGACGAATACCCGGACAAGCTCTGGGTCCGTCGCCGAAGGGCAAATAAGCGCACTTGTGTCTGCGCTCGACGTTTTCCTTCGTGAATCTTTCGGGATCGAAAACATCCGGATTTTTCCAGATCTCAGGATCCTCGTGAAGCCCCATGACGGGGATCAAGATCGACATGCCGGGCTCGACCATGAGGCTCAGTCCGTCCGAGCCCTCGAGACGATACCTCTCCACGACGACCTTGGCCAGATAACCGAGCGGTGGAAACAATCGCATCGCCTCGTTGATGACACGTTCCGTATAACTCAACTCTTGGATAGCATCGTAGGTCAAACGACCTTCGTACTTTGTGAGAACTGTCTGGATCTCGAGTCGCGTTTTTTCTTGGATCTCGGGATTTTTGGCCAACAAGTGAGCCGTGTAACTGAGTGTGAGGCTGCTGGTCTCGTAGCTCTCAATGAGGAAGGTGAAAACATGCGAGAGCGCCTCGTCGCGCGATATCTTTTGATCCTTCACCAGATCGAGCATCATCCTCAATACGTCGTTCGTAGCGATCTCGTTGCGTTTCTTCAACTCCTCGACGTCCTTGACCAATCTCCGAAAGTACACGTCCATTGTTGACGGCACGAAGCTAGTCCGCACGAATTTCGCGAAGGGAGACAGCGATAACAGAAAAGTGATTGCGTGATTGGTCGAAGGTCCGAACCAAACCCTTATGGCGTCGAAAAGAGTATCGGTGCCGTCGTGCTCGAAGGAGTGCCCGTCGATGCTGAAAATCGTACCCGCCGCCACCTCGGTTGTGTACTGCGAGAAGAGATACTTCGCCTCGAGCTCCAACGAGCCCGCCTCGTCTCTTGTCTGCCGATTCGCCATTCTCGAGCTCAGGTAATTCCGCATTTTTTCGCAAGCTCGCTCGACCGCCTCGCTCATGAGCTTGATCCTCTTGACGGAGAAGGCCGGGGAGAAAACCGCACGGCAATCTCTCCACGGTTGGCCGCGAAGGAAGAACGCGTCACCAGCTAACAGAGGATCCAATTTGGGATCGACCGTGTGTTCGTTGTCCTGAAACGCCTTGAAACCCGTTTGCAGTACGATCTTGACGAGTTCCGGGTCGAGAATCATGACGGTTGGTGTGCTCATGTTGAAGAAGCCGATCATGCTCGCGCTGCCCCGATTCTCCAGATAGACGCGACGGGACCATGTAGCCATATTGTCCTTCAGCCTCAACACCGTAAAAGTGTTGCCGCAGAACGGCAAAGTGCCCGGTAGGCAGGGGATTCCTCTTGATTTCCAATAATTTGACGTACCAAGTAACAGCTTGTAGAGCAAAATAACTAGCGCGAGCGAGCTAGCTGCTATCAGGGTTGTCGTCGTCGTTACCTCCATTTCTTGATTTTTTTCTCTACGCCGATCGCGTTACGCGTTGAGGAGACTGCGCGACCGAAACCTTCACGTTGTCGTACCAAACTCGCTACTGCGCGTCGGTCTCGCCGTTGCTCGCGACTCCCCACGTAATTCCACTTATCGCCTCGTTGTGTTGATGTAAATGACCTCGCAAGCGACGTCACCATTTTGAACTATGCTCGCGGATGATTGCCAGAGATCGGGGAGTATAGCAGACCGAAACGGATCGTCCGACCACTAACGATAAAACTTATCTTGGCGTCGTATCAGCAATCGAGAGGAAGGGCTAAAAAATTTTTAGCACCTTTTTGTTGCTCGATGTTTCTTCGTATGCTTTTTCGATCTGTTATCATTCCGTTCTCACCACTTCTACGGCTCATCTGCCATTTTATTTTTTCCTTCCCACAAGAGATCTCCCAGAGTGTGCTTTTGGTCACTTTTCCTTAGTACATGCTAACGGGAAAAAAAAACTCATGCCGATACAGGCGGCCTACGAGGCTAATGTATCAAAAACATCGACAGGTTGAGGATGAAGGGGAAATGAGTAAATTCTAAGGCTCGATCGATGTGAGAGTCGATCAAACTACTGACGAATTATTTTTATAATACTTCCCGACCACAATCCGTCCAAGCGGGAATTTTTGAAAACATTCCAAAAGCCGGAAAAAATAGAGTACAAAATATCTTCAGGTATCGATACGTACCGGAATACAGAAAGAGTTTGTGTACATCAAGTACTTGATTTTCTTCCATTTGCTTGTTTTATCGTTCGATTAGTGTGTATTTATCAATGTGGCGGCGAAGAGGGGGGGGGGGGGGGGTAGTCAAGCTGGTCTCTCATCCAAGCCTGCCTTGTCTTGAATGCCATGGGAATGGTCGAGAAGCAAGGTAATTCGGCATCAATTAGTATTGTACAGCATAACAATAATAATTTGGTATAAATTCAAAGAATTGTACAGCATGACAATACTAAACCACATGTTCATGGATCTTTCAAGAATCGTCTAGTAGAAGGTAACTGGCAGATTCTACCTCACCATCTATATTCACTAAACCTTGCCCTCGCAGATAACTATTCAATTCGGTCAATACGTATGAAAACATAAAAAAGCACCAGACTTCTACCAGCGTGGAATCCGGTTATTGGCTGAAAGATGGGCAAAGCTTGCAGCTTCCGATACAACTTATTTTGAGAAAGGTACGAATGATTTATTATTCTTCAAATCAATATTATTTTATTTAGAAAATCATAAAGTCATACTTGTGCACCCAATATGTTTGTGCATTCGTGCACCTGTTGCGGATTATAAAGTGGCTGAGTCTTTTCATACGCAATTTTATTCAATTTTTTTCTCACCGTTTGTTTACAATATTTTCGACGATACAAGAGTAGAGATCAATGGCAGTCAGCACTTGTCCCTCTCGAGCTCGCGTCCGAACTTTTCATCCAATCTCGTAACGCTGAAATCTTCCCAAGTCATGATCAGACCGAGCACCAGACGGAATAGCGGCGGTTTAGTGGCTCTTCAATGCCGTCAATTTGACGAAAAATCCTCCGAGAGCCGTATTGATAAAATAGGCCGGATCGAGGCACAGCGGATCGATCATTTTCGGTGACGGATCGATACGATAATCGCGAAGAATAGTGGCGATTGCGGCTTTGATCTGAGCGAATGCGAGACGTTGGCCCGGACAAGCTCTGGGTCCCTCGCTAAAGGGCAAATAAGCGAACTTGTGTCTCCCCTCGACGTTTTCCCTCGTGAATCTTTCGGGATCGAAAACATCCGGGTTTTCCCAGATCTCGGGATCCCAATGGAGTCCCATGATGGGAATCATGATCGATGTACCGGGCTCGACTTCGAGGCTCAATCCGTCCGAGCCCTCGAGACGATACTTCTCTACGGCGACCTTGGTCATATGACCACCCGGTGGACACAACCGCAGTGACTCGTTGACGACACGTTCCGTATAATTCAACTCTTGGATAGCTTCGTAGGTCAAACGACCCTCGTACTTGGTGAGAACGGTCTCGATCTCGAGGCGCGTTTTTTCTTGGATCTCGGGATTTTTGGCCAACAAGTGAACCGTGAAGCTGAGCGTGAGGCTGCTGGTCTCGTAGCTCTCTATCAGAAAGGAGAAAGCATGCGAAAGCGCCTCGTCTCGCGATATCTTTTGATCCTTCACTAGATCCAGCATCATCCCTAGTACGTCGTTCGAAACGATCTCATTGCGTTTCCTCAGCTCCTCGACGTCTTTGACGATTCGCCGGAAGTACACGTCCGTTTCCCGTGGCACGAAGCTATGCGGCAAGAATTTCCCCAACGCAGTCAGTGACAACAGGAAGCTGATAGTTTGTTTCGTAGAAGGCACAAACCACGCCTTCATTGAGTCGAGAAGAGTGTTCGTGGTGTCGGATTCGAAAGAACGTCCGTCGATACCGAAAATCGTACTTGCCGCGACCTCGGCCGTGTACCTCGAGAAAAGAAGCTTCGCCTCGAGCTCCAACGAGGCCGCGTCCAACGAGCTCAGGTAATTCCTCATTCTCTCGCAAGCTCGCTCGATCGACTCGCTCATGAGTTTGACCCTCTTGACGGAGAGGGTCGAGGCGAAAATCTCACGGGAATCTCTCCACTCTTGGCCACGAAGGAAGAACACTTCACCGGCTATCAGAGGATCCGATTTGGGATCAACCGTGATCTCGTTGTCCTGAAACGCCTTGAAACTCGTTTGCAGTACGATCTTGACGAGATCGGGGTCGAGAAGCATGAGGGTCGGTTTGCTCAGGTTGAAGAAACCGAGCATGCTCGTGCTGCCTCGATTCTCCAGATATACGCGACGGGACCACGTGGACAGATTTTCCTTCAGCCTCATCACCGCTAATGTGTTGCCGCAAATCGGCAGAGCACCCGGTACGCACGGGATTCCTCTCGATTTCCAATAATTCAACGGACCGAACGACACTTTGCGGAGAAAAATAACTAGCGCGAGCGAACAAACTGCTGTCAGGATCAACGTCGTTGTTGCCTCCATCGTTTGACTTATTTGCCACGCTAAGCTGGTCGCGCGTTGGAGCCTGCGTCAGCGATATCTGAACGTTTCCGTTTCTACCTCGTAACTGAATATCGTTCACGTTGTTCCTCGCGAACCCCCACACACTTCCTCTTCTCGCCTAATATTAAGTTGATGTATATGACCCCACACAAGTGGTGTCACGGTTCTCGAGTATCGCACGTGAATGATTGCCGCAGATTGGACCAATCCGTGTATAGGCAGATGAACAAATCTTTCGCCCAGCCAAGCCTCTGCGTCTCTTTAAAAATGGGGAAGGAAAAAAATGTTGCTATTATTTATCCTTAAGTATTATATTATGTTTTTATTCGTTATTTGAGCACGGTCAGTATTTCGGACTCCGTAATTATTTGCGAAAAATTCTTTCCAACCAAATTTCCAATAATCGCAATTTTAGTTGGGTCACGATCAGAAACTTTGGGGAGTCGCCTTCTGCTTGGCAGTCGTCGTGTAAGTCCGTACGCAGTCACCCATGCATGTATGGGCCCGGGTCAGGCGTTGTTATTTTTATCAACACTCGCATTTTTGACCTCCCACTCCTTGGTGCTTGAGCAATCATATTTCTTACACTCCATACAGTGCTTTTCTTCTATTTTGATTTCCACCTCATATATTTGGTCACAAAAAACAGGAGAAAATGATGATTTGTTTATTTTTCGTAGCTTATCACGCAATACTAAATCCCAGATATTGTTCACATCTTAGGACAGCCCTATCGCTTCACACTGGTCATACCACTGATCGTACTTGAGACCTGTACAATTTATACTTTGAACATATGCAAAAAAAATAAGTTGTTGTAAGGTAAATGTCCCAATTATTGCACGGGTCCCAATTATTAAACACTATCTTGTATTTTTATTATTTCTCATTCACCTGCATGCATTTACTTATTTATAAAAATTTCATTACATATATGGAACTTTTAACTATCGAAATGTTACCTTACTTATGCAAAAAAAGCTTTGATTAATGGAGAAAAAAATGATTTAATCAGCAACGGTGACCCGATTTGACGTCTCGTGGTAACTGTTTATTCTTTTTGCTAAGACGCGCCGCTTCATGCGTAGGGGCATAAAACATTCAAAAACTGTCACATCTCAAAAAGTAAAGGCGTTTCAGGTTCCTCAGAAAATTTCTTACAAATAACAATTTTAAAAAATGTTCTAAATGAATTATTTGTTAAAAAATACGGTGTTCGATCATTGGGACATAGAAAATGCAGTGTGTCCCAATTATTGAACACTCGAATTCTCCAAGATGGCGTCATTAAACCCATCAAAACATCGAGACAGTTAACGTGTGACAGATCGTGTGAATCGGATTTATTCAAACAAAAACTGTAAGTTCCTGAATAAACTTACCTTTATTCTTTTAATAATAACTCTAAGATCGTCAAATATATTTTTTATTTGTATTTTCGTGCAATAAACATATAAAGAAAAGTAAAAAGAGAATATAACCTAAATGTAACCTAAAAATACGAATGTAGTGTTCAATATTTTTTGCTCTCCGATATTTCAGGGACAAAATTTCAAGAGGGAAAGAGAATTCTCGAGAGTGTTCAATAACTGGGACATGCCTGTTCAATGATAGGCTCATAGGCACTTCCAGTGTTCAATAATTGGGACATTTGCATGCTTCACATTGTTATTCTTTTTTTTTCATTTGAAATCATTTAAAAATAATTTAAAGGGTGACTTTTCGAAAGTAAAAATATCAAAGTATCATTTGAACATGAAATCGATGGTTTTTTTCTTGATTTTATATTTTTTTCTCACCGAATTCAATCCCCCAGATCCTTAGATGTTCAATGATTGGGACATTTACCTTAAGTAAAATTTTCCATTTGTAAAGGGTTTAATGAATGTCCACATTTCATTGGAAAAATGAAAAAATAGGTAACACGCGTTTTGACCCGACGAAAAAATATCCTCGACAAAATTTCCGCGACGAAATATCCGACGCCACAATATCCGCAGGACAAAATATCCTCATGACAAAACATCCGCAAGACAAAATATCTGCCGATATCTCAGATAGACAGATGTACCTCATATTGGCATCATATATTATATCCGCTGTCGGTAATTAAATGTTGAGGTGTTTGTTTGGGTTTGTTTGGTGTTTTCTTTGCGTTTGTTTGGGTTGGTTGCCGATATTATATCTGCTGTCGGTAATTAAATGTTGAGGTGTTTGTTTGGTGTTTTGTTTTGGTTTGTTTGGGTTGGTTGCCGATATTATATCTGCTGTCGGTTATTAAATGTTGAGGTGTTTGTTTGGGTTGGTTTGGTGTTTTTGGTGTTGTTTGGTGTTTTGTTTGGTTTTGGTGTTTGGTGTTTTGGCGCGCAGAACACTCAAGGTTTTGTGGTCGACGAGATTTAGGATTTTGTCTCGCGGACGTTTTGTCATGAGGATATTTTGTCTTCCGGATATTTTGATATGAGGATATTTAGTCCTTCGGATATTTTGTCGTTGGGTCAGATGTCGCGTAGCCAAAAAATAGCTATTCCAACGATTCGCGTAGTATTTCGAGGTTTGATATTTGGCAACATTGGTTCCATCTCCGTCCCTTTTTACTCATTCAGGCGGGTTTAGCCTCGATGCTTTTCAACGTCGATCTGTCAAAACAATGTCAGGTGCGGGAAATGTAAAGCATTGTATTCGGGCCACGACTGGTAAAAAAGCGTGGAAAATTTGTGTCGGCGAAATATGTCGGTTAAAAATGAAATATGTGTGGAAATTCGAATGAGTGAGATGAGGTTACGACTACAGTCAGCTGTTGCCTTGCTGTCACGTCTCTTTATCGTAGCAAGTGGTAATAAATCCAATACCGGAAGTTCAAATTAAACTTAATATTACATGAAAATTAGGTCAACAAGCGTATTTTTTCCGAGAGCATTGAATTAATGCAAGTGTTAATAAATTTGATTATTTTTAAGAATCTGTCGGATTCTCACTATTGTATACACTTTTGTAGCAACCGGAAATTGGGTTTTTGTATGTCGTCTCGGGATTCCTTCGCAAAAGTACGCAATTTTAATATTCTTTTCTCTGTAATAAGGTCGATAACCGACCCTGAAATTTTACAGAGACGATTATTAATATATTTAGTGAAGCGCAAAAAAAAATTATGAAAATCCTATTAATTGAAGCCTGTCGATAGGACTACCTTAGATACAAGATTTTCCGCCGAAGATCCGTTTTTGTATACAATTTTCAACATTTGACGTATTATTGCTGTTGCCAATTTTTTTTATTTGCGTGATTTTTCCGTTGAATTTTCGGGCCCATTGGTATCGTCTTTTGAGAGTTTAAAAAAGTCTGAGTGGAATGCAAGGTCGTGGCCGAGGTGCAACTTGGAATTGAAGCACTCAGGAATTCGTTTTTCCGCCGGTTCGATCGAGTGCAACGTGAGGGTCGTTCGGACGTGGAGCATCGTCGTATTTCCACCTGACTTCTGGATGTTCCTCATGGCAATGTCCTCGGTCGTGTACGAAGTGAAGGCTCTGTCTCTCACGATCGTTCGACTGATCGATGATTTCTTAGTAAAAAGAAAAAATTCGAGCTTAATGTACTTCGGAGAATTCTGCTGAAAAATCATCGAAGTATTTTTACCGAAAATGACGGTCGATAAAATTTTCGTAGCCCTTCGAGTAGGCTTTATAGGCAGGGAATTCGACTAAATGATTCATGAAAATGGAATCGGGCGAGTCCTGTCGTGAAACATTCTTTTGCGTGTACTGTAAAATAATCAGTCACGAGAAAAATTGAAATGTTGACAACGTTTTGCTGGGAATATTATCGACGGTGTTCGAAAAGTTTCACACGCTTAAAGAGGAAAAGACTTTCATGTGAATTACGGTTGTGTGTATGTCGAAGGAACGAGTAAATACCCGCGCAGAACTTTATTGAGAAGTCCTCAGATCCTATCACATTCGTATAGAGATTGATAGGGGCGCCACACGTAGGGAGTCCACATTAGAATCCAAATAGATTTCGCGCTTTTTTCCGATCGATTTTTTCCGAACGGCATTCGTTCAAAATTCTCAACCAGAATTTGTTGGATTTTCAAAAAAAAAATATGCTTCAGTGATCCCGTACACGAATTTGTTGGCGCGTTCCAACATGCACCCACATCTCTGTGAGAATTTTTAGGGACACACAGGGAGTCCACATTGGTATCCAATTGGATTCTGCACTGCTCCTCAATGAACGTCGGTTCAGAATTTCTTCCATGTTTCGTGGATTTTCGGTGATGGGGCGAAAATGCACTTTTCAAAAATAAGTCATGTACTTTTTTAGGATTCGTCAATTTTATTTATCTTAATATTTTCTTTCGGCAATTCGACGTACTGATTGCAATGGAATCCATCAAGAATTATAAAATAAATAACAAACGATAATTACAGTGGACTTTTTTTCGAGATAGGACTCAAATATATTTAAAAAATAATAAGATATATACATTTTTAAGATTCTCTGATTTCGTATATCTATATATTTTCTTTCGAATTTTCAATGTACAGACTGCGATGGGATCCACCGAGAATTGTAAAATAAATAACAAATTATAATTACAGTGGATTTTCCGTGATGTGATTTAGATATACTGTTTTTAAAATAAGATGTATACTTTTTTGCTGGATTCAGCGATGAAATCCATCAATTGTTGTAAAATAAATAATAAACGACAATTACAGTGGACTTTTAGTGATAGGACTCAAATATACTTGAACAAAATAAGATATATACATTTTTAAGATTCTCTGATTTCGTATAATATAGAATTCGTAAAATTGTCATATAAATAACAAATCATAATTACATTGGATTTTCACCGATGTGATTCAAATATACTTTTTTTAAAATAAGATGTATACTTTTTTCGTATCGGATTCTGTTCGATGATGTGGAAATTCTTTAGGATTCAAATTGATTCGTACGTTGGATTCCAATGGGGGATCCCGATTATAATCCAAGGTGCAGGCGTGACGTTCAAGCATCACATCGAGAAGTGGCACCAAGTATGGAAATCCAATTGAGTCCCTACGACAATTTCTCGATTTTTGGTACCAGGTCCACAATCTCACCAATTTTCGAATATGACAATACTTGTGAAACGCGGAAGATATTTTAGGCAGAGACGGTGTTGAGAAGGTCATCTTAGCGCCGCATTTGAGAGGTCTGCGTAAACTTCAATCTTCAGACGTACGATTTTCTCAATATACAGTTTCATAACCTAGGGTCTTCACTTTAATTTGCATCAAGATTTCGTAGATTCTAAAAATTGACCGAATTATGACGATTCTTGTGTAGGATCAGATCGTTTGAAATCCGCCCCTCCTCAAAATCCGTTCGTCCGGTTTACTTTAAATGTGGACTTTAAAAGTTTTCAACGTTTTCTATCGTGTAACTGGATGATTTTTTAACATCGCTATCCATTCGTCAATGACAAATTATTTAAGCCGTTTTTAGTCGAAAATCGAACTTTTTTCTACAGCTTGCGATTTTCGTAGTTTTGAAAATTTGACCATAGTATCTGGCCACACGAAATGTTAATCATTATACTAAAAATATATTTTTTATTTTTCATTTCAGATCGCCCTGTTGGTCAGAACTACCACCACCCATGGGCCATGCAGGAACAACGGTGCTTTCTTTGAATAATAATAACGTCATCTGTCATCAATATTTCTCAAAAAAAAAAAATGAACTGTACCTTGGCAAACCGTATCAACTCTTTGTGAAATCCTGACCTCGTCATCCCAATATTCCCATACGAAAAAAATATTGAAAATCGACCTGTTTTTCAGGCCCCAAACTTACCACGTCATAATGAACGGTCGTCATCATGGGATGAAAGAAGAAGGTATTTACGATGAGCAGCCCAGGAATAGGGTAGCAAGTTTCCAAATTCCTCGTTCTCTTGACGCTGAGCATTTCGTGAAAGTTACCCGTCCGATTGTGATGGTTCCGGCTGTCGCGGTTGGCATCGTTGTGACGAGGGAAGAAGGCTATTTTTCCAGCAGGATTCTTGCCATCGTCATCGTCCATCTCGTCGGTCTTCATCCTCGTGCGTACGACTTTAACGCTCGCCTCGCATTTGCCGTAAACGGATTCCTCGGGAAGGGTGTAAGTGCCTTCCGGTTTGTCCGATACGTCGACACCGGGGAACAGCAAATCGGCAATTATACGATAAAAGTTCAATTGTTTCGGGGAGATCGACCAGCTGGTGATCAACTTGTCAACGCTCGATGAACGATACTTGATCTCGAAGCAGCCGGTATAAGAATTGTCGGCCCTGAGATGATCCTTGTAGCAGAGAGGTTCGATCGATTTGTTGCAAGGCGACACGTGATAGACCATTTGGTACTGCGGATCCTCGAGGATACACGCCAAGCTGTCGATCTTGAATTCCCGACACCTCAACTTTATCGTGAGTGTCGATTCTTTAACGTCGTCCATCACGTTCGTCGTCACCCAGTAAACGTACTCGAGATCGCTTCTGCTCTGCGTTGCATCGTTCTCATCGTTGCCAGATGGCAACGAGATCGTTGGATTCAACGACAGTAACGTACCTGACGAAACGAAGCTGTCTGTATCATTTTTTTGGCCAATACTTCCAGATACGACAACACTGGTTGGATTTTTCCGAAAATCGCTTGTATGTATGTCTTCACGGATTTTCTATAAATGGTCTATCTAGTACTGGTAGCAGTACGTTGAGGTTGATGACACTTGGATTCGAAAGGTCTATACGCAGCTGTCAAACGGAGCTGATGCTGTTTGACTGAACGGTTATTGTATTCATGGTATTAAAGATGCCTACTTTTCTACCGAATAAACGTCATTAGCGGCAAGTGTTATTGTGTTATGTTGTTTTAAAGAAAAGTGCAGCTAAAAGCCATCGTTGGATCGTGGATGCTTATGAAGAACATGGCCCATCAGTAAGTATGTGTGAAAAGTGGTTTCAACGATTTGGACAACATGACTCTGGATTGGATGATAAACTGTCGGGAAGTTGCCGAAACCTTTTAAGGGGGAATATACCTTTGTGAGGGAAAAATCAAGGGTCACTTTTGACAATTTATTTGAGAAAAACAAAACTATATTTATAAATTCGGTTTTTCATACATGTTAGTACAAGGTTTAAAGTAAAAGAAATTCTTTTAAAATTCTTTTGAAACAAAATGGCTTTAAACGCGTTTTTCTCGAAACTATATTTTTAGACACGGGCGTATGCGTAGCGCCTCGAGTTTTCATTCGATTGACTTGAACGTTTAACTGTAGCTTCTTGACGACATTTTCTAGTCCAGTAGGATTTTTTCGACAAGTTGAAATTTAAAAATGTATCATCGATATTCGACCGATTTTTTTCTTCATATTAACGCCATTTAAAAAAAAATCAATATTTTGAAAAACCCCTACGTACTGGACTAGTTTTTTATATCTACTTTCAAAATATTTTTCGTTTTTTGTTCTAGCTTGAAAAGTATTACCTGCGCGAATAGGCCATCAGAGGACTATGAAAAAAAGGAGTTTTCTTTCATCGACTACTACGCCGCCATTTTGTTTCAAAATAATAACAAAAAAAAATTCTTTTACTTTAAGACTTGTACTAACATGTAAACAAAACCAAATGTTAAAATATTGTTTTGTTTTTCTTCAATAAATTGTCAAAAATGACAATTATTAAACATTACTGAACGAAGATGCGTGTCAAATGGAAAAGAAGAATTGGCAGCAGCATTGAATGCTACGTAACAATGGATTTTCTTAAGGGGTTACCCCGACTTGCGATTTTGAAAAAATCGATTTTTTTTATTGCATTTTTTTGAAGTATAAGTATCTGAGAATATGTCCTGAAAATTTCAAGTCGATCCGAACAAAATTGACTGAGATATGAGCGTTGAAAGAGAAGAATCCGTGAATTGAAGAACTGAAATTGAAACTTTAAACGCGTTTTTCTCAAAATGGCATTTCCGAAGTCGGTGACCAAGATTACTCGAACACTAATGAACCGATCTTCTTGAAATTTTGCAGGCTTATTTAATATATAAAAATATAGTCTTTAATCGTTCGATTTTTTTTTCGAAAAAAATGGCCGTTTTATAGCCAAAAAACGGCCGTTTTTTTCGTTAAAATCGAACCATTAACTTTGACTGTCCGCCATTTTGTGAAAAATGAATATTTTTTAAAATCCTTCGATTAAAGGCTAGTTTATACTTATATTTGACTAAATCCATCCGCATTTTTTTTCAGATGATCCACTTCGCGACAATGTTGGTCACCGCAAACCGTGTATATAAAAACATTATATCATTGACGGCCATTTGCCACTAAACAATGTAATATTTTTCGATAAAAAAATTACTGAAAGTTCTTCAAGATGTGTTCTTTAAGATGGTATATTGATCAATTAAAAAAGTTTTGTAGTTTTCTTTAAAAAAATTCATGAAAAAGGCCTTTTTTTGCGCTACAAGTGAGGGTAACGCCTTAAGCCCAAAAAAGAAAATTGCGTACCACACAAATTGAACACATTTTACGGCATGACAATACCAGACCATGGGTTTGTACAACCGTCAAAATATATATTGACCAGACACAACTCCTGCAGGTAACTATTTCTTTCGATATATGGTATCGGCCCTTTCTGAAGGCCTGTTCAGTTCTTAAGAAGAATCGAAAAATTGCTTTCACTAGTGGATTGCTTCGAAGCCACCAGACTTCTACCAGCCTGGAATCCGTTTATTGGCTGAAAGATGGGCAAAGGTCGTAGCTTTTGATACAATATATGTTAAATAAGGCAACAATGAATTATTATCATTCAACTCAACGTGTTATTTCATCAAAGAATCTGTAAAGTCGTACGTGTCCACACAATGGATAACATTAACATTTTATGTGTCAGAGGTGATGCCCCGTGTCAAGCAGTCATACTCTGATGGGCCGTTGATGATGGCCGTTCAGAGTTTCGCTGATAATATGACCATCCTTATTGGCACAGGTTTTCCACAGTTTCCCTGTGCCCTCGTGCATCCCCAATTACCATTAGGAATTCAACGAAAAATATATAATTAATCTAATCAAAGAATATATTAATGTTGCAGCGACCATTGTAATAATTTCTACAGGCAATTAAACTGTAGATGGCGTTCGTTCTCGCAATAATTATTCGTATCGTCCACACGTACGCGCGTATAAAGAAAAGCAATGATTTATTTACCAAGAAAAATAGCGAGAAAAGCTGACCCGTTCATGACTACGTTCTCGTCTCGACTGAATTGCAAACCACACGACCCGGTCGTCATTCATCTCTCGCCGCAATTGGCAATTGGTACTTTGGCCATCGCGCTGTCACAACGATGCTCTTGATTGGCGTGAAAAAGCTTCGGAGATTCGGGCTCGTTGAAAATGCATTCGGAGCAATTTTATGCAAATCTGTGTTGCATCGCCATGCACCGTGTCAGATTTTTTTCACGTCTACGTTTGCAATGTGATCACGTGTAAACACGATCACAAACTACTCACCAATCATTCTATCAGCTGCAAACTTTTCAAGTGAGGCACGTATTATTTGTTCACGTGATCCGAAGTTCCACAGCTGAAATTTTCAACGATTTAGAGTCTCGAACGAGGAGAGCCTCCTGTGTGACTGGACCAGCAAAATGATTTGTTACGCTTGGAAATCTCGTCTAGAGCTTCGTAGCCAAAAAGACCCAACCCTTATGGCGGGAATTCGCTGGCCGTCTGTGCGAATGTCATGGTCCGTTCTCTTGAAAATTCAATGGCCTCGATGTGAAATTTAGCATATTTATAAAACTCATTAGCCTGTAGGCTAAAATTACGAGCATATTTTTCGTCTATATTAAGGATGTTGAGTCCTTTTGAAACATAGTAATGTTAATTGTTCAATAAATAGCTTCTTAATCGTCATGAAATTTTTACACGACCTCCTGAATACTTCGTGTAAAAACATACCAAATTGTCAGAATTCTATCATCATTACTTCAACCTCCTTAAGGGTTGAAATAAAAAATGATAAGAAAATTCTGAAAACTTCGTATGTTTTTGTATGGAGTATTTAAGAGGTCGTGTTAAAATTTCACGACGATTAGGAAGCTCGTTATTAAAAAATTAACATTTTGTTAAGAACAATTTTTAAAGGAAATAAAACAAAAATTTATCAATAAACTTCGTTTTGTTTTCGTTGCTTTCAATATATTGTGGATATTATAAAATTGAGAGGTCAAAAAAAAAACTTATTGCAAAGTTACATCAGTTTCCATAAAACAACATTTAATTTGTGAATATTAATTGTTCAGTAACAAGCTTCCTAATTGTCGTGAAATTTTTACACGACCTCTGAAATACTTCATACAAAAACATACCAAATTTTTAGAATTTTATCATCATTTGCGATTTGGGACTCAACATCCTTAAGGGAGGCGGGGGTGGCAAGGATTGTAAGGAATTTTGTTTTCACTTCGTCTAGTGAGCTCTCTTTGCTCTCTAGAACGGTATTTATTTTAAACCTACGTTTCGTAGTTTTAAAAATGTTAGGGAAAATTTTCACCACAAACTGTGTACTCTTTCCCCTTATCGCTTTGCCATTTGGCCTTTGGGGTCCACAAAATTCAAAAACATCCTCACTGACGATAGGGTCTGATAAAAATGAGAATAAAAAAGTAGAGCAATCTCGCTGTCTGTAGTTTCTGATAATCAAGCAATCCATTGCCAACGAAGTTAATTTTGCTTTATTACTATATTTTATAACAATTTGCACACGTGTCTGCAATAAATTTACGTTTCTCTGCCAATCGTCGTCGATACCAAGTCAACCAGTTTTTAGTTGTTTGGGTTTGTTTGGGTTCGAAGACTGATCAATGATTGGCAAGGAAGGATCATTGGCTAAAGGTTTAAAAAATAAAACTCATCAGGACTATTCTTTACTATAACTGTAATTTTGCTGCGTTCACATTCGACCCAAAAAAAAACCACTTCCCCTCTCACAATCTTCGTCTAAACGTCAACGGGGCAATTTCTTCGTAATTTATTCTTCTACTTGGCGATTCGGCCACTCTCTCTCTCTCTCTTTATCCATTTGCTCGAGCTAACGGGATCGTTGACTCGTCTAGATTCATCTGGAAAACGCAAAGTGATCAAGAATTTATTGGCCCACAAAATCGCGCATTCAGCCGAAATGGTTGTTCTCGTCGGATGAGCTGATTTCCTCCTCCGAGCTGCTTTCGGTAATCGTCGCCTTCTCGAAGTGGGAAAAATCGCCTGGGAAGATGCTTGTCGTCACTGTGGGCCCATTGAAGGTTGGCAATGGGCCAACCGCCGGAACGATATTTTCCAGCGTCAAAGTTATGTTCTCCGTGAGAATTTTGGCACTCGAGCTGAGTTTGTCGGTTATGATGATCTTATTTTTAGTCGAGGCCGTGAAATTTTTTCTCCCGATCAGCATCTCACTCTTTGACGACTCCTACGACCGACGATCATTCATTTACGAGAAAAATTCACATTATTGTAACTGTTTTTGTTACTTTAGCGTTATATTATTTTGGAACGCTGAAATCCTTGGAGGTATGATTTTCTAGTTATCCAGAAATAGTAAGAATCTCAAGAACAACGTACGATAATGGTTTGTCGGTTTCGTGGTCATTTATAGTAAGAATCGTATGGAAAGTATTGTGATCTTTGTAATTTATGCGAGTAAAGTGATAAATTGTGATGAGGAATTATAATTTGTAATGAAAAACGGGTTGGCATTTATCATGAAAAAGAGGCAATTTATTGCTTAAAACCTTAGGCCACAGTAACGGATATAAAATCATGTGCGAATTTAACAATTTTTTTGCGTATGAAAAATCGATTCCCTCATTAAGGGGTGAACCCCACTTGCGTTTTTGAAAAAAATCGATTTTTTTATTGCATTTTTTTGAAGTATAAGTATCTGAGAATATGTCCTGACAATTTCAAGTCGATGCGAACAAAATTGTCTGAGATATGAGCGTTGAAAGAGAAGAATCCGTTGTGTAAACGACCAGCTAGTAAACTTTAAACGCGTTTTTCTCAAAATGGCATTTCTGAAGTCGGTGACCAAGATTACTCGAACACTAATGAATCGATCTTCTTGAAATTTTGCAGGCTTATTTAATACATAAAAATGTAGTCTTTAATCGTTCGATTTTTTTTTTCGAAAAAAATGGCCGTTTCATAGCCAAAAAACGGCCGTTTTTTTCGTTAAAATCGAACCATTAACTTTGACTGTCCGCCATTTTGTGAAAAATGAATATTTTTTAAAATCCTTCGATTAAGGACTAGTTTATACTTATATTTGACTAAATCCATCCGCACTTTTTTTTTCAGATGATCCACTTCGCCGCAATGTTGGTCACCGCAAACCGTGTATATAAAAACATTATTTCATTGACGGCCATTTGCCACTAAACAATGTAATATTTTTCAATAAAAAAATTACTGAAAGTTCTTAATGATGAGTTCTTTAAGATGGTATATTGATCGATTAAAAAAGTTTTGTAGTTTTCTTTAAAAAAATTAATGAAAAAGGCCTTTTTTGCGCTACAAGTGGGGGTAACGCCTTAAATTAATTATACATCTATTTAGTATGAATATCAAGCTGTTAGAAAATATTTTTTTTCAAAAATGTACAAATACAGCTTTTTTCCAATTGGCGTGACAAATAACTTCAACAATTTTCACTAGATTTACTTCAAATTTTAAAGTTATGCTCCTAATTGTATTTCGCAGAGAAGTACGTACGGAATTTCTGATTAATCGAAAACTTTTCATTTTATGGGCAGATTATGAGCAGTTATAACGAAGTTTTTCACTGAAAATTCATTTCTTAAGTTCATATACCTACAACTTTTGAATAAAACAATGTTTTTTAAATTCCTTGCGTAATTCTCTAGATATTCTGATATAGATTGACGAGAATTTTTGTTTTTTGTTCTAGGTACAAAATTGCGGATGCTAAATGTCACGCCGCGGAGCGCCTAAAAAAAAGATAAAAGAAAATATTAGTCGTCAGCCACTTGGTACATCGAAAAAAAAATATTTTCTAACAGCTTGATATTCACACTAAATAGATGTGTAATTAATTTTACGAGTGAATGACTTTTTCGTACGAAAAAAAATTGTTGAATTCCCACATGATTTTATACGATTTACTGTGACCTAAGGCCTCGAATACAAAGCCGAGACCAAGACCACGACGAAATGATATGCAGTGCAGCTACGAAATCCCTCCCAAAGAACCTTCATCGTTATCCAGCCAACACTTACGATTTTGACATCCATTCCGCTCGGTTCACTTCTGTAAGCCTCCTGACTGCTGAAATAGTAATCGACTCGTGGGCGACATTCATCGAGATTTCGGCTTCTCCTCATTTCCATTACTCTATTCTTCACCGGTATCATGTCCCTCAGCATCAACAAGTCATAGGGCCTATCCGCTATCATCTCGTCTTCGTCGTTCGCGATTCTCGAGCTCAGAACGTAATCGGTCTGACAGACACCCGTTGTAAAGTTTTCCGTTGTTTCGAATTCACTTTTTCCGAGCTTGTAGACATCGGCACCGATATTCAATTGACCCATCAACGCTCTCACTACGTCAAGCTCCAATTGATCCTGCGAGGATGAAACGACGAATTCCTTGAGACCGCCACGATGGAAATTCAGTTCGAACAACTCCTCGTCTCGGTTTGGCTCCAATCGCTGATACTTTTCCGGACTTTTCTCTCTCCTGGCTGTCATGTGATTGTCTCCATAGTAAAACCGACAACTCAACGATTTAAGGTGCTTCGGACGGCAGGCGATTTTTGTCGATCTTGCCAGTTTCACTGTGACCGAGTCGTCAACCACCTCCGTAATGCACATTGATCTCAGCTCGTATATCGCCTCAGCACCGTATCTCCAACTGTCTTTCACCGCTACCTCGTTCTCGTTCACGCCTATGCTTGCCGCTTTGGAATCAATTGATATTGTCATTGGCTATACAATTCACACGAATCTCGGCAACTGGACTTATTATTGCTATCATTGTTATCACCGAAATCGTTGAATTGCGAAAATCGAAATTGCAGTTGAACGAATTTGCATGACGATCTTAAGGCTTTAGGCCACTGTAACGGGTATAAAATCATGTGCGAATTTAACAATTTTTTTTCGTACGAAAAAGTGATTCACTCGTGAAATTAATTACACATATATTTAGTATGAATATTTTTTTCCAAATAGCTTTTTTCCAATTCCAATTTTCCAATTGGCGTGACAAATAAATTCAACAATTTTCACTCGATTTACTTAAAACTGAAAAGTTATGTTCCTAATTGCATTTCGCAGAGAAATACTTACAGAATTTCTGATTAATGGAAAACTTTTCACTTTATGAGCAGTTTATGAGCACTTATAACGAAATTTTTCACTGATAATTCATTTCTTAAGTTCAAATACCTACAACTTTTGAATAAAACAATATTTTTTAAATTTCGTACGTACTTCTCTAGGTATTCTAATGTAGATTGGCGAGAATATTTGTTTTTCGTTCTAGGTAAAAAATTGTGGATGCTAAATGTCACGCTGCGGAGTGCCTAAAAAAAGTTAGCAAAAGAAAATATTAGTATTCATACTAAATAGATGTGTAATTAATTTTATGAGTGGATGACTTTTTCCTAAAAAAAATAATTGTTAAATTCGCACATGATTTTATACCCGTTACTGTGACCTGAGGCCTTAAATGGATTTGGGTTCGATAAAGCAAGTATCATTTCCTTATGGGCACGATAAAATCCACGCACGTTTGTTATTTTTCTTTTCGACTAAAAAATGGCCGATTAATCATTAGTACGAACATGGTAATCGTCAAGGAGGGCAAGTAACGAGGAATTTTCGTATCTCACCGAGAAACAACGGTATCAGAGGGACGATCATCTTGATGTGAGTATGTTCGACGTACTTGGAAGACCTTCGAGTTTCGCAGCTCCTTTTATAAGAGCCTGAATTATTCGTAACTCGAGCGAGCGGTGCAATTCCGTCGCAGTTCTCCCTACTACCGATCAGCCTTACACACACGTATGTTGGCGAACGGATTATCCCGACGAACCGTTGCGTAGTAAAAAAACTTGACATCGCTCTTATTGACCGCGGTCACGCATTTTCCGTTCATCCACTCCAACGTTGTATGACCCAACGCGTAATGAGCTCAATTATGTAATAACGATCGTGACAATGGTCCACGAAACGATGATAACGTTCCGAGAACAAATATATTACTGTCAATGAGATTTGCGAGGAATGGTCACAATTGCACTTTTTGTTCTTTACATATATATATATGGTTTTTTCATTTCAAGGCCTTAGGCCATTTTAGGATTTTCCAAAAATCTATATTTTTTGGTAAAAAGGTACCTTGGTACCTATAAAATTATATTCCGAAAGATTATGGGTGTGAAAAATCTGTAAGTACTCGATTTTCGAAGATTGTTGAAGATCCAAGGTATTGAAACCATCGTGACTTTCTAGTAACTTTGAACGCGTTTATCTGAAAACTATATTTTTCGAGTCGGCCGGACTCATAACTCAAACAAATTTCAACCGATTCACTCGAAATTTTAACTGTGTATTTATAATTACATTTTCCAAGGCACTACGTAGGATTTATTTTCATTATATTGCATGGTTCCTTTTTTATAAACAATTTTCCGACGATTTTCTCATGGCATTTTATACTTTTTGTTTTCGAATTGCGCCATTTTGGCAAAAAACAATATGTCACAAAAATCCTACGCACTTCTATAGCTATTATATATAATCGAAAAAACTTTAGTCTCTCATCATAACTCAAGAATTATAGGAGCTGCTGGTCCGGCCATTGAGCTTCCAGAAATAAAGGCGTCATCGGAAAAATGCTGCACAGTCGCCATTTTGACATGTATCGCTGTGAAAAAAATAATTTTGTATAAGGTAAATGTCCCAATTATTGAACAGCTAAGGATCTGGGGGATTGAATTCGGCGAGAAAAAATATAAAATCAAGAAAAAAACCATCGATTTCATGTTCAAATGATACTTTGATATTTTTACTTTCGAAAAAACACCCTTTAAATTATTTTTAATGATTTCAAATGGAAAAAAAGAATAACAATGTGAAGTATGCAAATGTCCCAATTATTGAACACTGGAAGTGCCTATGTCCCTAATATTGGACAGGCATGTCCCAGTTATTGAACATTCTCGAGAATTCTCTTTCCCACTTGAAATTTTGTCCCTGAAATATCGGAGAGCAAAAAATATTGAACATTACATTCGTATTTTTAGGTTACATTTAGGTTATATTCTCTTTTTACTTTTCTTTATATGTTTATTGCACGAAAATACAAATAAATAAAAAATTTGACGATCTTAGAGTTATTATTAAAAAAATAAAGGTAAGTTTATTCAGGAACTTACAGTTTTTGTTTGAATAAATCCGATTCACACGATCTGTCACACGTTAACTGTCTCGATGTTTTGATGGGTTTAATGACGCCATCTTGGAGAATTCCAGTGTTCAATAATTGGGACACACTGCATTTTCTATGTCCCAATGATCGACCACCGTATTTTTTAACAAATAATTAACTAAAAACATTTTTTGAAAATTGTCATTTGAAAGAAATTTTCTGAGGAACCTGAAACGACTTTATTTTTTGACATGCGACAGTTTTTTAATTTTTTATGCCCTCACGCATGAAGCGGCGCGTCTTAGCAATAACGATAAGCAGTTACCACGAGACGTCAAATCGGGTCAACGTCGCTGATTAAATAATTTTTTCTCTATTAATTAAAGCTTTTTTTGCACAAGTAAGGTAACATTTCGATAGCTAAAAGTTCCATATACGTAATGAAATTTTTATAAATAAGTAAATGCATGCAGGTGAAAGAGAAATAATAAAAATACAAGATAGTGTTCAATAATTGGGACCTGTTCAATAATTGGGACATTTACCTTAGTCTATTACGTGTGAAATAAAACCCCTTTTGTATAATTTCGATTTATTTTTTGGTTTCGCTGAAAATGAAATCACAAAAGAGGGCCTTTTTGGCCTCTGGAGTGGCCTAAGGCCTTGTTCGAGTGGTTGTTTTTTTTTTGTAGGGAGAAGATAATATTACACGTGAAAAGGCAATTTTCGGGTTTATTGGACGTGAGGACTTCCGGGTCGATTCGCCACGACTTCCATCACGACGGGATTCTTCAGCGGCATAAATTCTTCTCTCGCCGGTGCAACCGAATCGAGCCTGATCATGATATGATCGAGAACGTTACCCTGGTGTTTCCGATCTTCGCCGAACAATTCGACCTCGTTCACGGTCTCGGCTCGCAATTCATTTTTCGATACGAACAGCCGACTGGTCGATGATTTCTGTCGACAATGATGCCGATTGTCAACATTACAAAATCGTCGTCGATACTCGAAAAAAAAACAACGGGTTCTCCAAAATGTCAAAGTCTGGAGAAAAAGCTACTGGAGAACATTTTTGAAAAAAAAAAAGAAAGATCGACGACGATCGTGAAAACGATGGAAACTTACGAGTTTCGTCAACACGTCTCTCAAGACGATTCCATAAGTGTAACGCGAACCGTAGAAGTAATCGGTGCAAACGAGACAATCATGGACGTCCCTTTTTTTCTCGATCTCGATCGACTCGTCGTGAAATTCCCCGAGATTCTCCAACGCCACCAGTTCGTAGCTACGATTGACGTTTTCGAGATGTCCGGGTGGCTTTCTCGTGACCGTGTAAACGACGTCGCACTCGCCGAATGTGAAGTTTTCGGAAGCCCGAAATTTCGGCGTGTACTCGTCCGCGATACTTGCTCCTATGCTCAATTGATTGAAAATGAGGCGAGTCATGTCCAGACACCAGGCAGGCAACGGTGGTGTCGTCTTCTCAATGACGTACCCGTCGATTCCTTTCACGTTGAATTTCACCGCAAACATTTTGTTCATCAAACCAGTTTTTTTGAACTCTTCGCTCTCCTCGTCCGTTCTCGCCGCGTCGTAAGCACGCGGCTTTATCCGCGCTATCGAGCTCTCCCCGAAACGACACACGAGCGTCTCGGACATGCGCGGCTGACACCGTAAATCGAAGATCAATTTGTTCCCCATCAAACCACCCTTGTCCCGGTCCATCAACGTTGTCATTTTCAAATGGCCCGAAAACTTGTACTCCGGACCGTATTTCCAATTGTCATTTTGGATCGGACTCGAGACAGCTGCGCGAACGAAAAGGACATTTTCTTTCGAGAGACTACCATCTACCCAGAAGCCCGAAAAAAATGACCAAAATTCGATTTTTTTTTTGCCAAACGGTTGGTGAAAAAGGAACGCATTTTTTAACACATCGTACATGTATTGAGAGCCTTTGAAAAAATAACAGAAAGACAACAAAAATATGGTGCGACAGATGACACTGTTTTCAAAGTCGGTGGACGTGATTTCTCGAAATCCACTTGATGGATTATTTCCAAATTTACAGGAAATACGATGAAAAATATTTCAAGGTCGTTGACGATCCCACTTTTTGAAGATCGATCTTCATTTCTTAGTAGTTACGTAAAAATGACGACTTTTTTCATAGATTTTGTACGCTCGAGTTTCAATTCGTCATCACTGTGTTGAAAAAAAAAAATGTTTACAATCGACGATCGTCAACGACTCTTATTTTTTGTTATCTTGAATAACCCGTTTGGTTTTTTAATTTCAGATGGACTGTTTAGGCTGGAGAGTGTCCACCGGCGGACGTCACGAAAAAAATTTCATCAACCGCCAGTGGCCATGCGTTTGTTGTTTTTCAGAATTTCTTGGTGATTTCTTTGAGGCCCCAATACATGTACATTTGTGTTGAAAAAAATGCATTTATTTTTCACCAAACTTTTAACAGAAAAAAATCGGAGTTTGCCCATTTTTTTCGGGCCACTAGGTTGATGTAGCCCCTTAATCGAGAAGTTGAATTCTCCTTTCTGCATTTTTGAGACGCTTTTTGCCATTTTTTTAATACATTTTTTCCTTTCGACGTATAGGGACTTTAAGACGATTACAATTATCTTCACCATGGTCCGAAACTTCCTTTCATACTTTACTCTCGCCCAAAATCTTAGACTCAACTATTTTCCAAATGGAACTCATTTCTCGCAAAGTAAATAGAGCTGTGTGGCACGTAGAATAAATCAGTTACCGACCGAGCGTGAGGCACAATGCAGCGAGAATTTCGTATGATAGTAAAATATAATGCAATTTCAATGTGAACGAAATATTTTTTTCAGCTTTCCTATTGTAATTCAACGAACCGACAAAGAACGGTAGAAGTAGATACAACATGTTTCCTCCTCGTTGTCCGGGTACGTTACAAAGCTGAATTCATTTCACGATCTTCCTTTTATATGCGATCGGAGCAATTTGTTCACGAGCTTGACCCGCGAGATTGGGACTGACACTGCACGTTCGTGTTCTGAACAACGTGAATTTAAAGAAACGTATCGAGTGTCTTCGCCGCGTTCTCGAATCATTTTTGTGTCGCTGATATTTTGAATTTTTCATTTTATTCATAATATAAAGGTACTTAGAAACGTGTAGAAGTCAAAATTGATAAGATACTTCACCAATAATGTTTCTCTCTCAGACACGTTTATATATTGATCTAAGTTGTTTACGCCTGCAACCTTGGAGTCGCATATTTTCAGGATTTTTATGCACTCGAGAACTCGTGATTCAGACGAACGGAGAAAATCCGAAGCACGTTTTAATGATCTTGAAGAAAAAAAAAGGCAAAGGCGGATCGAGGATTCGCAAAGGAAAACGGGAAATTTTATTGCACGCAACTCTAGGAATCCATTTTTTTTCTTTACGAGAGAATTAATTTATCAATTTACACTGCTGGTATTATGAAAAGAAGGTTTATCCACGCTCCAAGAAACATTGATTTTATTTCAATCAAATCCGCGAGATTGTACAAAGGCTCGATATGTACACTTTTTGTGTATCTTTTCTCTTATTTTTTTGTGAATCTTTTTTCTTATCTACAAAATTATAGTATTTGTTATTACGATTTATTACCATTTACTTGCGTTTTTAGACTTTATTGTGATAATCCTAATCGTAGAATCGATTACAGTAAAAAAAAAACAGTGAGCTATTTATTGATGTTTTTAGACTTAATTATGATTATTATTTTATCAATTATATGGAAGTGACTGTATTTGTAATTATGATTTGATACAACTACTATTTATTTACATTTTTACATTTAAATGTGATTATTCTAATTATAGAATATATTATGGTAGCCAATAAAAATATACTACTATTTATTTACGTTTTTATACCTATTTATGATCATTATTTTATAAATTCTATACAAATTATTGTATTTATAATTACCATTTATTAATATCACTATGTACTTACCTTTTTCATTTTTATTTATGATTATTATTTTATAAATTGTATAAACTTATTGACTTTATAATTACGCCTTATTACGATTAGTATTTACTTACATTCGTTATATTTGTCATGATTATTCTAATGATAAAATCAATAATAGTAATTATAAAGATAGATACTTCTTTATTTACGTTTTTATATTAATTTACGATCATTATTTTTCAAATTCTATAAAAATTATTGTATTTATAATTATAATTTATCATCAGTAGTGTTTATTTACATTTTTATTTATTTTTTATGCTTGTTTTAATTATAAAATCGATTACAGTAATTATAAAAATATAAACTTATTGATTACCCTTTTTTCTATTCAGCTAGGATCAATATTTTATAAATTTTATAAAAATTATTGACTTTACAATTATGATTTATTTTCATTACTATTTTTACTCATGAATATTATTCTATAAATTCTATTTATGTTTCTATCTTGCTTTGTATGCCCTTTCGGGCTTTCACAATCCCATTTTCTACACCCAAATCATATTAAATTCAAGTACATCAACTTTTCCACCTACGCCTTACACATATTGTCCCCGTCCGGATTACTTATTGGTGTATCATTTATAATAATTAATAACGAATAATTCCACTGAGCTTTTTTTAATTCGAAAGAAAGCGGAAATCTACTTCCTTTAGAAATAAAAAAGCTCAGTGGAATTATTCGCTCCAATTTACCGGGCAGCGGGGAATCATGAAAGTCAATTGAAAAAAAAGAAAGTCATCAACGGAAGATGCAAGTTCAAGGTTAATTACGTTTCTTCGGAGCACGTTACTCGCAAGACCAGGTCGTATGATATGTCGCGGAAAAGGTCTCACTCAGGCAGGGGGAAAATTTCGCGCCGAATGTCTTAAGGCGTTACCCTCACTTGTAGCGCAAAAAAAGGCCTTTTTAATGAATTTTTTAAAAGAAAACTACAAAACTTTTTTAATCGATCAATATACCATCTTAAAGAACACATCTTGAAGAACTTTCAGTAATTTTTTTATTGAAAAATATTACATTGTTTAGAGGCAAATGGCCGTCAATGAAATAATGTTTTTATATACACGTTTTGCGGTGACCAACATTGCGGCGAAGTGGATCATCTGAAAAAAAAATGCGGATGGATTTAGTCAAATATAAGTATAAACTAGTCTTTGATCGAAGGATTTTAAAAAATATTCATTTTTCACAAAATGGCGGACAGTCAAAGTTAATGGTTCGATTTTAACGAAAAAAACGGCCGTTTTTTGGCTATAAAACGGCCATTTTTTTCGAAAAAAAAATCGAACGATTAAAGACTACATTTTTATGTATTAAATAAGCCTGCAAAATTTCAAGAAGATCGGTTCATTAGTGTTCGAGTAATCTTGGTCACCGACTTCAGAAATGCCATTTTGAGAAAAACGCGTTTAAAGTTTCAATTTCAGTTCTTCAATTCACGGATTCTTCTCTTTCAACGCTCATATCTCAGTCAATTTTGTTCGCATCGACTTGAAATTTTCAGGACATATTCTCAGATACTTATACTTCAAAAAAATGCAATAAAAAAAATCGATTTTTTCAAAGTCGCAAGTGGGGGTAACCCCTTAACGTTCTTCGGGTACGACCTTCGCAATGTGAAACAGGCTATTGTTTCACGCCACACACAGGGTAGGGACGAAAACGTCGTAATTTTGCTATTAGAGGAATAATCTGCTACAATGATATCGTTTACGGGTCCGTGCAAATAAGATCATTACGTAATTCGTTACTCGTGTGCTTTCTAGCTATACATTTTCGTAGGGATCTGCAGCACAGACTGGCAACGTTCCTCGTCCGATTCGAATTGCAGTCTCGTTTGATTCGAAGCTGATACGACCCGTCACTCGTGGCAGTCGGATCGATGTCACAGATTTTCGAAAAGCAAAAACGAAAAAATAATAATTCACTTTAGGAATTTGAGTAATAAAAAACAGAGAAAAATATTATTTTACGGAGTAGACGATTTTTTGAGCCGTGCACAACAAGTTCGGATGGAGGGATGTAAGTAAGCTTGACATTCCGAAAATACGATTTTTTTTATTGACGAGTTTTATAGCTTAGAGTCGTAATTTGGATTTGAGAAAAAGATTTCGCAGACATTTCAAAGATTGACGAAATTGTGGGCATTTTTGTGAAGTATCAGATCGCCCACTGCTCTACAGCGAATCGTCCCGCTACGATTGTATTTTTGTCTTTCTCCAAATTATGTTTTATGAAATGAGTAGTAGTTCAAAATCTATCTATTCTAAATCTATTCAAAGTCCGATTCGCTTCACAATCGGACAGAGAGAGATAATAATGTTTGTAATCTTTATAATAAAAAGTTTATAGGCGGAGAATAATAATCGGACAGAGATAGATAATCCTACAGAGATAGTTTATAACATTTTTTTCGTAAGACCGAATGATTTTTTGGCATGTTTATTTATTTGTTAATGACGAATGATTAAAGCGATTTATTTGGTCGAAAAACGTGTTTTTTTCTCTACAACTTGCGATGTTTGTACCTTTCGAAATTCAAAAAAATATCCGATCACGCGAAAATTTTATTGTTGTACTAAAACTACATTTTTTTTATTTTTCATTCCCGACGACCTTAGTTGCCATTGCCACCTACACCGATCGGACACGCATCATCGAATTGTGGAAAAAAAACGATGTTCTTTTTTTGCATTTTCTCAAAGTATAGATATTCAAGAATATGTGACAAAATGTTCAATTTAAAATAATAAAAATTGACCAACAGGCAATTTAGTGACAGCAGGTAGCGCAACGATTTACAGATACTGAAACTTTTTTTTTTTTTTTTTTCAAAATGACTGCTCGACTGGCCGCAATCATAACTCTAGCTATAATTGTCCTATTTCCAATTTAAAAAAAAAACCAAAATTTCTGAAATTGCAGTAGCTATTGTACGTAGCTGTTTTCTAAAGTATTTTTTAAGCCCCTGAATATAAGTGAAAATTTTGTCAAAATTACATATTCTTGACACCCGCCATTTTGGGATTTTCTGTCAATAAACGGCTACGTACAACGAGACCTTCATTTATATATATATAAATTATAAAACTTTTTTATTTTTATTTTTCAGACAAACCATTGTAAACTCATCGATTCGGACATTGGACCACATTTTTTAAACAGTGGCTCTATTACACTTCAATAATGTTGTTCATTTTTAATTTTTCGTAATAAAAATTTACACTAAATAAGTTCAATGTATGCTTAAGAACATAACTTTTATCCAAGTCGCAAATAAATAATCAAGAGGACAAAACATTTCGGAAAAAACTACTTTTTTTGACACAACTACTTTTTTTCGTCACAGTGGTCTTCTCCCTTAAGTAATAATAACTTCATTGTTTCTCAATGTTTCTGAATATGAAGTTGATATGTAAAAAAAAATTTTTTGAAACTAGCCTTTATGTAACATTTTTCTTACCAAGTCGTCTATATATGACTATAAATAAAAGCTTGTGGCGTTCAACTTTTCAAATGTTTAATAAATTTGATCAATTCAGTTTCATTAATCGTATTTCAGGATTTTTATTTAAGAAATCTAACGTTGAAGCACAGTAAATCGAAGACAGTTGATATGGTAACGGATTTATGTAAATTAAGGCGGGATTCTACTTTGAAACTTTGAAAAGGCTAAATTGGATGAAAACACCCACCTGGAACACGTCGAAGGCATATTATATGGCCCAGGCATCGCTGATTGAGGGTAAGATAATTTTTTCTACGATTTATCACTCACCAAAACTTTAAACGCATTTTTCTCGAAACGACATTTTCATGTACCGTGGTCCTGATAACTCAAAAAGTACTGAACCGATCCTTTTGAAATTTGGAACACATATTCTATATGTGTGTACCAACCGACCTAACTACAATCAACTTAAAATTTTGATTAGAACTATTTTTTGATTGCAAAAAAAGACCCAAAAAATGCATTTTTTTTTCGTATTTTAGCCGCTATTTTGTTACTTTTGCACGTATATAAAATATTCTAGTTAGGTCGGTTCCTGAAGACATACTGAACATGAAACTATTTGATTTTTTTGTTTCAGACCATCCGTCGGGAAGATTTCACGACCACGCCAACGGTACCTGCTTTTCGAGGCGTTGGCTTTAAACATATTTTACGTGTACAAAAAATGAATAAAATACATTTAAAATTTTTTTTTTATGTACTTAAAGAGTGTATTTATTGAACAGTTTAAACCCCATATCGATATCTTTAATAGTATTCTCAGAAAAAATTCACGAAAATAGCGTTTTTTTCATGGTTTCAAAGTAGAATCCCGCCTTAATGATTATATCTCTAAATTTTGAGCGCCCCAAGCTTTTATTTATAGATACATATAGGTGACTTGGTAAACAAAAATGATTTTCTACTTTTTAGTTCATTAAATACAAGCTTGTTTTTTTAATATTTTTTTTACATATAAATTATTTTCTACTTTTTAGTCTGTAATTGATTTTACTAGTTAGTTGTTACTAGTACTTTACTAGTTGTTGAGGTCGTACGTTAGAAACATGGAATGCTTGTAAAAAATAACAAAGAGTGTATTTCGTATTGAACTTACGACTAATTGCTGCATATAAACTTATCACGTACAGAGACAATCGCCTAATTTGTTTGCATGTGTTAGTGAGATTTAGATGGATGATTAGATATCGCCAATTTTACAAGAAAAGTTGAAAATTTTGTGGCTATTTTTTCATTAATTCTTTACAAGTTGAATCATGCATTGTCACTTTTTAGATGCATGTTTGCAAAATTTCAGAGCTCTAAATAGTCCAGAAGTGTGTAAATGATCGATTTTCCATTTTGCATCTCACAGAACGTCGTTATTTATTTTTTTAAAGTCGAATCATGCATTGTCACCTTTTGAATGCATATATGCAAAATTTCAGAGCTTTAAGTAGTCGGAAAGTGGATGAAATATCGATTGTCCATTTTGCATGTCACACCAAGTCAAGCTAAATAAAAACTTGTAACTTTTTAAAATCCAAACTCAGCAAGGCTATGTATTAATTATGTATAAAATCCCGCCTCCGCCATCCCAACACCCTCACAAGAAGAAAATATTGAAAATCGACCCATTTCACGAGCCCCAAGCTTATGCAGACCCGTTAGCGAAAAATATTGTTACCCTCATCAAAAATAGTGTGGCCTGTTCGCGACCAAACGTTGAATGCGTAAAAATGGAAAAATTGACCGCGCACATAACATCCCTTCATCTCATTGTCAATGACACAGAAGGCGGCACAAATAATTGTTAACCGGATGCAAACGATAATCTCCTAAGACTCCACATGACGCAAGGATCACGCGTTCATGGTGTTTGTTTTTTTCCCTATCGGAGCAGAACATTCTCGGCTGGTCGGCCGAAAATAACACGTATACGAGAATGTTGCGGCTTCATTTCCCGCTACGCCTGTCACAGCAGGCACAATAAAATTGATTTCCTTCGCGACAAGCATTCGAGTGTCAGCTGAAAATAATACGACACGTCACTGGTTCTTGTTATCGCGTACAGAAAAGCCGCACTCATCTCTCCTGCAAATGCAACCGATGAGCCATAGGAAATGAAGTACTGAACTCGGTTGTCTTCGTCAACCTAACAATGAGTAAGCGTTTACAGGCCAACCTCTCAGAGCTACAAAATCGTGGCACGGTCTTCTAAACCGGTTGCGGCGCGTGTTTTTAGACGGCGTGACGCGTAGCGTCGGCGGGATTAATCCGAAAGAAAACTACCGAAAATTTTTCTTTCGTTAACACTCATACGTAGAATATGAACCAAGAAAAAGTGAGAAATGTTTAAAATCGATGAAACCGCATGCTTAGAAACAAAAAGATAGAATTTTCGAAAAAATGCTACATTTTGCAATTTAAAAAAACTAAAAAAATTTGAAATAATCAGAAATTCGTGCAATACATCCGCCATTTTTAAAGATTAATAAAAAAATACCACGTAGTAGCCCAAAGTTGTAATAAAACATACTCTAGGTCGCAAAAAAAATTAAGAAATTTTTCCGTTTGAAAATAAATCATGAAAATCAGGTAATTTTCTCCTCGCCTGAAGCCATTTCATTATTACTTCTAGCCATAATAATTGATATTATACCATATAATAATTAACATAATAATAATTATTAATATTATATCATAATAATTAATGTCAATATTATATCATAATAATTAATATTAATATTATATTATAATAATTAATATTAACAATCATGACACGAAATTACTGTACGTTCATGCAAACGAACAAACAAAAAATCTATGAATCGATTTTACGGAAATTACAATGACCAGCTAAACAAGTCGAACGAAAATTCTTCAGTTTTTTAGCTAAGTAAAGAAAAAACACGGGAATCACAATCTTCATGTAAATCACGTGCACTCCCGCCGATAAATTATTCCATCTGCGTTCACCATCCCAAATTCTGAAATGGCATCATGGCATTCTCTTCAACGCATATTACAGGGGGAACGAATTGCGAGCTATGTATTCGCTGCTGTGTATGACTTTCGCGATCACTCACAGCAGCCTCGCCAAGTGTTATTCATGGGAGCTCCATTACCGCGAACTTATTGTCCCGTGGGGAAAAACCCCCGGAGTTGTTTTTTGTTTCGTCACTATGGGTCTGTTCGTTTTAGCTACACTTTTCTACACTTCTTACACCTCCAGTGGACTTTCTATTACTGTATCTGGTCAAAGTGTAGAAAGTGTAGCTAGCGCGAACAAACCTAATTACATAACGGATAAGGTTCCGAACCCCCCCCCCCCTCCCCCGCCATCGCGCTGAAATGTTGCACAAACATTCGTTTTAATATTTTGAGACAACCCCTAAAGGGATTTTCAGCGACGCGCAATAGTTTTTGGGTTTGGGTTTGGTTGAGTTTTGTTGGTAGGGTTTTTTTGTTTGGGTTTTTCGTTTGGGTTTGTTGTTAGGGTTTTGTTGCTTGGGTTTTGTTGTTTGGGTTTTCTGTTTGGATTTTGTTGTTTGGGTTTGTTTGGGTTGTTTTAATTGAACAAAACGAAGCGCGCGATCACATATATAGTTATGAACGGAGACGTAGAAGATATAGATATAGTCAACGCGCGTTAAAAAAAAAACTTAAAAATTCAATATCGCGAAAACTATTACGTGTCGGTAAAAATTCTTTAGGGGTTTTCTTAAGATATTGAAAGGAAGGTTAGTGCAATATTTCAGCCCGATCGGAGAAGGGGGGGGGCTTTTCGGAACCTTATCCTAAATAACATTCGATGTTTGTTTCAACGATGAGAAATTCCAGAAAAAAAAGCAAACAAATAAAACGATCGGCGTCACATATAGTGTAGGAAAAAAATGTGAACGTTCAAACGAATCGCGAGCTGAGAGTGGATACGATAAATGCGTAGAACATTGTTGATAGAAGTGTTTTTTTTTTTTCATTGCCGAGTCTAATAGGCAACGTTATCGGCGGTACCTTCAACGCCTCATACTTTTTTCTCAGTTGATACGATACTAGAATGTAAATGTTTCGAGCTCGCACCTTACCGAGTACGAGTTGTCTTTACGAGACATTGTTAAATACATTTGGGGGGGAAACACGTTCAGCGAGGAAAAAAATTGCTGATTTTCATGATGTTTTTTTAAATGGAAATATTCTTCACCATTCTTTAGCCTTAGGGTATGCTTTATTACTACTTTTGGCTGTTACATGTTATTTTTTTATTTCCCATTGATCTTTAAAAATGGCGGAGGGCTGGCACTGTCTTCTGAACTACATTTTCAAAATTGTAGTGACGTATATCCAGAAATCTAATCGACCGATTCTCATGAAAATTATTGTATATCTTTGTAACCTTATCGCCTAAAACATGAACCTAAATGTTTTTGAAATTTTTTATTGCAAAATGCAGCCGTTTTTTCGGAAAATTTGATCTTTTTTTGTTTCAAAGCGTTTTGTTTCAAACGTCGACGCGTTTAATAGACAGTACCATACCTCCGCCATTTGTAGAGATTAATAAATAAATTAAAAAATACCACGAAACAGCCAACGGTAGTAATAAAACATAGCCCAGTCTCAAAAATGGCGAAGAAATCTTCCGTTTGAAAAAAAATCATGAAGGTCAGCAATTTTTGTCTCGCCTAAAGGTATCTTCCCCTTTAACGTCATAATTATCGTCGCGATTTGATTCCTGGCGGGCAAATCACTCAACTGGAATAACTCGAGGTGGAGTAAAAGGCCTGTTGCTCTTGAAACGCAAGCAAGTCCTTGGCAATACCGAAACGTTTTTCTATCCCATTCAAATATGCATATGAATATATACATATAAGTATTATACGAGTGTATGTGTTTAAGTGTGAGTATTTTTTCAATTTTATTTGACAGGTAGGTGAGTTCATTTATTTGATTATTATTGATTCGTGATTCCGACTGAGCGTTACATTTTTACCTGTTTTATTGACGTGTAATTTCTGGCTCTGAGCGAGCATTTTTTTTAATCGTAGTCGCGCTTCTTCGATTCGGAGCACATATATATATATATATATATATATATATATATATATATATATATCTGCAGGTACAGTACAGATTATAATAAAGGGTGCAAAGGACAATAATAACTAAGCATTCTGCAAAAAGTTCGAATTTTAAAAATACCGATCTTTTTTATTGCGTAGTTTTATAGTCTAGGGCCTTGGCTTTAAGGGGTTACCCCCACTTGCGATTTTGAAAAAATCGATATTTTTTATTGCATTTTTTTGAAGTATAAGTATCTGAGAATATGTCCTGAAAATTTCAAGTCGATCCGAACAAAATTGACTGAGATATGAGCGTTGAAAGAGAAGAATCCGTGAATTGAAGAACGGAAACTGAAACTTTAAACGCGTTTTTCTCAAAATGGCATTTCTGAAGTCGGTGACCAAGATTACTCGAACACTAATGAACCGATCTTCTTGAAATTTTGCAGGCTTATTTAATACATAAAAATGTAGTCTTTAATCGTTCGATTTTTTTTTCGAAAAAAATGGCCGTTTTATAGCCAAAAAACGGCCGTATTTTTTCGTTAAAATCGAACCATTAACTTGGTCTGTCCGCCATTTTGTGAAAAATGAATATTTTTTAAAATCCTTCGATTAAAGACTAGTTTATACTTATATTTGACTAAATCCATCCGCATTTTTTTTCAGATGATCCACTTCGCCGCAATGTTGGTCACCGCAAACCGTGTATATAAAAACATTATTTCATTGACGGCCATTTGCCACTAAACAATGTGATATTTTTCAATAAAAAAATTACTGAAAGTTCTTCAAGATGTCTTCTTTAAGATGGTATATTGATCGATTAAAAAAGTTTTGTAGTTTTCTTTAAAAAAATTCATGAAAAAGGCCTTTTTTGCGCTACAAGTGGGGATAACGCCTTAATTTGCAACGAAGATTTTGATAAAAATTAGAAAAATGGATCGTGTTATGAAAATTTTTTATAATAATTTTATAATAATAAAGAACGGCCCTGTTGCGATTTAACTTTTTTTTGCGTTTTTCATGAAATTACGTTTTATGGAACGGTGTAAGTCGTATCTCAAAATCTGCTCGTCAAATTCACTTCAAATTTGCACAGAGCATAGTTTATAACATTTTGTATCGTATGTCCGAATGATTTTCCGATATGTTTATCCATTTGTTGACAAAAAGAACTACTGAAATTACTTTTTCGTCAAAGATAAACGTTTTTTCTACAGCTTGTCATTTTTGCAATTGTCAAAATTCAGCAAAAGTATCCGATCGTACGAAAAATGTATTATTATACTGAAAATATATTTTGTACACGTATTATGGGAACTTTCGGCTCTATTTTAATATTTTTTATAGCTGATCTCCGGGAGCACCTTTAAAAAAAAGGCGTCTTGCGGTGAGCACGATATCTCTGAACTGGATGATCTAAAAAGAAAAAAACCAGAAAAATTTCGTTTCTACAATGGATTATCTTGTAATTGATCGCAGGAATAAGCAAAATAATATTTTTTGATACAACTGGCGGCTTCTCAAAGAAAAAAATCGATTTTTGACACAAATTTAGACCTTAAATTGTTTATAAAATGGAAAATATTTATCGGTGAAAAAAAACCTTCGATTAATTACTAAAAGATATACTTGAAAAGATTGTGTTAAAATTTGAGACTGATCGGTTCACACCTTTTTCCGAGAAATCTTGCTCACCGACTTTGAAAACACAGTTTTGAGAAAAACGCGTTTAAAGTTTCAAAAGCACTTTACATATAGTCTAACACGTCATTACAAATGTGCATGTAACTTCGAGAATATTCGCCGAATTGACAAGAAATGTTCTGTGTGTGTACTTAAGGCGTTACCCCCACTTGTAGCGCAAAAAAAAATACCTTTTTCATGAATTTTTTTAAAGAAAACTACAAAACTTTTTTAATCGATCAATATACCATCTTAACGAACACATCTTGAAGAACTTTCAGTAATTTTTTTATTGAGAAATATCACATTGTTTAGTGGCAAATGGCCGTCAATGAAATAATGTTTTTATATACACGGTTTGCGGTGACCAACATTGCGGCGAAGTGGATCATCTGAAAAAAAAATGCGGATGGGTTTAGTCAAATATAAGTATAAACTAGTCTTTAATCGAAGGATTTCAAAAAATATTCATTTTTCACAAAATGGCGGACAGTCAAAGTCAATGGTTCGATTTTAACGAAAAAAAACGGCCGTCTTTTGGCTATGAAACGGCCATTTTTTTTCGAAAAAAAAAATCGAACGATTAAAGACTACATTTTTATGTATTAAATAAGCCTGCAAAATTTCAAGAAGATCGGTTCATTAGTGTTCGAGTAATCTTGGTCACTGACTTCAGAAATGCCATTTTGAGAAAAACGCGTTTAAAGTTTCAAATTCAGTTCTTCAATTTACGGATTCTTCTCTTTCACCGCTCATATCTCAGTCAATTTTGTTCGGATCGACTTGAAATTTTCAGGACATATTCTCAGATACGTATACTTCAAAAAAATGCAATAAAGAAAATCGATTTTTTCAAAATCGCAAGTGGAGGTAACCCCTTAAATGTTGAGGTGTTTGTTTGGGTTTGTTCGTTTGTTTGGTGTTGGTTTGGTGTTTTTGGTGTTTCGTTTGTTTTTGGTGTTTCGTTTATTTTACGTGTTTGGTGTTTTGGCGCGCAAAACACCCAGGGTTTTTTGCGCGCGACCCCGTTGATAGGGTGGACGAGATATAGGATATTTTGTCTTTCGGATATTTTGTCGTCGGGTCAGACGTCACGCAGCCGTATATAACCCCTTAAGGAATTTCTCTCGCGAGCCCGAATATTTAACAATTTAGTTATTTTTGTGCATAATCAAGTAAAAGTACATACCAGTATACTGGTAAAATTTCAAATTACCGAACTTTTAATGAAAAATTACGATTCTAAAAATCGTCTCATTTATACGACGCTTATAGAGATGTCACGCTGGCCACATTTCTACCTAATAATTTATATTAGATAAAAGATCAACTATAAAAGATAAAACTTGGAAAACTAAATAGCTAAATAACAAAATTTCGTGCTAATTTAGTAGATTTCCTCACTTGTTAGACTCCTAAATAGGCGCGAAATGTTTTGTTCCAGTTTGTCGTTGGATATAATAATTGATTGTAACTTATTTTTCATCAAGCACCACTGTAATTTACCGATGATTCAGAAGGACCCTGTATTCCGCCCCCAGAAAGTACGGCCCGCCGCGAAAGGCCTTAAGGCCTTATACCACAGTAACGGGTATAAAATCATGTGCGAATTGAACCATTTTTTTCTTATAAAAAGTTATTCACTCATCAAATTGATAACACATCTATTTAGTATGAATATCAAGCGGTTGAAATTTTTTTTTCGACGTACGAAATGGTCGACTACTAATATTTTCTTTTGTTATCTTTTTTTTTAGGCGCCCCGGGCCGTGACATTTAGCATTCACAGTTTTTGACCTAGAACAAAAAACAAAAATTCTCGTCAATCTACGTTTTAATACCTAGAGAAGTACGTACGGAAAAAAATATTGTTTTATTCAAAAGCTGTAGGTATTTGAACTTAAGAAATGAATTTGCAGTGAAAAATTTCGTTATAACTGCTCATAAACTGCTCGTAGAATAAAAAGTTTTCGATTAATCAGAAATTCCATACACACTTCTCTGCGAAATGCAATTAGGAACATAACTTTTAAATTTGAAGTAAATTAAGACCAAAGTGGCATACTTATCTTCTCCACTATCGCAGTATGTTTATACCCAAATACGATGCACAATTTCCGATAGCACTTGACTTCCAATGCGAAAGATAGTTTAGAGGGCACACACGCGGTCGACTGCGGTTGCAACATCGCAATTTTCTTTGTTATTTTAGCTGCATCGATAATATACGGATTTCCATGTTGATTCGCGTTAATGTTGACGGTCGATCCGAGTGTTGGAAAAAAGAATTTAACGACCGCGCCACATTTCCGATAAATTGGATATAGTTATTCTTTCTATATTATCGCTGCACGTTTTTATTATTATCATTATATGGGACACTCCATAGACGTGTACCGCAAGATCAGCAGGAGAATCTCAACATAAAAATTTCCCGAGAACGATCGTGACGTATGGGAGAGCCTGGGTGGGGGTCGAGGCTCTCCCTCTCCCTCTGCGTCTCCGGCGTATGCTCAGATCTTTTACTCGCACGGTCATCGCGACTATATAGTCGCATCCACCAGCACCGTCGGGCTCAAAACTCAACGCTATATTCTTGCGAATAGTCGTGCCTCGTTATTCGTCAGTTTTTCGTTTCGCATCCTCCATCCAACAACGGTTTACACGTAGTGAAACTTTGTGAAAGTTTTCGGAAACGTAAAAATGGTAAGTCCACGTGACTTTACTTACGTTTGTTTATTATACTTTTCTACACACATGTTCAAATTGAATAGGGCCGAAGCTTTTTGCCGCAGGCATATAGCTTCGTTCATACAATTATTATTCACTCTGAATCTGAACTGAGTGTTGAATTTGAACTTGTTCCGTTATTCAGCAACTCATCGAACGGAAATTACCATTTTTTTCAATCGATGTAACGACGAGGCTCGTCTTGAATTTTCAAATCGAGTATTGACACATCGATCACGTAAATTGCCTGGCATTCGTTCGCCTACTTTTTTTCCTTAAAATTTTACCGTTTTGTCGTTGTAATTTGATGATTTTTTTACTCGGACTTTATTTATTATTATTTATCCCGATTGCCTTTTTACTATTGAACTTATTATAATCATTATTAGTTTGTGTGTAGGTATATATGTGTGAGCGTGCTGGCGTGTGTATGCTAATAACAATGAGCAGAAGAATAAGAAAATTGTAAGCAAGAACTCGAAATGAATAATAATAAATAACGTACTAAAAATATAAGAGGAAAGTACAATTAAAAAAAAGTAAAAGTAAAATTAAAAAATATTTCAATTTCTTCAAATTTTCATCACCTCTTGTAACTACTTGATCCATTTTTTTGTAAAGTAAAGGAGCAAAGAACTGTATGTTTATTAGTATAGTTTCTATTGAACTTTTTTATTGTAACTGCGTCTTATATTTTTAGCACCTAATCTATCATTGTTTATCGGGTTTTCTGTTGTACAATTTTTTTATTCTTATTTTTATTATTCTTATTATTATTGATATATATTTATATCTACCCATAAACACATTCTTCTCAGTATACTAATACTAATTGTAAAAAAAAAAGAGTCGGTGCGATGGTCTAGTGGTTAGCGTGCTCGCCACTAAACCTGTGGACGGGAGGTCCCGGGTTCGAAACCCAGTCGCGTACGTTTCGTCGTGAAATGTTTTTTTTCGGCATTTCGCGGCGAAATAAGACTAGTTCCACAACTGGAGGGCGAACTTGATGACCGGCAGTATTTGGAATAGGTTTTCCGCAGTTTCCCTATACCCATGACAGAAATGTCGTGATGAATGTGATACAGAGGGGGAAGTCGGCTGCGGCCGCAAGGAGGGGGCAATAGGGACAAAAAAGTGAAGAAAGGAGTGTGGAAAAAAGAAACAGTGGAGGAACGAAACAGTCACAGTGGAGGAAAATAATAGGTAACAAACGCGAACAGCGTGTACCTTAGGAAAAAACAAATATTAAAATACTAAGAAAAATAGTCAAAAAGAAATCGGGCTAAATAATAAACGAAGTACTAAAACATAAAAGGTGATTAGAATAAAATAAAGCAAAATAGCAGGGAATATATATATATATATATATATATATATATATATTGCTTCCTATTTTATTTGTTTTAATTGAAATTATGTCTCAAATTACCTTTTGTTGCAATTTAAAAAAATAAAGTAGCCAGGAATATATATATATATATATACACATACATTTATACACATACACACGGGGCCTGTTATGAATGGAACATCCTGCAACTGTCGATATTATATCGATCATGTCTTATTATATGCTGGAATTTCAGTTTAGTAAAAGTCCTACGGTTTTCAAGATAAAAATCATCTGCTTTTGCTTTTTCGCATGCCATTTATACCAATGATAGCTTTGTCATCCGTGTCTTTTTGCTAACCTTAAATGTTAAGGAAACTTTACGAATAAAGATCTTACGCAGCATTTTCATCCAATTACTTAAAGAAGTTGTTAGTCGTTGTCGATTCACATTATTTGTAGGAATGGCATGCGAAATACCAAAAGCAGATGATTGTTTGTTTTTAAATAGCATAAAGCCCACATTTTCGAAAACCGTGGGACTTTTACTAAACTGAAATTTCAGCATAACTGTGTATGTATATATATATATATATATATATATATATATACACGCACGAATGCTAAGAAACACAGAAAAAAATTAATTGGGATGAATAGTGATAAATAGATGAATAAACGAGATAATAAAAAAGATGAATAATAATAAATAAAGCATTAAAAATGTAAGAGGTACTTACAATATAAAAAAAGATAAATAGCAAGGAAAAATGCGTCCAAACGAATGATGATTTACCTGATCGATACGTATATATAATATTCCCATTATCCTCTTTATGTCCCATAGAAAATACAGCACGTAAAAGCAATTTTAAAAATCGCGCATACATACACAGAATTCGACATTCTTTACTTTTCTTACAATTCGTCTAACAATTAGTATACTCAATCATTTACTTTTTTCCAGCTGAAATACTTCGCGCTTCTGACAGGATTCATCGTCCTCGCGATGGCTCAACGACCGCCGTATGCCGGAAGTCCGAATCGCTCGTATCCCCCGGTTCTTCCACAGTACCTACCCAAAACGGACGTGAATACGATCAACCCGGTTGCCCCAGGAATTGGCGAACGAGTCGGTGTATCTGACGACGAAAGTTCATCGCCAAAATACAAGCCTTACGATCCTTACACCGACCAGGAGCTGATAAATCGTATCAAAACGTGGCCGAAGGAACAACAGCCGTTCTGGTATCTGAATCGCGAGGCCATAGCGAACCAACTTGCAAACAGAACACCAAGCTCATCGACGACACCGCCGAGAGGCTCGTTCGCTGGTCGCTTGGGATAAAGGCGAAAATAGAAGATAAACAAAAGATCCGCCGTACGGCCAGGGAGACTAGAGTAAAGGAGTGGACACTCCATAGGAGATAAGTAGCGAAAGACGGCCCCAAAATCCCGACTTTTGAGTGACCGCAAGAGGCGCTGCGATCGCGATTCCCCGATGTGTAGTAATACTTGTAGCTGAAGGTTCTAGGCATGCGCATGTAGCCGGCGGAAAGCTAAGCAAGAGAGTATATCTATATATAAGGGAAAGCCGATTGCAACGCCACCTACGAACTCTTATTTTCTTTGATTTTGGAGCCACATCGCTAGCATACAGTGCCCACTCCTTTACTCTAGTCTCCCTGGTGCGGCTACACTACGATTCCATCGAAAGAACAAAAGCTTATAGAGAGAAAACAACGACGAGAACACGGCCGGTACACTATTTCACAGTGATACATGTATATATATTTTTTTCAATTTTATAAACACATGTACATATCCAGACGAGTTACGTAGGTGTATACATCCGATCATTCATACTGCACCTGACTAGTCATTCGCAACGAGAGTACTTATGTATCACAAAGAAAAACCTGCGAAGTCGTAACGCCGGCAATAAAAAATAAGCGCGTACACGTGTTTCCTATCGTCGAGAAAAGTTGATCGTCAATAGCATTCTGTTTATGGTCAAGATGAGGCTGTGAATTGGAATTTTCCCAATGTTGTTTACACATTATGGCAGTTGAATAAAATCCCGGAAAATGCATCGTGTAAATTTGTGGTGAGTTTTCTCATTATTTTTTTACTCACTCAAGAGTGAGCTCACTCTAACTCTGCTGTCGAAAGTGTTGGGATGACGAGGCCGGAATTTTATGCATAATTGATCGGTAGTCTTGGCACGTTTGAATTTTTATTTTAGTGAAGAATATTGGTGAAGTTATTATTGGGGCGTTGAATAAGTTCTCGCTGTTTTCCAACAGATGGCGTTACCTGAACTGCGTGCGTGCATTTTAAGGTTGTATGGGGTTGAGGCAACATGTTACCAGAGCTGAATTTTTTTCTGGACCTTTATTCTTTGCTAATCATCCTGTGTAGTTTAAATACGATCCACAGTATCGTTTTTTAGAGAGAGAGAATCGGCAACTCGACGTTAATCGTGGGCTAATTACATTACGCTTATGGAAAACTCCCGATCATTGCTCAGTACATTATTAATATCTGCTAAACGAATGTTACCACGGGGCTGAAAAAATAGGTACGGTTCGATTAATTATCGGAATAACCCTTGGTACCGCGAAAACGAGGATTCACAGTACCGTTATAAAATGATTAATGATTTTGATAGCGAATTTATGCGAAAATCAAGCACACAAAATATTAGACTGTGCAATCATAGAAACGTAGCTGGCACAAATGCTATCTATGTTATCGGTATTCGGTAATTATGCCCGGGAACCCCAAATAGTCGGTCAGGATAAATAAGGCCAAGTTACACACCGGTCGAGCCGCCATGATTGCGAGAGAGATAGCTGAATTGCGGATACCCAAGGATTTCTGGAACGGTTGGTTTTTCGGGTAAAAAAAAGTTACACGTTGCGTTCTGTTGAGTAGTGAACAATCGCTATCTCTTCTTTTGCCCGAAATGTGATCCGTTTGGGAAAGAAATTGGCAGTAGGATTTTTACCGACCGGACGTGTGACACATGTCCTTAACAACGAATATTATCGGTACTTATTCCATTGATTAGTAATAATAACTTACTATTTATTTGATAAGTATGTTCAGAAATGATACATTTCTAGACATTTCTAGGCAAAGACAAAATAACGCGTTTTTTTATACATCATTTTTTTCTAGAATATCAGAAAATTATTTAATTTTTTTATTTCTTCGAGATTATAGACAGCTTTAGTACATACGTTTGCTTTCCAACGGAATTTTTTTTTACTTGCATCGATATTCGTGCTAGACAGCTCCTTGGGCCGATATTGAGGTTACGAATGGGTCGGATATGTTTCTAACTTCGCGCCACTTCGGCTAATCTGGGCCAGGCCCCTGGCACTACTGGGTCTACCGTGTCTCGTTATTGTCGCCACGTAAACTAACCCACCATGCGGCGCTAGTAGTCACCAGCATGACCCCCACTCCAGTCGCGCAGCGTCTGCATAATTTGCATTCGACGCGTCTGGAAAATTCATTGTTTAGAATAGAATTTAAAAGTATATATGTATATAGGAAGGGATGCAATATTCACACTTGTTGCAATATTATGTATTTAAAAATATTTATTGAACGAAATAAACAGATAACATTAATATTTTTTAAATAATGGATTAGTCACGTTGTACAATGTTTTGCGATTTTTTTCTTGTCAAGATTGTTTTTTTTTGTTCTGCGTTGAGACGTGCAGAATATTGCTGCATCCGCATCAATACGTAATATTGTATTATGTGTAAAAGAACACTATCAGCGTGTTCTATACACGGAAAAGAGAGCTTTTCATAGTTATACACGTCGTCCAATATAGACTCGAAAACACGTGTTGAATTGCGATGGGCCACAAATCGCTCTTCTAATGTGATAAAATAATTACGATTTTACCACACTACGATTTTTTTTATTCGAGAGCAATGACAGATCGAGAAAAAATGACGAAATAATACGGAGAGGTGCTTTGCGGAGTGGGGGTCACACGGGTGACTACTAGCGCCGCATGGTGGGTTAGTTACGTGGCGACAATACGGGGACACGATACTGTTAAGAGAATTTATCCCAGTGTCAGCCCCTTGATCTGGGCACTATGATATACCACGATTTACGACGTTGCCAATTCGTTTCGCGTCAATTCAGCGAGGAAAAGTTATAGAAAATAATTATACAAAGTAATGAAAGCAATTTTCAAAAAAAAAAGAATGTTCAAAAATGCATATTTCTCCAAATAGATGCTGAAAATAGTTCGAAAACGCACGTTTAATATGAAGATCATTTAAAAGCTAACAGTTGGTAACAGTCAATCGGCTCCGTGCATACGCATAGGGTGCACTCCGCGTACTTCAACCCCGACGGCTAAGCCCGATAACAACCTTAAGATGGTAACGCATCTATGAAGAAGTACTTCAGGGTGTGGCCGGAAAACGCGCTTATTTGTATTTGCTCCCAAACAGCGGGGCGAGCTCGGACGAGGGTAAAGATGTCTGGAAACGCCAGTGGTGGGGATACGTTCGCTTAACGTGATTTTTTCGTTTCGATCTACGGCCACGAGGGGCGTGACGATAGATCGGTACGATGTGCAACGAAGACAGAGCACGGGACAGAGTAGCATTCTGTCTCTTTTTCTACTACATGTAACGCATGCGCTGTAAACCCTAACTCCATTACTCTCATTTATTCCATGTTTCGTAAACAATATTTAATTTACGGACGAAGAAAGGCAATTACACGTTCTACACGATTAAAGATAACTAACTAACACGCGTCATTCGATTTACATAAAAATGTAAACGCGACACTTGCAAAATTCCCATTTTGTATATTGCCCAATGTTTTTTGGCACTGTAAAAAGTGTACACTTTCCCTTTACCGTTTTGTATCTTGTTTTACACTTCGGTACCGCACATCCTCTGCCCATCTTGACGATATGAAAGAACAAAATTAACGTCAGAGAAAACTATGAGAGAATGTGTCAATATTTTTTCATGTAGTACTGAGGTTACGTCTCGCACCGGGCGTCATCGTACCGATCTATGGCAGCGACGCGCCGTGGCGTTGAGGCGAATGAAAAACTTCCTCAATAAGGGTGCGAATTTCTCACCACTGAAATGCGCCTTCGTTTTTAGAGCTGTAAACAAGACCGTGGCCGCGGCTCATCGCGATCTCTGCCCCGCAGCCGCCGTCCCTCGTCAATGGGGGTAACCCTACCGCAGTGCCCCTTGCGGCCGCTACACAATTGAAAATGATTTCAATAAGCGACGAACCCCCACTACTAAAAATCGCCGGAGTTTTCAGACCTGTGTGAGTAGTTTATCTCGAAACGACTTTTTTCACCTGGCGTTGGTAATTTCGGAAAAACCGCTTAACAAATCGAGTTAAAAATTTCACTCCCTATTCAGCATATGTTTGGCTATCGCCTAAACTAGAATTATTAAACAATATTAATTCTACCTTATACTTTCGCTCAAATTATGACGGAAAAAACGTGTTTTTCGAACACTTGAAAAAAGCAACGTCATTTTGTTATTTCACTACATAAAGTAATAATTCTAGTTCGGCGATAACGACACCCATACAGACTAAGAATCTTTTAGAATTTTTCGTTTCAGATTACCTGGAGAGCATAAATCATCAACGTCATCGACATGCTTTTTTATGCCTTCACACGATTATAAATTGTTGAATGAATATACATTTATATGCAACAAAGAAATTGTTTTCTATTCTACGAGAATATTCCACAGTTGCCCGCTGGTCCAAGGAGTTTAAGATGGGCATAACTTCCACCGAAGATGAACATCGTGAAGGCCGACCAAAAAAAAAGGTTAAAAAAGTTGAACATGTTGTATTAGCAGACCGGAGAATGACCATCAGACATTTAGCTGCGGTCAAAGGGATCTCATATGGCAGCATTTAACGGATCCTTATCAACGAATTGCCAGCTGTAGAAGTATGAAACCGGAATTTCCCTATAGATGGTGCTAGCCATCAGTTTAGGGACGGTAAGATCGCTTCTGCAGCGCCATCATCTCCCTCTACAGCTGACGAAGATTTTCAACACACACAACCCAAGTTCCCTCCACCCGTATATTTTTCTACAACCTTAAACATGTCGAGTTTTGTGCCTACGAACTACGATTTGCGGACAGCATGGGTTTTCTGTTATCATTTGAAGAAAACTGCTGCAGAATCGCATCGAATGCTTGTCGAAGCTTACGGTGAACATGCTCTTGGTAAAACACAGTGTTTCGAGTGGTTCAAAAAATTCAAACGTGGTGATTTTGACGTGAGAAACGAAGAACGTGGGAAACCACCGAAAAAGTTCGCAGCAACGAAGTGCTAGCCTTATTGGATGAAGATAATACTCAAAGTCAATTGAGTGCATGAAAATGGAGGAGCAGAGTCTCCCAGTGTTTCCGCCAAGTCAGCGTGTATATCTTTAGTAGACATGTTTTTCAAACAGAGGTACTTGAGGACGGCTCTGACTGGCTTTTTCTCCATTTTCGTGTTATCACTTCGACTATTGATATTCAAATGAATGTATCTCCCAGAAATGATGGCCTATTTATATGATTTTTTTCAGTGAGTTAGTGAGGGTCTAGAGTAGCTAAACTATTTTTTTTCGGATTTTTAGGTGTATTACTTATACGCGATTATCATTACTTTTGGATCAGCCCTCGTATTTCCTTCATAAGCGGAAAGGATCATCTCTGCTCGATAACCTATTCGCACGTCTCGGCTCAAAAACCGATTGAATATTATTCTCGAGACTACGAACTAAATATTTAAGGAGATTGGAACGTCAGCCACAATCCAAGATTAATTTTTTTTTTACCGTATGTCATTGTCTAGATTATACCGAGTCATTATGAATTTAAAAATAATTATCGATAATGTACTGTTTCAAGTTGGTAGTAACACAAAAGTTTTTCTTATTTACGTAATAAAAATATAAAAATGCATAGTTTTGCCCTTTAATTATACGCTTTATACAAAATTAGCACCTACAGAATAAATCTATACCTCGTATGCATATTGTAAGGCTTATTGAGAAAAAAAATGTATAAACCGTCGTTTGACTCAACTGGATCGCTCGAACCTCCTCAAGGGTCATGCCTAGTTGTAAAAGTCGAAAAATCACTTTTTTTCAAAACCAATATATTTCGACAGTATATCTTATAAATATTCCCTGAAAATTTCAAGGTGATCGGAACAAAATTGACGGACTTATCGGCTGCTACGTTGACGCCCGTCGAAACGCTCGCAGCGTCGTTCGAAATTTTAAACCCTTTTTATCTCGAAAGTACGTTTTCAAAGTCGATGAGCAAAATATCTTAAAAACTACTCCATCGGCCTTTCTGAAACTTTGAATGCTCTTTCTTGGTGTAAAAATATGGCATTTGATCGAAGGTTTTTTTTCCGATGTATACTTTCGATTCGATGAACGAAAAATGCCCATTTTTTCACAACAATCAAGACTCTCAGTTTGACAACGCGTCATTTTGTTTGATTTTGACGTTTCAGAAATTGCTTCGATTAATTATAGGATAAACTAATATATTAACGAAATCTATTCAATCTTCTTATGTTAGATTGAAAAATCGGCTGTAAATCGGTTATAATCAAATATTTTTACACAAAAAAATTACAGTATTCTTCAGATGATAATTTTCCAAACACATAATTTTATTAGACATTTATCATTACGATTTTCTACGAAAAAAATCCCAAAAGTGAGCTGTTTTCGACTTCTACAACTAGGCAAAACCCATTATGCGAGGTCGATTCTTACGATCCAAGATGTTGGTGTCATTCCTTAAAGGACAGGTTAACGGAAAAACCAGCTCATCGCTCTTGCGAGTTATTGTTTTTGCACAGACGTAGGGTGGTCAAAAGTGGCGTCTTCAGTAGCGCCCCCGTGACTGAAGACAACACCCATCCCCACCGAACTCCGAAACATCTGGTCTCTTCCGCAACGAAGTACGTCACGAAGAGAGGGGGAAAACCACCTCCGCGGTTCGGGTAAATCCGTGCGCGGCGAGGCCCGTTCAACCAGCGCGTCGAAGCTGCGCGCGAACAAAATATTAACCGTGATGCATTTCGCTCGGTCTCCACTACGTCACGGCTACAGCGTTCTCGCTCTCTCTCTCTCTCTCTCTCTCTCTCACTATCCCTCACGCACACTGGCCAAAACCCAATCGGGTAGCGTAGGCCAGCCTACGCCTACCTACGCCTATACGCGACACCGCATAACCAAGCACGCAAGTGTCGAGACAGGATCGCTGTATCCCTCGTACGCGTTTCGCCAAACGCTTCACCTCGGTCAATGTCTCCGCTATTTTTTCCCACCCATCGATATCCTTCCATGGCCGCTCGGCACTCGTAATAAGGGTGGAAAGCTCTCAACGCGCACTCGCATCGCTCACCTTTTAGGTTATAATTCGTCAATTTTAACCTAAAATCGAATATACGAGGCTAATGAAAAAATAATTGATTGTCGGGACTGGAAATAAGTCATTTTCCGTCAAAACCTCTTAGGTGTATGTGATACTATTAGTAAAAAAGGCTTCCGTAGAACAAGTTTACGTACAAAAAATAACGCATCGCCTAAATGCGCATTCAATTATTCGGACTCTGTCGAGCAGACCGCACCATCCTATTCAAAATTCCGCGTCTCTGGAACAAGAAGTCTCGACGTTCCTCCCGTTCTCGTTTATTCGATACTGCGGTGATCGCTCTGTTAGAGCTGTCGTGTGTGTCGCGATAAATGTTTATCCAAAAAAATGCGACACTCGCGCAATACAATTTGTCCTGAAAAATGCGCGTATTTTTCGTCTCATCCTTCGGGAGCGAGGTAAAGCGCAAAGAAGTGTCTGCTCATCTCTGGGCCAAACGATTTACCTCGTGGGCCCCCAGTGGCTGCAAAATAAACTTTTAACCAAAACGTTCCACCGCCCCGTATCGCATAGGGGGACGAAAAAATTAACGAAACTTTTAGCGAAATAATATTGTTGTTGTTTTGTTTTTCGACGTCGTAGTATCGAATAAGGAGGATAGACAAGACAATATACTCTAGACGTATATATCCTCGCAATCCTCATTCACTTCTCGTAACGCGCACCGTGTGTGGTGTGTGGCAATGTCGGGGAGTGACAGCCCAACATTTTTTCACGGTCAGCCGTGGTCCAGCTGGATCGAAAGAATCGGGAGGGACAAGCCTTTGAGTAAGTTCGCCGTCAATCTGTATATACGTTACTCAACGTCTCCTTGGAATTTTCATTATTACATCGATCGCATTTAATGTTTCATTAACCTCGAAGGCGTCCAAACCTTCGACATAACCTCAAAAACTTCCCTCTTTGTCCACTCGGCTTATGCGAGGCGCTCCGCATGGCTATATATCTATATACCTACATATATATATGCACACATGCATATAGGTATAGAACATATACAGACGCACTACATACATACATATATATATGTATCATAGCATATATTTTTCTCTACCCCAACATTGCTAGAAAATCAATGTTTTGGTTCTCTTTTTTCTTACCGCATAATTTTCGATTCACGATCATTACAATCGATCGATTCGACGTCCGAATATCGAGTTATTCGGGAACTTTGTCATTCCGCCTCGATTACATAATTGTTATGAAAATATTAATTTACGGATCGCTCTACGAGCACATGCTGCAGAGTCTCTTTTAAATTTACACACCGATAGGCGGTGATGAGAGAAAACTCGGATTGTTCGCAATAGTTTTCATGAACGAATCTTCTCGGCTTGCTTGTAAAGTAGCGACGAAGATAGGGGAGGTAGATTTTGAAAATCGTTGGGGCGCGTCGGTTTCGTATGGCAGAGATCGGTAAATGTTATTCTGTCTTTACAGGCGATGAGGAACCAGACGCTGAACCTGCCAGCTCCGTCACACGACTGTCGTCGGATGGTAATTTCATCCCGGACATTCGATTTCGCTTAGCGAGACTTTGGATCGCACGGATGATAATTTTTCTTAACCGTTTTTGCGAAACATACTTAACGAGAGGGCACTGTTGTTTCAGACATTGATCTCTATGGATTTTGTCCCGAGAGGGACACGTTCTACGGCGTTGTTTGCGAGATATGCAACGCGATTATCAAACCACAGGCCCTCATACAGCACATGGGTAAATTATGCATTGTTACGTCCAAGAGTACATGCGAATTTTTCGGTTGTGTACATCAGGGTGGTGCACTGTAGAGCCGGAACATTGAGAAACTACGTCGAGTGTCATTAGCGGCAGAAGACTTTCCATCGAGCCGAAAGCAGCAAAATTTCCATCGACGTTCCGTCGAATAAGGTGGAGAACGAAAAGAACGGAAGGACCTCCTGAGACAAACTTTGGTGTCTTGCATCGGAGATTGTTTGGGATCCAAATCGTGTAAAATTTTCATGTAGGGGAAGATCAAGCGAAGCTTGGTAAAGGGGGACTAGGAGCATAAACAGATCATACTTCGCCGCGTATTTTTTCGAACCAAGGTAGAATTAAGATTGTTAAAGGGACATAAGCTTGGGGCCCAAAAAATGGGTGGCTTTTCAATACTTTTTTCTCGTCAGAGTATTGGGATTCGGAGGCCGAGATTTTAAACAAAATTGATAGATGGTCTTGCCAAGTTTGAGTTTTTTAATGGAAAATATTGATAAACAATGATGTCAATATTGTTTAAGGGGTTGGGCTACTGTGGCGACCCGAAAATGAGGGTTGCTTGAAAAAATTAATCTCGAAGGAACAAGTAAGATGATTGAAAAATCGTTTGGACATTTATTTGTCTAGAACTTAACAAAGTGATGTATCGTATTTCATTTAAAAATATTAACAATTAAAGAAGGTATAAACGATTATGTGAACAAAGATAGATTTTTCTATAGAAGAATAAAAACATTATGTCGACTCAGTTCTCTTACAAACGTTGACGAACAATTCACTGAAAATGTAAGCCAAATCTGACCTCAATCAGCCGATTGGTTATCGAGATATCGTAGTTGCCGATTTGAAAAGCACAGTTTCGTGAAAATCGCGTTAAGTTGCCGCGTCTAGAGCGCACTCCCAGAGCATACTCGTTATAACTTCTATAACTGGGCTAATTTTATGAGTAGCATTATCACGGTTTTCACAGACGTATTCAGAGAGAGGTCTATAGGAGGATAACGTAGTTCTTTAGATAAGTGACTTTCTCGAAACATTTTCTTTGCTATTTTCTCATTTATTGGGTTATAAATGATGATATTCAGTCGGGTGAAGCCGAAATGTTTTCCTTATCAATTTTTCATGAGCAAAAATCGTTAATAATTTCGTATTTATCAAAAACGCAAACAAACCCAATATAAACCTCGAAATTTTCGTAATGTCCTACTTTATTACGTATGTCCGCGAACTTCAAAAGCCCATAACGTTGTATGGGGGGGGGGGGGGGGGAGTAAATTTCAGCAACCCCCCGACTGAATATCATAATTTATAACCCAATAAATGAGACAATAGGGGAAAAAATGTTAGGCTCATTTTTCGGAAAAGTCACTTATCTAAAGAATTACGAAAAATAAAATGAAAACGATTTTTTTTAAATCTCTCGACAACAATACTAATTCAAACGAAGTAGATATTTCCTAAGATTTTATAATAAAAGACTTTCCGATAAAGTCACAGATAAAACTCCGGTAAAAATACAGATAAAACAATTCTTAAGGGATTTCACCACTCTAGCAGCAGAAAATAAGGCGTAACTTTGACAATTCATTTTGGGAGTATAAAAAAAGGAATAGGATTTCTTTTGAGAGGGTTTATTTAACACATTAAAGTATCAAAAAAAAATTATTATTATTTTTATACAAAATGGCGGCGACAGACCCCGTCGTGAAAAACGTGCTTTTTTCCAATTAGCTTTACGGGAGGACGGTTTTCTCGTAAAGTATAAGACTTGGAACAAAAACCAAAAAAAGAATTATAATCTATATATTATTAGTTATGGGACTACGTAGGGATTTCTTTAAATCAAATTTTGAAGAAATGCCGCACTTTGAAATAAATATATCGATTTTTCGTCCAAATAATAAGCAGTAAATTGTTTATAAGAAAAGTTTACATTTAATGAAAAACGACTACGTGCTCCCATAGAAAATGTAATTGTGAAGCTGCTATCAAAATTGCAAATCGATCCACGCAAAGTTTCAAGTAATTCGACTACTGCAAAGTACTTCGAGTACTTCGAGTACTTTGCGTAATTCGAGTAATTCAAAGTACAGTGTTCGAGTAATCCGTCCTCCCAGTTTGAAAAAAAGGGTTTCGAGAAAAGCGCGTGTAAAATTGTACGACCACTCAAATCCTTGAAATTTCTGTTTACCTTTAAGGCCTAAGGCCAAAGTAACGGTTATAAAATCATGTGCGCATTTGACAATCTTTTTCATATCAAAAAGTGATTCGCTCATAAAATTAATTACACAGCTATTTAGTATGAAAATCAAGCTGTTAGAAAATATATATATTTTTTTCCGATGTACAAAATGGCCGACTACTAATATTTTCTTTTGTTAATTTTTTTAGGCGCTCCGCGGCGTGACATTTAGCATCCACAATTTTTTAACTAGAACAAAAAACAAACATTCTCGTTAATCTACATTTGAATACCTAGAGAAATACGTACGGAATTTTTAAAAATATTGTTTTATTCAAAAGTTGTAGGTATTTGAACTTAAGAAATGAATTTTCAGTGAAAAATTTCTTTATAACTGCTCATAAAGTGCTCATAAAATGAAAAGTTTTCGATTAATCAGAAATTCCGTGCGTACTTCTCTGCGAAATGCAATTGGGAACATAAATTTTAAATTTGAAGTAAATCGAGTGAAAGTTGTTGAAGTTATTTGTCACGCCAATTGGAGAAAAGCTGTTTCGAGAAGTTTCGAGTAGTCGGCGATTTTGTACATTGAAAAAAAATATATATATTTTCTAACAACTTGATATTTATACTAAATAGATGTGCAATTAATTTTATGAGTGAATCGCTTTTCCATACGAAAAAAAAATTGTTAAATTCGAACGTGATTTCATACCCGTTACCGTGGCCTAAGGCCTTAATCTGAGACGCCTGCACCATACATCGGTCCATCTACGTTGATGTATTCTACCCCAAAGTATTCTTTAAGCCAAAGAAAAAACGATTTTTCCAAAATCCTAGACTGGTGTTATCCCTTAAAAACAAAACACTTCTAACACCAAATTTGAGGCTTAAGGATGTCGAGTCCCTATGAAACATGTTAATGTTAATTGTTTAATAAATAGCTTCTTAATCGTCATGAAATTTTTACACGACCTCCTGAATACTTCATGTAAAAACACACCAAATCTTCAGAATTCTATCATCATTACTTCAACCTCCTTAAGGGTTGAAATAAAAAATGATAAGAAAATTCGGAAAATTTGGTATGTTTTTGTATGAAGTATTTAAGAGGTCGTGTTAAAATTTCACGACGATTAGGAAGCTCGTTATTAAAAAATTAACATTTTGTTAAGAACAATTTTTAAAAGAAATTAAAAAAAATGTATCAATAAACTTCGTTTTGTTTCCGTTGCTTTCAGTATATTGTAGATATTATAAAATTGAGAGGTCAAAAAAAAAACTTATTGCAAAGTTACATCAGTTTCCATAAAACAACATTTAATTTGTGAATGTTAATTGTTCAATAACGAGCTTCCTAATTGTCGTGAAATTTTTACACGACCTCTGGAATACTTCATACAAAAACATACCAAATTTTTAGAATTTTATCATCATTTGCGATTTAGGACTCAACATCCTTAAATTGCGTGACTCACCATTGATTTTGCCGCGCATCGAGGACACTTGAGAAATTAATTTTTTGTCTCTTTTTTCGCGGAATTGTGGGATTGCGGGATCTTCCACACATTCCCAACGAGGGGGAAAAAAAAGTACAAACCTAAAAGCGTGTATTTTTCGTCCGAACAGAAAGTCGACATTCTTCCGGCACGGTGAATCTCCCGCCGCCATCGACGCCGATAGTGAAGCCAACGGTGAAAACGCCCTACTGCAAAGTGTCGAAGCTCAAGAGGACACAATCGTCGGGTCAAATACAGTCGAGCAGTAAGACGAATCACACGGCAACGACGACGTCGACGGCGCCCTTGGCATTGTCGTCGTCTTCGTCGTCAACATCGTCGACGCCTTCGATAAAGCGTACGGCCGAGCAGGCGAATTTGCAGAATATTTCGTCGTTGGCGTCGCCGCGTTCGCCTCTCGAGTCGATACCCGTGCAAGCGTCGAATTCGACGATCGTTCCGTCGAGCCCGGTCAAGAGTCCGGTCAACAGTGGCCAATCGAGGCGAAAGAGGCTCAAGGGCGATCGCGGTTTGTTGAAGGATCGAGAATACGACGCGGATCGACACTGCGGCGTTTGGAACGACGAGACCGGCAAACCGTGCACGCGATCGCTAACCTGCAAAGCTCACACGGTCTCCCTGAGACGCACCGTCGCAGGCCGCAGCAAAGCCTTCGACAAACTACTCGCCGAGCACAGAGCCGCCAAGGAATTGCCAAATCGAACCGCCAAAGTCACCCTGACCGGCACAGTCACCGTTTCCACAGCCACCAATCCGACAATCGTCAATTCCTTTCTAACCACCGGTACATCCGTCGCGGCGAACGAAACCGACGCTACACCTGGCTCACCGCCGGTTCTCTCGTTGCCCGACACCTATCCCCTACCCAAGGTAAACAATATGTCGATCATTTTCCCTTTTTCGTTTGCTTTCCTTTCCATGTCGTGTTTTTTTTTATCCTCCACGTCTGGATTTACCGTGTCCGTTCTAACGTCCAATCTTTCAACCTGTCGGATATCACGGCTCGTTGATATTCGTACGGATACGAGCTCCGAGCTTTTTTTCAAGACGAGATTCCGTTTTGGCTCGTTAAACTTGGCGCCGAATGGCGGATTTTCTTGGTAAAGTACGATTTGAGGGGTTAGGCTACTGTGGCGATCTGAGAATTAGGCTTATTTTGAGCAATTCATTTTGGAGGAACAAGTTGCATAATTGGAACATCGTTTGGACCTTTATTTGGGTGTACATTAACAAAGTTGTGTAACAAGGTTCGTGAAAAATATTGATAATTGAAGAAGTCGGTAAAAAGAAGCAAACAAAAGTAAGCAAAAGTAAACAAAGTAAGGTAAAGCCGGCGAACAAAAATAACAAAAACAAAAAATAACAAAAATAACATAATAACAAAAAATTCAAAAAATCGCACAATGACATAATAACGAAAAATAACAAAAAAAATAACACAAAATAAAAAATAACGAAAAATAACAAAAATAACAAATGAAAATAACAAAAATCACCCAACGGTGCACTGGATTTTGGGCAACCGAAAGATCTGAAACGAAATAAAACGATTTTTTAAAATTGATAATTCTGACTAAGACTTGACCGAGCTTTTTTTTCGTTATCGTGCTTCAATCTTTAAAAACAACAGTTTTGAATGTTTTTATATTTATTTTTCTATGGTAAATTACATCATTATTGTTAATAACTGGTGAAAAAATGTTAATAAAAACGTCGGTCGACACTAAACTACTATTACACAGTAAGCGTACAAAATTTCAAGTCAATTCGTTTATTGGTCGTCGAGAAATCGTGTACAGCGTTTGGAACGACTTAGTTTTGAGAAAAAACGCGTTTGATGTTTCACTAACAGTTATATCGTTGTAATCATAAGTTTACCTTCAATCTACGATTCGTGCAACGAATATTGGACTTCCGTCTTCAATTTGGCCTTAGGCGACGAACGATGGTTCGAAATTTTCACAATAGCCTAACGCCTTGAGGATCGTTAGCGGTTCGCCCATGAATGTGCAGGAGTAGGGATTTTTTTAGACGCAGATGTGCGCGATAAAACGTGACGTTGACGCTTGCATCGGATGGCAACGAATTTTTGGTTAATTTTCATTATCCAAAGTTTTTTTTTCTTGAAAATTGAAGTCGTAGAAGTCTAATAAGAATCAGTAGAAACGTTCGACTTGCACAGCCTAAATGGGCCGAAAATAATTCAAACCATTAAAAAGACTTCATTTTCGTTGCACTCCAACGATGCAAGTTTCAACACCATGATCAAAGTTTTCACGTTCGAAATTTCCGTGGATTGCACTTAATCGTTTGCGAGAGAAAAAATAATCAAAGTCTCGATGATTTAACACAGTTGCTTACGAGAAATCGCGAATTTAACTGGAAGGTTTTGTGATAATTGCCGCTACGAGATTTACTTCTCAAAAGATTACAATTGAATTTTCTTTTCGTATCGATTCGAACGAGAATGACCCACTTTTCGTTTCCCTCGTGCTGTGCAATTTCGAGAAGAAAAATGGCGAGGATCGTGCGAGTGCGCAGATATTCGAAAATACGGCTCAATGTCACGTTTCATGTTTATTCAAATTTTATTTCACCGGAATTTTGCATTTTTGAGTGTGTTTTCAGTAGCTTTTTTTGTAATGGATCTGCACACTCTCATCCTCGAGCACATATTGGCCGTGCAATCGTACCCAGTGGGAAGTATGTTCGTGTAAAAAAATATTGCCGTGCGTCATCGTTAAGGGGTCAGGCTACTCCAACAATCCAAAGAACAGGGTTATTTGAAAAACAATAATTTCGAAGGAATAATCAAGATGGTTGAAAACTTTCTTGGACATTTTTTCCTATATACATGAACAAAGTTGTGTAGCCAATTTTATTAAGAAACATTAATAACTAAAGAGGTTATCAACAATCTCGTGAAGGACCTTTGAACGCAAGGGGCTCCAAAGTGTATTTGATTTTAACCACCCGGTTGAGCTAGAACACGAAAAATGAGTCTTTTTTCCTAAATTAGGTAATATTACGACTTGACCGACCTTCTTTTGTTATCGTGTTTCAATCATCAAAATTTAAAATTTTCTTCGATTTTTTCGAGAGAAAATGACGTATTCTTTTAATTAATGAAAAAAAACGTTGGTCAAGATTAAAACTAAAGAAACTAAAGATAATCAAAATAAAATACAATTACACTGAACAAGTGTACGAAATTTTAAGTCAATCAGTTCATTAGATGTCGAGAAATCATGTACACCTTTTTGAAAAACATAGTTTCGAGAAAAAAACGCGTTTAAAGTTTGACCAGCAGTTTTATCGTTGTAGTCAAATGTTTGCCTTCAATCTGGCATTCCAGCACCATATATTGAACCTTCCTCTTCAATTTGACTTGCCTCAAGCGACGAACGAGTGTTCGTCATTATCACAGTAGCCTGACCCTCTCAAGAAAGCCACCCATCTTCGTTCGTTCCACATGTACACGTACACTCAACCCAGAAAACGTGAGAATTTGTAGAGCCTTTCGTGTTATACATTTATACATCATTATACATTACCTTATTTTACATACATACATACATATTGCATTATACATTATTATATACATTATATACATTATACATTATTATATGCATTATATACATTATATACATTATACATTATTATACATTATTTAGTACATTTGTTCGACCGAACGAAGAATAATTCGTGTAGTCAAATAGTCGGACGATACGAAGGCACGTAACCGTCTATGGAAATAGAAACACAGTAGCGAGCCCAAAACGTAATCAGCGCCATTGAATCTTTTGTCCGTCAGAAGCTCGTTCAGCTACGATCGACTTGTTGTGTCCGCGCTGAAGCGATTTCTGGCCTTGTTTGAAGTCGAATCAAATAATCAAAAATATTTCTGTTCTAAACGCAATTCCAACGAAAAATCGTGTACCGGAGATCAAACAGACACCGAAAACAAAATCTGAATCCTCTCCCTTAGTCATTGAATTAAATTAAGCATCCATAGTTGAGGAAGCTCGAGCTTTTCATCAATCAATTGTTGAAAAATACAGATTTTTCTTTCACAAATCGATTCGTCCAATAAAAATTCAACTTTGAAGTATTCGTAAGTCATCGTTAACGAGATTAAAAAAAATTCAGACGATAGTTTCTTATGAAAAATCGCGAGGATATCGCGATATCTGTGGGCCACTAATTCTGACGCAGCCTTCAGATTTGACCCAAAATAGGACTTTTTCGAGAGTGGCAAAAATCGAAATTCGGCCCTTAAGGGGGGGGGGGACAGGGGTTTTGAAGTTTGTACGAGACAACATATTTTTGGTCAGATTTGCTTGGTACTTGGCGTAAATACGCTACAATTCAAATAATTGAACACGTATTTCGGCATTTTCTAAAATTCGACTCTTAAGAGGGTTAAACGGGAGTGTCAACGTTTGTATGAGAAAACATATTTTTGTGTCGGATTTACTTGGCACTTGGCACAAATACTCTAAAATACAAATAATTAAACACGTATTTCAGCAATTTCCAAAATTTAACCTTTAAGGGGGTTAAACGGGAGTATTAACGTTTGTATGAGTATTTTTTGACCAGATTTACTTGAAACTTACCAATTTTATTCGATATATAACACTATATGTTTTCTTCGCTGTTCGGTGCCTGGAGACAGTCAAGTGGTACTTTTAACCCCTTAACTGTGTTCCTTTGGGTTGGCATAAATACACCAAACAAACCCAAACAAATACATGTTTAATTATTTGTATTGGAGTGTATTTATACCAAGTTTCAAGCAAATCTGACCAAAAAATATGTTGTCTCATATAAACTTTAAAACCCCCGTTTCACCCCCTTAAGAGTCGAATTTAGATTTTTACGATTTCTGAAAAAAGTCTCAAGGCCTTAGGCCACTTTAGAGGCCGAAAAAATAGGCTTTCTGGCGATTTCTTTTTTAGAAAAACTACAAAATAAATCGAGATTACAAAAAAGGGTGTTTATCATACATATCAGTGACTGTATACAATAATTTCTTTGACGCGATTAATTTCAAAATGGCGGCTGTGCAGCGTTTTTGCAATGACGTCTCCGTTTTTCCAGGGTCCACGGCCGGACAAACAGCTCCTGTAATTTTTTAATTACAATGAACCAATGCATTTCTTTCGATTAAATGTAATAACTGCTATAGAAGTACGTAGGATTTTTTCAATACGTTGATTTTTTGCCAAATGGCGTACTTCTAAAGTGGAAAGTGAAAAATTTGCCTAAAAAATCGTCAGATAATTGTTAATAACAAATTAACTACGCAATATAAAAAAAAATCCTACGTACTTTCATAGACAATGTATTTTTCAAGATATATTCAACATTCAAGTGAATCGGTTGAAAATAATCTGAGTTGTTTCCGGCCAACGTCAAACGAAGACGTCATCGCAAAAACACTGCACAGTCGCCATTTTGAAATAAATCGCTTCAAAACAATTATTGTATACAGTCACTGATATGTATGGTGAACATGCTTTTTTGTAATCTCGATTTATTTTGTACTTTTCGGGAAAAAAAAATCTCCAAAAAGCCTATTTTTTCGGCCTCTAGAGTGGCCTTAAATTGGGTCAAATATTGAGACTGCGTGGTCAGAATAAGGGGCCACAGATATCGCAATACTGCCAGAATCGGGAATCTAGGAACGTTATCGTCAATAAGCGATATTAATATATCAGCAAGACATGTCAACTTCAGCTCAATTTATGATTTTCCAAACCAAACTCCGCCGAATTGCCAATATTTTTTTTTCATCCCGAAAAACAATTTCTCGGAGCTGATTGAAGCCTCAAAGTTGAACTTTTACTCGAGACATCAACGTCTAAAGAAGACATCGAAACTTTCAGCATTGATCGATGGAAACGAGTGTAATGAACAAAAGAAGCAAACAAAAAAGAAAACATACAAATGAGTTTTTTTCGTTTCCGTTGATACCCGTCTTTTTTGTGTTGTTTTTGTTATTGCAGGCTGTTGATTTGCTTTATCGGTGTCTGGCCCCGCATGGCTCCGCTAAACCTGTAAGGCATGGTTACTTATTTTTTTTCTCTGTGCTCTTATAGAGTCCAATTTCAAGCCTTTATTTATCTTTTCTTTTACCAAAAATTCGAGCAACCGTTGCGAATCGCCGTGATGTTAACGTTGTCCATTTTTGTTTCATTTTCACTCGCTGTGGCTCGCCAACGACGACTGTTCCAAGACCAAGCTCGAGGAGGATTTCGTCAACGAGGAGCTCCGCCTGGAGACGGCATTGGCGAACTCGTCGATGGTTAATACCGGAAAATCGACGATGGCGCCGATATCGGTTGTATTGCCGTCGCTGTCGCCGATCACGTCGAGCAACGACACAACGGCGAGTTCGGTCGCGACGTTGATACCGGCTACGGTGTCACCGGCGATCTCCTCGATTGCCACGACTCCCGTGACACGAGCGATCGCTGGTAACGTTCTCGAAGCCACGGCCGAGGCGCCGATCGAAATCGATCCGATCGAGAGTATGACGCTTTATTCGCCGGTTTCGGTTTACAAGGACGCCAAATCGCAGATAGTCGTACAGTTGCCGCGCGGCAACAGCCTCATGCAATCGCCGAGGAATTATCAGCCGCAGGCATCATCGATGCCCAGTCTGAGTATGTTCGAGCCTATCGAACCGAGCGAGATGTCTCCTCCCCAACAACAGCAGCAGCAGCAACAGCTGCAGCAACAGCTGCAGCAACAGCAGCATCCCAAACAAATGGCCAATGGCAAAAGGCTGAACAACAGTCACAGCGTTCTCTTGAGTCCGCTTGGTCGTCACACGAAGAGAAGCAAGCACGAGTATCGCCAGGAATTTTCCACGTCGATACAGGTCGAGGCGACTACAACCTCGACGCCTTATCCGCACTTCGGCGATATTGCCTGGTCGAATTGTCATCCGGAACCGTTGGCGGTCAGCCGATGGCTCCGCATAACATCCAACCGTAAGCAATACAACTTCAACATTCACTGACACAAAACCCCACCCACGCCAGGCTGAGGACTCTCGAGCTCGTTACGTTCCTTACGTTTACTTTCTCTCGTCTTCAACGATCGTCACTGCGCGTCCGACTCTTTGCTCGGCCGTCTGCGCCGGCGAGGGAAACGGAAGAAAAGCAAAAAAAAAAAAAACAAACGCTAAATCTTAGCCACCGATGCGGTGGGAATCGTTGTTATTGATGTTGTTAATGTTGGTCATATTATTGTTCCCAGTAGTTACTTTCTTTTCGAACATCGCCGAGAGTCCGAAGCTGCGCGCGCAGCTATGCGGAGTTGGGCAAAACGAGAGGCGAGTCGACGTCTCGACCGATGAAAATTGTAGTGTTTTTTGTTTCTTGTCGTTTCGATGAACGAATTTGCGTCTTTTGTGACTTATCTTTCGTTGAGAGTCTTGAGATCGGCGAGCTTTTACTCGATTCCCGGGGGTGATGAGATGACAGTGAAATTTGACGGTTGAACGCGGAGAAGGCTGTGTGGGGATTGTACATAACGATTGACATAAGCGAGGAAATTTCGGTAGATATCTTTCTGCTTTCTGCTGGACTATAACGTTCGAATTGTTCGTGAACGAAGAAAGAGAAACGATGCGGTCTTTCGATCCGACGGCCGACTCGGTTTATCTTCAGTTTTTCGTGATAGCGTATACATAGATATGTGGTTTTGCACATGTACGAGATCATTTTGTAAGACGTACGAAGATGAATTCGCAGACGTTTTCTTTTTTTAATTGTACATAGGTGAAAGCTCTTAGTATTATGACGCAGCCGATACCGACGTGCGATGCGGCTTGGTTTTCGTGGTCTTTCAATGATTTTGCGACGTTTCAATGGCTCGAAATGTTCAGCGAATGTTCACATGTACATTTCGTTTTCTTCTATACACAAACAGATCTCTTACGTTCTTTTTTTTTTCATTTTTTTTTCGTATACGATTAGTATTAAGAATGATAAATTATTGATGTATTTAATTGATGGATTGATCGCGAACTTCGGTGAAATATTTCAGGATATATCGGCTGCACAGTCATCCGCATTGCGAAGGCGGAAAAACTATATATATTTTTTTAAATCCCGACAATAATTTAATTTTTTAGCCTCAAAACAGCACGAGGGAAGAATAATTTTAGCGAACTTGTCGAACAGAACGAGCTGCGTTACGTTCGAATGAATTTTAATTCAAAAGACGAATGGATATTCCGTGGCCGTGGAATTTCCGTGGAATAATGGAAAAGTGATGTTGCTCGAGGGTCGAGACTGTGAGTTTATTTTTGCTGCTTTATTGGGCTTTTCATTAGGATATGACTGTACAGCCGGTAATATCCTCGACGTGGAGTACGGGTATTTTAGAAGATCGATGAGTTTCCCAACTGACGCTTCCATTTGGTAGTTTGCCAAGGCAATTGTCGTTTATATTTAGAGAATATGAGAAACGAACAAATGCATTTAACGAGTAAAGATTAAAAGGACAAAAAAAAACAAAAAACATATACATATATTAACGAAAGGGGCATTAAGATTTTCTCAAGGCTTGACGTTAAGCAGGATAAAGAGAGGAAGCTCTCGAGCGAGCGATCTGTACGGAAATAAACTAGGGCCTGATAACACCTGACGTGAATTTATTGGCACGCAACGCCAGATGGGGCGCTCATCTTACCAATGAACGCGAAAGGAACGAGAGAAAGAAATTTATTAAAATCGAGCAACAATAATAATTAGTCCCGAGAGAAGAGGAACCGCTTGCCTAAGGATGGAACGACGATCAATAGAGAAAGAGAGACAGAGGGAGAACACAACGTGGAGGATCGAGAGTTCATATCTTTGAGATTCCAATATATATTGTAAATTGTGAATGTGTGTGTGTGTGTGTGTGTGTGTGTGTGTGCGTTTGATATGTGCGTTAATATTGGTCAGCGAACTACAATATGCGTATCCGAGAATCGAAAGAAAAAAAACAAACGATTGTAAATTTGCGCGAAAATTCGTAAAGCTGAGAAGAAAAAATTGTGACGCGCGAGTCGCGTTTGCGATTTCGATATTGCGTATATGCGAACATTTCTCGACTGACGCTCAATTTGAAAGGTGAAGAATGGGGAAATGGCAATAATGTCGAGCCCGAGAAGCGCCAATATCATTTCATCCAGCTAGCTTTCGTTGCTACAATCTCTATATTCGTGCGCGAATATATACGTGAAAATCGCAACAAAGAGCAGCGAGAGAGAGAGAGAGAAGCAAGAAAATATTGTATATTTTTGTTCGTTCGTCTGACTTTACGTATTACCGTTGTAACGAACCCGTTTATCGGATTATTCTAAGACTGCTCCTGTACGTAAGTGGCCCGTGATGAGATTTGAGAAGAAAAGTCTATCCGCGGTACACGGACGTACGTTTCGTACGCTTAAACGTGAAAAAAAAACACGCGCGTGTGTGAGAGTGCGTGTCCGACGGAAAAAAAAGCTGCGCTTGTCGTCTTTTTTTTCCTCTTCGAATGTTAATAATTATTCTATACAACCTGGGTTTCCAAATACCTCGAGATACTCTTCGCCCCATTGACCGCGCGCGCGCGATTTTGTAATTTTACCCTCGAACGAATGAAGAAAACTGCTCGACCGCATCGCCGCTCGAGCAGCGTCGAAAATGATTTTTCCTTTACTTTAATCTTAGATTGTGATATTTCATTCGTAAAAAACAAACAAAACGAAAAAACAAATTCATTAAGTTTTAACGGTAGCGAGCGAGGATAAGAGACTCGGGAGTAATTCATTTTAATGTAAAAAAGTTGAGCACTCTTATTCCTGTGCGCGTGTGCGTCCGTGCGTGAAGAACGAGGAGAAAGAGAAGATAGTTGAGGGAGGATCGATCGTAGGGGAAAATTTATATAAACGAGCGAATATCGAGACTTGTTACTGTGTAACGACGTGCCGAAATTTCGTGCTTCCTGTTCCGTCTCTTTGATAAGAGAGATCAGAGAGAGGGAGAGAGAGAGAGAGAGAGAGAGAGAGAGAGAGAGAGAGAGAGACAGAGAGAGCGTAAAAAAAGTATTATGCGAGCGTGTAATTACCGCATTAGCCTACCGCTAGAATACTCCGCCAATTTTATTCTTTTTTTTTCTAGTATGTGGCGAGAAGTGCCAGGCTATAAATCTAAGCGACGCATACCTATGTACGTTTTGAGAGATAAGGGGACCAGACGGAGAAACGGCTCGACGATCTAGCGCGCCCCAAAACATCGAATCAAGTCAGTCCGTGACGACGTTTCGCACAATTATTGTTCATGCCGGCAAGAAGAAAAACACATTCTATCCAAACGTACTTTAATTGGTTCGTACAATTATTGTTCGTATTATATTGTTTTGGGATTGTATCACAGCATCGTTCACAGTCTTCGAAACAATCAACGAAGCCTGAGGGAGTTTACGATTTATTTTGGCAAAGAGTAGAAACTCCAACGGTCTCGATAAGCGTTTCGCAAGCAAAAAAAGAAAAAGTAAAAATTTCGCTGTGATTGTGGGGATTGAGCTTGCGCTCGATCGCCCCGTTCTCCGTCCGGCGATGCTCCTGGCAGGCTTTACTTAATCCCGGGGAATGGGAAGACAAAAAGAAAACGAGAAAAATCTGTCTAGAAAACTAAAAATGGGGATTCGAGACGCGAGACGAGCGCATGCGTGATTCCAATGTGTAACTTAAGATTCACCGACTACGCTGACGAACGCGAGGACGAAGAGAGAAAACAAACGAAAAAGAAACTCATCTAGTGGACTAACCATTAAGCGCGAAATGTTACACGCGATTTAACGTATAAAAAGAAAAATCGGCGTAAAAAAGGATCGTTCTTTTTCACGTGGCTTCAACGTTCTCTTTTGGTAGATCCTAAAAATGCGCGTGCGAATTTCATACCCACGAAGGTGCATCCGTTTAGGGTCGGCTGAAAATCGAGGCGTCTTATGTTTCGTTCCTAGGCGATGTATTTTCAACCTTTTTTTTTTTTTACGAATCAAACTCTGACGACAGAAGACAATTATTTTTACCGGTACCCGTTGAGAGTGGCTAAAAACCGAAGCGTTTTACATTTCGTTCCTAGGGACGCGACGTATTGTCAACTTTTTTTTTCGAATCAAACTGACGACAGAAGACAATCGTTTTTTTTTACCGGTGCCTCGTTCGTTACGACCTCGCCGAACTTCAGCTCATCGATGAGATATTTTTTGTCAACAGCAGGGAATTGCGAATCATCGTAGAGAACGAGGTAGAAAAAGAACGTTTTTTTTTTAACGAACTTCAAGGAGGCTCCGATCACATCGAGTCACACAAGCGTGCAGACTTGAGAAATTGTACACACTTTCAATGGTGGGGAAAAAAAAAGAACTTGAAATATTCTAATACGTTTCTTTAGAAAGAAAAAAATGTACGAATTTCTTTCATCCGATGAGACAATTTTTTTCGTTGAATTTTGCGTTTGTGATCGGGACCTCCCCATTATACCTATAACATACGTATATACGATTGGAAAGTAATGTACATAGTTGTGTCAGGCGTGTGTGAGGTTGAGTGTAAAGTTTTACGGAGACACGTTTCAAATATGTAACGAGTGTCTCGAAGCACATGTACCTATATATATATATACACACACATATATGTACATGGATCCGCTCCTCTCCCCCCTCATACTCGAGAAGCCACCGAAACTCGGTTCTTTGTTTTTGTTTTCTTTTTTTAACACTTTTCGACGAAAATTGCTCACCTCATTTCTTTGATTCAGTTTTATAATCGAACAATTGACGATCGACGATTTTCTTTTTCTTCCAATTTTTATTATTCTGTACAACCCGAAGGTCTTTCGAAAATGAAGGAGAGCGAAAGGAGAAACAAGCTGAAGCGAAAGGGCGACGAGGCTAGCTTGTGGCATTTAAATACACATTTTATATTTATTTGTATATGATTTTGTGATTTTCTTTTTGCTCCGATCAATCGCGATCCTGCGCTGTTCCAATTTGCGAAAACAGACAACAAGAAAAAACACGATACCAAAACTGCGAAAAAAAAGTTCCTCGACAAAAGAAATAGACGAGAGAAGAAAAGATTATTTTGTAATAGTCTCGTGCGTTAGCTCAATTTCGTAGGGTACGTGCGAGTGCGATGTGTGGGAGCCTCCCACATACAGTCAATTCCCCGTGTTCCTTATCCGACTGAGACGATTTTTTACTCGAGTGCATTTTTTGTATCGCCGTACCTTCACTCGATGCTCGACGCAATTTTTTACCAAACGTTATGATACGCCGTCGAGGAGTTTCGTTTCGTAATGATTTTTTTTCGTGCGATCGATTTGCCGGAAATTGAGATAAAATAATACTTCCACAGCTGTAAAACGGCTGAACGTCCACTCGGACGAGGATGAGGACTGCTCACGTTTTTTTTTCTACTTTAAACTTACGAATTTTTCGTCTCGCGAGGAACGTCACTCGAGCGCCTTCGATTTCGTCGAAAATCGTGTATGTGGTGAAGCGTAGGAAACTATCGGACGCGTGTTTTTTCTTGTCGGTGGGTATGCGGTTTTAAGGGAGGAAACTACCCCTGGGAGAAAGGCGCGGCACCCCTTAAGGGATGTCCGGAATTTTTCTTTTTTTCGACTTTTTTTATTGGCTTAAACGACGTAAAAACATCTCAAGGATAACATTCATTGACATTTTTTCATGAACGTTTGCTTTAAACTCTTGGGAAGAGGCAATTTCGAAATACCTCTGATTGCTCCGAAATGATAAATTCGACTTCTCATTGCGAGCACGTGCCACTGTTTGTGCTTTCGCTATTTGTAAACAATTTTCTGTTTTTTTTTTGTTGGTGTTATGATTCAAAAAATAAGCGATGAAGCGTATATGAAGGAAAAGGGAAGTAAAACTATTTTTATGGGATTGACTTGAAATTTCAACTGCAGCGTGTCAGATGGATTGTCCACCGACGTACGCACGATTTTTATGGTTAATTAACAATTGGGATTCTTATAAACAAATCAAGATCGATTTTTGCGGCGAAAATTCGAGTTTTGTTTTCGAACTAATGCCAAATTCGCGAAAAACAATATTTTTTCATATCGCTGGGTACTTCTGCGACAAAACTCATGTTGATGATGAAAAAAAATGATTTTCTTCCAGATGCCAATGTTCATCACTTCTATGGAGTGCCGATTGGTACTGCGAAAAAAATTGTCTTGGTTCGAAAAGGTCAACACCGGCATTTTGTTTTGAAAATTGTTTAAATATATTTCTTTTAAGGCGTTACCCCCACTTGTAGCGCAAAAAAAGGCCTTTTTCATGAATTTTTTAAAAGAAAACTACAAAACTTTTTTAATCGATCAATATACCATCTTAAAGAACACATCTTGAAGAACTTTCAGTAATTTTTTTATTGAAAAATATTACATTGTTTAGTGGCAAATGGCCGTCAATGAAATAACGTTTTTATATACACGGTTTGACCAACATTGCGGCGAAGTGGATCATCTGAAAAAAAAATGCGGATGGATTTAGTCAAATATAAGTATAAACTAGTCTTTAATCGAAGGATTTTAAAAAATATTCATTTTTCACAAAATGGCGGACAGTCAAAGTTAATGGTTCGATTTTAACGAAAAAAAACGGCCGTTTTTTGGCTATAAAACGGCCATTTTTTTTCGAAAAAAAATATCGAACGATTAAAGACTACATTTTTATGTATTAAATAAGCCTGCAAAATTTCGAGACTATCGGTTCATTAGTGTTCGAGTATTCTTGGTCACCGACTTCAGAAATGCCATTTTGAGAAAAACGCGTTTAAAGATTCAATTCCAGTTTACACGAAGAAAATATTCTTCTGTTTCAACGCTCATATCTCAGTCAATTTTGTTCGGATCGACTTGAAATTTTCAGGACATATTCTCAGATACTTATCCTTCAAAAAAATGCAATAAAAAAATCGATTTTTTCAAAATCGCAAGTGGGGGTAACCCCTTAACCTCAATGTACAATGAACAAGCAGCTAAAAGGATTTTTTAATTGGCTTCATAGTTTCGTAAAAAAAATCCATCACCCCTTAATTTGATAAAAAAAATACTTTTATAGTTGATTTTTCATCGCTTCACGTTAAAAGAATTTTGGTTTTTGTTCCTTTCAGATCGGTAGACTGCTTGGGGGGTGAAACTGCAAAGTCACCTTAAAACTGCTTTTCCGCCGATAAAAAAATACGTCTCTAATCGTTTTTTACGCTTTATGACGTGTGTGTGTGTGTGTGCTTCACCAAAATCAAAGGCGATCACTTGAGTGATGTGCCTCGTCAGTCATCGGACTTTTCATTATCCTGCTCGGATTTTTCTTACGATCTTGTATACCCATTTGGGGCTCTCGTTGTTAAAAAAAAAGAACTGAATCCTTAGAATTTTTGTCCCTTGTTTCATATGCGTGCTCTGCGTCAATTGTAACTGTACATTACCACGATAAAAAATCTCGATAACGGAAAATAATCATCTACAAATTAATTACCGTTCGAATAAAATGCAGGTACCGATACTCTGGGTCGCTTTGACAAAATAATTAAAATTGAAACAACTATTGGGATGTTGAATAAGTTCTCGCTGTTTTTTCGTTAAAATGAATGCTTTATATGAAGAGATCCTCCTCGTGCTTTCAAACGTTTCGAAACTGTTGTGTGATCGACTCCTAATGATTCTGCAAGTTCAGTTAGCGTTTGACATGAGTCTTCGTGAAGTAATGCCTCCAATTCAACACATCAATATCATTATTTTCGATGCGTCTAAACTAATCTCGGCGCGTTGTTTCCAAAAGAGTATGATCGCCGTAAGTCTCAACAAGAATTCTGTTTGCTTGAGCTGCAAATTTTGGGGATATTACGATATCTGTGTTTTAAAGTTTGTACGAGACATTATAATTTTTTTTCGGACTTGCTTGAAGCTTGGCGAAAATACTCTGCAGTAGTAATAATTGAACACGTATTTCAGCATTTCCGAAAATTCAACCCTTAAGCGGGTTAAACGGGGATGTTGAAGTTTGTATGAGACAACATATTTTTTTTCGTTAGATTTACTTGAACTTGGCGTGCACTAAAATACAAATAATTAAATATGTACTTCAGCAAATTTCCAAAATTTAACCTTTAAGGGGGTTAAACGGGAGTGTTAACGTTTATAGGAGAAAACATATTTTTTGACCAGATTTACTTTAGATTATAACACTATATGTTTCCCTTGCTGTTCGGTGCGTTTAGACAGTCAAGTAGTAGTTTTAACACCTTAACCGTGTTTGTTTGGGTTGGAATAAATATACTAAACAAACCCAACCAACTATATGTTTAATTATTTGTATTGGAGTGTATTTCGACCAAGTTTCAAGCAAATCTGACGAAAAAATATGTTGTCTTGTATAAACTTTAAAATCCTCGTTTCACCCCCTTAAAGGTCGGATTTCGATTTCTACCACTTTTGAAAAAAGTTGAAGTATGAAGACTGGGTACTCAGAATTGGAGGCCACAGATATCGTAATACTGCCCAGATTTTTTAAGAAAAGTTGTGCAATAAAATTCCCCACTGATACTCTTTTTTGGCGCGAAATTTAACATGTACACTATAAAAAAAAAAGTTGTTTACACTTCGGCGAAATGACATATACTGAATTTCAAGCTTGCTCATAGTACTTCTTTCTAAATGCGTCACGATCTTAACGGGAGATATACACCTAGGAGCCGGAAAAAAGGCCATTTTTGTGAATTTTTTCAAGGAAAACTATTTGAAATTTCGGATGGGGGTTTTAATTATCTAAAAATATTCGAAAATATGCTTAATTTTCTTTATTTGAAAATATCAAAAATTTACAAGGATATTGTATGATCCTTGGAGCGTCGTAAAAAAATCGGTACCCAAAATTTCTCGAAAACCAATGAACGGATTGCCTTGAGGTTTTTTGTGGTTATTCTATACACCATTATCTAGTACTTGTGATAGGATTTTTTTCCGTCACTTAGTTTTTGTTTTATAGGCAAAATAATAACTAATTTTTGGCCCAAAAATCACTATTTATGGTCAAACGTCCGCCATTTTGTCATAAATCGATATTTTCAAAATCGGCTATGACAAGTACTAGATAATGCTGTATAGAATAACCACAAAAAACCTCAAGGCAATCGGTTCATTGGTTTTCGAGAAATTTTGGGTACCGATTTTTTTACGACGCTCCAAGGATCATACAATATCCTTGTATATTTTTGATATTTTTAAATACAAAAAAATTTAACATATTTTTGAATGTATATACTTTTAGATAATTAAAACCCCAATCCGAAATTTCTAATAGGGTTCCTTAAAAAAATTCACAAAAATGACCTTTTTTCCGGTTCCTAGGTGTATATCTCCCCTTAAACTACACGCACGCAGTTCTGGTAACGTCATCCGTTGGAAAACAGCGAGAACTCGTTCAGCGTCGTAATATAAGACAAAATAATAATTCCTTTAATCTCGAAATAACGCGGAAGATAAAAACTTGTATAACTAGTTTGAAAAAGGAAACTACTTTTCGGTCGTTGTCTCTTTAGATAATATGTAAAAAGGAATTAATCTCGGTCATTATGCCTCGACGAGAGAGACGAAGATTTGAAGATATAATAATACCAATAATAACGCTTGGAAAAAAGGCGACAGGTTTATTGTAAATGATAAGTATGTATATTACCCTGTTGTATATCGAATACCTCAGACTCGATCAATATCAGTATATTGTTATACAAGTGATCGTTAATTAGGAATATGTGCACATAAAGCTTTGGAGCTTAAAATAAAAATTAACGAAATGGGATTGATTTTCTTCGGACAAAAAAATGATCTCCCATATATATCTATGGGGAAAGATGATGTGGGGTTGAAGCTTGCACCGGAATTTTTTTGTAAAAATTACACTTCTGTTTGAAAATGATAAAAAACGAATGGAGACGGCTTTCTTCGTCAAATTCAATTGATCCGCGAGTTCACGTTGACTTTCAGCATCATCTTCATCCAATAAGGCCTTCAATTCGTTGTCTGCGAACTTTTCCGGTGGTTTCCCACGCTCTTCGTTTCTCACGTCAAAATCACCACTTTTGAATTTTTTGAACCACTCGAAACACTGTGTTTTATCAAGAGCATGTTCACCGTAAGCTTCGACAAGCATTCGATGCGATTCTGCAGCAGTTTTCTTCAAATGATAACAGAAAACCAATGCTGTCCACAAATCGTAGTTCGTAGGCACAAAACTCGACGTGTTTAAGGTTATAGAAAAATATACCGGTGTAGGGAACTTGGGTTGTTGTGTGTTGAAAATCTTCGTCAGCTGTTAGAGGGAGATGATGGCGCTGCAGAAGTGGTCTTACGGTCTCTAAACTGATGGCTAGCACCATCTATAGGGAAATTTCGGTTTCATACTTCTACAGCTGGTACTGGTACAGGGTTTCCACAGTTTCCCAGTACCCTCGTCAAATGCGGTATAGTGTAGCTTGAGACTAGGCTTTAAGTCTTACTTAAGACTAGGTTTTAAGTCTAGTTTTAGGCTAGGTTTTAAGACTCGTCAAATTCAATTGATCCGCGAGTTCACGTTGACTTTCAGCATCATCTTCATCCAATAAGGCCTTCAATTCGTTGTCTGCGAACTTTTCCGGTGGTTTCCCACGCTCTTCGTTTCTCACGTCAAAATCACCACTTTTGAATTTTTTGAACCACTCGAAACACTGTGTTTTAGCAAGAGCATGTTCACCGTAAGCTTCGACAAGCATTCGATGCGATTCTGCAGCAGTTTTCTTCAAATGATAACAGAAAACCAATGCTGTCCACAAATCGTAGTTCGTAGGCACAAAACTCGACGTGTTTAAGGTTATAGAAAAATATACCGGTGTAGGGAACTTGGGTTGTTGTGTGTTGAAAATCTTCGTCAGCTGTTAGAGGGAGATGATGGCGCTGCAGAAGTGGTCTTACGGTCTCTAAACTGATGGCTAGCACCATCTATAGGGAAATTTCGGTTTCATACTTCTACAGCTGGTACTGGTACAGGGTTTCCACAGTTTCCCAGTACCCTCGTCAAATGCGGTATAGTGTAGCTTGAGACTAGGCTTTAAGTCTTACTTAAGACTAGGTTTTAAGTCTAGTTTTAGGCTAGGTTTTAAGACTAGGCTTAAGGACTAGGAAGTCAGGTTGGATTAGTGAAGTGGACAGGGTAACATGCATTGGCGTAGCCCGCATTTTTTTCTGAAGGGGTGCAGGCCGCGAGGAAGGACCAGTCTGACAAAAAAGCTGATTTCGTTTACAATAATTTTTTTTTTAAGCAAGATTTATATAATAGATAATTACGTAACACACAAAATATGAAGCTTTAATCACACGTTCATGTTAACATTAATCAAACTCCTTGGTATCATGATCAAGTAATCAAATAATTGCTTTTATAATCAAAATCATTAACATCGAACTCTTGACATACCTTGAAAAATAATTAACTATTTTTTCATCATTCTTTAATTCAGTTACCAGTCTTTGAACTTCACTTTCAGTAGGTACTCGATTAAATAAGCCTTAGTTCTCTATTTTTTTCTGCAAATTCGCCAAATATTTTTGCACCAGGAATTCTTTTTATCAACGTTATTCTCTATATTCTGCAGTGCCATATGAGAAAATCGTTCCTGAACCATTGGCCTTGTGAGCCACGGTTTTGTCCGCCTCGTGGCAAAAAAAACTTCTCTCAAAGCAGGTGGAGCTCACTAGAAGTACTATTGCTGATTGGCAAAGTTTGTATAAGTTGGAGCAGGACTCCTTTTCAATACACTTTCTTAAATTCCCAACATTTATTTTATGATTTTTAAAAGAAAATATTTTGTTCATGATCATGGCTCCAGCTAAGGCTGATGGATAAATTATTATGAATTTGTTATAACTATTGATGGCATCCTCTCCGCTCTTCATGACCAGTTTCATAAATCCGTCAACTGCGTGAGCTAACGGTAGATTCTCAAATCGGCGTTTTAGATTTCATATATGATATTATAAATTTATAATGATATTATAAATGCCGATCTTGCAGTATTCTTCTGGTTGTGTATTTGCCGGCAAATCTTATATGTTGTTTTTGCCCACAGTTGACTTATTGTTAGTTGTGAAATTTGAATACGTATTTGCGTAGTGAAATAGCTACTTCTTGTACAAATTACGAAATTCCGATAAAGAAAATAGGTCAAGTTTTATTAAATTATTTCTTCATTTGCTTAAGATCAGACTTTAAGGCGTTATACGCAGTTGCAAGGCCACAAAAAGTCGTTTTTTCACGATTTCTTTCTGAAAAAGGATTTCATTTGGGCAAAACGAAAAGTATTAGGCAGTGTAGTGACATCTTTTAGCTTTAGATTGGCATTTTTTATTTTCAAAACTATTCGTTAACATTGCTCCTGTAGGAAGTCTCCTGGAGGTCCCCGAAAAAAAAGTGTCCGGCGGTGAGCAAGGTATCTCCGGTTTGGATTATCGAAAATGAAAAAACCAAAAAGATTCTTTTAAGGGATAGATGAATCCAGGTATTGATCGAGGGAATAGTCGAAATTTTAATTTTTGACAAAACGGTGACTCCGGAACGAAACAATTTCGATTTTCGACCAAATTTCTTTCGTTAAATCGTTGAGAAAAAAGAGAAATAATTATCGGAAATCTTATTCCTTCGATCAATACCTGAAGAATATATCTGACAAGGTTGTGTTAAAATTGCAGACCGATCGGTTGAGCCGTTTTTGAGAAATCGTGCTCACCTACTTTGAAAACATCGTTTTGAGAAAAACGCGTTTGAAGTTTCAACAGTCGTTCACACATTTCAGATTTACTTTGTAGCGTTCCGAGCGTCTTTACAAATATGTGTGTATTCCCGAGAATATTCGCTGGATCGATTTGAAATTTTCAGGGAATATACTCACATATGTGTACATTCCGAAAAAGCAATTTAAAAAAATTGATTTTTTTAAATTTCTGACTGCGTATAACGCCTTAATAAAACGAATCAATTCTTTAAATTTTGTTCTTTTGAGACTTTCTGAGGGGGGCGCGGGCTTTGGGGGGGGGGGGGGGGGGAGGGGTCGCTCTCTGCTACCCCTCCTGACTACGCTAATGGTAATTAGCTAATGGTAAATGGTAAAAAGAAAAATTCAGCCCATTTATACAAACTACTTTCAACGCTTTTGCTGCGGGCTTTTTTTAAAATTATAACATTCATCAACTCTATTTTTGAACATAATGAAATTCCATTCGAACCAACAAAATTTTGTTTGCTATGGTGCAAGGTGGAATATTCCCGAAAGCAAGGATCTAAGCAAAGCCTGACGCTGCATTCTTGACACTCGCATATTCTTCCGGAGTCTTGGAAAAGTATTTCTACGGAACTTTACAAAAAAATTCGGGCAACAAAATGATTGTTTCCGTCCTACTAGGAGCTCTTTAGCGTATAACGTCAAAATTTTTTTCAAACATTCACAAGGTGACTGCCATATTACGTTATTTTAGGCCAAATGCATAAATGCGTTTTGCGCATCAGAATGGTTGAGGACCGTTCTCAAAAAGTCAGAAGTCTCGATAGTCAACATCGCATAGATATAGCAATTTCAAAATGTCCTCTCCGCGTATGTATACTTCACTTTTTTCATTTTCGTAAAGTTGATAATTCGTAAAGTTGAGAATCTTTGGTAAACCGGATGTGACGACGAGAGTCCGCTTTGGACCCAGATCTCCAAAGACGAGAGGAACGAGTCCACCCACAATGAATTCCTTTCCCATCTCGATTCGAGTCCATTGAGAAAATCGCGAGCGCCCCCGCGTGTTGAACTAATTCATTCGAGTCTGCATTTGATCTCGCGTCAAAATTGCGACCTCAGCTATTTTTTTATACGGATCAATTTTTCCCTCCGAAGAAAAGCCTAGTTCCTTCCGAGTAATCGTAATTGCTATGTCGAGAATGAACCGACGCAGTTGCCAGCATCGATTGAATTATAAATCGGTTTGCGGTTTCGATGGCACGCGACAAGTGGATCGCTCGAAACAGAAATTGGTTCGGCGGAGTATCGGCCAGATGGATAAATCACGTCAATCATTTTTAGCGAAATCCCGATAAGACGTGCACTCGGAGAATCGCACGCTATACTCGAGCTATTATTAATGTATCCAAAGAGCACATACGCTCATGTGAGAGTTTTTCTTTCCAACGTAGTTCGACTCGTCTGAAAATACCAATAACGCGTGTGTGTTTAGCACAAACAATCCCACACATCTGTGATCACGCGACATATTTTCTGCCTCGTATCAATTACGCATGAAACGACCGGAAGTTGTGCAGCGGAAGAGAATAATTATTTTTTCAAAATTATTACTTATTAATGATGATTTTTCTTTGTATTTTTCTCATAATTTTTTTTATTGTTGTTATTATTATTTACTATTTTTCTTCGCGTTAATATCGTTATTAATTACTATTTTTCTCATTATTTTTCCTATTGTTATTATCATTATTATTTACTGTTTTTCTTATTGTCGTTATTATTATTAATTACTATTTTTCTCATTATTTTTTTTATTCTTATTGTTATTATTATTTACTATTTTTGTCACTCTTTTTATTATTATTATTTTCACTACACTTTGTTATTATTGTTTTTATTATTACTATGACTATTAAAATAATTTTTTTCATTCTCAATGTCCCCTCGTATGCCCTTTCGTGCTTTGACAGTTCAGCCATATGACAGTCTCTTCGTTCCCCGATCGTATGGATCGAAACGTTGCACCACCGCGATTCGGATCCAAAATCCTCCTGGCAACGGAGAAATCCCTGTCGAAGGTACTGCTTGGACGATGACCGTCACCTTTCCAGTTCTTAAAAACACGCAATTCACCGTTTCTCTGTGGAATGACACTATTGACAGCTCCATCATTTTTCGTTGGGTGTCGCAAAGCATCAGATTTTGCGTGCTTTTGCGGCTAGGAACGAACCAATGTACTCCAATGGAGCTAACTACGAGAGCAGTCACCAAAAAGCAGCTTCGTTGCGTTTGGGCCTCGGAAGGGAAGAGGGACAAATTGGAACCTTTCTAACGTCCATGGTAACAGTTTTCAAGATGGCGGAAAGTTGTCTGGATGAGTACGAAATGTCTGTCTGGAAGTTATTTATACGTTGTCATGGGTCCAAGAGCTATCATTTTGAACAGCTGTCATATTGGATGCCACTTCCGGGCGGACATTCTGTATACGTTTGATGACTTTTGGGCAGGTTTTTTTGGAAATTGCCAGTGGGGCATTTTTAAATAAGTTCCTGTAAATTGCTACCTGGGACCTGGCGTGAACTCCCATCATCGCGTAGGCTTACACGTCTATTCTGGTGATCGATTCGTTTCCAGCAATTGGCACGGTACCAGCAGATCGTTTGAGGAAGACTAACAAGTAGATGTGCAGCCTGGCTTGATCATGTCGTAAAGAATTACACAAATATCAATATGGAGAACATCGTTTTATTGCTGAAATTCGCACGTTTACATTCATAATAAATAAATATTTTCTTTTGAAATTTTTGCAACATCTTTTTTATTAATTGCTGTTAAGACCTCAGACTATAAGAGTGTGCAAAAGAATTCAATTTTTGACATGTCAAGCTTATGCAGACCCTTCAAGCCTAACAGGGCTAAATGTCCCGCAACTTGACCTCATTTTATAGAACAACTCTGTGGTAGTCTCCATGCAGATGATGATACCCTTCAAAGTCTCATGCCTTGAATCATACCGCAACCAAAGGTTAAAATACCTTCTGCGAAATTTAGTTCATCTATTATAAACAATAGAAATAAAAATTAAATGTATTGTGGAAACTTTCCGTATCAATCGGCAAAAGATGGAGAAATTGGTAAAAGAGTTTAGGAACGTGATTCCAGTAAAGTAAATAGTAGCCAAGAGACATACGACTGCTGTTAGATTATTGAGAATTTGGCTCCAAGAGAATGTTCAGCGGCCCACGCCATCTGAATGAAATAAAGGCGTCTACATTTTTGATGAGATTCATCGTTGGCTTGTTTTCCAAATCCGGATGTTGTCCTCACGAAACTTCGTCGCAATTGCCAACTGGTCCAAAACAACGTTACAAACAGAAAGAGGTACTACAATACTAAATTATCATCTCTTCGTGGTAGGTTTGTTTTGAGTTTTTTTTTTTAGTTATCCGGTTCAACTTTTGCGTTATCGGGTTTGCACTTTTTGGAATTTGTTTTGCGCTCGTTCGGAATGTTCAGGTCTTATTCGGATTCAGTTTGCAGCTCATTAGGATTTTTTTTTGAGTAAGGCTGCGTTTTTCATTCTTCCCGTTTGTGTTCGTTTATTATTGGCTCTTTGGGAAGTGGTTGGGTTTGTTAGGCTTGCGGACATTCCTTAAGGGGTTGACCCCACTTGCGATTTTGAAAAAATCAATTTTTTTTATTGCATTTATTTGAAGTATAAGTATGTGAGAATATGTCCTGAAAATTTCGAGTCGATCCGAACAAAATTGACTGAGATATGAGCGTTGAAAGAGAAGAATCCGTGAATTGACGAACTGAAATTGAAACTTTAAACGCGTTTTTCTCGAAATGGCATTTCTGAAGTCGGTGACCAAGATTACTCGAACACTAATGACCCGATCTTCTTGAAATTTTGCAGGCTTATTTAATACATAAAAATGTAGTCTTTAATCGTTCGATTTTTTTTTTCGAAAAAAATGGCCGTTTTATAGCCAAAAAACGGCCGTTTTTTTTCGTTAAAATCGAACCACTAACTTTGACTGTCCGCCATTTTGTGAAAAATAAATATTTTTTAAAATCCTTCGATTAAAGACTAGTTTATACTTATATTTGACTAAATCCATCCGCATGTTTTTTTTCAGATGATGCACTTCGCCGCAATGTTGGTCACCGCAAAGCGTGTATATAAAAACATTATTTCATTGACGGCCATTTGCCACTAAACAATGTAATATTTTTCAATAAAAAAATGACTGAAAGTTCTTCAAGATGTGTTCTTTAAGACGGTATATTGATCGATTAAAAAAGTTTTGTAGTTTTCTTTAAAAAAATTCATGAAAAAGGCCTTTTTTGCGCTACAAGTGGGGGTAACGCGTTAATGTTTTTTAGGACTTGCTCGGGTTCGTTTGGGTTACATTTTAGAAGGGTGCTACAATACTAAATTGGCATCTTTTCATAGTAGCTTTGCTTTGAGCTTTATCGGGTTTCCTTTTTGGCGTTTGGTTTGCGTTCGTTCGAAGTCTTGTTCAGCTTCACAGCTTATTAGGATTTTTTTTGGAGTTCGGCTGCGTCGTTCGTTTTTTCCGCTTTTGCTGAATTCTTGTTGGCTTTTTGGGATGTTATTGAGTCTTTTGAGTCCAAATGCTTTTCAGGGGTTACTCGAGTTGGTTTGGGTTGCGTAAAAAAGGAGTGCTACGATACCAAATTGTCAGCGTTTCATCGTATTCAATGAAGCTTCATTCAAACGTACGTTTGTTTTGAACTTCATTGAGTTCGCACTTTTTTGGATTTGTTAAACGTTTTTTCGAATTTTTGAATCCTGTGTTCATCCTCGCTTCGCAACCAATTAGGATTTTTTTTAAATTAGGCTCCCTCTTCCCGCTTTTTCTCCATTTTCGTTGGTTTTTCAGGATGGTACCAGGTTTTTTCAGTTTCTGGACCATGTCTAGTATTTTTCAGGGATTGCTCGGCTTCGTTCGGGTTACATAAAAAAGGAGCGCAACAATACAAAATTACCATCGTTTCATAGTAAGTTTGTTTTGATTTTCATCGGATGTTCTCTGTATTATGTCGGTTTGTGTTCCCCCCCCCCCATTTTTCAGTCTTGTTCAATTTCGCTCTGCAGCTTATTAGGATGTCTCCAAAGTTCCGCTGCATTTCCGGTTTATTCCGTTTGCTCTCATTTTACGTTGGCTTTTCGCTACACTATCGGGCTAGTTGACTTTTTGGTCTTCACTCGGAATTTTTCAGGACTTCAGTCATCTTGGATCCTCATCTGCCTATCTGCACGAGATTCGGCTTTGTTTGGGCTTCAGTTTGTTCGATCGCTTGCTCGGCTATGGTTCAGCTTGAATTTGTTAGTCTCCTCTCGCGACTCTCGTTTTTGAACCAGTATCCTTTCATCCACATATCCCTCTCCCTCTTCCCTTTTTGACCTTCGCGCCGAAGTATTTTTTCCATACGGAGCACCATGGGACCCAAGGGGCACGCAACCTGCCCGCCCGCGTAGCGCTCCCTGCTCACCGGAGTCTCTCGATCTCTTCCACTCTCACGCAGCATCCGTACGAACACCACCACCCCCCCCCCCTCCGCCCCGCGAGACCGCACATATACCTATAGCCATGTGTACACGTATATGTCGCATATCCTCGTCGCCGTCAGGCAAGGGTGCGAGGAGGGGGAAATATGTTCTTCGAATAGAGGAAGGGGCCTCTCGCGAGCGGTCTCTCTCTCTCTCTCTCTCCCTCTTTTTCTCTCTCTGTCTGTCTCTCTGGAGACTCTCGCGATACCGGGAGACTCGCGGAGACCGGACCTCAGAATCCACAGTCTCTTCGAATCCTCGAGTGTGCGTGTAGTGGATACGCGCGCGTTGAAAAACGCTCGAGTCTCGCTCTCTCGAGGTGCCCCCCACCGGTACATAGTCGGGGTGAAAAAAGTGTCCTTTATCCCTTCGTACTCTTCGAACGTCGCGAATTCGGAAGGGAACAATTTATTCTCCAGTGTGCAAGAGAGAGAGAGAGAGAGAGAGAGAGAGAGAGACGTGGCTGTTATTGTTGTGAAAGGAAAAGTTCTTCCGGTTGTGTTCTCCTGGCGGAAGGATCGCTCCAGTCGAGAATCTCGACGAGTGCACACCGGTTTCGTCGTAGCAAGGGGGGGTCATCGCGGTTATGGCTGTCAAGGATATGGACAAAGGAAGTACGTCACGCTTGGCTGTGTATATCGCGACTATTATTTTGCAGCTTCATCCTCCGCGGGGGTTTAGGTCGCTCTGACGACCCAAAGACAGGGTTGTTTTAAAAAAATAGGGTTGTTTTGGAAAAATGGGGTTGTTTTGAAAAATAGGGTTGTTTTGGAAAATCGTTTTGGAGCATCAAGCGAGATGATTGAAAAATCGCTTCGACGGATTTGTACGTATACGTTAACACAGTTGCCTGACAAATTTCATTTAAGGCCTTAGGCCACAGTAACGGGTATAAAATCATGTGCGAATTCAACAATTTTTTTTCGGGTGAAAAAGTGATTCACTCATAAAATGAAATACACATCTAGTTAATACGACTATCAAGCTGTGAAAAAATATATATTTTGTTTTTCGATGTACAAAATGGCCGACTACTAATATTTTCTTTTATCTTTTTTTTTAGGCGCTCCGCGGCGTGACATTTAGCACCCACAATTTTTTACCTCGAACAAAAAACAAAAATTCTCGTCAATCTACATTAGAAGACCTAGAGAAGTACGTACGGAATTTAAAAAATATTGTTTTATTCAAAAGTTGTAGGTATTTGAAGTTAAGAAATGAATTTTCAGTCAAAAATTTCGTCATAGCTGCTCATAAAATGAAAAGCTTTCGATTAATCAGAAATTCCGCACGTACTTCTCTGCAAAATGCAATTAGGAACATAACTTTTAAATTTGAAGTAAATCGAGTGAAAATTGTTGAATTTATTGATCACGCCAATTGGAAAAACGCTGTTTCGAGAAGTTTCGAGTTGTCGGCCATTTTGTACATCGAAAAAAAAAAATATTTTTTCTAACAGCTTGATATTCATACTAAATAGATGTGTAATTAATTTTATGAGTAGATCACTTTTTCATACGAAAAAAATTGTTATATTCGTACATGATGTTATACCCGTTACTATGGCCTAAGGACTTAACAAAGTTGAACCCTTTCAATTATTTTTTTTACAATCATTTATTTTTATACTTTCTGTATTTTAATAATGCGGGCATATTGAGAAATGTTTAACGTGTATAGCGGATTTTTTAAAATACAAACCGACTAAGGGTTGTTAAGGGCAGGTGGGTGGACTATCCGGATCAAATTGACCCGGTGTGACAAAATCGTGGCGAAATATAAATCTCGTGAAGGACCTTTGAACGCGTACTTGATTTTGGCCACCCGGTTGAACTCAAATAAAAAAAAACGAGTTTTTTTCCTCGAAATAGATAATATTGGCTAAGACTTGACCATTCTTCTAGGAAAAATGACATTATTGTTAATAACGAGAGAAAAAATATGCGAAGAAGAAAAAGGTCGGTCAAGACGAAACTGTTATTACACTTAATAAGTGTACCAAATTTCAAGTCAATCCGTTTATTAGATGTCGGGAAATCCTGTATACCGTTTTGGAAGACACGGTTTCGAGAAAAAAGGTGTTTAAGGAGTTTCGAGACAGTTGACAAAATATTACCATCTGATTTAAACTTATTCAGTAAATTATTTGTCATCTACTGAATGTACCCTCCAACTTTTTAATCGATCGTCAACACCGTTTCTATAAAAATTTTAATTCAAAGAAAAAACACTTTTCCACCTCGGCAGATGCCTACGGTCCTCGCTGAATGGCAGTTTCACGCTTGAGAAAGTGCGAAAAAATGTATAAAATGTTATGCAGAGCCGTCAAATTACTGAGTACATTATGACAATTTTGTCATCAGCGTCGTACTGTGCTCCTTATGTTATCTGACCATAGGCATCTCCCTATGTCAATGAGTGTTTTTTCAATTGTAATTTTTATAGAAACGGTGTAGACGATCGATTAAAAATTTGGAGAGTGCATTAAGCATATTTCGAAGAATTTACTGTAAAAATTCGAAGCAAATGTTAACATTTCGTCATTTGTCCCGAAACTCTTTAAAGCTTCAAGTTTACCTTCAATTTGCGATACCTGCACCACACGTTGGACCTCCCTCTTCAATTTGAGTTGCCTCATGCGACGAACGAGAGTTTTGACATTTTCACAGTAGCCTAACCTCTTCAGGATCTATCTTTCAGTACGAAATCTTTTTTCTTTGCGACCAAGTGAAACTTTGTTCGCGCAATAACATTGAATTGTCATCGCATGAGGATCTGATGCAACGATTACCAGGACAACGCGTCTCCGAGACCCAAAATTACGTGCACGTCCTTGGCTAATTCGTCTATTCTTAATCGTAAGCTTTTTAGGGCTGAAGCTTCCAGGCATGTGGCTTTGGAAGACGTGAAAAGCAGTAGATAACACAATTACAAAAACAGTACGATCTCGCGTGACTTTTTTTGGTAATGGGTCTGCATAAGTTTGGGGCCCAAAAAAGGGTGACATTGAATCTTTTTTTTCCAATGAAAATTTCGGGACGACGCGTTCAGGATTTCACCCACAATTGATACATAGTCTTGCCAAATTTGAGATTTTTTTATATCGATATACAATTCCCCAAACTTACCTCGTAAATTTGGGATTGAAAAGGTCGATTTTTAATATTTTCCTCTGATGAGGGTAACAATGAATGTATTATTATTTAAACACAGTTCCGTCGTTGCTGCACGGCCAATCGGTGTACCTGGTTGTGGCAACTAGGGTCATAAGAAATGAAAAATAAAAACATTTACTTTCAACATAATAATACAAATTTTGTATGACTCATTTTTGAAGTTTTGTAAATTACGAAAATGGCAAGCTGTAGAAAAAAGTTTCATTTTCGACTAAATAAACAACTTGATTAATTTGTTATAAACAAACGGATAAACATATTTAAAAAATGTTCGGCCGTACGATAGTAGAAAATGTTGCCAACTGTGCTCTGTCCCAATTTGACGTGAATCCGACGAATATATTTTGAGATACGACCTACACCCTTTCATAAAACAATGTTTCGAGAAAAACGCGAAAAGTGATGACGTTGAAGTTTCCATCCTTGGAATGCAACGAAAATTCTTTTTTATTCCCCTGTTCTCCATTTTTACTTTCATGCAATATATTTTCCAACAGAGTTAGAGTGTAGATCTCTAACGAGGATCTTTAAAAAAGTTTAACGTAGCTTTGATCTGCGGAAAAAAATTGCGGTGAGAAAAAAAATTCCGTTTCGTTGCACCGATGCAAGCTTCAATGTCATAAAAAAGGGAAAATCGCCCCCTTCCTAAAAATCGTCATAACTCGATCAATTTATTGAATGTTCACAAAATCTTTGTCAATGTCAAGACTCCACGCTATGAAACTATCCAGAAACAAAATATATTTTCGAAATGTCGAGATTACGCAGAGCCCTTAAATACAAGCTGGACTTTGAGATCGACCCGTTTCTCGTAAACTGAATGTTTACACGGAAATAAAGTTACGTACGATCGTAATTGCACAGATTCGTAGTAAACCTTCAGTGACCGTGATTTAAACGCGCGCACGCATTCGATTCGAAGGTCCGCATCGATGTATCATGCGAATAGATCCACACGCGTGTCGCGATGGATCGCGATCCATCGGTGTTTTTCTTTTTCCAATTCGCCCAGCCGCGATACTTTTACTCCGGCGTTTAAGCGCGCAGCGAGACAACTTTGCCAAGATCATATGCAAATTGTTGTGCTTCGCTGATGTCACACGATTGTCGACTGTACATATACATATATACGTGTTTAAGAACGTTCGCGGCTTATTTGACGATAACATGATCAATGAGAGTTGCGATTCAAATTATTGCCTCCTGGACCGAGGTGTGGAAAAAAGAGAGAGTGAAAAAGAGATAGAAAGAGAGAGGCAGAGATGGAGAGGCAGAGAAAAAAAAGAGAATGAGAAATCAGAGATTAACGATAAATTGGGATGCTGCGTAGGAGTCACACGATAAACTGAATAACCGCCCTCTCTCTCTCTCTCTCTCCCCCTCTCCCGAACGCGCAGACCGAAACACCCTCGCAATCCGCCTATGTACAATATACACTCAAAATCTTATTCGTTCAGTAAAAAATATTTTGATGTCGTAGACCGAAAAAAAAACACGAAAAGATGAACACTGAATGAATTAATTTGCTCTGAAAATAGTAATTATTATTATTATTTGAGCGAATTCATTTATGTCGGTCAAATTTCGCTAAATTAGTCAAATAATAATAATAATAATAATAATAATAATAATAATAATAATAATAATAATAATAATAATAACAATAATAATAATAATAATAATAATAATAATAATAATGCAATCAATAATCTAAGCTAATAACTATCTAATAAATAATAATAAAACATAATTATTATTGTTATTATATATTCTTTATATATATGTATACAGCGAAATCATTTGTTTCGCTAAATTAATTCCCTCAAATGATAATACTAATTATTTTTATTACTATTATTATTATTATTATTTAAGCGAAACTGGTGGTTAAAGAAAAAGTCAAAAGTAATAGTATCGGATGGCAACACAAGCGGCAGTCGCGCAAACCGTAGTGATTGAAGATAATCAAGGGGAAAAAAGATTGTGTGTTAAAAATATTTTTAGCGAATTCCCAATGTTTGCCTTTCGTTTTTTGTGGTCTTAGTATAATAAATTCGTTCAAATACTAGTAATATTAATAATAATAAGGAAGTGTGCAAAAAGATGAGTAAGAAGGAAGCGGGAGAAGAAGGAGAGGGAGTGGTGGAATAAATGAAGAAAAATATATAAATGTTAGATAGTACGAAGTGCAAGAATGTGTGGCGTAGTAAATGAGCGGAGGAATACGTAAGCGGAAAGTGATTATTTTGTACAAAAAACTTTTTAAAAGTTGTGCAAAAAAAAACTCGATTTGATTGGTTGATGGTAATACTAATAATAAGTATTATTATTATTATTTTTAGTTAATTATTATCATTAGTTAATATATTGATTATTATTATTATCATTTAGCGAATTTATCCATTTCCAATAAATCACTTCCGGAAATAAGGTAACCGCAGATGACAACAATAATAGGTATGAAATTAAATACCAAGCAATGCTCGGCAAAAACTACTAGGAGCATAAAAAATAGTAGATTTTTTTTTCATTGAATTAGCAGAGATTGTAGTACTAAATCAAAATCATCAAGATTAATATTGCGAAACGAATCAACGACGAATTGATTTTATTATTAGAAGCTAATTAGCTTGTGAAATCAAGCTGGTTATTTTTGACCCCCTCCAATATGTTTGTCCCAATGTTGAGACTCGGTTGAATCACTTTCTTCCCTTTGAAAACGATAGATCCACCCCGTTTCGTCAAAATCCTCAGATCCCTCTTCAGTTTATAGTATGTATAGTAACAAATGTGCGACTACCGCTTGTTTGACAGAATAGGATAATAATGACAATAATAACAATAATAACAACAGTATCTATGATACAAATAGATAAGTAACAGTCGTATGGCTCGCAATCTCGACGTTTCCATTTACGTATATACCACGATCGATTAGACTGACTCACTTTTACCATGTGCACCCATACGCCCATGTGATTTATCCCGTTTCATACATCATGCGTGCGGGCCAATGAGTACACGTCGATTGTATTTTTATCTAACTCTTGGGTCGTTATGGCAATTGACTCGTGATAATCTACTTGCACGCATGTGACAATACTCGAGACCCAATTTTGCATCCAGTTTTCTCTGTGAGCTCCGAAATAGAGGAGGAATTGCTGGGTTGCAATTTACTTGTCTTTACTGATATTATCATCATTGTTGTTCGGGTTTGTTTGGGTTTTTGAGAGGTCTGCACAACCTTAAGGCCCGAAGATCAGGTTAATTTTCAATCCTTTTTTCGGGTAAGGATATTGGGATTACGAGGTCAGGATTTTAGATACAATTGATACACAGGCTTGGGAAGTTTGAGTTTTTTTAACTTGAAAAATATTGATGAACAATGAATTTATTGGTGTTCAAACTTTCGTATGAAGCTTGGGGACGAACATGAAATGAATTTTCAAAAAAAAAACTCTAACGTCGCGGTCGGGAGTTTACACACAATCAATACTTTTTTCAAATAGAAAAAATAGTGATAACCAATGCTGGGTTGCACCAATGCTGGGATGCTGCGTATTCATGTTCATTAATATTATTATTAATATTGTTGTTCGGGTTTGTTTGGGTTTTTAATTGGAATTTTCAATCTTTTTCAATTTTTCAATTTTAATTGGAATTCAATTTCTGGTAAGGATATTGGGATGACGAGGTCAAGACTTTAGATACAATTCATACATAGTCTTGCGAAGTTTGAGTTTAAAAAAAAATAATATTGATGAACAATGAATTTATTATTGCTCAAACTTTCGAACGAAGCGCGGGGCCCAAAATCGAATCAATTTATAATTTTTTTCTGACAAGAACATTAAAACGAAGCGGTCGGGATTTTACACACAATCAATACATAATCTTTCCAAGTTAATTTTTTTTTGAGATACAGAAATATTGATAAACAATGAAGTTATTATTATTTAAACAAAGTGCCGTCGTTGCTGCATAGCCCCTTAGTGTAGGCAATTTTGGCAATTGAAGTAATTTAAAAAGGAAAAATTAAAAAAGTGCGTTTTTGGTATAATAATGGAACTTACGTAAAGCAGGGTACTTTTATTAAATTTTGAAAATGGCAAGCTATAGACAGAAATATTAAATTTTTGACAAAAAAACGACTATAATCATTTGCTATCAACAAACGGATAATAATATTTAAAAAACATATTGATCTTCACCGTTTCATAAAACATAGTTTCGAAAAAAGAACGCAAAAGGAAAAAGTTTTCGCCGTAGCGCAGTGGGTGATCCTAAGCTTCACAAAAATCGTCATAACTCGGTCAATTTATGGAGTTTTAAAAAACACTCCATAAATTGACGTCAAGACCCTAGGTGAGAAAACTATACGATAAAAAAAAAACTTTTTTCAGCAAATCCGAGCTTCTATGGACGCCTGAATACCCCTGAAATGTTTTCATTGCGGTCAAATATGAAAAATGAAATTTGACGGAACATAAATGTACAGCGACTCGGTAACGAGATCTACTCTATCAGTATTGAATTACCCAGCGTTTTATCAACGAGATAAACATGATTGAGTCTCGTGCGGCTGGATTTAATCGATTACGGGTATGTTATTATGGTTTTTGCGGTTTTCGCCTCCACTCGTTCGTTCATGAATGAAGTATTGATCAAACAACCGTGAGATCTCGCATGCAGGGAGAGAGGGGGGGGGGAGAGAGAGAGAGAGAGCAAGGAGTCATTGAATTACCGAAAGACTCTCCCACGATGTCGTTGTTTCGTAATTGTTACAGAGATTGACGAGCGTCACGAATCGGGGGAGAAAAAAAATACGAAAAAAAGAAAAACAAAAGGGCAAAAAGAAATACTGCGCGCGTTTGAGCGCGCGTACCGCGTTTCACAGATCATTGCCGTGTGTTTGGCGAAATTAACATCGCTACTTGAATTATTCACGCAGTTTCGTTACAAAACGTGAATACAAATTCTTCGCCGTGTATACGAGACCTTGAGGGAATATCTTATAAAATTGTGGATGCAACAACGTTGAACTTTTTGACGGGAGCGCGCGGAGACGTCGGCAGAATAAAAAAAACCACAAAAATCTACCATTGAATCGCGAACGTGCGAGGCATCTGTTAGGAATCGGATCAATATGATCCGGGACGAGTTATCGTTGTGTCACGCGTACTCAACGCTATAATCAGCTCGATGGAAGAAAAAAATGTAATTGAAAAAAAAAATCGTGCTTCTCTGCAAGTGGAAATAGTAAAATGATAGCGAAAAGTAAGAAATGAATAAGATTAATGAATAAGGAATTAAGAGGCTACATCTACTTGGAGGCCCGAAAAAAATTGGCACGTTCCATTTTTTTTTTTTTTCGATGGGACACGGTTGGTGAAAAATAAACGCATTCTTTGAACACATGTATTGAAAGCCTTTTTAAAAAATCACCAAAACATACAGACGAACAAAAAAAACGGATGATGATATTTTTTTGCGTCGTTTGACGGTGGACACTCCAGCTTAAGGGGTTACCATACATTTACATCGTCAAAGTTTTCGATTTTTTGTCAATATCTGTAGTAGAACTCTTGGAGAATCTGTTCCTAAAGTTGTACAGCTCTATTCGAAGTATTTCGGTAGTTATAGGCAAAGTAAACGGAATTGATATATTGCTTTGATTTTTTTGGCAAATTTCGCCTACGAAAATCCCTCAACCGATTTGAAAAATATTTAGTTGACTTTGTTTATCCTAGAATGTAAATCTGCGAAAAAGGATTTTGAATAATAATCCAAATCTGGAAATGAAAATAGAAAAATAAAAAATATAAACTCAACAAGAACTTTCGTTGTATCTCAACAATGAAAATTTCGCCACCGTAAAAAACGACTCGCGCTGACTAAGCGATGTTGAAGTTTGCATCATTGTGATGCACTCAGAATCATTTTTCTTTTTATTTCCCCAATTTCCCTTGGCAGATTTGAGCTACGAAAACCACGCGAATGTTTTTCAGGATTCTGATTGAGCGATCTGCAACCTAAATCCGCGAAATATGTTTTTGGATAATAATGGAAATAACAAATTGAGCAAAAATTTCGTTGCATTCCAACTTTGAAAACTTCGACCCCGTCTGACTGAATTCGTGGTTGAGGACCAAGTTGAAAAAAAACTATGATTAGTTATGAGAAAATTACGAGAACGCTACGATTAATGAAAATGTTAATAAGATTATTTTTAATTCGAATTCCATCCAATAAACAAACGCTCGAAACAATCGAATATTTCAATGATTTATTATTATATTATAATTTTATATTTTTATAATTTATAATTCATTATTTTATAAATAATATTTTATAATATAATATAATATTATAATATTATAATATATAATTTACTATTTTATAAATAATATATTATTTATTATAATTTGTTGATCCAAATTATTCTCTTCTCCGTGTATGCTCGAATCATTATTACTTAGAACGATGTTATCGCAAATTACACGGGTTTATTTAGACGAGCGATAGGCCGCGCCTGATCATGAAGTCGAGATCAACGTTCCCGGAGTTCTGTCGATCTAATATTATCGTCCCGCGGTCTCTCAATTGGAGCATACTGCACACGTTGCGTACGATAGTAATTATAAACAAGCAAATGGACTATTAACGAGACAAGCTGCGTATTGCAATAAGCTCGCTTATTCTCGTTTCGCAGGTTGTCGTACATGTGTAAGACATATGCTTTTTGTTACAATAGCGGTTTGCCTTTGCGACCTCGATGTTCGACACGTACCTATGCGATAAACCTAACAGATAAGAAAAGACGTGACGTTTGAAAAAAAAACACGACTACGCGGATAGAAGAGCTAATGGAAGAGAGAAAATAACCTTCGAATTTTAGCACAGACTGCTCGTTAAAAATAAAAATTGCTTTATTTAACTGTACTTAAGGGATTAGGCTACTGCGGCGATTCGAAAATCAGGTTTATTAAATAAAATTAATTTCGGAGGAATGCGTAAGATGATTGAAAAATCTTTTGTCCATTCATTTGTATGTAGATCAACGAAGTTGTGTACTAAATTTCATTTTTAAATATTAATAATCAAAGAAGTTATAAACAATCTCGTGAAAGACCTTTGGACGTGAGTCAACGGTGTACTTGATTTTGGCCATCCGGTTGATTTGAAACAAAAAAAACAAGCTTCTTCTTACAACAGATACCATCCGCTAAGACGTGACCGAGCTTTTTTTTGTTATCGTCTTTCAATCATCAAAAAAAAGTTGAATCTTTTGTACGTTTTTTTTGTTGGAGGAAACGATACATCATTATTGTTAATAACTAATGAAAAAAATGTTAAGAAGAAAAACGTCGGTCAAGACTAAACTACCATTGAAGTGTATAAGTGTAGCAAATTTCGAGGCGATCCGTTGACTAGGTGTCGAAAAATCGTGTACACCGTTTGAAAAATCGTTCTAGCGTTATAATCATGAGTTTACCTTCAACCTGCGATTGCTGCGCCATATTTTGCACCTTCCTCGTAAATTAGAGTTGCCTCAAGCGACTGTGGACTTTTTGAAATGTTCACACTAACCTAAACCCGCCATAAGAAATTGTCGAAAAAATGGCATTTTTGATCATTCTCTCCTGTTGCCCAAAATAATAAAATTTGTGCGTACAGAAGTACTCGTTGGAGTTTTGAAAATATTTTCATGTTTTACGGGACAACTTGCGATGCAGTCGAGGCGGAAGTGAACTCATATACAGTGTCCTTAAATGGCAGGAAGTCTTACCCTGTTTGCACGAGATAAGCTCTTTCTTCCTCTCTCGCTCTTTCTCCTGCTGGAAACATTGCCAGCGAGCATGCAGGTGTGCTCACTGTACGGAAAAAAAATTCCGATTGTCATCATTCCTGTATGCAAGGGAGATCGAGAACGAATAGGAGAGGGGAGGAGCCACGTTTCACATGCACATTTATAAGTAAACTAAAAAATAAATAAATTGTAAAGTATTCCTAGGATCGTCGAATACCAAAAGAGTTAGAATAAATTTCAATAACTTCGTTCTAGTTGAAAATATAATGGTTCTTATAGATAAAACGGAATATCTAACGATACACTTTACGATTTTTTCAATATGTGGAAAATAAATTATCGCTAACGAATGCCTGAGAAGTCTCTTTCTGAAATTACTATTTTCCTTTTTCTTCTACAACTAATATTTTCTTGGATTTAATTCTAATTATTTAGAATTTACAGCTTGGAATACATGACAATTAATTTCTTCAAATTGCCTAAATATTTGGCAATTTTGGGGTAGGAAAACGATCGAGGGGTTTTTTTGCGACCCACAACCTAAATAGCCAAAAAAAATGGTCGGTAATAACAAAAGAAAATAAACGAACATATAAAAATTAAGTTTCGCTGCATTCCGCAACGATACAAATTTGAACACTATTACGGTCTGTACAATCTGTATTCATTTTTTTTCCATTGTATATTTTAACAAAGGGTCCACGAGACTGAGGAGTAATTTCTACACCAGTTAGATTTCACATAAGATCTTATCTCTTGTAGATTTTTCAACGTTTATTCCACACAAAATTCCTTCTTCCCACTGTCGAATAGTTCCCATATCAGTGTCAACGAAATTCGTTCTACTATATCTCGCTTTCTGCCGAGTACTTTTTTTCCTTTTAAAAACGATTTAAAAGAATTCTTTGAGTTTACATTGAGAACGACAAGAATCTCATGCTTCAGTCGATTTTGTTTTGGTGTCAGTACCCATTTAAATTCCCGTCGAGTTTCCTCACAAGAATGAGCGACAAAAAGGTATATCCCCAAGACCTTTTCGACGTGCACTCACATTTGTGTCCTCTTTCAAGCTCCGTAATCTTGGCCACACGAATTATGGCTCGGCTACAATCTTTTAGCTTGGCACTTTCATCTTTACTTCGTCTTCTTTCCTGTTTTCTCCTCGAGCTTCAACAATATAACGTACACGATATAAACGAGAATCTCGAGCTGTCACTTTGCTTTCTCTCATCGCACGTCTGTGTAATTAACTAACAGGTCATTGCCAGCATAAGTAATCGAAATACTTTTTTTTAATCCTCATTAGAGACGTACAACCTTACTCTATTGGAAAGTATTTTGGATGACAATGAAAATGAAGAGAAACGAAACAAAAAAAGAGAATTTTCGTTGCATTCCAATGGTGCAAACTTCAATAGCATTCAAACAAAATATTGGCACTGGTAATTATAACAGTATTTTAATCGTAAAGGGAAATAGAGAGAAAAATCCTGAGATCGATCCTTCAGAGACATGTATACGATTCACGAGTACTGAATTGTTCAAAAATAAATGATAACCTCAAATACGCAGTGCATGAAGACAGTCGTATAAAGCGGTTGGCCTACTGTAATTACCTGAAAATGAGTTATTAAAAAAAATCATTTTGCAAGAATAAAATGATCGAAAAATCGTTTCGACATTTATTTGTATGTACATTAACAAAGCTGTGTGCGAAATTTCATTAAAGAAATTTAATTTCATTAAAATTCATAAAAGAATGTACACCGTTTTGAACGACATTTTGAGAAAAACGCGTTTAAAGTTTTGAATGCGAAATTTTCCTATAAATTGTCTACTTACGTTTAATCGGCGATGCCAGGTCCATGTTTATAACCGTCTATACTATCGGATAATGCAAAAAATCGATTTTTTGAAAATCTTACACTCTTTTGATCCCTTAAATAAAAATTACAACTCCATCGATACGATGGACAAACGTTGATGATCCAAAACGCAGCGACAACAAAATCGAAAATTTATTCTTTTTAACTTTTCTTTGGCAACGGGCACACAATTGGTAACTTATTATCCGTACAAAGAATATGTGGAAAATACTTAAATTCTTACGATACGCGGTCACGTAATCACAGAGTGATAGGTACGTTCGTGAAAAATCATAGCGATCGTGCGCTTGTTTAAATTAACACGGGATTACATGAGTTACCGCGGGGTGCGAGGCCGCTTGGCTGTAAAAGGCGAGTTTCTGAGGAAAAGGAGGAACGGAGAAAAAAAAGCCACGTGAACCGAGTGCATGGCTTTACTGAACCACTCGCGCGAGAGTTTCGTTATTGCACAAGCGTTTTCTGCGATGGTTTCACAGTTAACTTACGGACGAGTAGTCTTCGCCTTAACAGCGAGACGTATTACTCTCCCAAGTTCGACATTGACAGCTTCAACGTCAAGTTAAATCGCTCTTTACCTACTTGCCGTCTCTGGTGATCTAATATAATCATATATATATATATATATATATATATATATATATATATATATATATATATATTAGGTATAGAAAAAAGAAGTCCATTATTTTTGCCTTCAATTTCATACAAAAATAATGGATTTCTTTTTACTGCACCTAATATATATATATATATATATATATATATATATATATATATATATATATATATATATTCTCCCCATATTGTGTATCTTAAGAGGTCTTGAAAATCCATTGAATATTTTATTTTTTTTGGTCGCCCTTAAAAACGAATGGCCACCTTATAATTGTCAACCTGTGTCTATTAATTCACATTGTCCCAAATTGAGGCTCTTTTCGAAAGAAGTCTAGACAGCCTATCGATACTCCCTCTGTCGATACTCGAGACACGAATATTCATCAGCCAGTCTCAATTTTTCTTGCATTTTTCGTTTTCGTAAAAAAACTAACCAACTATTCGCCAAAGAACGCAAATTATTTTTCCAAATAGACGATAAACACAAGTAGATGTTCACAACGTCGATGAAAAAAAAATGCTTTCAAGCGATTTTCAGATTCATAGCGAATGTCTCGTTCGAAAAGTATCATTATTATTTTTAGTCATTGTACTTTGCTAGTAGGTTGAGAAAGATGACGCAACAAAAAATTTGGAAAAATGGCACCGCTGGCAGGACGGGGTATTGAATTTTCTTTGGAAATACAAGTCCTGTATTGACACCCTGTGCATAAACGCAACGAGCATGCGTGCCAGTTGCACTTAGCCTGTCATTGGTTTTGCTACTAACGCAAGAAAACGAATTCTTTCTTGTAACTTTGCATCATCGTGCTCGCTAAAGGATGACGTCGGGATGTGTTCTCATCGTCCGTTACTTACCTGAGAAAATTATCGTATGGGGCAATCCAATCGGAATCGAACAATCGAAATCAGTGAACTAATAAGGAAAAAAATGAAAAAAAATAAACGATAAATCCAAACACAACATGTCATCGATGCTAAAAAAAAAGATTTATGTATATAAATCGACATTGGCATTGCGCTCATTTCACAAAATGTTTACTTCTCTTTCAGACAAGTTTTATCGAACAAGGATGAAGTTAAAAATAAAACAGCGAAATCGTAGGCAGAGTCGACTTTAAATTCCCCATATAAAGGTGTAAATCGCGTAGTCTCGGATGTCTCGCGTTTACTTCGATCATTAGCAGCTATTAACTCGAACGCATACTCAAAATGCTATATGTATTCGTGCTTTCACAATCAGCTGCGATTTGACGAAACAATTATATACTTGATCGCGCAAAGTCCGCTGTAACGAGAACAAACAAAAAAATCATGACTCGATGCGCATACGCGATGGCGTTGACGTTTGCAGAGTTGGAAAGCGACGTAAATGCTTTTTCGTTCTACTTTTGTACTTTCCTTATTATCTACTATCTTATTATCTCATCTATGCGTTATCATATTATCTTATACATAATGTTATTATCTCGTCCATCATCGTATTATCTCATCTATCCGTTATCTTATTACCTTGTCCATCATCTCATTATCTCGTCTATCCGTTATCTTATTATCTTGTCCGTTATCTTTTTATGTCATCGATTAACTTACTAACTTATCCATCATATTATTATCGCATCTATTATTTTATCTTATTATATTATTATCTCGTCAATGTTATTTTATTATCCGATCCATTATCTTATTACCTTATTGTTTTATCTACTATCTTATCACCTCACCTATGTTATCTCTATGAAGGCGACATAAATCCTTTTTCGTTCTATTTTTGTACTGTTTTTATTATCCATTATCTTATTATCCCATCTATCCGTTATCTTATCATCTTGTTCGTTATCTTATTATCTCATCTATCCGTTATCTCATCATCTTATTCATTATCTTATTATCTCATCCATCCGTTATCTTATTTTCTTATTCATCATCTTATTATCTCATCTATCCTTTATCTTATTATTTTATCTTTTATCTTATTAGACTATTATCTCATCTATCTCTTACTATCTTATCATCTTATCTCTTATTGTCCAAATTCTTCCATCACAGAACTCTGATAAAGATCCTCAAGAAGGTTCGAGCAAGTTTCGCAGCCCGAATCTATAAAAACAATTGGGAAATTCGAAAAAAATCATGTTCATCGCATTCCAACGATGCAAACTTGAACGTCATCGTGACTCTCCCTCCCGAGGCTCAGAGCTTTGTTGGGAGGAATGTGAGACACCCGTGTCGTCGAAATGCTTTGACGCGCCGACGCGTTTTGATAAATTCCCCGATAAGCCGCGCTTGATCTCGATGAGCGACGAAGGGACAGAAAAATACGGCTCGCGATGACAACGACGTCCGATCAACCGCGATCACTATTACTGACAAACGCGTTACTGAAATCTTTCCCTTGCTCCCCGATTGGTTAGAATAATCGCTGTCTAAATTGAGAGAGTAGGCATTTTCGCAGAACTGGAAAATGACTACCTTTGCTACTCTCATTCCCACGTCGCTGTAACACGATTTGTCGATGCATTTCTTTTAAGAGATTTTCATAAACTTTTATCTTTAGAAAAATGTTTTTCATTGCATAGTTATAGTCTAGGGTCTTAACTTTGGTTTACAACAATTTTTTTTTTAATTCGATAAATTGACCGAGTTATGACTACTTAAGTGAGGCGTCACTTAAGCAGTCATAACCCCCACTGTGCTACGGTTAACTTTTTTCTATTGCCTTCGAAACTATTCGTCCGATTCACTTGAAATTCGGACAGAGCATAGTTTACAACATTTTCTATCGTATGACCTGATGATTTTTCGATACGTTCATCCATTTGTTGACACCAAATAACCACAGTTGTTTTTTGGTGGAAAATCGAACTTTTCGGGAATATTACGATATCTGAGGCCCCTAATCCTGACCACGCAGCCTTCATATTTCACCTAAAATAAGACTTCTTTCAAGAGTGGTAAAAATCTAAATTCGACCCTTAAGGATGTTGAGTCCCAAATCGCAAATGATGATAAAATTCTGAAAATTTGGTATGTTTTTGTATAAAGTATTTCAGAGGTCGTGTAAAAATTTCACAATTAGGAAGCTCGTTATTGAACAATTAACATTCACAAATTAAATGTTGTTTTATGGAAACTGATGTAACTTTGCAATAAGTTTTTTTTTGACCTCTCAATTTTATAATATCTACAATATACTGAAAGCAACGGAAACAAAACGAAGTTTATTGATAATTTTTTTTAAATTTCTTTTAAAAATTGTTCTTAACAAAATGTTAATTTTTTAATAACGAGCTTCCTAATCGTCGTGAAATTTTAACACGACGTCTTAAATACTTCATACAAAAACATACCAAATTTTCAGAATTTTCTTATCATTTTTTATTTCAACCCTTAAGGAGGTTGAAGTAATGATGATAGAATTCTGAAAATTTGGTATGTTTTTACATGAAGTATTCAGGAGGTCGTGTAAAAATGTCATGACGATTAAGGAGCTATTTATTGAACAATGTACATTAACATGTTTCATAGGGACTCAACATCCTTAAGGGGGTGAAACAGGGGTTGTAAAGTTTGAACGAGACAACATATTTTTTGTAAGATTTGCTTGAAACTTAGCGTAAATACTCTACAATACAAATAATTAAACATGTATTTCACCGATTTCCAAAATTTAACCTTTAAGGGGGTTAAACGGGAGTGTTAACGTTTGTATGAGAAAACATATTTTTTGCCAGTTTACTCGAAACTTCACAAATATATTTTATACATAACATTATATGTTTTCCTCGCTGTGCGGTGCGTGTAGACAGTCAAGCAGTACGTTTAACCCCTTAACTGTGTTTGTTTGGGTTGGGATAAATACACCAAACAAACCCAAACAAATACATGTTTAATTATTCGTATTGGAGTGTGTTTATACCAAGTTTCAAGTAAATCTGACCAAAAAGTATTTTGTCTCGTATAAACTTTGAAAACCCCGTTTTACCGCCTTAAGGGTCAAATTTCGATTTTTACCACTTTTGAAAAGTCTTATTTTGGATCGAACATGAAGACTGCGTGGTCAGAATTAGTGACCACAGATATCGTAATATCGCCAACTTTTTTTCTACAGATTGCCTCTTTCGAAATTTGGAAAATTTCGGAAAAGTATCCGATTGTACAAAAGCTTCATTATTATACTAAAAGTTTTTATTTTCCATTCCAAATGATCCTAGTCGGCACCGATTAGCCATGAAGCAACGGCGGCACTTTGTTTAAATAATAACTTCGTTGTTTATCAATATTTTTCAATAAAGAAACATCTCAAACTTCGCAAGACTATTTATTAATTGCGTAAAAAATTCCGAACCCGTCATCCCAATATGCCTGTCAGAAAAAAAATATTGAAAATCGCCCTGATTTTGGACCCCGAGCTTACTGTCAATTACGCTAAAAATTCGGACTACTTTGTGGTATCAAAGTCGATCCCGGAAATATCAAGGATGTGAACACGACCTATAACACGTGATATATCGTTGCTTTTTTCTTATTCTCGCTGCGAGACTCCCGAGGTCTTTCTCACCGTTGAGAGACACGAAAGAGCGACAGGGAAAAGTAGTTCGAGAGGTACGAGTGATTTAAAGCTTTTGCAGAGCTCGGCAACCGCGAGGGAGAGCGAAAGATGAGAAAGAGCCCGGAAACTCCTACGTCCGAGATTCTCCTTCGTCTCTTTACGCGTATATATATAAATATATACATACATACATATATATATATATATATATATATATATATATATATATATATATATTTGAGCCGCGGTTGACGCCGAGAACCACGCGGGTATGGGGAAAACGTGCTAAAAACGAGTTCGTAAGAATCTCACCGGAACGACGACTTGCCGCCCCCCCTCTCTCGACGAGATCGAGAAGGGCCCGAGAGTGCGAAGGTACAAATGTTTTCTGGCCCGCAGAACGAAGATGTACGAGCAACAATGGAATAACCGACGATTTTAAACTACCAGCGTCTTCCGAAAGTTTGGATTGTAGAATAAATAACATTTCCGAGGAGGCGTTAAACGGAAGAAAGTGGCAATAAAAAAAGCATTAGCTACAGGGACGTTGAAACGATCGAAGCGACTTTGTCGGTTTTTGGCCCTTTGGTTTGTTATATTAATAATAATTCATAATTAAAAAACGGGATAAGGGTAGGGAAGTAAAAAGGGGAAGGTACCCGTACAGGGGGAACGTTAAAAAAAAATTGAATAAGATACTAGTTATTCGTTATAATACGTTTGTTTACATTTTCTACTTTCATCGTAATTAATATAATAATACGATAATTCGTCCTTCGACTGGTACTACTTATCCACGATGGTTTCGTCCATAGAACGATTATTCAATATTCTAATTTTTGGGCAGGTTTTCTTACTCGCATTTTATTAGTTTTTGAAAATACTATTCGTATTGTACGTATTATTTGTGCTTTTTCGTGTTTTACGTATTATACGTAATTTTAAAAATTGTTTCTCGTATTTTATTCGATAAACAAAAATTATTCGTATTATTTGTATTATACGAATATTTTATTCGTATGTTACATACTATAACTAAAATATGATATATTTTAACATACGAATATTACTAACGTGCTATAACTATTATATTTCAGATTACTACCATAACTATAACTTTTTTTTATACTGTAGCTATAATAGTCCATACTGCAGACTATAATATATATAATATAATATAATAGAATAGTCTATACTGTAGACTATAATATAATATAACATAATAGTCTATACTGCATACTAATTACTCTATTTTAGATTTAGAATATATAATATTTCGTTAGATTTTCTGTCTAACGAAAATATTATATATTCGTATGTGACGTACTAATTATAATACATAATATTTATATGTATTATAATGTATTATAATATACAAATAATAACAATATTATAATATACATATAATATTATAATGTATTATAATACTAATTATAATACATAATATATGTGACGTACTAAAATTATAATACATAATATTTCAATTTTTACTTGTATTTACGTATTTTTGATAATATTTTAATTTTACTCCTATTTTACGTACTATACGTTATATTTTCATTTCGATTCGTATAAAAAAATGTATTCGTATTATACGACTATTTAATTCGTTTAATTTTTGCTCGTAATTATTAAGCATATTTCAACTTTTACGCGTATAGTAATCTTCCCTCGTACACAATTATTAAAAAATAATTAAACGACCATCGTAGAATAATCGATCGTAGGTTGTCTCGAAGCTCGATAAAGAAAAACACGGGAATATATATTTATACTCGCTCCTTTCCAGCTATTATTATCCAATCAACGAACGACAGCGAAATGCTCTTACGCACTACGTATCTTCGCGAGATGCAAAACGCGTTTCGCGGTCGTTTATTATGACGTACATCGTTTATCGCGAAATCGCGCCGATACGGAGTTGACGAACGAGCAAAAATGTATATCGCACTACCTGAAGTGCGTTAAGGGGGTCACTGTATATTTATCATTTCCTACGGAGCTACAGATTACTCGTGCACGTGTTTACGTGGCACAGAAGTTTAAAAAAAACGTCCGTTTGAAGGAGCGTGGGCGAAACTACTCAAGAGTACACGTACGTGTATATATGAGGCCCACGTGAGGCCAGAAAGGGGCCCACACACCCGTTCACCTCTTTATATTTCGCACACGGTCACGTTCGGTATCGATGACGCTCAGCTTCGTTAATTTATTATTATTTCTCACATTATTGTTATTACGGTATGAATACCTTGTGCACGCATATTACGAGAGAAAATATGAACGCCCACGCGAAGGAAGAAGGAAAAAAAAAGACAAAACAGCGTTACTTTGAGGACCGCGTTGCATCAGTTCTTCTCGAGCTACATTACGGTAGTGAAACATTTTTTGGTAGTGTCAAGAAAGATTTCACCATTTTTTTTTTCGTCGCAAGAATGCGTGATACAAATTTATTATTTATTTGATTTTATTTATACGAGCATTATCTTCGTACTTTCGAAAACGCATTATCGTCTTGCCACCAGCATTTATTTATAGCATGAGCATTATACAGAGAAAAAAAGTTATCTTCGTTATTATTATTTTCGCCAGTATCAACATTATTGTCATTATTATTGTTCCCAAACGTCAATTACTGAATGCCCGATGAAGATTACTTTATTATTCATTTTCTTTACATTTTATAAGAATCATTGTACTATTATTATTTCTTTCTTTATTATTATAATAATTGTTACGTTTTCTTTACTATTATTATCTTTTATTTATTATTATTATTATTGTTGTTGTTATTATTATTATATTGATATATTTGCTATTGTAATTACTGCTAGTACATGCTTGAACCGACCGTCAAGCATGCTTCAGTCACAACGAACTTGACCGTTTAACGACGAGTCGAATACCAATTAAGATATTATGAATTTTCAACATCCGTGCGTAAGTTTCGATTTTCTTTGGAGCCGAAGGAGCCAATGCTGAGCTACAGGTTTCAACGTGAGAACGACTGCCCAGTAGTAAATACGTCTTACGTGCATTCATGGTCGAGGTGTACAGTAAGAAAAACGTGCACCGCATAGACAATTAAACAGAAAAATCGTTCGACGTGCGACGCGACGATGACAATGGTATTGATGAATTATTAGGGATTCGTAGATTGGGATTTTTTCAAGTTGGCTGTGAAGAATTTCTCAGGACCGAGGAAATAAGAAAAATAACGATGTTGGGACATGTGTTTCGTGACGAAACAAAAAATAAGCATTTCCGCAAGCAGGTTTGGGTAACTCAAAGGGTTGGGCTACTGTGACGAGCCGAAAATCATTGTTATATAGAAAAAAATTCGTTTCGACGAAATAAATAAGATTGGAAAATCGTTTGGACATTTACTTGTATGGACATTAAAAAAGTTGTATACCAAATTTTTTATCGAAATATTCATAATTGAAGAAGGTTTATACCTTCTTCAATTATGAATATTTTCATATGAAATTTGGTCTCTAAGCAATCTCGTGAAGGACCTTTAAGGATGTATTGCCCGTACATTCCATACCAAAAGTGAGTTTCGGTGAGAATTTTGAGTACTTTGCGATAACATTAAATTCTGAAAAGAATCAACTGTATTGAAGATGCTAAAAACATTGGTTTTGAATAATAAGAATGCCAAAAATTTGTTCAAAAAATCTCCGGTAATTTTTGGTTGCAATGGTTTTTTTGGTTGCAAGGGTTTTTTTGCAAATTGAAGTCGTAAATCTCTAATAAGAATTCCTAAAAACGTTTGAGTGAAGGTAAGATAACGTTTAATAAGGAATTTTCACAGTAGCCTAACCCCTTAACAAAGCTCCAAACGTTGAGTAATACTTTTAACAGTTTCATAATAATTATCTTTTCATGCGGGAAAAACCTCAATATTCGGACGCGAAATATTATAATAGGTCGCTAGGGCGTTCGCGAAAAATTCTTCGAAAACAATTGCCCGAATGACAATTTCTCTTATACAATTTTTCGAAAGCAATTTTCCGAAAGAATTATTTCCCGAGTGTAGCTGATCGAGCGGACAGTTTCTCGTACAAAATATTTTCCGAATGAATAATTTCCCGAATAGACAATTTCCCAAATGGAGAAATGTTCTCGGGGTGAACGATCAAGTTATAAATAAATTGAATAACTTCAATTTTGAATAATTAATATGTGCGATAACATTGCATCATTAATCGAGGCAAATGTTTTGTGGAGCGCATTTTGAACGTTGGCCAATCGCACGATTAATTTCGCTGCATGATTTTGCATTAAAAATCTTGCGAGTTTTTTCAGTTTGGCTCATTGAAAAAAAAAAACTTGATGGAACGTTAAATTATACTTTCGATTATAAAAGTGTGCATGTTAGTTGAAATACTAATTTAATAATAACTGAATAATTAAACTATTACAAAATTATAAAATTATTACATTCATTATTCAATTCAAATTGAGTTTGTTTGGGAAACGTTCAGTCGGCTAATTGTCCATTCGAGGTATTCTTCATTCGGGAAAATGTCCTTTTGGGTATTTGTCCATTCGGTATATTGTATTCGAGAAATTGTTCATTTCGCAAATTCTTTTCGAGGAATTGTTCTTTCGGGATGTTGTATTCGAGAAATTGTTCATTTCTCAAATTGTTTATTCGGTAAATTGTTTTCGCGGAATTGTTCTTCCGGCAAATTGTCATTTGGGCGATTGTTTTTCGAGAAACTTTTTGCAAAGCCGCTGTTGGTCAAACGACCGATCGTAATGATTAATGAAAGTGTCGTATTTCCATAGAATGATACTTTTTCAAATGATTCACGCAATACGATTTTTCGCACCCGGTCGTCAGTCATTCCGCGTCGAAGACGCCTCACCAAGATGAAACTTGCTTCACGCTCCAAGTGACGATCCCTAAACAACTAATCTCGATCTGCTCGGAAAAAATTTTCACGAAACTTGGCGAGGTATTTTCGAAACGTTGGGGCTGGTTTTTTAGGGGGCAGTGAGGATGGGGGAGGTGGCAAAGTCAATAACGAATGGACACGTTCTCTCTGGACCCGACGAATGTTTCCGGTCAAAGTCGGAGCAGACTGAGACAATTGGTACACCTCACTAAATTTAGACGAACCCTGCAGGGTGCATCGTAACGAGCCTCATCTCTGTCTCTCTTTCTCTCTCTAGCTCTCGTGTTCACAATCCCTGGATAAAATGTAGAGACAAGAGAAAATCCCAAGAGGCCACGAGGTGACGAAAATACGACGGATCGTTTTTCTTTTTCTATCGTTTCCGATTTTTTCCGACGATTTTTCGAGAGCGAGAGATGCCACGAAAAAAATGGACCAGTTTAGAAAAGTAATTAACGAGTTTGGTCGCCAGAGCGCCATCTATGCACGAAACTTTTTCGGCCGGGCCAGAAAAATTCATAAAGCTCCCGCGTATTTGACGAGATTTATTTTTACCCGCTAATTCATAATAACGGGTAGCGTCGACTTTCGACGACGACGACGAAGCGATTTTTAACTTGCTCCTCTCTTTCTCGCCGCCAAGATTCAAATTGATGAGACGTATTCCGGGAGTCTCGGTTATACGTTTCAAAGAGGAAGAAAAAAGAAACGAAACGAGTCATCCTCTGACTCGACGGTGTCGGAAACTTTTCAAAGCGACTCGTTCCGAGGACTCGGAGAAAAAAAGGAACACTTTTCCCCGCTGGAACGCGTGGAAAAACTGTCGTTTTTTTCGTCGCTCAGTATTCCAAAGACCTTTTCGTGCCGGGGCTTGAGCGTTCGCGCGATTTTTTCCACTTCCTCCCCTCCGGGACTTAATTTTGTTTTCACACTATTTTCGTGCGCGTGTCGCTCAAAAATCTCCGGACCGTCACGTTCGGAGTGCACGAGGGGGAGAGTCACGTAATGAAAATATACAAGGGGGACGGGGTAAGGCTCGGTGCCCGTCGTATAATTTAATCGGCCGAAGTAATTGTTTTCCGCCGCGTATTGTTTCGTCTGTGCGACGATTTCGCGAATGCATCGAAAGCGGAATTTCTTCAAGGAAATATTCGCGAGTGGAGCGTGTCGCTGTTAAAAATCAGCAGAGAAAATCCGCACTTTAAACATCGAACAATTATTACACCGTGAAATTACTCGGATATATTAAAATCGAATTTTAACGAATCAAATTTTTTGTTTAGTGATTTCCGCATTTCTCTTCCGTGAACGCAATTTCATTTTCCGACGAATTTTGTCCATGCTGAGACAAGCATGACGAAGCATTGAAGACTATTGGACGCGTGGTTTTTTTTCTCGGCGCAAAAACCGTCATAAGAAGGAAAACCACCCCTCAAAGAAAAGCATGTCATCTTTTAATTTAATTTTTCTTCAGTACTTCTATAGTGGATTTTTCATCGCTTTACAGTAAAACAATTCTGGTTTTTGTTTGATTCGGAACGGTGAATTGCTTGTGGGTGAAACCGAAAAATCAGCCCTTAAGGGGTTACCCCCACTTGCGATTTTGAAAAAATCGATTTTTTTTATTGCCTTTTTTTGAAGTATAAGTATCTGAGAATATGTCCTGAAAATTTCACGTCGATCCGAACAAAATTGACTGAGATATGAGCGTTGAAAGAGAAGAATCCGTTGTGTAAACGACCGGCTAATTGAAACTTTAAACGCGTTTTTCTCAAAACGGCATTTCTGAAGTCGGTGACCAAGATTACTCGAACACTAATGAACCGATCTTCTTGAAATTTTGCAGGCTTATTTAATACATAAAAATGTAGTCTTTAATCGTTCGATTTTTTTTTTTCGAAAAAATGGCCGTTTTATAGCCAAAAACGGCCGTTTTTTTTCGTTAAAATCGAACCATTAACTTTGACTGTCCGCCATTTTGTGAAAAATGAATATTTTTTAAAATCCTTCGATTAAAGACTAGTTTATACTTATATTTGACTAAAACCATCCGCATTTTTTTTTTCAGATGATCCACTTCTCCGCAATGTTGGTCACCGCAAACCGTGTATATAAAAACATTATTTCATTGACGGCCATTTGCCACTAAACGATGTAATATTTTTCAATAAAAAAATTACTGAAAGTTCTTCAAGATGTGTTCTTTAAGATGGCATATTGATCGATTAAAAAAGTTTTGTAGTTTTCTTTAAAAAAATTCATGAAAAAGGCCTTTTTTTACGCTACAAGTGGGGGTAAAGCCTTAATTTTTCTTCAGTACTTCTATAGTGGATTTTTCATCGCTTGACAGTAAAACAATTCTGGTTTTTGTTTGATTCGGATCGGTGGACTGCTTGTGGGTGAAACCGAAAAATCAGCCCTCAACCCGTCTTTCTTTGAGGGATAGTTTCCCCCCTTAAAACCGTTTGCCCGCCGATAAAAAAAAATAAGTGTCTAATAATTTTGTATGCCCTATGACATCTATGAGTTTCCACGAAATCGAAGACGGAAACGGAAAGGGGAGATACCTTTAGGCGAGGAAAAATGGCTAATTTTCATAATTTTTGCTTAAGGGACATTTCGAGAAAAACACGTCCGCGCCAGGTCTTACGCAGCTGGTCAAATTACTTTTTCTCGAAAAGCTGTAGCAACCGGAACATTCGAATTTCGCCCCAAAAATTGAACAGCATGTTTATATAACTGTCTATACTATCGGATGATGCGAAAAAATCAATCTTTTGAAAATTTTACACTGTGATAGAAAAAGGAAATATTTCTTCACCATTTTTTAGACTTATGGTATGTTTCGTTACTACTTTTGGCCGCTACATGGTATTTTTTATTAGTGCAAAAAAATGGCGGAAGTATGGCACGGTCTTTTTATTTCATTAACACTCATGCGCAGAATATGAACCAAGAAAAAGTTAGGATTGTTGAAAATTCATGAAAGGCTACCCTTTCATGAATTTTCAACAATTCTAACTTTTTCTTGGTTCATATTCTGTGACAAATAACTTCTTGGCGTGACAAATAACTTCATCAATTTTCACTCGATTTACTTCAAATTCAAAAATTACGTTCCTAATTGCATTTCGCAGAAAAGTACGTACGGAATTTCTGATTAATCGAAAACTTTTCATTTTATGAGCACTTTATGAGCAATTATAACGAAATTTTTCACTGAAAATGCATTTTTTAAGTTCAAATACTCACAACTTTTGAATAAAGAATTCCAATGTAGATTGACGAGAATTTTTGATTTTTGTTGTGGGTAAAAAATTGTGGATGCTAAATGTCACGCCGCGGAGCACCTAAAAAAAGATAAAAGAAAATAGTAGTCGGCCATTTTGTACGTCGAAAAAAAAAATATATTTTCTAACAGCTCGATATTCATACTAAATAGATGAGTAATTAATTTTATGAGTGAATCACTTTTTCATACGAAAAAAAATTGTTAAATTCGTACATGATTTTATACCCGTTACTGTGGCCTAAGGCCTTAAGGATTTTTGTAGGCACGATTTACCGAAAGAAATTCGCAAATATGAATTTTCGTTGCACTGCAAGGATGCAAACTTCAACCTCATACAGAATCACTGTGAACAACACTTCGGGGAGGCCTCTCTAGAGGAACTGAAAGCGGTAAGGTTGGAGTAGAAGGTGGAGTAGATGTTAAAGAAGAGGGATCGCAAAAGTCCTCAAGGGTGTACGAAAGGATATCGCAAATAATAATAATAATATAAATAATAACGACAATAATAATCGAGCCTAACCCACTATAAATGTTGCCCTGTGCAAACTGAGGAAGTGCGTTGCCCGAAGCAATCAAATCTTATAAAAATAGAAATAATAGTAACAATAGTATATGAGCAAGTATTTTTAAATAAAAAGGGACTCTCAAAATAGTATGAAAAAACAGGTGGCTCGATATTACGTTTTTGCTGCACACTCATCGAAAGCTTCGATAATCCGTTATCAGGTTCTCGCTATGTGGGTTCTTATCTACGAGCTATGAAACAGGTTCCATCGATCTGACGTTTCATATCGTAAGATTTGCTCGTGTAACGAGCCCCGGGCTTTTATACAGTGCTGCAGAACTCTTTCGCGGGACGCAGAAAAAGTTTATCCGTTTAGTGTAGTGTGTCAATTTTATTTTACGATCGGTGCGAGAGTATCGACGTTGAACAGTGTGAGGATATTTCGAAACGTTTTACCTCCCATTTAGGAAGAGACCGAACGTCCTTCTCTCACTTTTGGTTCTATAAATTTCACGAGGGAACTTTATAGAATCATATTTACTCTCGATTCTTCTCCATCCATATCCATGACGCACGAAGTCTAACTTCGCCTAGGTGAAAACCGAGGGAAAATGGGGAAATTTCGATATCAAAGTTAAAAAAAAAAAATATGATTTTAATTGTTATTATTTTCATTTAAGTTACTTTAACTGATTTTTTTAAATTAAGTATAACAGCCTCACAATGTTTTTACCTACATTAAATATTTCCGAAGTGTCAACTTATTTATCCACGAGTGTGGAATCAGAAAGGGCCTATTCTTCCGCGATTTACACCTGCAATAAGATAGGGTCGTCTCTGAAAAACGAAACTTTAGGTGCCTTCTGTTTTATGCGGTCATTGTTTCAACAATTTTCAATCTTGTTAATTAAAGTCACCATGTTGGTGTTGTAAAAAGTGCACGGAAACGAGTAAAGTCGTGAAAAATGGTATTTAAGGCGGTTGAGTCCCAAATCGTAAATGATAATAAAATTCTGAAAATTTGGTTCATTTTGGCATGAAGTATTTCAGAGGTCATGTAAAAATTTCACGACAATTAGGAAGCGCGTTATTGAACAATTAACATTCACAAATTAAATGTTGCCTTATGGAAACTGATGTAACTTTGCAATAAGTTTTTTTTTAATCTCTCAATTTTGTAATATCTACAATATACTGAAAGCAACGGAAACAAAACGAAGTTTATTGATACATTTTTTTTCAATTTCTTTTAAAAATTGTTCTTAACAAAATGTTAATTTTTTAATAACGAGCTTCTTCATCGTCGTGAAATTTTAACACGACCTCTTAAATACTTCATACAAAAACATACTAAATTTTCAGAATTTTCTTATCATTTTTTATTTCAACCCCTAAGGAGGTTGAAGTAATGATGATAGAATTCTGAAAATTTGGTATGTTTTTACATGAAGTATTCAGGAGGTCGTGTAAAAATTTCATGACGATTAAGAAGCTATTTATTGAACAATTAACATTAATTTGTTTCATAGGGTCTCAACGTCCTTAAAAAAAATCATAACTCCGTTAATTTTATAGATAATTAAGTCAATTTTTCAGGGAAGTGCTCCCACATATAGTAGTTTCATTTGAAAAATAGTGCAATATTGGGTGTTTAAAAACGCAAAGAGGATCCTTCGAACTATAACTGAGGGTGGGGGGAACTCGGGCTATAGGCTCTAACTGTTTCAAATTTAGCTCACAAGTTGACGTTGGGGTCCACTGGACCCCAGGTGTACGAGAAGGGTTAAGGGGGGATTGTCTTTTTTTTCGCAAAATTTACCGCTTTTTGGGAATTTTTTTGTGAAGAAAGTATACAACGGAAAACTTGTGAAACTTGGCATATAGTTTTATTGATCTGTTTACTACATACAAAAAAAATTTTAAACAATTTCATAAAAAAATCCGCCTCCCATCCTCCTCGACGCGCGATGGTCCTTTTTTGATGGTGTGCACGATTACAGCCTTCACGTTCATCCTGCAACAAAAACCCAAAAAGCATTTTACTTTAGACACATATAGCTATCGTTCGATGAAGGGGAAAAAAAATTGACGATTTGGTGACGTTTTGAACTTGCAGTATCGATTTTTCGAAAAAAATTGATCGATTTTTTGTTATAAATGAGAAACTATTAAACGTATTGCTTTTTTGCTTCATCAAACGATAAAAGGATGTCAGCTGAGCATTCTGTCCAAATTTGAAGGCAATCGGTTGAATAGTTTTTGAGAAATCGTGCACACCATCAAAAAAGGACCATCGCGCGTCGAGGGGGGTGGGAGGCGGATTTGTTGATGAAATTGTTTAAAAATTTTTTTGTATGTAGTAAACAGATCAATAAAACTATATGCCAAGTTTCACAAGTTTTCCGTTGAATACTTTCTTCACAAAAGAATTCCCAAAAAGCGGTAAATTTTGCGAAAAAAAAGACAATCCCCCCTTAAAGGATCATCAGTGTCAAATTTTCAAAAAATCGATTTTTTTTGCGCTATCCGATAGTATAGACGTGCTGTTCGATGTTTAGTACGAAAATTGAATTATTTCGGTTGCCACAGCCTTTTCGAAAAAGGGATTCCTCCAGCTGCGTGAGACCTGGCGCAAACAGACGCGTTTTTCTCGAAATGATTTTCAAAAAGGTGTACACTCTCAAAGGAAGAGTTTTCAAACTATCCGTCTCAAATTTTGACACATCATTCTCCACGCCTTTCTTTATCTTGCTATGGAAGCTTTTTTTAATCTTCATATTTTTTTAACGAAAAACTGACGAAAAAATAAGCTTAATTCGATATATTTTTTCAAACCACCGCCATTTTGTCAATTTTTTTTATAAATAGAAACCTCCATCCCAAGATAGCGGGTTTCATACTGATTGATAATCTTTTACAAATTTTGTTTCAGAAAATATTTACGGCCACAACGGTGTACACCGTAAGGACTTCATTTTTCGATATTCTCAATCGTAAAAAAATAAAAGAAATAAAAACACACGATTAAAAATTTATTTTCTGTTCTTCACGAGTGCTTTGATTTGACATTTAAAATATCGGACTGATTGGTGTATTTTAATCATCAAAAAAGAATCGCGATAATAAGCTACTTTTCGACCCGTTACACTGCAATGATGGCTTGAAGAGATAAATCGGGATTTTTGGAACCACGAGGGTTGAGGGCAATTGGAAAATTAACCCTTGAAATGAGGGAGTTAATTGGTCGTGGAGAGAGTCGGTGAGAGAATTCGACCAAGGGGGACGAGAATTCGAGCGACAAAAAGGAAGCTGGAGTGAAAAGAAAAATATGGGAAAAATAGCGGTACGAGAGAAGCACAGGATAGAATTCTCTCTCCCTCTCTCTCTCTCTCTCTCTCTCTCTCTCTCTCTCTCTCTCTCTCGATGACGAATAAGTGAGCAAAAGCGTTGCACCGTCGTCAGACCAGAAATCCGGGCACTACGAAATTAGACATTGGTTCTCGTACGAGTGCGAGAGTGTCATAGCCCGTGGAAAATACGACGCTTGGCAATCGTTAAAGACAACGTACCCAGCGAGAAATAGACTCGTGTATCCTGCATGAAAGTTGACCGATGAAAAATAAACAATTATGATAATCTTATTGCACAGGCGGAGCTATAAATAAGGACCGAGACAATTTTATACAGAAGATCATCATTGATAAGCGCATCAACTTTCTGTAATTAATTATGCTCGTTGGCACTCGATTTATGGGGGAACGTTTGTTTTATGTTGCAGAGTAATAATGTGGCGTTGATTCCAGAAACGAGTGAGCGCAAGGAGAATCTGATCTAGGACTCGGAAAGAATGGCGTTGACCGTATCCTCACCCCGCGTTTTCAACGGAAACGGTCAGTGTACCTCCTAAATTGAGGGGTTGAACTACTGCGGCGGGTCGAAAATCGGGGTTATCAAGAAAAATTAATTATCAAGCATTAAATACGATGATTGGAAAATCGTTTGGACAATTATTTTTATGTAGATGAAAAAAATTGTGTAAAAAATTTCACGAAAAAAATATTAACAATTAAAGAATTTATCAACAAAGGCGGGCAAAGTAAATCCAAAAATGAACTTCGTTAATCTCTTTTACGCTACTCAAAAAGTTACCTTCGTTAATCGTTAAGGTAGTCCTATCGCCTCACATTAGCCATACCACTGATCATACTTGAGACCTGTACAATTTATATTTTTAACAAAAGCAAAAAAAATAATTTGCAATAACTGAAATTTTCCATTTGTAAACCGTTTAATGAACGTTCACATTTAATTGGAAAAATGAAAAGATAGCTATTCCAACGATTCGGGAAATATTTCTAGGTTTGATATTTGGCAACATTGAAATTCAAGCAAGTGGTAATAAATCCAATACCGGAAGTTCAAGTTAAACTTGATATCACATGAAAATTAGGTCAATAAGCGTATTTTTTTCTGAGAGCATTGAATTACTACAAGTGTTAAGTATGTAAATTTGATTATTTTTAAGAATCTGTCGGATTCTCACTATTGTATACACTTTCGGAGCGACCGGAAATTGGGTTTTTGTATGTCGTCTCGGAATTCCTTCACAAAAGTACTAATTTATATATTTTTTTTCTCTGTAATAAGGTCGATAACCGACCCTGAAATTTTACAGAGACGATTATCGATATATTTAGTGAAGCTCAAAAAAAAATGGGGGTACTTCCGAAAAGCGCATACCGCCGATCGATCTGAAATTTGGTATAATAACCTATTTTGACCTCCGTATCACGAATATCGTAACGAAAATTGGCGCAAACGCCATTTTGTTTGGGGTTGTTTGGGTTAGAACCGAAACAAACCCAAACCCAAGAACAAAAACCCAAACCCCAAAAAACAAACCCAAACCCAAACAAACGCAAACAAACACACACACATCGGAGAGGATTTTGAGTTGTTAAAAATGTAGGAGTGACGCCCCACAGTTCCTAATCTCCGCTGTACACACACACTTTCGGGGGAAAGCTAACATTTTAGCTTTCCCTATTCCTAAAAATTTTCTATCCCTATTCCTAAAAATTCCCTATCCCTAAAAAAGCTATTTTAGCTTCCCTTTTCTGGGGAAAGCTAAAATAGTCTAAATCGGTTAGGAATGCGCGATTATGCACGGCGAACGAAAAGAGGTTCTCCTTCGTTTTTCGTATTCAAAATGGCGTTTGCGCCAATCATCGTTATGATATTCGTGATTAGGAGGTCAAAATACATTATTATACCAAATTTAAGATTCATCGGCGGTATGCGCTTTTCGGAAGTTTATCCAAAAAAATTATGAAAATCCTATGAATCGAAGCCTGTCGATAGAACTACCTTAAAGCGTTAGTTTCTTGCAAAATTTAACGCGAGTTAAAGTTATCCGTTAAAGGTAACAATCTGTATAAAATCGTAGGTAATTCTTATTATGTTTAACCAAACACTTATTTTTTAAATTAACCAGTCAAGTTAGGATTTCCTAGTCAAATTAATACACAAATACTTTTCTATAACAGCATGGGTACATAGTACTACAGTAGGTAGATATAGAGTATAAAAGGGTTTAGTAGTCTAGGGTTCCTGCTTACGCGCACGCTATGCATAACTACTCATCTCACTTGCACTTGCGCCGCGCACGTCATTCGTTTGCCGCCTGCCACATGAGCGTGGCGCGCATCGCGAAGACGAAGTAGCGGACTTAAATTAACGGAAGTTAAATTTAACTCAAGTTAATAAGACCGTTAATAACTGATTAATTTAACTTAAAAGTTAAATCGTTAAGCAATATGTTAACTTCGTTAATTAAGGATGTTGAGTCCCTGTGAAACATGTTAATGTTAATTGTTCAATAAATAGCTTCTTAATCGTCATGAAATTTTTACACGACCTCCTGAATACTTCGTGTAAAAAAATACCAAATTTTCAGAATTCTATCATCATTACTTCAACCTCCTTAAGGTTGAAATAAAAAATGATAAGAAAATTCTGAAAATTTGGTATGTTTTTGTATGAACTATTTAAGAGGTCGTGTTAAAATTTCACGACGTTTAGGAAGCTCGTTATTAAAAAATTAACATGTTGTTGAGAACAATTTTTAAAAGAAATAAAAAAAATTTATCAACAAACTCCGTTTTGTTTCCGTTGCTTTCAGTATATTGTAGATATTATAAAATTGAGAGGTCAAAAAAAAACGTATTGCAAAGTTACATCAGTTTCCATAAAACATCATTTAATTTGTGAATGTTAATTGTTCAATAACGAGCTTCCTAATTGTCGTGAAATTTTTATACGACCTCTGAAATACTTCATACAAAAACATACCAAATTTTCAGAATTTTATCATCATTTGCGATTCGGGACTCAACATCCTTAACAATTAACTGATTAACGTTTTTCTGCCCGGCTTTGGTTATCAACAATCCCGTGAAGGACCGTGAAGGCTTTTTTTATCAAAATAAAGAATACCGGCTAATACTTGAATGAGGTTTTTTGTTATCGTTCTTAAATTATAAAAAAAAATGTGTGGTCTTTTATTTCGATTTTTCGAGGAAACATGACACTGCTGTTAGTAAGCAATGAAAAAAATGTTTAAAAGAGAAACGTCGTTCAAGACTAAACTACTATTACATTGAACAAGTGTACCAAATTTCAAGTCAATCCGTTTATCGAATGTAGGGAAATCGTGTGCACCGTTTTGAAAAAATTAGTTTCGAGAAAGACGCGTCCGAAGTTTTACTAGCAGTTCTATCGTTATAGTGATAAGTTTACCTTCAATCTGCGATTCCTACACCATATGTTGGACCTTCCTCTTCGATTCAAGTAGCCTCAAGCGGCGACCAATTTTTTGACATTTCCACAGTAGCTTAACCCCTTAACAAAGCCGCAAATGTTGAATAACAATTTTTAAGTTTTATGTTATTTTTTAATGCAGGAAAAACAGATATTCGGAAACGAAAAACTATAATCTCCAACTTGAGTTGCCTCAAGCGGCGAACGAGTGTTCGTCGTTTTCACAGTAACCTAACCCCGTAAGGGAGAACACATGAAAACTTTTAAGCTGAGAAAATGATTGCTCTCTCTTTATTGGTATACAAAAGAATCAATTCCTCGAACTTTTATTCGTTTTTCAAAGATCATAGAGAAGAATTAACCGACACGACGTTGAAGTTTTCATCGTTGGAATGCAACGATTTCTTTTTCTTTTTTCAAGTCATGGTCATAGATTTCTGCTAAGAATACGTGAAAACGTTTGAGCGATTTTCGTAGTCTAAATCGGTCGAGAAAACTTTTGAGCACCCAAAAAGAATTGACTCCCGTTGCATTCCAACGATGCAAACTTCAACTTCGTTAATTGATATAACTTGTCGAGACTGATATGCCCAAGAGGCTTGTCAAAAAGAAACGTAAGAAAGAAAGGCTCGACCCATATCAGTGGCTCAGATAAGTTTTCGAGTAAAATTAGTACGAGTGTAATACGATTACGATCCGACAATTGAGGCTCGTTGGGTTTGAATTTTGAGATCGGAATCGTCACGCGGGGGTGAGCGCGTTGCCTCGTAACGAATGCGTTACGGGATACGCGAGTCGGAGAACTCACTTGTGTAAAATGCTCTTAAACACGTACGAACTTTGTGCTCACTCCGGTTGAAACCTCGTATCGGACAAACGAGGAAGATTTAGGAGAAGCCGCGCGAGAAAAGCGAAAAAAGATATCAAAAAAGCACGAAGATCACTTGGTGGCATGGACGCGTAAAATGTTCATCCATACGTGTTTCATCCCGGCTAACGAACTTTCCCCCAAAGAAAGAGAAAGAGAGATATTATTATTACTCTCCTGGATACTCGCCAATAGTTACGACATATTTTGCTCTTACAACTCCGTGTGGATCTCGTGGTCGTTAACCTCGCCTCCGAAGAGTCTCTTTAACGCGCTCTCGGACACACTCTGTACCAATTCATTTGAGAAAGCATGGGAAAAATACGAAACGAAAAACTGCCGCTAATTTTTACCCGAAAAAAAAATACTAATTGGCACTAAACCTGATAGGAAAAAATGACAGCTCGTTAAGGAAGCTTTCCAGTGTGACAGCCCGAAAAATCGCTGTTTTTCGCGATTTTTTTTTTTAAAGAAAAGATAATCTAATCGGTCTGGTTTTTTTTGTATATTAATTGGGTATTGAAGAATACAAAACAATTTTTTAAAGATCGATTTATTTATTAATTAATATCTATAAAAATGATGAAACAATTGTTGCAGAAAATGCACTTGGATGTGGTGTCCACGTTGGGGGTCACAATTTTGATCTGAAACAAAAAACACAAAAAGATTATTGATCGGTATATAATTGGCTTTCGTGCTATGGAGGCTTTTTTTTTTTTTGCAAAAATGGCGCCGGTTTGAACAAAAAGTATCGATTTTAGCATTTTTTTTGGCAGTTTTTTTTACAAAAAAATAGGAAGATGTCAAAAAAAAAAAAAGCTTCCATAGCACGATAAACAATGACGTTAAGAATATTGTGTAAAAAATTCAACTCGATAGGTTTAAAACTCTGCCCTCCAAGTTGGACACCGTTTTGAAAAATGCTGTTTCGAGAAAAACGCGTTCAAAGTTTCGCTGTAGCTGTAGCGCTCCGTTGCCTTCTTCCAAGAAATGCTGTACAGAAACCGAAATAATCTGAATTTCGGCATGAAAATTTCAGGGAATATTCGGAAGAGTGTATACTATTCGATAAAGCAAAAAAAATCGATTTTTTGAAAATTTCACACTGGAAAGCTCCCTTAATTCTCGGGAACTGCCGTATAGCTTTACAAATTTTGGTATAGCCCGAAAATTTCCGAGAGGGAGTAGAAAAACTATTTTAAAAGGTCGTTAAAAACGACAACAAACAACGAGCCAGTCTTCAGATGCAGCGGTACAAGAAGAACTTGTATAGTAGGGGTTTTTACATCGATAAAAAGTTCCTTTTTTGCGTGAGAATTATAATGCGCATGATCAATTGTGGTAATATTTATTTTGCACTATTAACCCTTCCGCTCCGGGCGCTTTTTTTTACTATTATTTCCGTCAAATTTAATTTTGAACATAATATAATGTCATTTGAACAAAGACGTTGCATTTTTTACTTTCATATCTTGGGTTTTTTCTGACATTTTTTCTCACGTTTTTGCTACACATAAGCCCTAAGTTCGAAGTTCGAAGTTTGAATTTTGAATTTTGAATTTTGAATTTTGAATTTTGAATTTTGAATTTTGAATTTTGAATTTTGAATTTTGAATTTTGAATTTTGAATTTTGAATTTTGAATTTTGAATTTTGAATTTTGAATTTTGAATTTTGAATTTTGAAGTTGAGAGTTTGAAGTTTTGCGTTTAATGTTTGAAGTTTGGCTTTTGGAGTTTGAAGTGTGAGGTTTGGAGTTTGAAGTTTGAAGTTTAGACTTTAAAGGTTGACGTTTGAAGTTTGATGAAGATTGATGAAATCCTCTCCGTTCTTCAAATTCAGCTTAAAAAATGCGTCAACTGCATGAGCTAACAGTAGATTCACAAATCAGCGTTTTAGATTAACAATTCTATTATCTATTAGTAGGTATTAAATGTTGATCTTCCAGTATTCTTCGGTTGTGTATAGGCCGGTGACAGTGCCGGATTTATACTTTTCTTAAGTATCACTTGACCACTAATTAATTAGTGATCAAGTAATTAATACAAGGTCACTTGACTTTGCGCCGCTCCTCCCATCTCAAACACTTGTATTTGCCTAGGCCTTTTTAGGTGCCTCTAAAATTTGCTGCCCCTACGCTGCTAATCCCGGACTTATCGGCGAATCTAATATATTGCTTTTGCCCGCAGTTAACTTAATTGTAAAATTTCAATATCTATTTAATTTACGTAATGAAATAGCTACTTTTTGTACAAGTCACGAAATTAAGACGAAGTAAATAGTTCAAGTTTTATTAAACAATTTCTTTATGCTTGCTTGGGTGAAACAAATAAAAGGAATCGAGTACTTGAATTCAATCATTTGGGATCTCTTTTTTCTGGGGGGGGGGGGGGCACCGGGATTTGGGGGCGTGCCCTGCGCCCTCCTGGCCATGCCAATGATTAGAGCGGTTCTCCAGTTATAGCTTATTAATAAGCTGCTCTAGGATCTTGACGATAATAGTCTATGGGTGTTGACATCTTTAAATTGTGTGGGGTGGTGGTATTAGGTGTAGTAAAAAGAATTCAATTTCATTACACAAAAAGGTGTAGGAAATGCCTTTAATTTCATGCAAAAATAATGGATTTCGTTTTACTATACCTAATATAAAAGCTAGGAATAACGTTTTTTGGATTTAGTTTGTTGCAAATTGCTTCGTGAGTGCCCCAAGCCTGACAAGGAACATCACTTAAGTATCCACCATCGAAGACGGCGCCGTATGAGGATAACCCTAACTTCATCATTCCATGATTGGCTGGAAGATGCTTTTGCATATTTGCACCTGATGTGACCGGATGTTGTTGCCCAAACACAATAAGGCAGCCCATTTTCGTAGCATCACATTTTTTTAATGTCATGCTACGAAAATGGACTGCTCTGGTTGTGTTTTCGTTTTTGCTGACTCGCAAATGTTTGTTGAAATTCAGTTCGTGATCAAATGCTATTCCTAGTTAATTGTATTATTACTACTCGAGCCCATTTGTACAATTCGGATGGAGGATTTCGATGTTAATCCGCAAATGAATGTATGCAGGTATTTGCATGGAAGACACGTCGATAGCAATATTCAGGGTGCAAGACGAGTCTCGAAAAGTCGAAGAATATCGAAAAGATCCTCTCCCGTCTCGAAGCGAGAGTAATGTGAAAAAAGTGTTAAAAAATAAACGTAGGCTCGATCGCGGATGGTAATATCGATAAATCGTTACGTCACGTTTCATTTTATAACTGTACGTATCTTAAATACCGATCCACGTGTATATTCGTGCACCGCGAGATTTCGTGTTTCTTTCTTACTTACGGCGAATATTAACGAGGCAACGTGTCGATCATGCGGTTTTCAGTGGGTACGCAGGGTTTCGTTTCGGATTCGACGGGCTCGAAGTGTCAGTGCTGCCCGTACGGTTATCACATCGATTTGGATTTCGTGCGTTATTGCGAGGCGGTCGCCGCCGATACGACGAGCGACAACAAATCGACGATCGAGAGACGAAAGAAACGCGAGAGACGACGACAATGTCAGTCGATGGAGATACTGCTCGGCTTGGTGAGTTAACGATGGACCTCTCGATTCTTTCGTGCAAAAATAAAACGCTCAGGCTAGCCGTCCGGTTACCGGACGAATAAGGGTATGTTATTCGTCTTCGGACAGCGGCTAATTTCACGCCGCTCATGCTGTAAAACGCCCCAAACGAACTATCTCAAACCCAAACAAATCAACCCAAACCCAAACATACAAACCCAAAATGACAAACGCAAATAAACCAACCCCAAAAAACAATCCCAAATCCAAACATCCAAACCCAAAATGACAAACGCAAACAAACCCAAACAAAACCAACCAACCCAAACGCAAACAACACACACCCAAACAAATCAACCCAAACAACACAAACCCGAAAAACCAGAACCCAAACAAAAGCGACCAACCCAAACCAAACACAACTAACCAATCCAAACCCAAACAAAACCAACGCAACCCAAACGAAACAACACAAACCCGAAAAAACCAAAACCCAAACAAAAGCAACCAACCCAAACCAAACACAACTAACCAATCCCAACCCAAACACAACCAACCAACCCAAACCAAACACATCTAACCAATCCAAACCCAAACATAACCAACCCAACCCCAAACACAACCAACCAACCCAAACCAAACACATCTAACCGATCCAAACCCAAACACAACCAACCAACCCAAACCCAAACACAACCAACCAACCCAAACCAAACACATCTAATCAATCCAAACACAACCAACCAACCCAAACCAAACACACCTAACCAATCCAAACCCAAACACAACCAACCAACCCAAACCCAAACAAAATTATAAAGATTTTATTCGGATGACTACGTGCAAATTATTCTTCCGGATAGTTTGTTTAACAATTTAACACTTTGTATCCTGACAATTATATATAAGTTATCCGTCCGGATACTAGCTTACACGAATCACAATAATATGTACGCCTACTGGAAATACGGCGTGAACTGAGCCGTGGTCCGGACGAATAACATACGCTTATTCGTCCGATAACCGGACGGGGAGACCCTCCGAAAATAAAAATGAAACAAGCGAATTAGAGATAAGTTCGCTGCACTCGTTGTATATTCTCTCGTCCAATAAAAAAATCAATCTATGAATAGCAAACCGATCCGGTCAATTTTGAAACTGCAGTAAAATATGAAACCCTTCTGTCCGATTTCAACGAAAAAAAAACCACGAATGTACATGGAACATTCTGCAGCTATGTAACAGAAGCCATTGGGTGAAAAAAACAAATTGCCACGATGTTTTTGAAAAGTCGTAAAGTTAATTTGCAAAAAAAAAACACCACTTTGCTCGCTGGGCACGCTGGGTTATGTCGATCTTGTGTGAAAAGGTTGAGGGAGAAAAAAAACTAAATAATGTTGCAGCTTCCATTTAAGGGGTAACACCACTGTAGAATGTAAAAAAATGTTTTTTTTTCTCAGAATTAGCATGCTTTGAACCATCTAGAATAAGGGGGAAAAAGTTTGGTATTTTTGTTTGGCCCACTTGAAGATATGACTGATAACATCCTTGAATATTATTATCCTCTTACTTGTCCTTAAACAAACAAAAAAATCGCTCAAAATCACTTCATGTTAGACGTTTAGAGTGCTTTGCACAAAATAGTTGTGACCAACTTTGTTATTGATGCACTTTTACGTATCTAACGAAAGTAAACAAAAATAGTCATAGCTGTCGAGAGAAAACACCAAAACTAGTAAAAAATATTATAATTTCTGTCACTAGTAAACATCGCTTCGAGTTCTTGAAAACCGGAGCAAAAAATATAGCTGTCTGCTATGTTTCTTATTCAATCAGAGAAGCTAATTAAAAAAAATTTAATCGAATTATCCATTTTGAAATGTTCAATTTTTTAAAATGAAATTATTACTTGTTTATTACAGTTGTTAATTTTACTTTTCAGTACCAGTCATTGAATGTTTGATTTTTAATTGTATATTAAATTATTACTTGAAAAAATAAAATTCCCCATTTGAATGAAGAAAAAATGGTCACCGAACAGGAATTGTTATTGAAAGTCGTGAAGTCGAATAAATGCCAATGGAGAATCGCTACAGAATTGAGAAAAGAATTCTAATCGCAGCTCTTTTTATCGTTTTTTTTTAATGACCGATAAAAATGATGCAGGTTGATCCAGTTTTCGATGGATTGGAGAACCAATTGCCAGAAATACCGCAAGACAATTCAACGAGTAACGGCGTAACGACCTTACCGAGATCGTGCCATACAAGACCGTTGAACGTTCAGCACACGCCGGCCCTCGATCTCAGTGATGTCGTAGGCGATTTCGAGGCCACCCTTCGTCGCCTCTCGAAACCTTCGAAGACCTCGGAACGAAAAAATCACCATGAAATCGGTGAGTCTGCGCTGGGAAATAAAATTGAAAGGTGTCGATGCGAAAGCGGCGTTGCGAGATTCTGTGTAATATATGTAAAAAAGATTTTAAAAAAACATCCTCTTATTTATTGTACTAAAAAGAAGAAAATATTTTTTTTTTACCAAGTCACCTATATGTGACTATAAATAAAAGCGCTCAACCCTTTGAATGTTTAATAAATTTGATCAATACAGTTTCATTTGGCACATTAGTAATTAGAGAAATTATTTTCATACGTTTATACTCAGTTTCAGGATTTTTATTTAAGAAATCTACGGTTGGTTTACAGTAAATTAAATACAGTTGATGTGGTAACGGATTTATGTAAATTAAAGATTACACGTCGAAATTTAGAGCGCCCCAAGTTTTTATTTGTAGTCCCATATAGGTGACTTGGTGAACAAAATTATTTTTTACTTTTTAGTACATTAAATAAAAACGTGTTTTCTTTTAATATTTCTTTTACGTATAAATTATTTTCTACTTTCTTTAAATCTTTGATTGGTTTTACTAGTTAGTTTCTACTAGCAGTTAACTAGTTAACGAGTTTATAAGTTAGGAACATGGTGCTCATAAAAATTAACGAAGACTGTAATTGGGATTGAACTTACGATTAATTGATGCACATTGACTTTTCACATACAAACACAGTCGGCTACGAATTTGTTTGTATGGGTCGATGAGATTTTATATGAATAATTAGATGTTGCTAATTTAACATGAAAAGTTGAAGATTTTATGTATACATTTTTTTCAAATTGAATTTTATACTTGAATAAATTTAATTTAATTTGAATACATTGCCACCTTTTAGATGCATGTTTGCAGAATTTCAGAGCTCTAAGTAGTCGGGAAGTGGGTGAAATATCGATTTTCCGTTTTCCAACTCACAGAAAGTCAAGTTCAATAAAAGCTTGTAACTTGTAATAAAAATCTCGTTCCTCTTTTTCGTATTCACCAATAACTGACGTCTAGGAAAAACGTAAAACACTTATATGCAGAATATAAACCACGAAAAAGTGAGAAAAACTGAAAATTCCTGAAACGGCATTGAAACAAAAAGATTGACATTTCCGAAATAAAATAGCTACATATTGCGATAAAAGAACGTTTCTTTTTAAATTTTCAAAAACTTTTAGGGTCATGGTTTAGACGATAAGGGTAGGAAGATTTTTTACGAAATTTCATCAGAATCAGTCGATTAGTTTGTTGCTAAACGTCACGCCAGTTTTCAAAATGCCGTTTAGAAGACCGTGGCGTACCTCCACCATTTTTGAAGATTAACGAAGAAAAATAAATACCATTTAACAGCCAAAAGTAGTAATTAAACATACCTTAAGTCACGAAGATGGGGAAGTATTCTTTTCTTAATTTTTCTTGCCTGAAGGTTACTCCCCCTTAAGAAAAGGATCCGAGGAGGATGATTTTTGAAAATTTTGTTTCGTCGAGCGAATAGTTCAAGCCTTACGCGTATATTATTTTTACCTGGGAACGTTTACCATAGGCTGAATCGCGTACATAAAAAATTCGTTGGATCGCCAAGTATGTCGGTGAGAGCACGATTAATTGGCTTTTTTTTCGTTCCGTGAAAGAGTACGATTAATTGTCACGCGTGTTTGCTCTTCCCGCGCTAAATCCTGAAATTCTTTTCTCTCGTCACGCTCGATTCACTTGGATGAGCGCGTCCGGAGATCCTCGGTGAATGTCTTCGAATCGTGGGATTCACGAAAGAGAGAGGAAGAGAAAAAAAATCGTCCGCGTCGATAAATCCGTTAAATTTGTAGCTGTAGATTTTTTTGAAATATTGAATAATCGGCGGGTTGAAGAGTTGCGCAAAGAAATTTCCGGCGTCAACGTACGTGTTTGGTTGAGCAACTTCGAAGTTCAACACAAAGCAGGGAGATCAGCATAATTCGAACGGAAAATCATTTTGAATTATTTATCATTTTATCTATATTTCAAAAACTCGTTGGACATTAATTTCGGTTATTCTTTTATTACAGTTATTTATCGCTTTTTGCGAAAATAAAATCCGGAATTCTCCGAACTCATTAGCAATTCATTTCAGTAATGCAATTTTCACAGTAATTATTATTATTCCTCAGTTTATAGACTAATTGGGAATAGATTGGAGTAGTTAATTTATCGCGATGAACATTTTTCACTTTTCCGAAAAAAAAATTGCGCATTTTATGAACCAATTAGCGATTCACTTCAATTAGTACATTTACCACTATAAATCATTAATATTCATTATTTTATAGACTCATTACGAATAGTCTATTTTGATTCCTGACTTACGGAACTCGTTGGGAATAAATTTGAATATTTAACTCGCTGCAATAACTGTGCATCAAGTTCGCCAAAAGCGGAATTGCAATTTTTCGGTAAATTGTTGTTATTGTATATATTGCCGAGTAAGCTACCAATGATAGAATCGAAACCCATCAGAAACGGGGCTTCAATCCATTACACAGCTCAACAGCCTCCCAAACCAAGTGTGCACAATATTAATTATAGCAATGCTTTGGCGCGGTTATTTATATTTTCTAGCAATATTTTGCCTCTATGAAGCTCATTTATAGGATTTTTATATATAGAAAATCGTGATGATAAATTACCACAAAAATTACGTACTTGAAAAAGTATCTGAAGAACATTCCGTAATTTTGTTGTGTAAAAATGTGAGCCATGCCCTGCTGAAGCAAGTTATCCAATATGAAAAAATCAAACAGATTTCGTTAGTATTTATATTTCGTTAGTAATTAGTTTATCCAATATTTAGTAATAATTTATCCAATATTAGTTAGTAATTAGTTTATCCAATATTTATCCAGTATTTATATTTCGTTAGTAATTAGTTTATCGAATAATTAATCGAAGGAATTTCCGCAATATCAAACTTAACCCTAGACGAGGCCACTGTTGTCGAATATCCGTAATTGAATATCCCTAAGTTGAATATCCATAAGTCGAATATCCATAAGTACGAATGTCCATAAGTCGAATATCCATAAGTACGAATATCCATAAATGGAATACCCATAAGTCGAAAACTCATAAGTCGAATATCCATAAATGAGTATAGAGTATAAATGAGTCCCAGAAATGGCGGGAGGTAGAGATAAGTGAGTATAGAGGGTGAGTATAGAGTAGAAATGGGCGCCAGAAATGGCGAGAAGTAGACCAATATAGTGAGTATTGAAGGTAAGTATAGAGTAGAAATGACGGCTAGAAATGGCGGGAGGTAGAAGGAAAGTGAGTTTGTTTGGGTTTGTGTGGGTTTGGAAGCAGTTTGGAAGCAGACTAATTTCTGACTGAGAATCGGCGGTCTATTTATACTGTTGTCTCATTTTTACTCTATACTTACCTTCAATACTCACTATATTTGTCTACTTCCCGCCGCTTCTGGTACTCATTTCTACTCTATACTCACTTATGGATATTCACTTATGGATATTGGCACTTTCGGATATTCTACTTGTGGAAATTCTACTTCAGGATATTCGACTTATGGATATTCTACTCCAATCAGACGAGGCATCCCATTTCTGGTGTCTTCTACAGAGCATGCGTTCAAGGAAGAGGATGGTGTGTACTTAAGGGGTTACCCCCACCTGCGATTTTGAAAAAATCGATTTTTTTTATTGCATTTTTTTTAAGTATAAGTATCTGAGAATATGTCCTGAAAATTTCAAGTCGATCCGAACAAAATTGTCTGAGATATGAGCGTTGAAAGAGAAGAATCCGTTGTGTAAACGACCGGCTAATTGAAACTTTAAACGCGTTTTTCTCAAAATGGCATTTCTGAAGTCGGTGACCAAGATTACTCGAACACTAATGAACCGATCTTCTTGAAATTTTGCAGGCTTATTTAATACATAAAAATGTAGTCTTTAATCGTTCGATTTTTTTCGTTAAAATCGAACCATTAACTTTGACTGTCCGCCATTTTGTGAAAAATGAATATTTTTTAAAATCCTTCGATTAAAGACTAGTTTATACTTATATTTGACTAAATCCATCCGCATTTTTTTTTCGGATGATCCACTTCGCCGCAATGTTGGTCACCGTAAACCGTGTATATAAAAACATTATTTCATTGACGGCCATTTGCCACTAAACAATGTAATATATTTCAATAAAAAAATTACTGAACGTTCTTCAAGATGTGTTCTTTAAGATAGTATATCGATCGATTAAAAAAGTTTTGTAGTTTTCTTTAAAAAAATTCATGAAAAAGGCCTTTTTTTGCGCTACAAGTGGGGGTAACGCGTTAAGTCAATTTTCAAAAACCGAAAGTCGTGAAAAAGTACTTTAAACGAAAAAAATTGCCACAAATACGCAAAAATGACTTTTTTCAAACAAAAAAATCTTATTTTTCTTTTAACCAACCGATAGAAAAAATCGAACGGGGTTTTGACATAGACACAATATACTATCAGAAAAAAAATATTACCAATTTCTGGAGATTCGGAAATGGGCAAAATTAAGAATAATTCAGTGAATGATTTTTTTTGTAAGTAATATCGATAAACATTTATTCGTATTCGTTCGAACCCGAAAAAGCCGTTTACTATTTCAGGAGCGTACTTTGAAATGGGCGTGGGGTCCATACGGCCCCCGCACGCTCCTTCTACGTTTAAGGAGGTACGATCACTTTCACGGAGTCAAAGAAGAGTCTAAATTAATTTTACCCACAGCTGCTCTGACCGATGTTTACTTATGTTGATTATTCGTATTATCGATTATGGTGTGCCAAATGTTGTGGTAAATGATGAATTTATTGCACGTGAACAAATAAAAACTGAAAAATTCGATTGTCAACGACTCGGTAGTAACCTTCGTAATAATAACATTAACATATCCGCCATAAAAACGAGCTAAAAAGACAAAAAAAATCAGCCGGAAAACTATTAAAATAGGCTTGAATTACCTCAGCGGAATTAACACGATAGGCGGAATATAATTATACATATTATCGATACGTGATAAATGATAAAACTCCATAAATTGTTGTTTGCATATTTTGTGGCAGCTTCTATTCAAATTAATTTCAAAACAAAGCTGGGTTATGTTCGCCAAACGCATCAGCTGTTACTCGCGACGTTGCTAAGTCTGTGGGTGCTATTTCGTCGTTCTGACCATTTTCAACCGGAAATTGAAACTTTCTTGTAACGTAGTGCTTCAGCTACACGGTGAAGATTGATTTTCTTATTTTTTACAATATCTATTACATCTAATCTATCAAATTTCAGTTTTCCAACGGGTTTAGTTGGATACGTGAGCAGAAAAACCACGACTTCCGGTTGACCGTCTCCATAAGACGACGTGCTTCGGTACCTCAAAGTGCTCGACTTTGCAGTTTTATTGCGAAAGAACCAAACGGTCAAAATAGCTCAAATTTTGGCAATAGGCGCATAAAGTATTCGTCAAAATCATATGAAAATTTCAAATTCGAAAGTTGAATTCGTAGTAACGATCGTACCTCCTTAAACTGAAATGGCGCGTGTTCAAAGTGCCTCGTAATTTTTGCGAAAAAACAAATAGTCATTGTTCGCTCGTCAAATTGCGGAACATACAGAATTTTGCAAAATCGGTGATCGCGATATCCCAAAAATCACTGCACCGATCAACTTCAAATTTTGCAAGCCCCTTTCACATATCAAAAAGCAACGCTCAAAGGACGAACATTTTTCGACACACAGTTTTTCTTTATCAACGAAAATAGAGTTTTTGAAAAAAGTCATTTTTCTCCTACTACAACAAGGGCCCCCTTAAACGATTTTCCCTACTCGAGCCGCCGTAATCTGTGGTTGGAATTCAACCCTCTCGAGTTCTTCCCCACTCGAGGATCCCGTTCCCACCAAAGTCAGCGAAGAGTCGAGTTTATCGCGTCCTTTTCATTTCGTTCCGCGACTCGCGGATGTTGAGTAATCGCAAGAACGAAGAAAACAGATGAAACACAATCGTGAACGATAAACGATGGTGCTTCATTCGTGTGACTTGTTTCTCGTTTTTTTTCTCTCTCTGACGTGTCCGCGAAATGAAATTCGCTCCTGGAGAACTGAGTTCAACGTTTGCACGCTGCTCGCATAATCATTCGGATTAGCGGGAATTCTTTGATTTCCATCCGAAGTCTCACGAGTGCCGAGATACGTCGCGGAGAAGCGATACAACGTTTCTCAAAAGTCCTCGAGAGCTTCCCTTCACACGAGACAACAATCGTGGCATGCGATTTCGCTGATTTTTCATTTTTTCTTTCGCCTCTTAATATCCTCATACTCGGGGAATCTCGCTCGAGCGTTCTCCCGCGTCTCGTTGTAACGATGAACACGCGTATAGCGTGAATACGTAATTAACTCATTAAATGAACCGTTTGCTCGGGAAGCTCACCCCCTCCCCTTGCTCGCAGTCATTAACATTCACGATACAACGTATGTGCCTAATTAACTTTCATTACGTGTATTGTAATATCGCGGAAGTGATAAATTGATTCATTCGCTTGCCAATTTGCGTGCGATCGTCGAGGTGAGTGGAAGTCGGAAGTTTGAGAAATTCGATGAAACGGCGGAATGAAATGAATTTCGGTACGAATCGTTTTTCGTTAGCCGGACATGCGTGCGGTTGCACGTGAAACGTTGACCGGCTATGTGTCCTTTGTGGATGTTTCGTGTGGCCCTGGAGAAGGTATTATTCTTCGAAGGTTTCATTAAACTCACTGAGGGAATCGCCAGTGCGTGGCTGGAACCACCTGCTTCCGGTCTCCAACGTCCCTTTTCTCTCTCTCTCTCTCTCTCTCTCTCTGGAGTTTATTTTTGGAATTCCCTGCCTCAAAGTATTGTTACTGCAACCTCCTTGTTCATCTTTAAGGAAAAACTCTTCGCCTACTTGCTCGAGCACGATTTATAAACAACCAATTTATCAACGACCAACAATAACTGAAATTATTTCTTTTTGTTATTTTTAAGTTATCACTAATACTATCCTTCATATACTTAGTTTACACAGTGTGGTACGCTCTCCACGACGACGATTATCATGATTATTATTATTATCGTTGTTATTATTATTCTGTTATTACTAACACCCTCTTTTTTATTATATCGCTTCTTATACTTTATTTTGAATATTTTTGCTATTATATTGTTTCTTATATTTATTATTATTTTGTATTATTTTGTACTATTATTTGTATTATAATTTGTTAACCGAACATTAATGTTTGCCCATAAGTGTGACACTAGGGCATAATAATAAACCCAATCAATCAATCAATCAATCTCACTCTCTCTCTCTCTCTCTCTCTCTCTCTCTCTCTCTCTCTCTCTCTCTCTCTCTCTCCCCCCTCTCGTTCTGCACTGAAACGAACGAGTTACATATGTGAGTGAGCGACATACCTGAGCCCTCGGTACACTTTAACTTACACCCGCTATCAATCTAACGCACGAATGTTCAACTGTTCAACGAAATCGATTCCCCAACCTGGCCATACGCCCAACACTCGGGCTAGCTGCACCTGTTTCAGTCGCCACTACCGATTACGATCGCCCTACCGTTTTTTGTCCACTGGCACTTCGAGCTAGTGGAAACGGGGAGCAATGGTGCGTCGGTAAGGTGTATCGCTTATTTTCGGGTCATTGTTAATTATTGAAGATATGGGGATCATAGTATCCGGTTGATCGCCACTGGTCCCTGATGGACGAAAAAACCATCCGCGTCGATAAATCCGGTGAATTCGTAGGTGTAGATTTTTGAAATATCGAATAATCGACGGGATGGAGAGATTTTTATCGCGGCGACTTACGTATTTGCTTGAGCAATTTCGAAGTTCAACACCGAGCAGAGAGGTCAGCATAATTCGAACGGAAAATCATTTTGAATTATTTAGCATTTTATCTCTATTTCAAAAACTCGTTGGGCAGAGTTTTCTGTTATTGTTTTATTACAGTTATTTATCGCTTTTTCCGAAAATAATATTCGGGATTCCATGAACTCATTAGCAATTCGTTTCAGTAATGCAATTTTCACAGTAATTATTATTATTTCTCAGTTTATAGACTCATTGGAAATAGGTTGGAGTAGTTAATTTATTACGATGAATATTTTTCAATTTTCCGAAAAAATTGCGCATTTTATGAACCAATTAGCGATTCACTTCAATTAATACATTTACCACTATGAGTCATTAATATTCATTATTTTATAGACTCATTACGAATAGTCTATTGTTATTCCTGATTTACGGAACTCGTTGGGAATAATTTTGAATATTTAACTCGCTGCAATAACTGTGCATAAACATCGTCAAAAGCGAAATTGCAATTTTTCGGTAATTTCTTGTTGTGGTATATATTATCAAGTAAGCTTCCAATAATAGAATCGAAACCCATCACAAACAGGGCTTCAATACATTATTTTTTCTAAATCTTATCTCTATACTGATCCTATTTAAACACTAAATATTGATATCCCACGTAAGAACACGGATATATACGATAGCTTTTTCTCAAAATCTTATTTCATTGTGGGACGATAAGGTGGATCGCTTATTTTCGGGACATTGTCAATTATTGAAGATATGGGAATCATAGTATCGGGTTCATTGGCACTGATCGCTGATGAACGAAAAATGACTAGGGGTTGAGTCTAGTTAGGCAAGGCGTAAAATAGTCGTGCAATTTTTTTCGTAGTCTGGAAGGTTCGAGAACGAGTGAAAAACAATTAGGGAAAGTGATGAAAATAAATTAGTGTTCGAGTCCAGTAGTACAAAAAAGAATTGTGAAGTGACGTTTTTTGACAGATGAATAGATTCCGTTTTGCGCGGGGAATATGATACGTATGATGAATTGTGGTGATAAAGGATGTCTCAAAATGACCTGACATTTTAAATTACGCGCCATTTTTTTGGCGATGTGAATTAGCCAACGAGATCGTGCGATTTGACGCCATTGGACTTTTTTCTTTGCGGGTTTTTTTAAAGGAAAAGTGTATGCCAATGATCCACAGACCATCCCGGAGCTCGAGGACGCAATTGGACGCACCATTAATGAAATTAGTCCGCAATTGTGCCAAAATGCTATTGAAAATTTCGTCAAAAGAGTGCACGTTTGCAAGCAGGGCCCAGGCGGCCATTTATCGGATATTGTGTTTCACACATAACCTCCATGTTTGTGCCTCACATTGAAATAAAAATAATCGTACTTTTCAAATAAATATATCAATTTAATACTTTAATTTTAACTTTAATAATATATTTTGTTAAAAATTAAAATTTCAGGTTATTTTGAACCACCCTATATTAATTGTGTACTATTGAACGTATAGTTTTTGTACACTCATTAATTTTATCTTGAAAGCAGGCCTAAGGATTTTTGTGAAATCCGGCACTATTCCGATTCCAGGTGAGAGAAATCGGTACTTAGATTCATGACGCTGAAGTTTGCATCGTTGGAATGCAACGAAAATTTATTGTTTTGATTACTTTTTTTTTGTCGATTTACGATGCGAAAATCGTTCGAACGTTTTTACGTTTTCCTATCGGAAATTTACTTCTATTTACAAAAAAAACGTTTGGATGATGGAAAAAATGGAGAGATCAAAGGTGAAAAAAAATATCGTTGCATTCCGACGATGCGAACTTCAACGTCATCTAGATTTTAGGAAATTCTTTTGCAGGGGTGGAATAACCAGATTCGGTTTACGAACCAATAATTCATTACTTTTGAAATTCATTTGACTCTGACGTACCTTAGATGGAATTTGTAAAATATCGATTTTTGATTTTCGACGGATTTCCAAAATATATACCATTGCAAAAATATTCCCTGAGAATTTCTAGTCGCTTCGTTAAAAATTGCGGAACTTACGAGCATTTATAGGAAGGTTCTTCTCAAAATGACTTTTCCGAAATTGTTGACCACGATATCTCGAAAATCACTGTACCGATCAACTTCAACTTTTACAAACCCCTTATACATCTCAAAAAGCAGTGCTTGAACGAAGGAATTTTTTTTCAACGCCTAGTTTCTTTTATCAACGAAAATAGAGCATTTTTTCACCAAAGTCGATATTTTCACTTTGGACCGCTGTCATTTTTTCAAAAAACGATATTTTCTTAAATCCTTCGTCCAAGCACTAGATAATTTAATATTTCGTCCGAATATTTGTCAATACAAATATTGTCGAAAATTCTTAAAACCATACTTTTTAATGTAAAAAAGAAATTTGAAAATCTACTTCCCAAAAAAACTCACGAATATTTTTTTTTCCGCTCATGCGCTCGGTGTAGCCCATTAATATTGATGATTTTGACTGAGTATGAAAGTTAACAAAGATCACGTGGAAAAATATACAATTCTTCATGCCCTCCGCCTCCGTTACTGGCAATTATCAAGCACTTGGTAATAATTCCCCCATCATCTAGAACTTCAACAATTCTGTTCGTTTCTCTTCGATTGTTATTCATCAATTTTCCATTCAAATTTCACGCACGCGTAAATTGACTTATTCGCACGAATGTTTCATCTGGTTAATATACGAGCAAAAATCTTTCGCTCACAAATATCCGAATAGAAAAAAAAACAATTGCACCTCATTCGTACGATTAGCCACGTTCAATGACTCGCGTAAAAAGAAAAAATCTCGAACGCTTGAAAAAAAAAAAGAAAGAACAGTGGCGAGACTTTGGAAGAAAGAAAATGTTACGAGAGACTGGAAATCGTATACTCCCAACGGTCACGGGAAATAATTTTCGAGCGCACAACGAGGATATAAGGCAACTGTGCCATGAGACGCGCAACCGCAAAACCGTTGTTGCGAATTTATTCTCTTCCGGCCAAAGCGAGGAGCCCCGATCAGGAATACGTATTTTAAGCTTATTGCTCTTTCTTCGAAAATAAAAGATCGATTCCCTTCTCACTTTCACAAAGCTGGGGAAGCTTCGACTTGAGGCGAGCCTTCAAAAATCTTTCGGACAATTATCAAAGGGAATCTCGAATTAAGTATGTTGTGTCCAAGATTGAAAATGGTAATAAGATTTTGAAAATTTGATAGGTCATTATGTAAAACATTTGAAAGGTTGTGTAAAAATTTCACGACGATTATCAAGCTGGCTACTGAGAAATTAGAATTCACAAATTATACGCAGCCTTATGGAAACTGAAGTAACTTTGCAATGATTATTTTTTTGTCATAAAAAATGATGCCAAAAATACAAAAAAAAATCGCACTTGAGGAAAAACATATAAGAATATAGCGACAACGTTGCATAAACCGAAAGTAGCGGGAAATTTAAATACTCATTTTCGTTCACGGACGACGTTGTTTCTCAATAAAGCAACTGTTGTTTTTGATGTATTTGAAATAAAAAACGATCATTCATAGATATTTCTTCTATTTCTTGAAAACAAATAGCAAAGTTTGCTATCTCCTAGTAAAATTGCAAAGTTACTTCAGTTTCCATAAGGTTGCGTGTAATTTGTGAAATCGAATTCCTCAGTAGCCAACTTCCTAATCGTCGTGACATTTTTACACAACCGTTCAAATGTTTTACATAACGACCTATCAAATGTTTTAAATCTTATTACCATTTTCAATTTTGGACACGACATCCTTAATTGAGAGGCGGATGGGAGATAAATGTTTTAGAAGAAAAATAGCTGACTTTCGCAATGTTTTTTCGATGGTTAAACAAGCTAATCAGGCTAATTTTTAAAGTCAAATCTAAGTACTCGTGAAGAGCAGAAAATAAATCTTTAAATGTTAATTTTTACCGTTTTTACATTTTTTTAGCGGTTAAAAATCTCGAAAACGGTTTTTAACGGTTAAAAAGTCTTCGAAAAAAAGGAGTCCTCACGGTGTACACGGTTGTGACCGTAAATATTGTCTGAATCAAAATCTGTAAAAAGATGGATCATCCGAAATAAAAAAAATCAAACGGTTTTAGATTCAGTATGTTAATGGCTATAGCGCATATCGTACGATTTTTCATATATGCAAAAATAACAAAATGGCGGACATTTTTCGAATAAACAAAAAAACGTGTTTTTTTCACAGTTTTTGGCAAAAAATATTATTAATCAGTATGACAGCCACTATATTGCTATGAAGGTTTTTAAAAATCAAAATTGACAAAATGGCAGCAGTTTGAAAAAAAAAGTATCGAATTTAGCCTATTTTTTCGACAGATTTCGTTAATAAAAATATGAAGATTAAAAAAAAGCTTCCACAGCAAGATAAAGAATGGCATGAAGAATGTTGTGTCAGAATTTGATACGGATAGCTTGGAAACTCTTCCTTTGGGAGTGTACACCGTTTTGAAAAACGACATTTCGGGAAACACGCGTTGAAAGTTTAGCGCGCGGAATTTTCATATAAAATTGTCTACCTACGTTTATGTAAGTATATGAACAGCGCGTTTATAACCGTCTATACTATCGGATGATGCAAAAAAAAACAATTTTTTGAAATTTTATTGAAATTTTTTGAAAGCTCATGTTTAGAATCTTTTTTAAAAATAAAATGGGGTTTATAAAATTCTTAAAAAATTAGGTATCTGAAAAAATATCATCTGAAGGACACTGTAATTTTTTTGCGTTTTTACGCAAAATATAAAATATTTTGCGTAAAATATTACATAAAAATATGTAATATTTTTATATTCGTAAAATTTTGCGTAAATATTTGCGTAAAATATTACGTAAAAATATGTAATATTTTTATATTCGTAAAATTTTGCGTAAAATATTAAATAAAAATATGTAATATTTTTATATTCAACTATAATCGATTTATAGCCGATATCCGGGAAGCGCGTCTCAAAAATGTTTTTTGGAACAACAGCCTTCTGAACAAGGTTATTTAATGTAAAAAATCAAACAGATTTCGTTAGTATTGGGGGTACGAGTAAGTTTTAAAGGATTTTTTGTGATAATTGGGGCTTTATAGTGCAAAAGTGGTAACAATGCTTGTTGAGTCGCTCCCAACAATTCTGCAAGGTCTTCTTGCGTTTGACGCGAGTCTTCGTTCAATAATGTCACCAATTCTGCATCGTGAAACGTTTGTGGCCTTCCTTCACATTCCTTCACCTCCGTGTCAAAATCACCGCTTTTGAACCGGCAAAACCAGTACTCACAAGTTGAAATTGATATAGCATGGTCCCCATAAGCCTCACACAGCAATCGATGACCTTCAGCTGCTTTTTTTCAAATGGAAGCAGAAAAGTAAAGCTTCCCGCAAATTGCGTTTCGTTGGCACAAAACTCGACATATTTGGAGTTCAAAAAACCATGTTGTAAACTTCGACAAAATGATACGTACTGAAAAGTAAAGCCTAACGATGATGCCTTAACATGAAGATGGTTAGGTTATGGTCCAATGCGATTTAATACTAGTAGCGACCACTTTTGTAAATGCTTTTAAACTTACTTCTACCCCTGATATATTAGTTCATCCTATGATTGATCGGAGGAATTAACGAAACGTCAAAATTAAAGAAATAGCATGTGTTCAAAGTGAGGCTTCATCTGCGTGATCACTTAATCAAAGTGAGGCGAAAGAAATGGACATTTTTCGTTCATCAAATCGAATTTATACACCGGAAAAAAATTCTTCGATCAAATACTATATTTTTACTTCGATAAAAAACCTTAAAACATTTAGAAAGTTCGACGTAGCGGTTTTTGAGATATTTTGCTCACCGACTTTGAAAGTTACTTACTTCCGAGAAAAAAGCGTTTAAGTTTCGAACGACGCTTTCTCAAAATTCTCAGGGAACATTTATAAAATGATATAAGTACGGTCGAAATATATTGGTTTTAAAAACAGTGATTTTTCGACTTTTACAAATAGGCGTAACCCCTTAACGGGGGAAGTACATATAAAGGATCGAAAATGACGAAAAATTTCGGGAATTTTTCCAACGCAACTACTGGACTAATCGTTTTGAAATTTGTAGGGTACTTTACTGTACATTAGAAGACATGAAAAATATTTTTTGTAAGCGACAATAAGTGCTTATCAGCAGCCTGCAGCCAAATGAAGCTGTAGTTTTTTTTCAAGTCGAAACAAAAAATTCAAAAACCATTACATTTTATACGAAAGTACGGTGTCGATAAACCAAGAAAAAGTTGAATATTGTAATAATGGCGGCACTCAGAAAAAAAAAGATCGAATTTTCACCGAAAATGTTCGTGTTTTTTATGCAAAAAATGATTGTTTACTTAAATTTTTTTTTGAATATAGAGGTTTATCGACGAGAGTTTGCAATGATGTGTCTAAAAACTTTTGGTTGAAGTGAATCGGATAAATAGTTTTTTTAATCGCTGCAGCAAATTTCGAAAATTCGTTCATCAACAATTGGCTGCAGGCTGCCGAAGACCACTTATTGTCGATAAAAAAAATGTTTCTCATGTCTTCTAATGTACGATATAAAATACCCTATACATTTCAAAACGATTGGTCCGGTAGTCGCGTCGGAAAAAAATTCCGAAATTGTTCATCATTTTCGGCCATCCACATGTATTTCCCCCCTTAAGGGATGCTACCACCATGGTGGGCCGAAAATGCATATGGGGATTTTGTGGTTCGTTTTTGAAAATATGGCGTCCAAATTTGCATCGTTGGAACGGAAGTTTTTTTCCATTTTTTAAATCCCTTTATTTTTGTCACGAACTATAATTTTTTTTAATTAAGACAGGATGTAGATTTACAACGATTAAAAAATCGATTCCTTTTTTTTCTTTTCTAAACGATAGAACTATATATGTAGAATATTTTCCTAACGTGGATGAACTACTGACTACTACTTTGAATTTTAAAACGTAGCCCGATTTTAATTCCTTACCCAATCCAAGCAAAAAGTCCTTTTTGAAAAAAATAAAAGATTATTTTACCTCTCCATCAAATTACCATATAAAGTTTCTCCAATAGTTCCCCGGGCAACTATCATCAGGTCCCAAAAGTCAAGCCTTTGAAGCGATCCTTTCTTTTTTTTTCGTCAATTCGCCACATGCGACGCGATATAAAAATAGCTCCTCGATCGAGATAATCTCCTTTCGCACAGACTTTTCGCGACAGCAATTTTTAATTGCGACAAGTTGGCACGGCTAGACAAACGAGTGGTGAGTGTACGAGGCTCGAACTCTGTACGCGAACGTATTTGCGATCGTAATAATATCGAGATCGTGGACGAGCGCAACGATTTTTGGAGCAACCTTGCCGAGACCAGTGTGGTTGCCACATATGGCGCTCTCGGCGAAGTTCCACCTGTCTTCTCGTGGCCGGGAACGATCTCGCAACTGCCACTATGCTAGAAACGCGCTCCGCAGAGAAAGAAAAAAAATAAATAATTCGTTTCTTTCGAGCGTTGGGCTCGAGCAAAAAAAATTCAACGAAACGCCAATTGAAATTCACAAAAAAAAAAACCCGAAACAAAATCACCGATCGACAATTTCAAGGCTAAACCGTGTGTCTGAGCTATTCTCAATTTTTGGAATATTAAGGGGTCTTCTCATTTTAGCCGCTAAAAATGTTATTTTTGTGATTTTTTAAATAGGTTTAGATTATAGACATTGATATAAAAGTTGGGTCACTTTAAATACACTTTCGAAATACATTAAAAAAAAAAACTATTTATTTAAGTCACTATTTTTAGATAAAAATGGTAGTTAAAAAAATGTTCTAAAAAAATTGTAGGTCTGCGCTGTTGATGAAATCTCGGAGATGATTCATCCAAAACAAAAAAATCATTTCCCATGTATGCAAAAATAACAAAATGGCGGAATTTTTCGAAAAAACAAAAAAAAAGTGTTTTTCCCCGTTTTTGGCAAAAAAATAGTAGATACAACATTTTTTTAAATCCTTGATATGCGCTATAGCTATACTTGTAAAGAATATGTGGTTAAAATTTCATAAGGGTCGATTCAGTAGTTTTGAAGATTGTATCAACAACCCGTCGAAAAACGTTGTTTGGGTTTGTTTGGGTTACATAAGCACATAAAAAACATTTTTTCAAATGTATTTCGAAAGTGTATTTACTAAGTGTAACAACTTCAATATCAGTATCTATAATATAAACCTATCGAAAAAATTCATGAAAATAGCCTTTTTAGCGTCTAAAGTGAGAAGACCCCTTAAAAAATATTCGAAAATCAATAAGTAATGAGATTTGAAAAACAGACACTACATCTTTAAGGGGTTGCTTGTGACGACCCGAAAATCAAGATTAAATAAAACAAATTAATTATGAAAGCATAAGATTATTTAAAAAACTTGTTTGGATATTTATTTGTATGTACACTACCGGCCAAAAGTTTCCGGACACTTCAGAAAAATGCGAAACTATCGATCACTGGATAATTGCCAAATAATATTAGAATGATAAAGTTCATCTCATTTACGATTTTACAATATTATATACCAGGTGTAGAAGTATGAAACCGGATTTTTTTTGTAAAAATTACACGTCTGATGTTTGAAAATGACAAAAACGAATCGAGACGGCTTTCTGCGTCACATACAATTGATCCGCGAGTTCTTGTTGACTTTGAGTATTATATTCATCCGATAAGGCTTGCAATTCGTTGTGTGCGAACTTTTTCGTTGGTTTCCCACGCTCTTCGTTTCTCGCGTCAAAATCACCACTTTTGAATTTTTTGAACCACTCGAAACACTGTGTTTTACCAAGAGCATGTTCACCGTGAGCTTCGACAAGCATTCGATGCGATTCTGAAGCAGTTTACTTCAAATGATAACAGAAAACCAATGCTGTCCGCAAATCGTAGTTCGTAGGCACAAAACTCCACATGTTTAAGGTTATAGAAAAATATACCGGTGTAGGGAACTTGGGTTGTTGTGTGTTGAAAATCTTCGTCAGCTGTTAGAGGGAGATGATGGCGCTGCACAAGCGGTCTAACGGTCCCTGAACTGATGGCTGGCACCATCTATAGGGAAATTCCGGTTTCATACTTCTACACCTGGTAGCTCTGTACAATGAATTATATTATTCTAATGCAATTTTGCAATTATCCAAAGTAATTTCGTTAATAAATATGAATAATTTCGTTCAAAATTTTTACGGAAAATTCAACAACAAAAAAATTCGTTGAAAAATATGGTTCATTAGAGAAGTTATAAACAATTTCGCGAAGGACCTTTAAAAAAAACGATTTTTTTTCTTAAAATGGATAATATTGAATCGGACCCGAGCGAGCTTTTTTGTTACCGTGTTTCAATCATAAAGAATGTTGATTTTTTTTCAATTTTGCGAGGAAAAACATTATTATCGACTAATGAACAAAAAAAACAACATATTGAGGAGAAAAACGTCGGTCAAGACTAAACTACTATTACGCTGGATAAGTGTACCAAATTTCAAGTCAATCCCTTCATTGGACGTCGGGAAATCCTGTACACCGTTTTGCAAACCACAGTTTCCTAATTTTCTAAACCCAATTTTCACAGTAGCCCAACCCCTTAAAAACCTAATTTGGCTGTCCTATCGTAAGTGCCAAGGAAAATGATAAATTGTTCGCGAAAGAAGCATTTTTGCTATAACAGTTGAAGGATAAAAATAAAACGAAGAAAACAAGAGGCAGTTTCGCGAAAAACGAGCATTTTAACGAGGCTGTTGAACCCGCTTCTCGTAAAATTCACCGCGGACCACGTAAATCGTCGTGTTTAACGAGAGAAGCGAAAATAAAAATAAAAAAAAAGTGAAAATAGCATGAAAAGTCGATCATATCGAAAAATGGTAAAAATCTCAATTGCGCGCGATGTGTGACTATGCGGAAACGTCAACAGATGGTACGCGCGTTGTTTTCGTTCATTGAACGACGAACGAAAAATAGCGGGGGTACGTATCATTGAACTTTTGTTGAGTGCAAGGGGGCAATTCTCAAACTCCCTCCAATCGCCACGGCGGTTCACCTCGATGAAGTCCCGCGGTAGTTTTGCCGGCCTTCGCCTCACAGTCAAACGCAAGTGCTCGTCGGTAAAACACATCCGTCTTGACGCTCCCGATGGGTATCCGAATAAACAATAGAGGCTGAAAGATACGTTTACGAAAAAAAAAAACAAAGATCTACAAGCGTTGAAAAAATGTGACGACCTGTTGTCGATTCGATAAACATGATTGATTATCGATTAAATAGCTCCAAAAATGAAATATTAACACACGCGTCTACGAGTCTGAACAACCGAGTGATAATACTTTAAACTTGAATTAAAGTTCCTTCGAAGCATTTTAATCTTATTTCAATCTTATCTTATCTTATTACATTAAACACAAACAAGCATTACGTTAAATAGTACATTTTATCGTCATCTTTAATCGTGCCAGTGACTTATTTAAAAATTCGCGTTTAAAACTTATTCGTACGAAGATGGGTGTAAAAAAATTCATCATGAAACGTTTGCCGTTTTGTAAAATGAAGATTAAGAGAAAATACCGTGAGTGTTGTCATAATTTATTTATACGTGGATGCTTGATTAGTTTATCGAAATATGTGAACGAATAAAATTTTGGATACGTATCCATCTGTTCTCGTATTTGTTTCTTTGTAATATGAAATAAAACATTTCGTATAGAAATGTTGTACATCGAGAGAAGATTCGGGGCTAATTGTATCGAGTACACACAAAGAGCGTGGTTACGAATAAGCCCGAATGTATAATGAGTGATAAGAGGATATCGTCGTGATAACTGATAATTTCAGTAGCCTCGAGATGAAAAAAAAAAATCGAAGAGTGCACATTTTTTTTTATATCAAAAGAAAACATACGCGTGCATAAAAATTCCCTCGACTCGTCTCGTCTTTTGTGAAGACACTTTCCTTTTGTTAATTGATTCAAACGCCAAAGCTCAGAACTGAAGAAGGCGAAATACGCGTCCGGATGGCGCATATTGCTCTCGTTATCCCATCAACTTACGAGAGGGCAAAGTTAACGCGTAGAACATGACGGTTTTTTTTTTTCGTTATCGAAAGACAAATAACCGAGAATTCATTATCGAGCTACCGCTTGTCTTTCTACTCTGTAGTATTATTCCACTATACGATATACCAGTGAGCTGGACACTTAAGGCCTTTTCTCGAGTTTGCAGTGTAATGCAGATTCGGATTTACGAATAAGATGATTAATTGGGAGAAATCGGAATTTACCTTTGAGGTAAATAGAATATGAGGATATCAAAATACTGTCTTTCTCCATAACGACATAATTATTCATTATTTGAGGCAGGTTTCCACCCCGGTGGATTGGAAAATCGTCAATTTTTGCCATTATCTTCAAAGGCAACTATAGATAATAAATCATTGCAATTTTGTACACACGTAAATGTATTATTTCCGACCAAAAACAATTCTTTGCGCGATCAAAATTGTGATGCAGAGAAGGCGGCTATGGATACAATCTGGTACACGATAATCAACGAGATTCTTAATCTGTGCAAGTCTGCGCACAGACGAAACTACAATCATAAGTTCGTATACATTTTTGTATCAACGGTGACGGTGATGAGTCAAAATAAAACAAATATTATTGTACTTTTTAACGAATATGATTGTTATTTCTTTATTATGGAAGAAAACGTTTTGCAACTTGAAATTATGATTGTGCCCCTTAATGGAGAGAATTTTTGTGCATTCTTAAGCTCAGTTTCGTTAAAACTGCGACTGTTCGGCTTGAAGCACTCCCGCAGACTTGATGACAATGGTTTTGAGGTTAAAATGAGAACAATTTGTACGAACACCCAGTTAGTAATTTTTCGCGTTCCGACTTAAACCTCCCCATAACTCAACGACGTAAAGATTTAAAAACAGTTTATTTCATGGTAGGGGGGATAATCGGATATCTGTGGCCCCTAATTCTGACCACGGAGCCTTCATATATTTGACCCAAAATAGGACTTTTTCAAGAGTCGTAAGAATAAAAATTCTACCCTTAAGGGGGTTAAACGGAGGTGTTAAAGTTTATATGCGACTACATATTTTTTTGTCAGATTTACTTGAAACTTGGCATAAATATACTAAAATACTAATAAATAAACATGCATTTTAGCAATTGCCAAAATTTAACCTTTAAGGGGGTTAAACGGGAGTGTTAACGTTTGTGTCAGAAACCATACTTTTTGACCAGATTTACTTGAAACCTACCGTACGTACTTACCGTGCCGAAACTTACCGTACTTAGTAGTACGTTCAACCCCTTAACTGTGGTTGTTTCGGTTAGTTTGCGTTTGCATTAATACCCCAAACAAACCCAAATAAGTACATGTTCAATTATTTGTATAGGATTGTATTTATACCAAGTTTCAAGCAAATCTGACCGAAAAATAGGTTGTCTCGTATAAACTTAAAAACCCCCGTTTCACCCCTTCAGGCTCGATTTTCTGGAAAACTGAAAATCGACCCTTAAGGGGTGAAACGGGGGTTGCAAACTTTAAAAACCCCGTTTCACCCCTTAAGGTTCTAATTTCTAAAAAAAATTAAATTCGACCATTAAGGGGCGAAACGGGGGTTATAAACTTTAAAACCCCCGTTTCACCCCTTAAGGCTCGAATTTATGAAAAACTGAAATTCGACCCTTAAGGGGTGAAACGGGGGTTTTAAAGTTTAAAACCCCCATTTTTTCAGAAATTAGAGCCTTAAGGGGTGAAACGGGGGTTTTAAACTTTAAAACCCCCGCTTCACCCCTTAAGGCTCTAATTTCTGAAAAAAAATTAATTCGACCCTTAAGGGGCGAACCGGGGGTTATAAACTTCAAAACCCCCGTTTCACCCCTTAAGGCTCTAATTTCTGGAAAAAAAAATTCGGCCCTTAAGGGGTGAAACGGGGGTTTTAAAGTTTACATGAGACAACATATTTTTTGGTCAAATTTGCTTGAAACTTGGTATAAATATGTTGTCTCGTATAAACTTTAAAACTCCCGTTTCACCCCTTAAGGGTCGAATTTCAGTTTTTACCACTCTTGGAAAGTCTTATTTTGGGTCAAATATGAAAACTCAGAATTAAACTCAGTTAGAATTAAAGACCACAGATATTATAATACTGCCATGGTAGGTTATGAAAAATTAATAAAAAGACGTATTATTGAGTTTTTTAGAAATTCAATCGGAGGGCTAGTTGTAAAGCAATAAACAAAGTGGGACAGACATGCTGTGCCGTAACATTCTTTTATGATGTATGGAATGCTTCGAAGCAGTTGTTTTGTTTGTTGTAGCACAAAACCGTCGTTGTTGATATCGATTTTGTCGTCGTTTCGACATTTTTATTTCGATCTTCGCAAACTTTACTCACCCTCGAACCTCGCAATCGCGCGATAAGTGAACTTCGAACGAGTTTTTGTCCGACTAACGCCATCTAGTTTCCACGAATTCGATTGAATGTGAATATAAAAATGTATAAAAAGGATTAAATGTCAATATGGGACTTTGTGAAAACTGGGACGGTTTGTTACAGAACTGTCACATGGTGATGTGATATAAAGGGTTTAAGTTTCACCGCAGACTGTCCAGCTTCTTACAGATGCGAAAAAAAAAGAATTTTCATTCGACAAAGTACCTGCCTCCTTTAGTCTACCAATTTATTTCGAGAAATCGAGCCTTGTGTCAAGTAATTACTTGATACAATTGAAGAAAAGGACAATATAAATTACGTCTCGATGATGTTGATGACGTTGCATCGTTGCAACGTAACGGGATTTTTTTCCGTCGATCGGTCATAAAAAACACTCCTATTCTATTTCGTACACTTATTAGAGATATTTACGATCTCGATTTGCAGAAAAAGCTTTCGGAAAATCACAAAAATGAATAACAATAAAGAAAATTTCCCCATTGCAATTGCATTGAAAATTTCCCCATTGCAATGGGAAAATTTTCTCTATTGATTATGTCAGACTCTACCAAGTCCAATTTCTTTGAAAAATATTTTCCATGGCGTTTTCTTACTATGTAGTAAATATCTTTCCGTGTCACTATTGTGATGCCAGAAGGCCCTGGAAGCATAAATATAATCAATTGATAAAAATATCTGAAAAACTAATTTGGTTTTGCGAAATGCTATAGTCAATCAAAGCAACTTAAAAAAAAAGCAGGCACTTTATGGCACTTTTTGTTTTTGTATCTTATTTCTTCTTTAGCTAACCAATATATTCTTTTTTGTTAAACAGCCGGGAAAGGTCCGGAAGCCTAACTAAATAACAAATCTTTGTAATACTTGAGATTTAACTTCAATGTTTTTATGTGGTTTACAAAATGATGTCTACTATAACAACTATATTATTTAATAAGACAAAAAGAGCGATAATTAAAAGAACTTACCTGGTTCTGAAGTTTCCATGATGAAAAACAACACTTTGCACTTCTTGTTTTGTTTACGAATAAACTGAACGACAACTGAGTCTACCTCGCCCCGTGCAACCTTCGAATTTAAAATGTCGCCCTTTTGTTCCCCAACTACTTATGTACCGGCAAGTACTAATCTCTTCCCCAAACACAATAGTTGGTGATAAGCCTTTTTGGCCAGGTTTAAAATTAAAATCGAGCTGTGTGCGTCGTATCGATGTTTCGATACAATGATCTTTAATTTAACGGCAATATCAAATCGTGCATACTAGAAACGCGCTTCGATACGATATCCTCGATTGCTTTAATTACGTCATACGATTTCGTCGAAAACAACGTTACTTTTATCGTATGAAAATTCCCACGCGAGATCGCACGATCGAAATTTCACAAGAGAAAGAGCGAAGCATCGCGCCATCTTTCCCGTACACGAAACTGAATTTTGGTAAATATTTGGAAGCGGGGCCTCCTGCTACAATCAGACTAATTTTCTTCAAGGGTTCAAACAAACCCAAACAACCCCAAACAACCTCAAACAACCCTGAACAACCTCAAACAAAGTCTAAACAACCCCAAACAACTTCAAACAAACCCAAACAAACAGCCCCAAACAACTTCAAACAAACCCAAATAAACAGCCCCAAACAACTTCAAACAAACCCAAATAAACAGCCCCAGACAACTTCAAACAACCCTAAACAACCTCAAACAATCGGAAACAAACCCAAACAAAAATTAGCCTGATTCTAGCGAGCAAACTAGCAAGCAAACAACCTCAAACAAGCCCAAATAACCTCGAACAACCCCAAACAACCTCGAACAGCCCCAAACATCCCCAAACAACCTCAAACATCCCCAAACATTCTAGCCCAAATTTCTTCCCAAACTAGCATTCTAGCAAGCAAACAACCCCAAACAACCCAGAACAAAAATTAGCCTGATTCTAGCAACAACCCCAAACAACCTCGAACAACCCCAAATAACTTCAAACAACCCTAAAAAACCTCAAACAATCCGAAGCAAGCCCAAACAAAAATTAGCCTGATTCTAGCGAGCAAACTAGCAAGCAAACAAACTCAAACAACTTCAAACGACCCCAAATAACCTCAAACAACCCCAAGCAATCTCAAACAACCTCAAACATCCCCAAACATTCTAGCCCAACCTTCTTCCCAAACTAGCATTCTAGCAAGCAAACAACCCCAAACAACCCTGAACAAAAATTAGCCTGATTCTAGCAACAACCTCAAACAAACTCCAAACAACCCTGAAGAAAATATAGCCTGATTCTAGCGAGATCCCCACTTCCGAATATTTACCTAAATTTTTTCCCCGCTCCCACGTGACTGAAATGTTCACAACGGAAAAAAAAAAAAACAAAAAAGACGTTCGTGGATGCCAGTATCGATTATTGTTCGTGAGAATCGTTGAAAGGGTGTGGGAGGAGAATATACAATGGATATGGAGATATATAATTGTGGACGCTTGAATTCCCGAGTTTCCTTTTTTTATAGCGGTACAATGCACTACGCAGTAACACACGCGAGCCGCTATCCCGTGCCAGTGCGATTACTATGCTAAAATCCCCCTCTCCGCCCTCTTATACAACGGTTAACAATTACACAGAACAATTATTTTGCCGACCGGGGGGAGCATCTGCAGCGCAGTGGTCGTCTCGCACGGAATACACCGATTTTTATTATAGTTTTGATTATATAAAAAAGGGGATGCAGCCTATTTTTCGGAAAATTGCCTAAAATTGATCACATACATGGTATACCTCTAAATGTTTATTTCGTATTGAAGAGCTGCAATTATATAAACCAAAACGAGCTGTAAAACGATACATAACCTCAAAAATTTCTTCAAATTATTACAGAGTTTGTAATATTATTAATGCTGTGTACATTATTCGGTGCACAAATAAAACTTCTTTAGGGTATACTTGCATGGAAATCTTAACGTTTCTGAATTCTGCGGGGCAGATGACGCTGTTTTTCGTAAAAATATTCGTCGGTATTATGCAGACAATCCTAGGCAAATTCGAACTAATCGCGAACTAAATTCGAACTAAATTGGACTAAAATTCAAAATCAATCGAGAAATCGCACAAATTGTATTTTAAGGCAAAGTAAACTGTAACAGTAAACGTGTAACGTCATGCGCTCTGATTGGTGTTCTTTGTCACGTGACTTATATACATTTTTTCACAATTTATTTATCTACATTTATCTACAACTTTCACCGAAATAAAATAAAATAGGCACTTTCGAGCATTACTTTAATTATAAGCCATCACCTCATAAAAATACTTTTTTTTTAATTCTTGGTTACTGGGAATATCCCTATTCTCGTGACTACAAAATTACGACGAATAAGCGAAGAGTCTCGGAGGAAAAAAAAGTATACATGAGAAGTATATAAAATGCGCGATACTGGTTTGTGGATTAATGTAAGACATGACAATGGTTTGTAAAATAATGCACACTGGATTGAACGAGTAGTTCGGTCCTGCCGATTTTACTGTACGTAGGATAATAATAATACTGCGTGAGGAATAATTACTCGAAGGAACACGAAAAAAAGGGTCAGAGGTTTTGTCCAAACATAATCGATTTTGAGACCTCGATTTTTTATTGGTATTTCGGAATAGTTGGAATTGCGGCTTTTATTGCAGATGGCATCAACCCCCCGGCGAATGTTAAAATTAATCAGCACACGGAATTGGCAGCTGACTTTGACAATGCCAGCATCGGAAGTGGAAACTCAAATCTCAGCACTGGTGCTCTACAGGTATTCTTTTATTATTAGTTTTTTTAAGACGAACAATCCCGAATTTCATGAACACTGCGTGTACTGGAACAAAATGGTAAATAAGGAGCTGGCGAACAAAACCGGACTCGTCTACACTACGTTAGTTTTTTTATTTTATTATTTTATTTTTTTGTGCCTAAAAACTGCATTTTCGCTTAAAGAGACAGTTTTTAAACAATTTTGAGGTGTTTAGGGCCGGATTTGATTCGAAATATTTCGGGAGCTGATAAAGATGTGCTAAAAAAAACGAGAAATAAACAAAATTTAACACAGTGTGGACAAGTCTGGTTTTGTTCGCCAGATCTATAAATATATTTAAAAATTGTACTACAATTTTTTTTAATGTTGATTTTACACTATTTTACGAAAAATTTACCAATTATTTATTAACGGGTTACACTAAGCTCGTAGCCGGAAAAGAGACGAATTTTCGTAATTTTTTTCTGATAAAACGTTTGCAGGCTCCAAATTATTATTATTTTTTTACAACAAAGCGTGTCGTTTTGAATATGTTTTGAAAACTTTGCATTGAAAAATGTGACCATTGCTGCTCGGAAACGAATCATCCGAAATAAAAAAAATCAAACGCATTTAGTTTGTACTCATGCACAAACTAAATGCGTTTGGTTTTTTTTATTTTGGATGATTTGTTTCCGAGCAGCAATGGTCACATTTTCATAATTTCATAATTATCATGAAATTTCATAAGTATCATAAATATCATTCATAATCATATCATTATGATTATCATTCCATAATTATCATAAATATCATTCATAATTATAATTTCATAATTTCATAATTATCTAGTGCTTGGACAACGGCTTTAAAGAAATATTGATTTTCTGTGGAAAAGAAACGCTTTGTTTTCGTTGATAAAAAAAGATGTATCGAAAAAGAATTCCCTCGTTCAAGTACTGCTCTTAATATGTTGAAGGAGCTTGTAAAATTTGACGTTGATCGGTCCAGTGATCCTTGAGATACCGTGGTCACCGATTTTGAAAAAGTCACTTCGAGAAAAACGCGTTTGAAGTTCGCCGGTTGACGGAATCTACCTATAAACGCCCATAATTCTCTCAATTTTGAACGGATCGACTTGAAATTTCCGAAGAATATTTTTGAAATGTTATATTTTGAGAATCCGTCGAAAACCAAAAATCGATATTGTCCAAAGTTTCAACTAAGTGCAAGTCCTTAAGGCGGGAAACCAGTTTAGATTATTAAAAAAGTCGATTTTTTTCAATTCCTGCCTTCAATACTGCCTTGAATTTTTTTTTCTCGGAAATATTTATCAAACGCGTTTTTCTCGAAATTACTTTTTCCAATTTGTGTACACTCTACCCCAAGGAGTTTTTGGGGTAGTTTCTTAAACTTTAAATATTGTTTAAAGTTTAAGAAACATTGTTCAGAGCAAAAAAGGTTTTAAAATAATAGCAAAAATTATACCCTCTGTTTAAGCAGCTCCAAAAAAAAGCAATTTTCAGTTTTTTTCGGTCAGAGTTAGGTTCACACAGAAGCAAAACATGTTCTTAAAGTAACCTTTAAACCGTATTAATTACCGATAAAAACTGTGGCCTCCAGAGTGTACACAATCAGCAAAGTCCGATGGCGACTTTCGACGGGCCGCAGGTTATGTTCCACATTGTCAGAGGAAACGCTGTGAAAAAATAAAAATATTCGTTTGAAAATATGTATAAAATCTCAAACTTTAAATAAATTCTATTAACTCATTCCTTGTAAAAAAAAACAATCATAAAAATTACTCAAAAAACTCCTAAACTGGTTTTCCGGCTTAAGGGAAGGGTAGAAGTTTCAGCGTGAAAAAAAAAACACTTTTTTGCGAATTTTTTTCACCTATATTGATAAAGTAAATTTATTGAAACCTTTTGTACATTGTTAAGTGTCATTTCAAGAACATTCCGTGAAAATTGAACGCTTTTCCAAGAACGCCTTTGGAAAAACACGATTTGCGGTGTTCACTCTATCTCAGCTAGAAATTATCTGAAATCAAGTACCATTAAAATTTAGTCAAAGTATCATCAAGTCCTCCCCCAACGGTCTTTGATCATTTTTTTTTCATTTCAAAATTTTTGGTCGTCAAGTAAAGTGAAAAGTGCTACTTTTCACGAAAAACTCCGCCATTTTGGGGGTGGAAAACCCCCTCAATGTAAACAAAAAATCTCAAACTAACCGTTGGGGGGAGGTATTTTATATGTAGAAAGTGTGTACCAAGTTAGAAATAAATCGGTCATGTAGTTTTCAAATGGCAGTGAACACGGACTTTGAAAAAGTGCTTTCGAGAAAAACGCGTTTGAAGTGTTAGCTACAGTTTGAAACGCGAGCTACAGTGTTAGAGGAGCGGGACTAAATAGTCAATAACTTCGAGAGTTTTGCTCTGATTGACTTGAAACGTTGGGATTATATTCTTGAAATGTTTAACTATGAGAAAAGACAACAAAAAAAATCGATTTTTCAAAAGTGCGAAGCCCTACCCTCCCCTCAAGTGCCTCAATTGAAACGACAGCGTTAATGAATTGGCATCAAATTACAGAGCATCAGGGAGCAAATGGCGGTATCGTTGGAGAGAATGAAAGAACTGGAGGAGCAGGTCAAATCCATACCGATGTTGCAGGTAAAACGAGACGAAACGAACAATCATTAATCCACAAATAAAAAATCGTTATTTCCTAACCCCGCGTTCCCTAAAAAAAAAGCCCGCGCACCCTATTAACAAAATGAATCGAATATTCGTGAGTTTCGAAAGCCTAAAAATCAATGCAACGCAAACGAATAGTTTCGAGCAGAGAAACGAAGAAAGAAGCGAGAGAACGCTAGAAATTTAATCGCATGGCTACCAGACCGTAACGTCTGGACATAGCGGTAAAGGCGATTGAAACAACGCTCGCCCCTCGAAAAGGTTCTCAAAATTTCTCAGGTACGATCGTAGATCCTTCGTACAGCCGAAGGTTCACGAAGTTCCTCGAAAAAGAAAGAAAGCGCCACGGCGGGGGCCCCTACCCCCTCGCGACTTTATTGCCATAGTTCAGCGCTGTGAAAATGTACTCGAATCGTCTGACCAATCTGGGGGTCCGGAAAACAGCCCGTAAAATGTACCTGCGAATAGGCACGTGTTCGTGAATTTTCCTCTGCTCTTTACGGCGGTCGTTCTCTCTCCGCGTCCGCAGTACACGGTTTACCTTGCTACATTACGCATCAACGAAAGTCCCTTGCTGAAACAGACAACAACACGAAGTGTTATTCGCGATACGGACGAAAATATTGTCCACCGACCGGCTGGAACCGGAAATCAATTGAAACACACATTTTCTCAATGTATCGCGATAAAAAATGAAGTTTCGTGTTCGTCAGGTTCAAGTGTCAGTGTTGAAAGAGGAAAAACGCAATTTGCAACGTCAACTCGAGGAGCTGAATAATCAAACGAGAACGATACGAGAGGAATCGCCGTCCGAGACATACCGAAGTCAATCGTTTACGGCCAAACGAAAAAACGAAACTAGCCCAAAGACACCTGTGATTTCTACGCGAGATATGGGAATCATGTGCGGCGTCATGACCCGAGACGTCGGCGTTTCACATCAGCAGGTATTTCATCTTCACCACGAGTAAATTATTCTTTTCTTTCTCCTCAAAAAAGAAAAAATAAACTACACAATTTGTTTGGCCTCGTTGCGTTGACCCTGCGCATTTTTTTCGAACCTGTCGAATTTTTTACCGAGCTGGAAGTTTACTCGAAACTTGAGTAAACTTCAGTTATTCGGTTTTGTCGAACATTTTCAAAAGAGAAAAAATGATTTTTGCGTCAGCTGATGTATTTTGCCATTAACGAGTGAATTATTGATTTTTATATTCTCGAAAAGTAAACTAAAAGCCTGCCTACACAATTGATTGTGTTGTCTATTTCATCTTCGCCGCGTATAAATTATTCTTTTCATTCTACTCACAAATGAAAAAATAAACTACACAATTTGTTTTGGCCTCGTTGCGTTGACCCTGCGCATTTTTTTCGAGCTAGAAGTTTACTCGAAACTTGAGTAAACTTTAGTTATTCAGTTTTGTCGAACATTTTCAAAAGAGAAAAATGATTTTAGCGTCATCTGATGTATTTTGTCATTAACGAGTGAATTATTGATTTCCTCATTTTCAAAAAGTAAAAGAAAAGCCTTCCTACACAATTGGTTCGTGTTGTCTCTCTTTTTCGAGTCCCGAATTTTCAAATCGCCATGTACCGAGCTGGAAATACACTCGAAACCCAAGTTTCCGTAAACTGCAGTTCCTTATAAATTTTTTACACTCTACATCCCGCCCGTTACGACACGTAATTCGCCCAGGAGCGAGGATCTCCACGCTTGCATTGTATAAGCGAGCCCCCCCCGGCGCGTAGTGCCATAATTCATCCAGCACTTGGAAATAAAAGAGCCACATTGCGAGAGCGACTTTCACCACGGTGCCCAACACTTGTGCTATTTGTACTCCCACGCGTCCCCACGTGTATAGACGGAAAATAGTTAAAAAGGGCGCCTTTCTTTTTTTTCCCTCCTATTACGCCAGGTGCGAACTCGCGATGTAGGAATGATAACGAGCACGCCTCTTCCACGAGCGAGCGAGTGCGAGGCGGCGATGAACGAGTCGAGCTTCGACACGAGGGATTTGGAGTGTTACTTCGACGGCACGTCGAGTCCGTTGAGCAGAGCAACGAGAAAACACAATCTGGACGAAAGGGGGATCGAGCGTGAGCCATGGTACGAGAGACTTCCGGTTAAGCTCTCGAATTTACTGGCAGGCTCGAGCCCGTCCTCGGAGACGCGAAGGAAAAATCTACTCAATCTCCGACGGAGTCCCGTGCAGTGCGAAAGCATAGCGCCCGACGTTAATTCCCGCAAGGATCGTAAAGACGTCACTTCCGGGAGTAAAGATTCCGCCACGAACACGGAGAAGCCCAGTCCACGGAGTCTCGAGCGGAGCGCTTTGCGACTCGACGAAATTCCGCCACGTGGGAGCGTTGCGAAGCGAGAGACGCGAAGCTGCTCGACGGAAACGGACCTCGGCATGAGGGACCTTCACAGTCCGGACGACATAGCGCGAATAGTGGAGGACGCGTTGAAGATTTATCGCGACAGCGTCGAGATGGCCAAGTCGTCGAAGGCGACTCAGTGTACACCGGAAGTGGCGCGTTTGCCCGAGAACAAGGACCAGTCGATTCAAGTCACGGAGCCCTTCAAGATGCGAACGAACGTCGGGATCAATTGCAAGCCGAGAACGGTGGAGATTGGCACGGACGTTGGTCCTAGACCGGGAACGAAAACGGTCGCCGTTGGACCCGATCCCGTAGCTACCGATCCCGCTATTTCTCTCAACTCCATGAACTCCCTGAGGAGTCATTCGTTCAACTACGGCGACACGAGGACCAAGCGACGAGCAACGACGACGAAGAGCGTCGCTTCGATCACCGAAGGACTCGTGAAGACATCGGCTCGTGCTACCGATACCGTTGGCCTGCAACCGAAAAAACGCGAATTCGGCACGTCGCCCGTGAAAAAACTCTACGTCGATGTCTCCGTTGGCGATTCCCTCAAACCTCACATCGCCATTTCTTGCGCCGCAAACTACTGCGACAACTGCAAGGAGACCATTAAAAATCTCGCCAAACAGATGTCGAGCGGCGCCGAGCTCAGCTGCAACAATGTGAATACGAGCGTTGTCTCGAGGATACCGAGACCGTCGCACATCAATCTCGCCGCCACCGATCATCGAAGGCAATTCAAGAGACAGGACACTTACACGAAGATCCCGACTTCCGGTGTCATCAGATACGACGCCGATAACCGGGAACACTACGAGACGAACAATCGGTAAGGGAACATCCGTTTTTCTTCCGACGACTCGTCACTTCGTGGGTTTCTGGCGATTTTCGGCCCTCCGCTACCACTGGGGACAACCTGTAACAGGGTATTCGACTGTTGCGCGGAAATCATCTTAAGGAAGTTCATCTGGTACCGAATTAGTCGAAAGAAAAATTATTACGACTAGCGTAGTCCGTTCAATAAGTTTGGCAACGCTGCAACCAAGCGCGACCGCGCGTCCTGTACAGCTGCAATGTGCTAGAAATTTTTCACTCGCGTCCATGATTCGTCGTCGATCTCTTTCTCGACCATGGAAGAACATTAAAAAAAAGAAAGCGTTTTTCTGGAAAGGCAAACAAAATCAATTTTCGAACATCAAATTTTTTCTCAGTCAATCTCGGAATCAATTTTTTATGTGTTATTATTTCGTATCCTTTTTTTTATAACTACAATGACTTTATTTGCGATTAATTTATTTGATTTTATCCTTCGAGCCGATTTAGTCATTACATTTCCAGTCACTTCTGTATTATTTGCTGCAGACGTGCAGTGCACATTGCGTCGTTCGGAACGTATTAGTGTTGATTTTAAAAAGCGCGCGGTTGCGACGTTGCCATCATAATATGCGACTGGAGTAATATGGAGGTTAACCTCCAAAAAATCAGCATTTTTCGAGACAAATTAATTTATTCTGAAGTTCACAAGTATCTAATGGATTTTAGAAAGCTGTCCGAACGTTCTTTAGATATTTTTTTATCCATTATAAAAGTTTCTTTCGAAATTGTTTGTCAATGCTTGCAAATTTCACGTTTATAGACGGGAAAACACGACAATCCATAAGAGACCATGTTAATTTGGAAAAATGTTATTTATTCATTGCTCACAAACAAGGTATCCGGAGAGTTTGAAATTTGAACAGGTGACTTTTGAGATACTCATAAGTGAACTCGATGTTTTTTTTATCAAAATCTGTTTGTTAATTCGATCATCAGATGAACTTCCTTAAGGCGAGAAATCCCTTTAGGAGCGTGAAAAATAGGTATTTTTCGGGAATTCTTTTAGAGGGGACAAAATTATCTGATCATTTTCAAACTTGGACATGAGTTTATAATAACTGTCAAGTTTAAAAAAAATTTTTTTTTGGGCTTACCAACAAAATGGCGGCGTTATTAAGGGTCTTCGGAGACCTGTTTTCCGCGACATCGAAGTGCTGCAGTTGTCACTGTTTTTCTGTTGATCTGCAAATATTTAACAAGTATCATTCGTTTACTGACATATTAAGGGGAAGGATATACCTAAAAAATGATGAAAAAGTACAAAATTGAAAGTTTGGGAGCCTTTTTACTCCAAAGTTCGAATTTTCGACCATTTTTTCGACATATTTGACCCCAATAAAATGATTTATTTACACGCCATCTTTCAAACTTTAGGTATATCCTTCCGATAATATTACTGAGAGTGACCTTCCAAAATTTCATCCAAATCGGTCGATAACTTTTTGAGCTACAACACCAGCAGTTTTTGAATAAGTAGTTTCGAGATAATCGCGTTTGAAGTTTCAACATGTGAAAATTATATTAATTGTAGTGACTCACCCCGCGCTCTGCTTTTATTTGTTTTTTCCTAAGGTACACGCTGTTCGCGTTTGTTACCTATTATTTTCCTCCACTGTGACGGTTTGTTTTTCTACACTCCTTTCTTCGCTCCTTTCTTCACTTTTAATTGCTTTCTCATACTAAATCTTGATCGAACATCTTGAAACGTGGTGTGTCATTTTTAGTTCCTTGATAAAAATCTGAAAACAGAGTCGTCCCATTTAAAAAAAACGGCGGTGACCTTGACATCCCCGAAGCGCCTCCACCTGGATGAACCTCGTAGCCATTCGATGACCCCCGGCGAGCTATGCAACTTTTGAGCAAAACTTTTCTCCTGGGTCTCATTGGCTAGAAAATGTTTGTACTTCCAATACTTGTTGCCTCACCCGGTATATTAGAATTTCAATTTTCATCTTTCCCAAAACGATTACGAGAATTGACGCTTCCGTGTATAAGTTTTGTCAAGTGCAGACTCAAAGTCTCGCGGTTATTTTTACGTGATAGATCGAAGCCGGTTACAAGCGAATGTAGGGGGGTCGGAGCATGCGCGAAACGACAGCTGCACGATATATAATTCTATAGAATTGTGCGTGGGCACCTGGTTCCCCTCCGCGCAGTTTTGCTCCACACAAAAAGACAGTACACAAAACTGTCGAGACGTAGTTGTATCGCGCCCGGTCGCTCACCGCAACCAGTCAAATTTTGTTGTCGCGTTAGCTTGCTTTTTCTCGTTCTTCTTGTTTTCCAATTGAATTTTTCCCGTATCCTCGAATGGGGTATTCCACGACGGTGGTCGTTCGTAAGTTCGTCGTCGCGCGCACGTAATTCACGGTGTTGTTTGGAGAAAAAAAAACGTTTGCCATCGTCGCATTGGACAAATTGAACGTTCTCGGTTGTGTTCGTTCGCGAACGGAAATAATAAGCAATTGATATGGTGAATGGTTAACGAGCAGTCGTGATTGATGCATACGTACGTTAAAGCTCGATCGATGCTACAGCGACAACAGTTCAGCTGTCGTATCTCAAATGGAACAGAAATCATCCGAATCGAATCACCTGCTCGTTTCCCCGATGCACGGTAATATTCGACGAGATTTGCTTGGTCGTTGATCGTCCACGACCTTGTCCAGGGCCGCTACGTCAATGCACTCGGCTTCGAAATAATCGTCTGAAAAAATACAATGAGGCGATTACACTTCGACAAACAAAACGAGCTATCGACGTGCGACAATAATCACGAGAATCATTTGTGTGTGGAAAAAGAAATTTATGAAAAGCGACTGGATTACTTTTTTACACGTCTCCAGACGTAAACGTGAATATTTATAATTGTCAGTTTTGTGGACCTTCTATTTGATAAATATGAAATATTCTATTTTCTGAATATGAAATATTTCATTTTAAAAATATGAAATATTCTATTTTATAAATATAAAATATTCTATTTTATAAATACAAAACAGAAGGTTCACAAAATCGTGAACCTTCTTGTCTATATTTGGATCGAAGAGAAAATATAAAAAGAAATTTATGAACATCGATTGGATTAGTTTTTTACACGTCTCCAGACGTAAACGTGAATATTTATAATTATTGTCCATTTTGCCAATGAGTTTTGTGGACCTTCTATTTTATAAAAATAAAATATTGTATTTTATAAAAATAGAATATTCTATTTTATAAATATAAAATATTGTATTTTATCAATATAAAATATTGTATTTTATCGATATAAAATAGAAGGTTCACAAAATCATGAACCTTCTTTTCTATATTTTGATCGAAAAGAAAATATAAAACAGAGAAGGTCCACAAAACAAAATGTAAACAAAATATTCAAAAAAAAATAGTAGTCCGCTAAGGTGTAAGCATATATACGTATGCAAACAAAAGATACGTCATACTAAATACAGAATTCAGTCAAATACACAATGTAAAAAAGTTCCGTTACCTTTAATTGTTCGTTGACTCAATTTTTTATTTTTTTCTTCTATGGAATTGATTTTGAGCATGTATGGAACTTCACAGAAAACTTTTTTCTTTACTACGTAGGAAATTTATAATAGAAAGAATTTAAAAAACAATTCTGGCAAATAACTCTTAAAGGGTTAGGCTACTGTGACGAGCTGACGGGTTATTCGAAGAAATTGATTTTGAAGGGATAAACAAGATGATTGGAAAGTCGTTTGGACATTTATCTGTATGAACATTAACAAAGTTGTGTAACAAATTTTATTTAAAAATGTTATTAATTAAAGATATAAAGAATCTCGTGAAGGACCTTCCAACGCGGGGGACTCAACGGTGCACGTGATCTTGCCTACCATGTTTATCCGTAAAAAAAACAACCAGCTTCTTTTCAATAGACAATTTTGGCTAAGACTTGACTGAGCTTCTTTTTCTCACACTTTGAGTGTGACGGGTCATAGACCCGTATAACTATCGGATGATGAAAAACTAGTATAACTATCTATAGTATAACTATATAACCATAGTATAGTAAATAGTATAGTATAGTATAGTATAACTTGTATATCTATAGTATAACTATCGGATGATGCAAAAAAGATTTACTTTTTGGTAATTTTACCCTGTAATGATCCCTTAACGTTTTACTAGCAGTTCTGCCTCAAGCAATAACGAGTGTTCGTCATCTTCACCCCTTAATGCTCCATGACGCTGAAATCTATCCTTGGATTTTCTTTTTAGCATCTAGTATTCTATTAGTACCGCTGTACAGCATTAACTGCTAAAAAAGAAGTTACAACTATCAATCAATCACTCGACAAAAATAATTCCGCGTGACCTCTAATCGAGTTTTGCCCATTTCTCATGTCGTCAGCATTGCTATCGAAGCAGCAAGTGGTCACTCGTTATTTCCAAAGTAAACTAGTGGAATAACGATTATCCCTGGATAATTCTACTGATCACGAATTTTCCCAACCTCCATGTACAATAGTTTGGACGTTCCGAATGCCGAACTTGGACGTTGATTCGACTGTTATTTTTGCTGTCACAGGCTCCAGCAATTGGAGACGGAGGAGATCAGAAGCGAGAAGAAAGAATCCAAGGAAACAGGCGAGAAGGAGATCGAGGTGTCGGACGAGAAGAACGTATTGTCAGACTCGGGACTGTTTCAGCCGATCAACGACAAGCCACGGGAGAAAGTTGAGCCTAGCAAGGAAATGCGCGCGGCGATGAAAGTTTTGAACGACAATTTGAAAAAGTCACCTAGCAAAAATGTCTCCCATCAAACGAAGAACGCCACGAACGTTATACAGCAAGAGTGGTTCAAAATATCGAGCACCGCAACGGCCAATCCTCTCGACGTTGAAGACTATTTGGACTGTTTCGAGGAATTCTCCAGTCACATACTCGATTACATCGTCAATATGACGGACTCGAGTGGCAACACGGCCATGCATTACGCGGTCTCCCACGGCAATTTCGACGTCGTCTCGATTCTTCTGGACTCGAAAGTTTGCGACATCAACAGGGCCAATGTCGCGGGTTACACGGCTGTCATGCTCGCAGCTTTGGCTGATCTTAAAAATTCTACGCACGCTTCCGTCGCCAACCGACTGTTTCAACTTGCCGACGTTAATATCCGCGCGAAATTGGTAATTTGGCTTTTTTCTCTCCTTGCAACACGTGCCGGTGATCCGCCTAGAGCTGGGCCAATGAGAGTTTGAATATTTATATGCAAAACATTTTTTTTAACAAGCTTTCATTTAATGTACTGAAAAGTAGAAAATATTTTTTTCCAAAGCTAATATTATCGAATTTTGAGCGTTCTAAGCTTTTATTTATCATCACATGTGGGTGACTTGGTGAAAGAAAATATTTTCTACTTTCTAATACATTAAATGAAAGCTTGTTTTTTAAATATTTTTTTACATATAAATTATTTTCTGCAGTCTTTAATTGATTTTACTAACTAGTTGTAACTAGTAATTTACTAGTTTACGAGTTTGTACGTTAGGAACATGGAATGCTTGTAAAAAATAAAGATGCCATTGCGATTGAACTTACGACTAAATGCTGCTATAAACTTTTCACATACAAACACAGTCGGCTACGAATTTGTTTGTATGTTTTAGAGAGATTTTATATAGATGATGAGATATCGCTAATTTTACATGAAAAGTTCAACATTTTATGTACATACATCCTTGGCCAAAACGGTAAAGCACCCGGTAATTTTTCTATCCGGACTAAAAATCGAATATCTCGGCGACAAAAATCGTAAACCAATTTACCTTTGACGGCCTTTGCAAGAGCATAAAACCAGCTTCATTCTGTTTTTTTATTTTTGCCTTTTTTTGTACCCAGTACGACTGGACTGCTGGACTAAGAAAAAATCGTAATCTCACCATTTAGCGATAAGATCTTTGAAAAGGAAAACGTTAGCTTTAGTGTCGTTAAAAAAAAAAACATTTTGCGATTTTTTTCGCACAATATAATTTTTTCTTGAAAAAACGGCAGTTTTCCAAAAAGCCGTAATCGTGCGGCGTAATTTGAAAACTACGAGATTTGGAATATTTAGTCTAAGGCGTAAAAAGTTGTATTTTGTTATTTTAGTGTCACTCAATTTTTAATAGATTTTTTTTCCAAAATTTCTTCGTACCGCTTGAATTGAATATAATTTCATTCAGATTTAATATAATTTAAATTTAACCCTCAATCCGTGAACCTGGGTCGTTTTCGTCCTGCCCAAAATCATTTTCTTCGCAAGTTGCTTAATATTTAATGGAAAAAAAATGTATTAAAAATAAAAAATAAAAAGAAAACCCTATTTTTCCTTGAGAAGTACGACTGAAGCTCGATCATGAATTTTTTGAGATTTTTTTCGTTGACAATTGTTGGTTTGGTAGTGCAAAAACAAAAACAACCCAGGTTCACGGGATTAAGGTGCCTCAAATACCTTCACGGATTGAGGGTTAATATAATTTTATTTCGCAATTTAATAAAATTTCTTCGTACTAGTTTTGGTCGATAGCCGACGATTTGTCTCATTAATTTATTGCCTTTTATACTTTTGGCCGAGGGTGCATTTTTTAAAATTGAATCATGCATTGTCCCCCTTTGGATTCATGTTTGCAAAATTTCAGAGCTCTAAGTAGTCGGGAAGTGGGTGAAATATCGATTTTCCGTGTTGCATCTCACAGAAAGTCAAGTTAAATAAAAGCTCGTAAAATGCATATGTATTTTAGAAAAGTTGCTTCTGGGTCGGCGCGTCTGGTAGAAAAAACCGCAAAAAGTCTATCCCAAAAATATGAAATAATACGAATACCAAAGCGATTGCCTTTTTTTTTCTCGGTATTTTCGTGCAGCACGGGCAAACTGCCCTGATGTTGGCGGTTTCACACGGTCGCAAGGACATGACAAGGCTCCTTCTGGACGCCGGTGCTGCGGTGAACATTCAAGACGAGGACGGGAGTACAGCGCTGATGTGCGCGGCCGAGCACGGTCACACGGACATCGTGAGATTGTTGCTGGCGCATCCTGACTGTGATTCGTCGATAGTCGACGTCGACGGTAGTTCGGCATTGAAGATCGCCCTCGAGGCGGGCAATCGTGACATCGGCGTGCTTCTGTACGCCCACGAGCACGTGAATCGTGGCACGAGTCCGTACTCGTCGATGCGAAAAAGTCGAAGAGGCTCAAAACCGACAACGCCGACTGGTGCTTCGCCCTCGGCTCCGGCCAGTCCAGCACCTTCCCGGAGATTCAATACCTCTACCATTTCGCTCAATACCTCCAAGTATTCGGGAAAACAATGAAAGCAGATAGAAGAAAAAACCAGTTGAAAAAAACACACACACGAGATCGCGGGATATTTTTTAATCGAGGATAAGCGTGGTGATTTTCTGTGATTCAATTTATAGTAAAAAAAAAGAAAAAGGAACGCTAACGAGATGCATATATATATTCGTTGTTTGGTTGACATCGACAATTCGATTTATGAAAGATAAAACAAAGAGAGATAAAACGTGTTAGGCCCGAAAAGGCATGAATTCCCAATAAATTATTATTGTACTGTATGTACGCGTTTTCATGAGTATATGTGTACATTACCGTTCGAGAACTGTCGAGCTTTGATGTAGAAAAATTGTAGCGCGGTGCTGCGGTCCTGTGAAAGAAACGAAAGAAAAATGGTAGAAAAGTTGGCGAAGCGTGTTTGAATTCTTCATACTGTACGTAACAAGTGCTTTATACCATATTATGGACAAACGCGTACACGGTGCAACCGAGGCTAATTACAGAGGCCTACGAACCTCTCGATTACGCTTCTCCTCTACCGCGGTACTAAAAAACACTTTGCTGAATTTCCAGATCTTTTTCAAATTGTTCTCAGCCCTGCGAGCCGGTTCGTACCGGCTGGAACAATTTCAAACAAATCTTTGAAACTTTGTGCCGAGTGTCCTTTTTGGCACTGCGTGACACGAGAGAGGGATAAGTAATCGGAGGGTCGGAATTTCCTTGATTCTGCCTGGAGCACGCGGTGCGCCCTTCGCTCAAGGAGGAATTATTGTTGTTCTTGTTCGTCAACCGTCTATTTTTCTACACGCGATTACTTTGTACAAACCGAATAATCGCCACTCGTCAATTTCGTTGACATTTTTTTGTCCTGCAGCGGGATGCAATTGTTCAGCCGATGTTGTGTTTTTGCTGGCCTTTTTCAAAGGTGCTTGTCCATTGTAATCTTCGCTTCCGAGTCCTGAAACGATGAAAGTGCCGAGACCGCGTTCACCCGGCTGCAGAGTTTGCGACGACCCGAGACCATGAAACATTCCAAACGCGGCAAAGCAAACTGCATTTTTGTCACCGAGTCTGTCTGAAATTAGTTTTAGGCCCAATCGCATTCTCGTGTGCAACTCTCCAGGAATGGTGGGTCGTCTCGGGCTTGAAAAAAACTTTGCAAAAAGTCGCGCGAAGATCGGGTAACTTTTGCTCGAAACGAGTAAAAGAGGATACAGGAAAGAGAATAAACGCATAACTGGAGTCTCGATGTAGCGTGAACGAATGTAACTAATAGCGAGAATATATATAAAGTGTTTTACTATGTAGAAGGGTCAGACGCGTAAAGACGACGTTGATAAATGTACCTAACGTTATACAGGTATAAACTATACATTAGAATGGAAGATAAAAATTGACTGCATCAACGACAGAAACAAAGTCAATTGATAAACAAACAAGTGCTGAGTTTTCTCCTCCGTGTCAGGGGAGATTGCTCCTCGTGTATAATCGTCGATGTAGTATACGCAACAGAGAAGAAATTTCTTACAGTTAGCCGGTTGTGAATAATAAGTTATTTAATTATCCGCGATGATTTTCATCTCGGAGAGCTCTTTCGATACGATGAATGCCGAGACTAAATTTATCGAGAGCGCGTTTATGGATCGTAAGACGTTAATCCCGATGACTGCTCATGAGGTGAATATTGAAGAGGAACAGATTACTTGACTCGTAGCGTATATTTGAAATGGAAAATGAAACGATGTTAGAGTTCTACTAGATTGTAGAAAATGTTTTTTCATTGTTTGTGCCTTTACATGTAACGTGTTATGACTATATATTAATAAATCATGTGGCTAATCGCGCACACAACTTTATTTCTAAGTTTCGCTGCTGAAGAATTATTAACCGACCCAATTGATTGTACGTTCCACGTTTAGTTACATGACAATTCTAGTAAAACGGAAGTAAACGTTCTTTGTGTAGACAAGTCGACAAATGACTATGTCATTTTATCGTGTGAAATTATGATGGAGAGACAGCGACAGAATATTTTATCCGAAAATTTAACAAGCTCAAAATCGATTTCTCGACACGATTATTCGTTCGTCACCGTTTCGCGACTAGGAGGCATTGTTGATATCGAAAATCTTATATTAATGGAATATTCAATCGATAGGATAAATTTAACGAACTTACCGAAAGACTTTAATTAACAGGACAACAGATCGCTTATAATTACTAAATAAAAGTGCCCTGACACTTCTTTCATCATTAATTTCCGTATCAGCGTCTTTTTTCTCGCTTTTTAAAAGTCTCCACATTGTCGTTGCTCTTTTACGTTGGAACGTTTCGAAAACGTATGTTTTCGCGCATGAATGCGGCCATGACGTCTCTGCTAGGCTGCTATTGGCCAACGCGTTTGCTGCGAGCGATGCTATTGGGTGGCGCGCTTGCCGGGCGCGTCGCGTACGCGCCGTCATTGGCTGTCGATTTCGTGGCGAAACGTCGCGATTGGCTGATGCGTTCGTCAGAAATGCTGCTACTCGCAGGCTTCAGGGGCGTAACTACATAGCAAAAGTCATTTTTCATTTCCATGCAACTCATCGAGTGAATCTCAATCCTACGGAAACGCTAGGGTTCGTTCGAGTGCTCGAAAGTCTGATCCAAGATGGCACATCCGTTCGGCAAACGCTAGTCCATCTTGAAAAGTATCCCATTCTTCATTAGCAAAGCCATTTGCAAAGACGCGATGCACGGACGGCCGAAGGCCGAACGAAGCGCGCGATCGAGGGATCAGAGCGCCGTGGAGGGCAACGTTGCGATGCGAGCTGTGACTGTCCCGCGACGGCTGCTGTGACAACCAAAAGCACGCGAAGCTCCGATCGCGTACGTGAGCGGCGAGCTTGGCGGGGGATATTCGCGGCTCAGCGGAAGGGGAGATTCCTTTGGGCGCTACGGTCTACGATATAGCTGGACGTTTGTGGGTGCGTTAGTCGCTTTGTATCTCTCTCTGTTCGGTCATGAGTCAGAAAAGCCATGGTCGTCGCAGCCGTCTCTCGTTTCGTAATTAAATTTTTGCCCTAACGTCCCGTACCCCCCTCCTTTCGGAACCCCTTCTTCATCGGCCGCGCGCTCGGACATCGTTAACTCAGAGAAGTAGAGAGAGAGAGAGGGAGAGCAAGAGGCAGTGAGAGAGAGAGCGAGGCAGGGGGCAGCGCTATGCGATCCATAATACGAAACTTTCGTGTCACTATTGTGTACACGGGATTGTTGAGCGGCGACAGCAGCAATTCGAGAATGGCACTGTGTTTCGTCTATTCGACGATTCACGAAACTGCTCGTGGTTCTTCCTGAACGTATCGGGCCCCTTGTCGCATTTTTTCGTTTCTTCCCTGTTTTGTTTTCTCAATTGTACGAAAAAAAATATCTTCCCTCGAAATCGCAGTATCGTAGTCCACCAAGTGCGGGCAGAAGACACGAGGCTGTTTTGTCATCACGTTCGTCCACCTCGGGGGATTATTGTTTTCAAGGTAAATTTCGTGCGCGTTAATCGTAACGCGAAATCCATTTTTTGCGATCTTTTTTTTTTGCAAACTCGCGGTGATAAACTCGCCGAAGGCTATCGGGGAGTCGGATGCGAGCGCGAATCTCGAAGTGTTGTTTTTCGAATATATCGCTGGAATTATTTACGTCCCCGAAGCTTACGTGCTCTCTTTTCAATTATTTTTATAAGCTGAATGTACGGATCAAGACGTCGCCCACGTCTCGAATGTCCGGGGACATTCTCCGTGAGGCTGGACTGTTGCTATTTATCTTTCGTCGTGCGCACGCTGAAGAGACGTTTGGTCTGTTTTGTTTATTTTTTGGATTTTTGTTTTGGTCATTGCGTATTTTACTGTCGCGATAGTAATGATTCATTCATTATTCTCCGTCTTGAGCTACTTGCTCGTTTGTTATCAATTGTCGATGTATCTTCCAGAAAATGTTTTCGCCAGCAAATGCATCGCTGAGTTGTCGCTAATTTTAGTACCCCCTTTTTTGCATCATAGCGATCGGCACTCCAGGCGTTCGTTCTCATTTTTCCTTCTACAGTGTTTCTGTGATAAAGCACGGGCCAAAAATGGATCCAGTGAGAAACCGGCCTAGCAGACCCCGCCTCAGGTCCCACGGCAACTCTGCCAGAGTTCTGGTCTTCGATCAAGTCGAAGCGGACGAAAGTCCTTTGACTGCAGAAATGGAGACGACTGTCTCTCAGACCCAGCCACCCAAAACAATCAGCAAAGAAGCTCCCGTTCGCCCCGGTAGGTGCTTCACTTGTAATTTACGACCGAACAGTGGGAAATCTGAATGTTCCTTTTCCTTTTTCAGTCGTAGGCGAGCTTTCGAATTTGGTGCGCATGAGAAATTCCGCTATTGGAAAATCGGCACCATCGTTATCCGTACACATGGTGAGTTGTAGATCGAAACGTAAGCGCTTGAGGATCTTTGATAAATGCTGTGACGTGTGTACGAGGCTCTATACAGTAGAGCGTCGATTATCCGAATCAATTGGGACCGGGCGACTTTCGGATAATCGAAAATTCGGATAACTGAACAGCAATATTCCGTGGGCGAAATAAAACGTTGATTCTTTCGATATGAAGTATATATATGTAAAAATACAATGAACATTAATATGTTAATAATACAAGTACATTTTTGGTGAATTGCAAATAACCATTGTATCATTTAATGATATAGAACGAAGTTAAATATGTATTTAAAAATAATCAACAGTCGTACATGCTTGAGTTCTTATGTATTTATTTTTTTTAAAGTCGACGATTTTCTTCTGCTTCACAACCGAAGCTCGTTTCTTTGCTGCCAAATCTCGACTGCTAGCGAAAAGCGAACTGCGCGCGAGCGTAGACCGAGAAAGTGGAGGGGGTGTACAACAATGTATCCATTGTGCAACAATATATAGGGTGTAATCGTTTGAATAATTGAGCATGGGGATGAACAAAATTATTGTGTAGATAATTGATATTTTGGATAACCCAAATCAGCATTCGGATAATTGACGTTTCGGTTAACTGCCGATCGGGTAATCGACGCTCTACTGCAGTAGCTTGCATTGATCGAATGCAATGAAAATTAACATTTCCGGATTGCTCTAATTTCTTTTGATAGATTTTGCAGACAAGCATTCTTCAATTTTTTTTCGAGATACTCATTCGGAGCATTTAAATATAAACCTGTGTATAAAAACTTTCAATTATAATAAAAATCAGGAAATTAAAAATAAGTTTAGATGCATTCCAATGAAATTACCATGAGGCTCTTGATTATTGACATTTTCCCGCCGATGGTTACGCTCGTTTTTTGTCATAACTTTGGTTTCTCAAGGATGTGCAGGGGCCCTATGGAAATGATGTACTGGCAATGGAAATTAGGTGCATTAGTACTTGGTTTTAAGCCTGTGTGTGAAATTTACAATCGATTCGCCAACTCGTTAAAGGATCAAGACACTTATAATTTGCAGTAGTTCTCCACACGTGCTTTTGGGACGTTTTAGTCTTAGATATAATGAGAAAAGTGTAATGAAAGCCTTGTAGAGGATGTTTTAGATTTTCCTTTTGGGTTATTTACGCCCAAAAGACACTTTTGGAAAATTTCGCAATCGTTCACTGTACAGTTATATTGTAATTAATTGTAACGTGCTGAAATTCTGCTCATCTGATCGTTTGGCTCTCATACATTCTTGCCAAACAATATGGCAATGTGGTAAATGGTTGAGCGGCTCGAAACTTGCAGCATTCGCGAGGTGCTGCAGCACGTTCACTCTTAACGAATTGTCCTGTAATAAAGTTAAATATTAACAAAAACAGGTGGTACAATCATTGAAGAAAGCCACTTTAACTAGATATTTGAGGCTTGGTCTAAATATTATGCAACTTACGACTGATTTTACTTTACACTGGACATATATTTAAGAATTTCCAATTTTGACTCCCTTTACCCGAGACTGCGTCTCCAATACATCCTTAAGGGGTTAGGCTACCGTAACGATCCGAATATCAGAGTTAATTAAAATTTAAAAAATTTGGAAGAATAAGTCAAATGATTGAAAAATCGTTTCGACATTTGTAAGTACTTTCAAAAAGTTGTGCACGAAATTGCGTAAAGGAATATTAATAATGAAAGAAGTTATAAACAATTTCGTGAAGGACCTTTCAACGTGAGGGGCTCAACGGAGTACTTGATTTTGGCCACCCGGTTTATCCGATACAAAAATAAACGAGTTTTCTTTCCTAAAATGGATAATATTGAATAAGTCTTGACCGAACTTTTTTTTGCAATCGTGTTTCACTCAACAAAAAGAAAATTTTGAAATATTTCTTCGATTTTTCGAGAATAAGCGACATTATTTCGAAGTTAATGGCTAATAAAAAAAAAGACAAAGAAGAAAAACGTCGATCAAAACTAAACCATTATTACCCTGAATGAGTGTAGCAAATTTCAAGTCAATCCGTTCGTTAGGTGGCGATAAATCGTGTACACCGTTTTGAGAAACATAGATTCGAGAAAAAAACGCGTTTAAAGTTTTACTAGCAGTTCCATCGTTGTGATAATAAGTTTACCGTCAATCTGCGATTCCCGCACCATATCGTCGTTGATATTGCAGTTCGTTCTATGTGATTTTCGGACGACTTTACAAAAGAGCCAAAAAACTCATTGCAATATCGAAACGTTGCGGCTTAGGGTCACGTGACGTATTGCATCAGCTGAAATGAAGCGTTCAGAATGAAAATGTTAAACATAATGGTCACAAAGACATCCAACGTTTTGCAACATCACCGCAGCATGTTGAAGCTTCCTCTTCAATTTGAGTCACCTCAAGCGACGAGCGATCGTTCGTCATTTTAACAGTAGCCCAAGCCCTTAACAGGATTCTAATAGATCATCAACTTCGACATTCAACATTAATACACTCGAGTTTGTCATCCATCGGTAACTTAAAGTAAAGTCAACTGGATCGATGAGAAATTCCCCAGCGAACGTAACATGCTCTTCCATTTCGACGATTATGTTCATGAAGATACTATAATCAGCATCGAATACCGCGTTCAAATATTGATCCAGCCTCCTACCTTTACACTTTTATCTCTCACGCTCATTGATAAACGTTCGAGTAAATAATTGAAAATTCAATACGTACGTAAATAATAATTGTATTCCTGAGATATCGAATGTGCAATGACGCAATGCTTCTTTTGTTTTTCTCCATTTTCCCAGCGCGAATTCAACATTCCTCGACGTGCGGCAAAGGCAGCTCATCGTAAATCATTCATAGCAACGACATCACCCACGTTGCCTCGTTGCCATTCGCCCCTGTCAGGTGAGGAGTCTCACGTTTTGTGCGTTTCCGCGCAGCGAGTCGTATTCGTTGCGCGTCGATTCAAGACGATTGTCGGATCAATCGATCCAATTCGCGTATGGCAACCGACGGATTGTTTGGCAATGAGCGGAGAATGACGGAAGATTCGAGCGCGCACAGGATTGACAAAAACATTGCGCAAACGAATTTTTGGCAGAGCATAGCTTTGATTTAAGAATATGATGTAGGCCAATAACGAGATCGCTCTGAGACGACGTCGATGTAACTATTCCTCTATATAAATCTCTCTCTCTCTCTCTCTCTCTCTCTCTCTCTCTCTCTCTCTCTCTCTTTCTCTCTCTCTCTCACACACTTTTTGTCGTTCGATTCCTATAGCTCTCGTATCTTTTATAATCCTCGCGCGAATGATTGCTCTTAGAAAGTAGATCGTGTTCAAACTCGTTAAACAGCGTTTGCCTTTAGCAAGATCAACAATTCTTTTTCGCTCCCTTAAGGGGTCCTCCTCCAAACGCCCGAAAAATTGCCGCTAGTTTTTTGTGCTCGAAAAAGGAAAACGAACATCCGTTCAAAGGATTTCGTTCCGAATGAATTTGGTCTAAAAATGAAAGAAAAAGCTTATGAACGTATGGAAAAAAAATATCCCTGCAAAGTGGCGGCGCTGGTGTCTTGTAAGCGTGAGTGTTTTTTGCGGTACGTGTGCTGGGGCTCTAGCGCCGCATATTTTGACCTTGAACAAAAATCCAAAATCCACGGTACCTGCAAGATAGTAGCTGGAAGCAGGGGGTTTGAAAAAATAGATGTTCTCGGGAACGGCAAACGTTTGAAAAGAAGGCTTTAGTTGGAGAAAAAAAACGTGAAGAATTTTGGAAGACGCGTTTTCAACGGGTCAAGAAAACTTTACGTATTTCTCTAGAGATAAGTTAGTTCAGAAGATACAGTGAAAACGTGCAGTGAAGCGGATTACATTTGGTCAAAGTGCACTGCAAGCCCAATTGGAAAATGTCTTATTGGGAGAAACGCATCTTAAGGGGTAATAAGACCTCGCATGAGCGAAATCACGGGACATTTTATCCAATTTGAGAACACCGAAGCGATGTTTTCAAATTCGGTTTGCAAAACAGGTTTTCATATGAGTTTTGAAGTATAAGTATATTTTTTTCTTAATTATTTGAAAACAAAATGGCGACGCAGTGGCTGATGAAAGGAAACTTCTTTTTTTAATGACCTCCATGTTGAAATCTACAGGTCACGATGTTCAAACTAGAACAAAGAACGAAAAAGATTTCGAATGAAGATTTCGAAACCTAGTGAAGTACGTAGGATGTTCGAGAAATATTGGTTTTTACGAAAAATGGCGTCAATAGGATTTTTTTTTCATTAAAAAATCGGTCATAAACCCGCCAAATTCAAATTGATCGAAAAAAAACCCCTATCTTGAAATCTACAAGTCACAATGTTCAACCTATAACAAAGAACGAGAAAGATGTCGAAACGTAGTGAAGTACGTAGGATTTTTGAGAAATATTGATTTTTACGAAAATGGCTTCACTATGAAGGAAACTTTTTTTTCATAAAAAAGTCGGTCGTAAAACAAAACGTTAAGTTTTGTTTGGTTGAAAAAATCCTACGTACTTAACTAGAAAATGTTATTGGAAAACTACAGTTAAAATGTGGAGTCGATCGGTTGAAAATTGACGGCGCTAGTTTTCCTCCGGTCTTAAAAAAAAGGAGTTTCCTTTCATCAGCCACTGCGCCGCCATTTGGTTTTTAAATAATTCAGGAAAAATGCTTGTATTTCAAGATTTATGTAATATGTTTCGCAAACCGAATGAAAAAAGATCGCTTCCTTTTTCTTGAATAAATTAGAGAATGTGACCCTTGATTTCGCTGTCACAAGGTTACCCCTTAAGCTCCGCGTCACATTATTTTGAGTTTGACAGTCAAGATTTAATAGTTGACCCTGTGCGGTCCCACTGTAATTTCGCTGCTTCCGAGGTCGTACGTGGGCGAAAACTTCCACGTACAGTTTATAACGTGTTAAAATGCTCTAAAAAATCTCAAAAAATTCACGAGAGCTTTTGAATCCTTCTAGAAAGTGAATCCACGATTGATTAGGTACAAACATTTATTTTATTTATTGCTATAAATTGCTAACAATTTCAAAGAGTTGCAAAGTGAAATTTCACTTGGGGCGGGATCATCCCAGTGCGACCGCACAGGGTTAAAATAGCAATTTTCCGGTATCAGATCACTCGTGCCTTTTGAAACCCTAAGATTAAAGCAACAACAAAAAACGTTATTTTTTACTCTGATATAGCGTTAGCTCTTAAGGCGTTAGGCTATTGTGACGACCCGAAAATCAGGATTATTTGAAGAAATTATTTCTTTCAAAAAGTATCTTTAAAATTTTCAAAAATTCCATAAAGATTTTTTTCAAATTTTCAAACATTTCATAAAGATTTTTTGAGGTTTTCAATAATTTCGTAAATTTTTTTTGAAATTTTCCAAAATCTTTAAGATTTTTTGACATGTTTAGAAATTTTATAAAGATTTTTTGAAATTTTCAAAAATTTTAGATTTTTTGAAATTTTCAAAAATTTCAGATTTTTTTTTAATTTTCAAAAATTCAGATTTTTTTATATTTTCAGAAATTTCCAAAAGATTATTTGAATTTTTCAAAAATTTCATCTGAATTTTTTGAAATTTTCGCAGTAGCCCACCCTGCCAAACGAAGTATAAACGTTTGTCAAGAAAATTCTACCCATCCGTTACCCTGGCCTACCTCGATTTGATCTTGCGAATGTTTTCTCTCACTGCAGCGTTCGTTCCGATCGTAGGCAGCCCCCTGGAGAGTCCCAGAATGTCGTCCAGTCCGCATTTTGCTTTTGCTCCAATAAAAAGGTATCTGCCGACGGGATTTTCAGTTGGGTCGCGATCGAAAGAAGAAAGATCGTTAAAAATGATAATTTCGGCGTGTAATCACAAGCAAACGTTGAACACGCGGTTCTGGAAGAAGTTTATCCCCCACAGATAAATTTCCTCTTCGAGAAAAGTCTAAAAAACTTATCATCAGCTGACGAATCATTTCAAAACCATCCGAAAAGTTTTAACGTTCGTTTCTTTGATTTCGGCTCTCGAAGAAATCAAAACGCGTGTATCGTTGCATCGAATGGTTTGTAACAATAGTATATTGCGTGAAAAGGATCGGTGGTGGTGCGTCAAGTACGGCTGACGGAAGACGCTGGTCCGTAGCGAGTTTGCCCTCCAGCGGTTATGGAACGACACCGGGCTCCAGCAACGTTTCGGTAATCTCATTAGAACGGAAGAAAATTCAACAGCGACGATGGCTCATTCCGGCTTTTATTTCCGTATACGCAGTCGCAGTGTTCGAGCCAGGAGCGGCTTCATCAATTGCCGAATATACCAACAAAGGACGAGCTGAGGATGCTTTCCTGTCATTTCTCAAAACCCGGTACACCGTGCTCGTCCCATCCCGGATTTCCAGGCTCTAGCGTCACGAGTATTCCTGGCAGTATACCGTTCAACCTCGAGGAAGAGGATCGAAGGTCACCGTTGCACCGTCCAAGGTCTCGAAGCCTCAGGTACGTTACCTCGTTTTTATCGTACGAAAGAAAAGACACCATGCTTCTTACGCATATGGAAAACCGGGAAAACTCGGAATTTCTTTCCTTCTGGAATAATCAGCGAAAAGTCAGGGAATTTTGAAAAATCTCTGGCATTTTTCTAGAATTTACTTTTTGCAAGAATTACGGAACGTGAAACCGACTTGAAGAAAAAAAGGAAACGATAAGTGTAGCAACAAATATTTTGGTAATTCTTTAGTTTAGTGACTTCCGAAGAATGAACCTAACATTTTTTTGTTGCGATCTTCTCATTTATTGGGTTATAAATGATATTCATACATTTCTCATTAACAATTTTTTTACGAGCAAAAAATCGGCATAAATGATTTCGAATTTACAAAAATTGAAATAAACCCAATATAGGCGTCGAAATGTTAAAAAATGTTCTATTTTATCGCGTTTCCGCGAACGTCAAAACCCCATACCTTTTATGGGAGGATTTCAGCGTCCCCCGAGTGAATATCATGATTTATAACCGAATAAATCAGCAAACAGCAAAACAAAAATGTTAGGCTAATTTTTCGGAAAAGTCACTTAACTAAATAATTACCAATATTTTTGTATATTTTTAATATTCATATCGGTCTTCATTATATACGAAGAAAGTGTGGAAAACATTGAAAATTTAAAAAAACTGAACACTAATTCACCCTTAGGCTCTATACATTTGCATTTGATTTGTCGATACACGACCACACAATTATTATCGTAGGTAAGTGTTTATATTTATTTTTTATTTATTAGCACCAACATAAAATCATCTGTTCACAATAAAGAAGAGGCTCTGTTTTTGCTTCAAATGTATTAGTGCTCGAATTTCAGTTTTTCAAAATGTTAATTTAACATTTAACATTTTCATATATTTGATCTTAAAAATGTATGTTCTTTATTCGCGCCCGATCTTCGTGGAATATTTGCAAAACGTGTAACAAACGCCTGGAAAAGTCACGAAATTTCCGAATCAATAAGGCGTAGCAACCATGGAGACGATCGCAACGGACGAACTGTTCTCACGAATATTATTCATTCATGATGAGAAGTAGCACAAATTCTAATAATCTTACTATAAACAAAAAACAAAACTGACCTAACCCGTTGGGCAAACGTAAAATTGCAGTAGCCCGAGTCGATCTCCGGTTCTGGACAACGAGATCCAAATGATGAATACCCTCTACAAGGAACGCTTCCCTAAGGTAAATAAAGAGCAGAGGAAAAATACGATACGTAATATTTTTGGCGCTCCGCCAGAACGGATCAGCCGGTGAAGAAATAAGAAATACACATTCGAAAATACACACGGCCACATGTTGCTAAATCTTCGAGGGTGGGATATTCCCGTCTATATTTTACGTTTTTTTCTTCTTCTTTTCTTTGCCTTCGGTTTCCGTGTTATTTCGCGAGGTCACGAGTCTGGCCTGAGTTTCGCAAGCGTCGTTGACGCGTCGTCTAATCACTACACAAGACCGGCGTCACTTTACGGACGATGAAAATCCGTCTTTTTCCAACCGTGGGAAGATACCAATGGGTCGTGCTACGTGGATCACGAAATATTCTTTGTTCGCCCGTTTCAGGCTACCCAACAGATGGAAGAACGACTGACGAATTTCATCAACGAAAATAAAGAGATTGACGAGTACGAGGTCGTTTCACAAATGTCTCAGGACTCTCTGCCAATCATACGTTTCGTGCATCATCAGATAATCGAGATGGCCCGTGACTGCTTGCAAAAGTCACAAGAGAAACTCATAACGTCCAGATACTTTTATGAGATGAGCGAAAATTTGGAGCATCTTCTAATGGAGGTAAAGTCATTACACGAATTACTGCCATCTCTGCGTTTGCCGTTTTCCAATATTTTTGGAAATGGACGAAAAGTACTGCCCTTTGCGCTCATTCGCCTGCTTTGTCTTCTCGCTTTTGTTTTCCCGTGGTAGACGAAGGACAAATCGTTGGAGGCAGCCACACGACTGACTGGCCTGATAAAGAAGCTTTTATTAATAATATCACGGCCTGCGCGTCTCTTGGAGTGTCTCGAATTCGATCCGGAAGAATTTTATCACCTGCTCGAGCAGGCCGAGGGACAGGCTAAAATAAATATTGGCATTAAAGCCGATATACCGCAGTACATAATCAACAAGCTTTCGCTGAACAGAGATCCGATATCGGGTAAAGAAGTTATCAATGTTTTTTTTTTTTATTTCACCGATGTATTCGATAATTGTTCGCTATCGGAATGTTTAAATTTCTTTCGTTGTTTGCCAAGATCTACAAGACGATATTAATAAACTGGAGGACTCGGCGAGCTCGAATTGCATCAACGCGGAATTGGCATCGTCGAGTCCGAAAAAGGAAGACGACGCAAAGTCACAGCGCGTACCGTGCGAGAGTGATTACGAGGTGCTAAAACTCATAAGCAACGGTGCTTACGGAGCGGTCTACCTGGTCAAGGAGAACACCACCAGACAACGCTTTGCCATGAAGAAAATCAATAAGAACAATTTGATGCTGAGAAATCAGGTGGAACAGGTATTCGCTGAACGGGACATAATGAGCTTCACGGACAATCCTTTCGTGGTATCCATGTATTGTAGCTTCGAGACTAAAGTGAGTATATTCTCGACAGTCGAAAGTGTACAAATGACGGAACAAAAAATGACAATTCTTCCGGGTTCGTTTTGCAGAAACATTTATGCTTGGTTATGGAGTACGTGGAGGGCGGCGATTGCGCGAATCTTTTGAAGAATATAGGACCATTGCCACCGGACATGGCAAGATTTTACTTCGCCGAGACTGTTCTCGCTGTCGAGTATCTTCACAGCTACGGAATCGTCCATCGTGATCTTAAACCCGACAAGTTAGTATTTATCTTCTTTTTACTCGGTAATGGCCTGCACCTTGCACGTGACCGAAAAGAAGGAATTGCCGTGAATTTTTTTCTGGAAAAATATGTTGATTGTAGACCGTAATTTTTTTAAATTGATTATTACGTATACAAATATACGTATAGAAATATTTTTTTGCCCAATGCGAGCTTTTTTCGCGAAACGACCACACGCAATTGTGCCATATTTTGCCATTTGTCGAGTCGTTGAGAGGTGATGTTTGAATTCTTCTAAAGTGAGGTTATGTAGCGTTGCCAACCGCTTAAAACATGAGCTCACTGGTAAAGTCGATAATGATCAACCGAGTGCTCAATAACCAACGTCGATTGAAAGTATTTATGAAAATCATAAATTTTCATTCTAATGAGTACCAAAATAAAAATACTTTCTTATGAAATTAAATTCTGTGTTTTAATCCATCGACAGAAAAAAATTAAAATCGCTAAAATTGTTAGTTTGACTTCCGGTTTTTCTTCCGAACTACCTTACGAAATCTCATATTGACATTGAATCTTTTTTAAATCCATGTCACACGCCGGCTTCAAAACAACCTATGGTTTTTTTTAAGTGCAATTCATGCAGAGGCGTTAGTTGGGTAAAAAATTGCCCGAAGTTCACTTGTGGCGAGATTGCAAGTGTGCGCAAAATTGGTGAAAATCGAAAAATAATATCAAAACGACACAAGGCGTGGGAAAAAGGTGGCGTGGCTTTGCTCTACAACAAACAGAACAACTGCTTCGAAGCATTCCATACGTCATAAAGGAATGTTACGACACAATGTAACACGTCTGTCACACTTCCTTTATTGCTTTATAACTAGCCTCTTGATAACACTTTTCAACAACTAGACAATACGCGTTTTTTTTTATTTATCAAAACCTACCATAAGGTCAACTATTTTTCAATTTTTACGTTGAGTTATGAAGGGCTACGTTGGAACCAAATAAAACACGTGAGAACTCGAGATTATGGAGAAACTAATTCATCTTCAATAACTGTTCTCTGCGTTTATCGACGTGACTTAATGATACATGTGGGTGTGCATGTATGTATGTTTATATTTTGAGTAAAAAAGTGCAATATAAATCTAAAATCACACGAAATTATTCGAAACTATACAATCAACGTTCTGTAATTTCACAATTCCACCACCAAACAGCCTAACTATATTTCCCATGCATTTTCATTTCCAGTCTCCTTATAACGGCCTTGGGCCACATAAAGCTGACGGATTTCGGTCTTAGTAAAATGGGATTGATGTCACGTGAGTAAAGCCTCCGGGCGAATAAAATTTCGTAAAAACGTTTCGTCCGATGCTTTCCCGCGCGTAACTCTCGATCGTCCGATTTTCCGCGTTACAGTCGCAACGAATCTCTACGAGGGTTACATCGACAGGGACACGCGTCAATTTTCGGACAAGCAGGTTTTCGGTACACCGGAGTACATAGCGCCGGAGGTTATACTTCGTCAGGGCTACGGAAAGCCCGTCGACTGGTGGTCAATGGGAATAATACTCTACGAGTTTTTGATCGGTTGCGTGCCGTTTTTCGGCGAAACGCCGGAGGAATTATTCGCCCATACGGTGAACGGTAAGAAACGACAATCCTCGATCGTAGTTGATTCTTATCGCACAGCCGAATATTACGTTTCGCGAATATTTTTCGCCTAAGACGACATCGAGTGGCCGGACGAGGAAGACTGGCCGGTTCAACCCGAGGCGAAAGATGTGATAACGTCGTTGCTCGATCAGAGCCCTCGGGATCGTTTGGGCACCGGCGGTGCTCACGAGGTCAAGGAACATCCTTACTTCTTCGGCGTCAATTGGAATACGCTTTTGCGACAAAAAGCTGAATTCGTGCCGCAATTGACGAACGAAGAGGACACCAGCTATTTCGACAGTACGTCAATGATCAGCGACGTTGAATTTCGCATAGTTGGAATGCAACGAACAATTTTTCTTCTATTGATCACATTTTTTCGCCGATTCGGGTTAGGAAGATCGCGCCAACGGTTTTTCCCATCTTCATTGAAGATCCACAAACTTAGCGTTGCAAAAAATTATAGATCACGGAGAAAATGGGAAAGAACTTTCGTAGCATTGCAACGATGCAAACTTCAGCGCCATAATGGCGGCGCTTCGGTAAAGCGACGAAACTTTTGTTCGCTTTTCAGCTCGCATGGATCGTTACAATCACGACATCGGTGAGGACACCGACGACACCGACGATTCGCCACTGTTCGGTTCGTTCTCATCGTACTCACCCCAGTCCCGCAAAATATCGCAAACTCGTCCGCCTCAGTTGGTCGACGCTGAATTGGATTGTTTCACGAAGAAGCAACTGTTTCGTAACGAATTCGAGCGGCCGTTATCTCAAATATCGCCGAGTTCCTCGGTGACGTTCTCGCCGCCTCTAAGAGCCCTCGAGAAGAGCTCAACGTCGGAGAAAAATCGTACAATCAGCACTGCCAAGAGCAACGGACCGCCGGAGAGCCTCAACAGAGCATCGGACAAGAGCTCGGACACGTCGGCGACGAGTTTGATGTCGGTGAGCAGCAGCAGCGGCGAATCACGCTCGACCATCGTCAAGAGCAACGTTTCGGTCGAGGGCAACGGCAACGCGGTGATTCAGAGCACGCCTGATTCGTCGCAAACCGAGTCGGACGACATCAGCCCGCAAATACAGAGAAAACGACACACGCACTCGTCCCGGGACAAGCTTCCCAGGTTCAGTATATCCATTGACGGTGATCACATGTGAGTCATTCTGCCATAAATGGCGGAAGATTTTTTTTATTTTATCCGCTTTTATTTTGTTTTATCCACGAGTTTTATCGCCTTTTTCGGCTCACGGGCGAATTCCACGCGAAATTCCTATCAGCGATCCTCCTATTTTTATTCAACACACCCGTGGGAACCAAACATGGAAATTTCTTTTTCCTTCGATATCGTTACGCGCCACGTCATCTCACGGTCACATGTGTTGTCGATACTGATCGAGTATTTTCGCGAATATAATTGACGTTTATCTATTTCCACTTGAAGACTCGATCTGGTCGCGGCCAGGAGAGACGCTGCCGAGGAAAAACACAACTCCAGCACGGATTCCTTCGAATCGTTCAGCGCGATGCCTCTCCCACCCACAGCCAAGCAGAAATCCCGATCAGTCATCAAATCCGCTTCTACGAGCGGCCTTTCGCTGGTCATCCCGACCAGCGACTTTCCATGTAAGTCAACAGTCCTCTGAGGATCTCATCAAGCCTTTGGCTTATCGCTTCTCGTTCAATTTTCTGCCCATAAGGAGTGTCCGCAACGATTGACGATATCTTACTGTTTGATGTAAATTTATACGGTAAATTGTTTATCGTATACCGAATGAACCTTCTAAATTTTAATTCGATCATCTATATCGTTTTTATTAAATTTAAGATTGAGGAAACACTTTTTGAGGAGGTCCGAGCATTTTTGGCAACATTTGAGCTATATTGAATGTTCAGTTTTTTTTGTAATAATATTGCGAAGTCGAGCACTTTGAGGTAATGAAGAACGTCGTCCTATGAAGACGGTCAACCGGAAGTGCGGTGATCACGGTTGTGCTGCTACGTAACCAATCAAGGTCGTTGGAAAATCGAAATTTGACACACTAGACATATTAGATTTGGTAAAAATCGTAATCTCGAACTTCACTGTGTAGTTAGAGCATTGCGTCGTAGAAAGATTATAATTTCCGGTTGAAACTTATCAGCACGACGATATAGCACCCACAGACTTGGCAACGTCGGGCGTAACACCTGATGCGTTTGGCGAGCGTAACGTAGCACTGCATCATAACCTTACCTTTCACATCAATGAGTCCCGCGTGCCAACTTTGGGCATCGCAAATGCGATGTTGTCAGGTGTTTGTTCAAAATTCCATTATATTATTTATGGAGTTTTACAATCGATCGCGTATCAATACCATGCTCAATTACAATTTTACACACAGTGTTAATACCGCTAAAGTAATTCAGGGTTATTTAAATACGATTCCGACAGATTTGATGCAATGTTTTTTAGTCCGCTTTTATAGTAAAACTGTTATTTCGAATATGACCGAGACTACTCCAGAGTCGTTGAAAATCTAATTTTTGAGTTTATTACTAATTATGCAATAAATAAAACATATACCACAAATTTGGCATATTTGAATCGACAATACGAATATTCAACACAACATAAATGAGAACAACCGTCGGTAATATAAATTTAGTTCCTTTGACCCTGAAGAACTACCTCCTTAACACAGGGAGATATCTAATTTTCATACTGTAAAGGGAGACGAAATTGTCATAAGGTATTTAGCGATTTTATGGTTTTTCATAACATTTTAAACATTTTTTTCACACTATTTCGTGCGTAGAACTACCATTTAGTGACGAGCGTAGACATCTACGTTAAAAAGTGTTTCTTCAATGTTGAATGTTATAGAAACGGCGTAGACGATCGATTTAAAATTTGGAGGATGCATAATAAAGAATTTACCGTATGAATTTGAATCAAACGGTAACATATCGACAGTTGTCCCGAATCTCCTTAAATGAGGGACCAACTTTCTAAATTGATAAGCATCTATAAACACGCAATGGCGCACGAACTGTTGCAGTCGATCAACCGTTGTGTCATCAATCCATTGAATCTCCGGGTGGCTCTTCCACCGCGTCCTCGCGAGATACGTCTCCCTGTCGGGAGCTCAGCCCGCTCGTCACGAGTCTCAAGCCTCCGATTATTATACGCCGAGGACCTTGCGGTTTCGGATTCACCGTGCACACTATAAGGGTTTATTACGGCGACAGCGACTTTTATACGATGCATCATCTCGTTATGGTGAGTTAAAGTTTTATTAGCAGTCCTATCGTTATAATCACAAGTTTACCTTCAATTTGCGATTCCTGCACCATATGTTGGACATTCCTCTTCAATTTGCGTTGTTTCAAGCGACGAACGAGTGTTGGTCATTTTCACAGTAGCCCAATACCTTAAGGTAGTACCCGTGCGCACCTATCGACACAATTTTCTGTCTTAAATATTGTCGTAACGTACAAATGTTTGATAATTGTTTCTTTTCAGGCCGTCGATCAGTCCAGTCCCGCGTTCGAGGCTGGTTTGAGGCCCGGGGACCTCATAACCCACATCAATGGTGAAACGGTACAGGGACTCTTCCACACTCAGGTGTTACGTTTGATGCTCAGCGGAGGTGATCACGTCACGTTGCGCAGTACGCCCCTCGAGAATACGAGCATCAAGACGGGCGGCAGAAAGCGCGAGTTGGCGCAGAGCCGGATGGCTCGTCGTACGCTTCACAGGCAGAGAAAGCAGAAGCGCGAGCAGTCGGAAAAGAAGAGGAAAGCTTCGTTATTCAGGCGAATAAGTTCGAAACGCGCGAGCGTCGAGATGCAGCAGGTACGTACGGTAAAAACGAACTTTCTACCCTTTTCAGGTTTTCGCATGGATTTTTTTTTGGTTTTTTCGTCGCGTGAGATTCGGTGCGCCGCATTCCTTGTTTTTTCGTCGCGTGAGATTCGGTGCGCCGCATTCCTTGTTTTTTCGAATCACGAAACCGCGAAGAAAGCCGTAGGCCATTTTGCCAGAGCACCGAAAGAGAAAAGAGATCGCTACCGTGGACGAAGAATTTTATTCGTTAATTGCTTTCACGTTGTTTTTTTGTTGTATACAGTGCAAGGCGTTTTTGCTAAGATTTCGTTTTTGTTGTTTCATTCCAGCCGTTAAGTATCAGTTGCCCCTTGTCGGCACCCATTCTACCCAGCGACAGCAAACCTCCACTTATGGTATGATTTCTCGCCAAATATTTTCTTTCATCGCACATCGAGTTACGAATATCTCCAGTGCCGTCGATCTTACGTTCCTACATCGCGGACGAGTTCGAATTTCGTTTTTACGCGCCTTTGATTCTTTTATTGCACAACGGCACGCTTCCCACTTGTATAATGATCATTTTGGATACATCATTCAAAAGAAAATAAATTTCATTTTTTCAACGAAATATTTCCGAAAATGGACCGTTATGAGAGACTTTTTCGATGATGAATATTCAGGGCAAATTTTAGCCCAAGAAAATTCTTAAATATGGTATTTCTTTCGACTAAAGAGGCGATCGAAATTTATTATGACATCAGAGGTACTTTCCATCAGAACGATAAATCCCCGTTTTTTTTTCTCTAAATGTTGTTGTCTCGGACTCGATCGTCCTGCAAATTAACAAAATTTCGTAACAATATTTTTGAATACGTATGAAGAATAAAAATATTGCAGAAAAAAATCGATTTTTTTTCACCGACAAATATTTGCTGAACCGCAGGTTAATGTTTTTCCGCCGAACTATTTCGAATTCCGGTGAAACGAAAATCGCAAACAATCGTCGAAGGAAAAAAAAAGCAGTTTAAAGTGTACAAAATTGCTATGAATTTTAGATGGCCGCTGGAATTTGTTCTCCGTCCATGGTAACACCGAGTCGTTCATTCCAATCGTTTTCTCGGTCACTGCCACCGCAACAGGAATCGTCGCCTTACTTCACGGGTGTTGCGAAACCGGTCGGTAGTCCCTCACCACCGACGAACCGTCCCAGCTCGGAATCTTACCATTCAACGGGCAACTCGAGTCCCTGCTCGAGTCCGAATTCATCGTCGCCCGGCTCGAGCACGTCGACCGGCAGTATCGCGAACATTCCGAATCAGTCGCACTATCAGCGCCCGAGCACACTCCACGGCTTGAAACACAAGCTTCACACCGCGGCGAAGAACATACACTCGCCCAATCGTCGAAAATCCGTTGGTCACATACCCCTGTCACCGCTCGCGAGGACGCCTAGCCCTTCCCCGATTCCTGCGAGTCCTACCAGGAGCCCCAGTCCTCTCGCCTTCCCGACGGGACACCAGCCGGGAAGTTCGAACACCACGCAGTCCTACAGCCCAGGTAGACTCAAATTACCATAACTACCGAAATATATGGCTTCGAAGTTTGCTTTCGCACGGTATTGAAGTTTGCATCTTTGGAATGCAACGAAAATTCATATTTGTACATTTATTTCCTTATTTTTATTTTCCTTATCCTTATTTTCCTTATCCTTATTTTTATTCCTTACGATACCAAATGATTTTTGCCAATTTCAATTGCGGCTCTCTCAATAAGCATCTTTGAAGATGGCTTAAGGACTTTGGTAACTAAAATCGGTTGAAAGAAATTTGAGACAGCGAAGAAAATGAATTTTCATCGCAATCCAACGATGCAAAATTCAATACCGTCGAAATAAAATGTTCAGGAAACCAAAGAAAGCCATACAAAAAAATATTTTCCGAAAAATAACGATTAGATGCGAGAGATTTGTATTGTTTTCATAGACGTCGCACGCAGACGAAAAGAAGCTTCATTGCAGAAAAAATGTTTGATAATAAGATAGGGTTTCGACAAATTAACGAATACTCGCGTATTTTTGTGGAGAATCTAGTTTTCGAAGATCAGAGTTGGGCGTAATTCGATTTATAAATACGAATACGAATTTATTCACATCGTGATTTTCATGTGAATATAAATACAAATTTATTCATATTTCACTTATTGCAAATACGAATACAAATACAATTGTATTCACAAATATTCTGAACATACAAATAAATTCACAGAAAAATGGTGAATATTCGCAAAAAATGTGAATATTTACAAAAAATCCTGTGAATTGAAAAAAATTCACATCAAAATCTGCGAATGCAAGTATATTCACAAAAAATTGTAAATACAAACAATTCACAAAATAAGTTGTGAATTTTTTCGTGTTTAAGACAAATTAAAATCAAATTCACAATGGTTAGATTAAAATTTACACCACAAGTGAGTTCTTACGTATTTTGAGAGAAAACATTGCGTCGAGGCAAAGAAATTCTTGCAAAAAAAGTTGTGAGTTTCGAATATTACATTATAAATATGAAAAAATTCACAAATCGAGTTGTGAATTTCCTCAAGTTGAAGAAAATTAAAATCGAATTCACGACAATTATAATAAAATTTACACCACAAGTGAGTTCTTACGTATTTTGAGAAGAAACATTGTGTTGAGGCAATGTTTTTTTCTCAAAATACGTAAGAACTCACTTTTGGTGTAAATTCTAACTAATCATTGTGAATTTGATTTTAAGTAGTCTTAAATACGAAAAAACACAACTTATTTTGTGAATTTTTTTGTATTTACAATTTTTTGTGAATACATTTGCATTTACAGATTTTGATGTGAGTTGTTTTTAATTCACAGTATATTTGGTAAATATTCACATTTTTTCTGAATATCCACTATTTTTTCTGTGAATTTATTTGCATGTTCAGAATATTTATGAATACAATTGTATTTGTATGCATGCGTGCGAATACATATGAGTGAAGTATGAATGAATTTGTATTTGTATTCACATGAAAACCACGATGTGAATAAATTCGTATTCGTATTTATCAATAGAATTACGCCCAACTCTGTCAAAGATAATGTGAAAGTTTTAAGTGAATCGGACAAAATTTAAGGGGTTATGCTGTGGTGACGACCCGACAATTATGGCTATTTGAGAAAATTGATTTTGGAGCATTAACTACGATGATTGAAACATCGTTTGGACGTTTATTTGTGCGTACATTAACAAAGTGCGCACATAAAAAATTACACTGAACAAGTGTACCACATTTCAAGGCAATTCGTTTATTAGATGTCGAGAAATCGTGTACACCATTTTGAAAAACATAGTTCCGAGAAAACCGCGTTTAAAGTTTTACTGACAGTTATGTCGTAACCATAGGTTTACCTTCGATCGTTTTTACTTTTTATATTGATCCACACGAGTTTGTCATCAATCAATAAGTAAAAGTATCGACAATCAACTGATTTATTAGAAATTTTCCAACGAAAATAACGTGCCCTGTCACTTTGAGGACAATATTCATGAAGCTACTATCTATCGTTTTATTTCAATCTATTCTAAATCTATCGTTGTAATCATAAGTTAACGTACAATCTGCGATTCCCGGACCATGCGTTCGACCCTCTTCAATTCGAGTTGCCTCCAGGGACGAACGATTTTTTTAAATGTTCACAGTAGCCTAAAACGTTGTTACACTTAATAAATACACTTTCGAAATACGTAAAAAAAAATCTCATTTATTCAAGTCACTATTTATAGACGAAAATGGTAGAGTTTTTATAAATGCAAAAATAACAAAATAACGGACATTTTTTCGAAAAAACACAAAAAAACATTTTTCCACCGTTTTTGGCAAAAAAAAATTAGTAAAGATAACATTTTTTTTTTAATCCTTGATATGCGCTATAGCTATAGTTGTAAAGAGTATGGAGTTAAAGTTTCATAAGGATCGGTTCAGTAGTTTCAAGATTTTATCAACATATCGTCGAAAAGTTTGTTTGTGTTGCATAAATACATAAAAACAATTTTGATGTATTTATTAAGTGTAACAACTTTTATATGAATATTTATGATATAAACGCATCAAAAAACTTCATGAAAATAGCCTATTTTAGCGTCTAAGTGAGAAGACCCCTCAAAGCTATACCGTTCGAAAAAAACCGTGTGGCATTATTTCGAGTACGACAGTAAAAATTGAGTCTATCAACCGTCGACTTCGCTATCAGACCGATTGCACCTAATTTCAAATCCTAAACGGTACACGGTAAAAAAAGATGGTCGTTTTTGGATCCTCCAGAGTGGTGTCGATCCTAAGTTTCATTGTCAACTCCACGTCATTCATACCGTGTTTCGTATTTCCCAGGCGTATCTTTGTCGACACCGGGTAGTCAGAAGAAAGGTTACGGGCGTCCAAAATCGGCGGAGCCGGGCTCGCCACTCTTGCGGCGTGCTCTGAGTCCCGACAGATTGCATCCCCGTTCCGCCGAGAATAAAACCTCGATATCGCCATTGGCGAACACGGTAGTGAGAGTGACGCCGCGGGTATTGAAGGCGCAAAATTCGTTGAACGAGAGCTTGGACGAGGCGACGGAAGCGCAGCCGAGAGAATCGTGCGACGCTAAGTGCAGCGAGAAGAAGTCGTGTACGGACACGAAGCAGGTGACCGAGTATACCAAATTGACTCACGGTATATCGATAAACATCGCCTCGGTTGGCTTGTCGAACTCGTGCGGTAGCACGCAGCTGCCGCGTATAGCCGAGGAAAAGGATTCGCCAACGGGCACGAAGGGCGACGAGAAGGAGCTGGTCGACAGGAACATCAATAGTAACAATAATCCACTGCCGAGCAGCTGTCAAACGATGCAATGCTCCGAGCGCCAGTACTTTCCCGACACGAATCTTGGCTCAAAAACAAACGACGTCGTACGCACGTCGTCATCGTCCACGCGATCAACGAGCATCACCACCGCGCCCACCGCGCTCGATAGCAATATCCAAAATACGTTGAAATCAACGACGTTGGATTGCCGCACCGGACTAACAACCGGCACGGCGAATTTCGGTAACGTGCCTTGGCGTCGTATCAACAACGAAAACAACGAGACTGCCACGGCTCAACAATTGTCGAAGTTGAGCGTTCACGAGGCGAAAGCCAACGTTAAGGCCAGAACGGACACCGGCAACGATACGAGAAAAGTACTCAAGCGATACAAGCCCGACAGTATGGACATTTCAAACAACGCGAGTACGACACTCACGGAAAAAACAACTTTTCCGTCCCTCGATGATAAGAATAACAAGTGATAAAATCGCTTAGAATTTACGTTCCGAGAACGTATTCCGAACTTTAGCCGATCACGTCAACCGTCGAATTAACGAAAACGAGTTTTACACGTCTCTTTTTTCAACTCGATAAAGTCTTGATAATTGCGCGTTTGAGCAACGTGTCCTCTGACGAGTTCGACCCCGTTCGACGCTCGCGTTCCCCGAAATTCCACTTATTTCGAGTCCAACTTTTGGGAAGATCATCATTGAAGTCCAAGTCGCGATTATGGTCTATTTTCGGCCCGGCCTTGTGACCTCGTGCTCTATTTTCGACGTCGTTTGTCCGCTTTCGATTTGGAACGATTGGGAGTCAACGAGCACTTTCGGTTGGCAAGAAAGCGCAGTGGAAGAATGTCGAAAGCTATTACGAGGAATCTCGAAATGCATAGATCGATTTCACGCGTTTCGGGGATACGTTGGTCCAACGAGACACCACGACTGAGCTCTCGAAAGCGATAACCTCACTTATGTTCGGGACTAATCCGAGCGGAAAGTCAGTCGTACTTGTTCGATTAATTTTATACGCAAAAGTTTTGGGGATTTGTGGGGTCGTAGGAGGAACGAGAGAGCATCAAAAGCACACACTAGATACCTGAGCAGAAGTAAACAGTGTCCGTGTTTTCCATTCACCAAATGCTTCGTTTTCTCTCTCCCCCAACTGTCCCGTATCAATCTGTAAATAGTTTTTATCCAAGAGTTCACCACGAGGTCTCACGCGCGATGTTGCAACAATCTGTACATACGAAACTAACGCGCTCAGCCCTTCACGACGGGCGAGCGTAATACTTTTTTTCTGCTTGTTTTATTCTTCTCCCGTTGGCGTACAAATAATTATGGACAAACGGAGGAAAGTCTGCGCAACGCTCGCGCTGTTAATAATTGTCCACCGACTGAAACATCGTTCTCTTTTTATTCGTAATTGTTTTCACGTCTGCTGTGCAGTATTCGCTCGATCTCATTTATCTTTCCATACTTGTATTTCGGATATTGAAAATCGTCGCTTTTCCGCCAACGAAACGTCTCGTTGAAATCGATGGGAAAGAGCGAGAAAAAATTCGCGAATCATATCCGTCGGACGAAAAGCGTTTGCATTGCCATTGAGAAAACGTATTACTCGTGCACGGTTATATTTCATGCTGCTTGTTCCGCAAATTGATTTTAGTAAACACGTGCAAATGGACGAGACTTCGATTAACTTTGGACGAATTCGTATGTGCGATCGTACGAGTTGCTACATCGTTGATTGGACCAAATAATGAAATTGTAATTCGTATGGAAAATTGTAAGCATACGATTTGTTTTTGTCGAAGGAGAGTCGAAAGTTTCGTCGGTCAATGTTAATGAATACTGGCCTTTTTTAAGACGGGAAAACGTTCCAATAAAAGTTCAGATTCGAATTTTCCATAGATAAAATAACGACTTGAGCTCACGATCCCTGCTAAATTGTCTCGAATTTCGCTTGTTTTTTTTTTCCCTCGAAAACGATTAAATGCGAGCGCGACGAGTCGGGGCGTGAAAATCTCGAAAAAAGCAAGTATCCTTCAACATTAATCGTTGAGATGCTCGACCCTCCTGAGATTGCCATCGATAAATGACATTTTTTCGTCCATTTCCGAATGCTCATAAAAAACACACGCATCACGAGCGCATTACTCTCGAAGAATGAAAGACGTTCTCTTTTATGTTAGTATTGATAATTCGATTAATTTATTTGACTCTCGCGTTACAACGTAACTGTAGGTTTAAGTTAATTTTCGGCCGTTCCGTGTCGAATCGCATCCGTAAATGCGTCAAATCGAATAGCGCGCTTGTGAAGATACACCCGAGTTGAGGAGGGAGGGTATCATAGCTCAAATCGCAAAAGCAGTACGACCGATCGATGTTTAGCCTAGTGGAAAACAAGGAACAACGTGTTTTCGTTCCCTGGCTCGATTAGAACCGAGCGTAGAAGAGATTGAAGAGGGAAAGGAGAAAAATCAATAAAAATGTAGCGGAAGTAGAATTTTGTCTTGGGATTAGAAAATCGCGGATCGCGTCGAGAACGGGCTTTCTTTTCGTTATTTTGTCTCTCTCGAAACACAGCGAAGTATTTGTTTACAGCTGTGGAAGGCTCAAACTCGTATGCTTAGTCGTTACGTTTATCGTTTTATTTGTATATGTGAGCTTGTATTATGGGTGATAAATGGTTGAATAGTTAACGTTGACGTTCGATTTCTTATCGAAGTATCTACCTAGTTGTCGTAATGTTATCAAGAAAAAGGAGGGAAAAGAAAAGCAACGCGAAGGAAAAGAAAAAGGAGGGAGTTCGAGTTTACATAAATTCAATGCACTTTAGACTCGTAAAATGCTGGCTTCGCCGCAACTCTTGTGTCAGCCTTGCGTTGTTGATTCACGAGTCGAAAAAAATCGACGATTTTTCTTGTTTTCAACATTCCTGATTCCGCAAAATTAATTCTCCGATTTTTTAATACGATTGATTATTTCCCAAGGAACTCGGGCTCCCACGGAAACGCTGGATGTTTCCTATATCCGCGTCTCACGCACGATATTCTCAAATCGTCTCGTCGTAATATAATCGTTGACTAGGATTTATAATTAATTAACGAATAGGTCAGAAATCCCGTTTCCTTGTGAATCGCTTGAGAGCACCGGTTTTTGTTTCTCTCATTATTGTCATTGTTAATTGTCATCAACGTGTGTGTTTTTACGTTCAAAGGTCACGCGTCTGCGTACATCGCGCGCGCGCTCGTAGTCGTCGCTCGATCCTGAAGGACGAAAAACCTACCATAATCCGCCTGACACCTTGAAGGAAAAAAGAAGAAAACGCACCAAGCATATCTATCAATTTATAAAATCGGTTGTGATGTACAGACATTTTGTTCGTTGCGAAACTTTCACGCGAAGTACGAAAATGTACGAAAAGGATGAAAATAAGAAACGAGAATTTCGTCGACGATTTTGCAAATTATCAACAGGCTACGATTGTTTCCTCGTTACATTCGCGCAAGGAGTGAACAAGAGTTCATTATCGTATAAAACGAAACAAAAACTAATCGATATCCTCAGAATGTTCATTCGCTGTTAATTTCGATGTGTAATCAAACTCGCTAATTTTTCACGTCCGATTGCCAACGAAACGAACGTCGTCAATTCGAACTTGGAGAATTTACAAATAGACAGAATCAAACGATAAGTTTTTCTTCCCCCTCGTGTGTTTTTTCTTTCAAACGCGATGTACTGAAATCACAAGTTGCGATAAAACGGAATAATTTATTCTTAGAAGGATTATTGATAAAAAAAAAGATATTTACTCAGCGATGCGTCTCAATGTTGTTAATGTACTAAGCGAATTGTGAAATGAATTCAAAGCGAAATAAGGCAAGACGAGCGTTGAAAATTGCCCAACTATTCCGAATAAAGAAACGAGGTAATTGACAAAATCTTCGTGCGAATTATCGATTCGTTCGTACAATCATTCGTAAAATAATCTTAATCTGCGATTCTTCTACGTTCTTATCGGTTCACTCCTGCCCATGTAGTTTTTGAATGTATCTAAACCAAGTATCATGGCTTTTTCGATTCTACCGACGTTCAGATAAACTTTTGTTATCGCCGGCAGCAATACGGGACACAGTAGGAGCTGACTCGACCGAGGCCTCTTCGTCGGGTCTCTTCTCAACATTTTGTACGTCACGTCGATCGTTCCCGAGGTAATACCTTCGCTTGGAATTTTCTTTACGCGACCTTGACTTATTTGCATCATCATTTCCAGATGATTCTGAAAAATTGTAATATTCGTGGAAGAACTTTCAAAATCTTGATATTTTCGTACATTGCTGTATTTCGACACGCGAGCATGTTTACAATATTGATTTGGGGATATTGCGATATCTGTGGCTCCTAATTCTAACCACGCAGCCTTGATTTTTTGCCCAACAAGACTTTTTCATGAGTGGTGAAAATCTAAGCACGACTCTTAAGGGGGTGAAACAGGGGTTTTCAAGTTTGTGTGAGACATGTTTTTTTTGTCAGATTTGCTTCAAACTTGGCGTAAATACTCCACAATACAAATAATTGAACACGTATATCAGCATTTCCTAAAATTCGACTCTTAAGAGGGTTCAACGGGGGTGTTAAAGTTTGTACGAGACAGCATATTGTTTTGTCAGATTTACTTGAAACTTGCCATAAATCACTAAAATACAAATAATTAAGGCCTTAGGCCACAGTAACTTAGAATTTAAGAATTTTTTTCGTATGAAAAAGTATTTCACTCATAAAATTAATTACGATTTAGTATGAATATCAAGCTTTTAGAATTTTTTTTTTATATACGAAATGGCCGATAAATCGAAACTTCTCGAAACAGCTTTTTTCCAATTGCCGTGACAAATAACTTCAACAATTTTCACTCGATTTACCTTAAATTTAAAAGTTACGTTCCCAATTGCATTTTGCAGAGAAGTACGTGCGGAATTTATGATATTCGAAAACTTTTCAATTTATGAGCAGTTACAACGAAATATTTCACTGAAAATTCATTTCTTAAGGAGTTACCCACACTTGCGATTTTGAAAAAATCGTTTTTTTTTATTGCATTTTTTTGAAGTATAAGTATCTGAGAATATGTCCTGAAAATTTCAAGTCGATCCGAACAAGATTGACTGAGATATGAGCGTTGAAAGAGAAGAATCCGTGAATTGAAGAACTGAAATTGAAACTTTAAACGCGTTTTTCTCAAAATGGCATTTCTGAAGTCGGTGACCAAGATTACTCGAACACTAATGAACCGATCTTCTTGAAATTTTGCAGGCTTATTTAATACATAAAAATGTAGTCTTTAATCGTTCGATTTTTTTTTTCGAAAAAAGAATGGCCGTTTTATAGCCAAAAAACGGCCATTTTTTTTCGTTAAAATCGAACCATTAACTTTGACTGTCCGCCATTTTGTGAAAAATGAATATTTTTTAAAATCCGATTAAAGACTAGTTTATACTTATATTTGACTAAATCCATCCGCATTTTTTTTTTCAGATGATCCACTTCGCCGCAATGTTGGTCACCGCAAGCCGTGTATATAAAAACATTATTTCATTGACGGCCATTTGCCACTAAACAATGTAGTATTTTTCAATAAAAAAATTACTGAAAGTTCTTCAAGATGTGTTCTTTAAGATGGTATATTGATCGATTAAAAAAGTTTTGTAGTTTTCTTTAAAAAAATTCATGAAAAAGGCCTTTTTTTGCGCTACAAGTGGGGGTTATGCCTTAATTTGAAATACCTACAACTTTTGAATTAAACAATATTTTTTAAATTCCTTATGTACTTCTCTAGATATTCTAATGTAGATTGACGAGAATTTTTATTTTTCGTTCTAGGTAAAAAATTGTGGATGCTAAATGACACGCCGCAACGCGCCTAAAAAAAAGATAAAAGAAAATATAAAATATAAGATATATTTTCTAACAGCTTGATATTCGTACTAACCCTACAACGCATGACCGGGGTCCGAACACACCCGACGCGAACTTTGAAAAATGAGCTTTTTGCAGTTTTTTTGCGGTCTTCAAATGGGTTTTTCACTAACTAAATGTGAATGAAATCAGATTTTTCGAACGGCATTCTCTTATGAAAAAACGAAGGTTGTAGGACCGGTTGTATGATCAAGAAAAGCGCGGGGTGCGTTCGGACTCCATTCATGCGTTTGAAGGTACGAAAAAGAGTCATGCGTTGTAGGGCTAAATAGATGTATAATTAATTTTATGATTGAATCACTTTCTCATATGAAAAAAAATTGTTAAATTCGCACATGATTTTATATCCGTCACTGTGGCCTAAGGCCTTAAACATGTATTTCAGCAATTTCCAAAATCTAACATTTTGGGGGTTTAACGGGAGTGTTAACGTTCGGGTGAGAAAGCATGTTTTTTGACCACATTTACTTGAAACTTACCAAATTTATTTGATATATAACACTATATGTTTTCTTCGCTGTTCGCTGCGTGGAGACAGTCAAGTAGTACTTTTAACCCCTTAAATGTGTTTGTCACAAATTGGCATGACAAAATGTTGGCATAAATACACAATACAATTACATGTTCAATTATTTTATTGGAGTGTATTTATACGAGTTTTCAAGCAAATCTGACCAAAAAATATGTTGTCGTATAAATTTTAAAACCCCGTTCTACCCCCTTAAAGGCCGAATTCCGCTTTTTGGCACTCTTGAAAAGTTATTGAATGCAATGCTGCCATTTATTTGAAGTACAAATTCTCTTTTTATACCACTCACCTGCGTGTTGAAAGGAAATTTGTTGGTCAAAAGCTCGTAGAGTATTATTCCCAAGCTCCACACGTCGCTCTTGTAATCGTAGGCAGTGCCCTCGAAAATCTCGGGAGCCATGTAGAATTTCGTTCCAACGTGAGTATTTGCGAGTTCACTTGAGAATAATTATCGTCAGACTACGAAACATATTATCGAAATGTTCATGTCACCAAAATCATTCGTACTTTTCCATGTTTTTAGATATTCCGAAATCGCCGATCTTCACGATATCGCCATGTGCTCCGTGAAGCATTATATTGCCCGGTTTCAAGTCACGATGGAGCACCGATTGCTTGTGAATGTGATGAACGCCCATAACGATTTGGGCGAAAAGATAGAGCGCGTCCTGCGGCGGTGAGTGAAAAAAAAAAACGAAAACAAAAAAGTTTCATGAATTGTGCTTTTTTGAAAAAAAAAGCACGACAAAATTTGTAGTTTTTGGACATTTTTACCTCTTCTCGAAAAGGCTTGTTGTAACGGTCGAGGAGCTGTTTCAATGTTCCGCGTGAGGCATATTCCATCAGGATGTATCCTTTCTCGTCCTCGGTCCAGGAAGCGTGATAAGCAACGATATTCGGATGACGCATTTTTTTCAATATCTCGATCTCGTTCGCGACCATCTTTCAGAGGCGTCGCGTAGAATAATAAATAAATTAATGAACGGGAGAAAAAAATGACGTAAAACGTACCGTCGACTTTTTGGAAAACAAACTCACCTGGCTCGTTGATTGGCCAATTTGTTGCTTGATCACGTAGAGAGTATTGTTCACTTTTGATCGCACACGATAGACACAGCTGCGTGACAAATTAGTATCGTATGTCATAGTGATGAGGCATCGAGACACGAGAATCGAAAGAATATAAAAATTTCTCACCCAAAAGTGCCGGAACCCAATTTTCTTTCGTACGTAAAATCACTTGATTTCATAGTGATCGGGTTTTGTTTCTGTTTAAATTAGTGAATACATGAATTGGAATTCTTTAAGATTTTGCCTTTGCTATGTGGAAAACGAAGAAGCTCAAACTGTATCGGTACATTGGGGTATGAAGATTCGCTTGCTAAGTATAGCGGAGAGAACGAGCCTCGTTTCTGTTGTGCTCTCCGGATACGGTATTGGTAAACAAACAGAGTTCGAGAGTCCTCATGGCTATGAATGTATCGAGGAACAGAAGTTGTGTTCGATATTCGAATTAGACGAATTATTTTAGTGTTTGATTTCGTACAGTTGAATAATCGTGATGCATATTTTTGAAGAATATATTTTTCTTAAGGGGTTACGCTCCTGTGATAAACCGAAAATCAGGGTTGTTTAAAGAAAACAATTTGTAAGGGATAAGTAAGATGATGGAAGACGGTTTGAACATTTATTTGGATGTAAATTTACAAAATTGTGTACCAAGTGTCAAGATGAAAACTTAATCGTGTTTATAATTTACAAAGTTATAAAAAATCTCACGAAGGACCTTTGAACGTAAGGGGCTTAACGGTGTACTTGATTTTGGCCGTCCGGTTGATCTGAAACAAAAGAAAAGATTGTTTCTTTTCCCGAAATACATAATATTAGCTAAGGCCTGACCGAGCTTTTTTACATCGTGTTTCAATCATCAAAAAATTATGTTTGAGTTTTTTTCCATTTTCCGAGGAAAAATAACATCATTATTGTTAATAAGTGATGACAAAGAAATGTCCAGAAAAAAAAACGTCGTTCAAGACTATAACCGTGAATAAGTGTGTGGCGAAAAATTGTGTACACCTTTTTAAAAAACATCGTTTAAAGAATAACGCGTTTAATGTTTTAACAGCAGTTCTATCATTGTAATTATAAGCCCTTCCTCGTCAATTTGAGTTCCCTCAAGCGACGAACGATTTTTTGACATTTTCAGTGTAGCCTAACCCCTTAAAACTAGATTAAATAATATGAATCGATGATTATATAGATCCAGCTATAGATCTATAGCTGGCGTTTTACGGGTCTGCGAGGCTCGAAGCCCAAAAAATAAGTCGATATAAGAGCAACTGCGCGCATGAACACGTAAGTGGGTTATAAAAAACGCAAAGCGTTGTATAATGAGGAATAAAGAATACAATAATACCAATTTATTTGGGGAGATTACGATATCTCTGGCGCCTCAATTTGGCCATCGGATTATGAAACAAGGCCGAAAAAATACGAAAAACAAGCATAACTTTTTTCGTTTTGAGCTTTAGTTTTGGATTTACAGCGCTTCGAAGAGAAAAAATGAATTTTCCGATCTTCGATGCAAATCGATTTTTCCGCGTGTTTTACATTGTTTCGTCGTACTTTGTCGTTGATTTAACGAAGTTGGCTGCCGATCATTAGCGTTATCCAGAATACACCGGGTGGAGGTTGTCTGCATTGGTATTCTTTGGCCCTGAAAAGGGCTGTTTTGTGTGTGCGTGTCTGTGATAGCGAAGATTAGGAACCGTGGGGCGTCACTCCCACATTTGTATCTACTCAAACCGCTCCGCTGTGTGTGCGTGCATGCGTGCTTGTGTGTGCGTGCGTGTGTTTTGGTTTGTTTGGATCATTATCGGTTGCGTTTTCAGCTTTTATTTTGCTCGAGGCAGTTTTTTGGAAGCCCCGGCTGTTAAAAAAATTTCGTTCTTTTTGGTTTTAATTTTTTTTTTCTTGTGTTTTTTTAACGCGTTACCCCCACTTGTAGCGCAAAAAAGGCCTTTTTCATGAATTTTTTTAAAGAAAACTACAAAACTTTTTTAATCGATCAATATACCATCTTAAAGAACACATCTTGAAGAACTTTCAGCAATTTTTTTATTGCAAAATATTGCATTGTTTAGTGGCAGATGGCCGTCAATGAAATAATGTTTTTATATACACGGTTTGCGGTGACCAACATTGCGGCGAAGTGGATCATCTGAAAAAAAAATGCGGATGGATTTAGTCAAATATAAGTCCATCATAGTCATATAGTCAAATATAACTAGTCTTTAATCGGAGGATTTTAAAAAATATTCATTTTTCACAAAATGGCGGACAGTCAAAGTTAATGGTTCGATTTTAACGAAAAAAAACGGCCGTTTTTTGCCTATAAAACGACCATTTTTTTTCGAAAAAAAAAACGAACGATTAAAGACTACATTTTTATGTATTAAATAAACCTGCAAAATTTCAAGAAGATCGGTTCATTAGTGTTCGAGTAATCTTGCTCACCAACTTCAGAAATGCCATTTTGAGAAAAACGCGTTTAAAGTTTCAATTTCAGTTCTTCAATTCACGGATTCTTCTCTTTCAACGCTCATATCTCAGGCAATTTTGTTCGGATCGACTTGAAATTTTCAGGACATATTCTCCGATACTTATACTTCAAAAAAATGCAATAAAAGAATCGATTTTTTCAAAATCGCAAGTGGGGGTAACCCCTTAAAGTTATGTTTCTGTTCTTGTTTTTTCTCTCGACATAGCGCATTCCGAAGAAAGCTACATTAAGGCCTTAGGCCACAGTAACGGGAATAAAGTCATGTGCGAATTTAACAATTTTTTTTCGTATGAAAAAGTGATCCACTTATAAAGTTAATTACACATCTATTTAGTATGAATATCAAGCTGTCAGAACTTTGTTTTTTCGATGTACAAAATGGCCGTCTACTCGAAACTTCTCGAATCAGCTTTTTTCCAATTGGCGTGACAAATAACTTCAACAATTTTCACTCGATTAACTTCAAATTTAAACGTTATGTTCCTAATTGCATTTCGCAGAGAAGTAAGTACGGAATTTCTGATTGATCGAAAACTTTTCATGTTATGAGCAGTTATAACGAAATTTTTCAGTTCAAATACCTACAATTTTCAATAAAATAATATTTTTTAAATTCCGTACGTACTTCTCTAGGTATTCCAATGTAGATTGACGAGAATTTTTGTTATTCGTTCCAGGTAAAAAATTATGGATGCTAAATGTCACGCCGTGGAGCGCCTAAAAAAATATAACAAAAGAAAATAACAAAAGGAAGGAGAGAGAGGGAGGGGGGAGAGAGAGAGAGAGAGAGAGAGAGAGAGAGAGAGAGAGAGAGAGAGAGAGAGAGAGAGAGAGAGAGAGAGAGAGAGAGAGAGAGAGAGAGAGAGAGAGAGAGAGAGAGAGAGAGAGAGAGAGAGAGAGAGAGAGAGAGAGAGAGAGAGAGAGAGAGAGAGAGAGAGAGAGAGAGAGAGAGAGAGAGAGAGAGAGAGAGAGAGAGAGAGAGAGAGAGAGAGAGAGAGAGAGAGAGAGAGAGAGAGAGAGAGAGAGAGAGAGAGAGAGAGAGAGAGAGAGAGAGAGAGAGAGAGAGAGAGAGAGAGAGAGAGAGAGAGAGAGAGAGAGAGAGCGAGAGAGCGAGAGAGCGAGAGAGCGAGAGAGCGAGAGAGCGAGAGAGCGAGAGAGCGAGAGAGCGAGAGAGCGAGAGAGCGAGAGAGCGAGAGAGCGAGAGAGCGAGAGAGCGAGAGAGCGAGAGAGCGAGAGAGCGAGAGAGCGAGAGAGCGAGAGAGCGAGAGAGCGAGAGAGCGAGAGAGCGAGAGAGCGAGAGAGCGAGAGAGCGAGAGAGCGAGAGAGCGAGAGAGCGAGAGAGCGAGAGAGCGAGAGAGCGAGAGAGCGAGAGAGCGAGAGAGCGAGAGAGCGAGAGAGCGAGAGAGCGAGAGAGCGAGAGAGCGAGAGAGCGAGAGAGCGAGAGAGCGAGAGAGCGAGAGAGCGAGAGAGCGAGAGAGCGAGAGAGCGAGAGAGAGAGAGAGAGAGAGAGAGGGCAACACAAGAAAAACGCATAGCTCGAGGATCGGCCGAGCTCTCCGGATGCTGCAGCTCGTATGGACCGAGTCACACACTTTGGCCCACGCACATCCAGACGTTTTTATTCCCCCGCCCTCCATTCTCCAAATGCTCCGCGAGGTCGCCCGCACTTCTCCCACAGATGGTGAAGCCAGCTTGAATCTGTTCTCGCTCAATCTACTCGGAACTCCGGGCAGTTGTCCCGAAACTGTCGAACGAACAGCCCGCGTTGGCTACTGATGCAAAGAAGGAAATAAAAGCAGCAACGAAATGCGTTGCATCTTCATCGTCGTATTATGTGCTCCGTTAATTCTGTGCTCGTCGAGAAACGCCGATGTCACCGATAACGAGATACCAACGGACGAAACGGACTCGGACAAGATATTCCTCGAGGGTCCGACCAGCAAGATCGACGAGAGCGATTTGGAGGATGATTCGGAGCACGAGGAAAAATTAAATCTCGAGGAGACTTACAAAGACTCGGTCCAGGCTTATCTGGAGGAAGATTGGGACGGGTGCATCGAGGGATTTACCGAAGCCGTTGAAGGGTAAATATATGTGAAAAAGTATTTCGAAAAACAAGCTTTCATTCGTTGCACTAAAAAGTAGAAAATAATTTTTATTACCGTGTCACCTATATGTGGATATAAATAAAACCTTGGGGCGTCGATTTTTTCAATGTTTAATAAATTTGATCAGTTCAGTTTCATTTACCGTATTGAATTTGGCACAATAGTAATTAGTGAAATTATTATCACGCGTTTATACTCAGTATCGCGATTTTTATTTGAGAAATCTAAGGTTGTTTTGCAGTATATTGAAAACAGTTGAAATGTTAACGGGTCTATGTAAATTAAAGATTGTATGTCCAAATTTTGAACGCCTCAAGCTTTTATTTAGTTATATATAGGTGAATTGATAAAAAAAAATATATTTCCTACTCTTTAGTACAATAAAAGCGTGTTTTTCTGGATATTTCTTTTACATATAAATTATTTTCTACTTTTTAGTCTTAAAAGTACAACAAATTGTTTTTTTTTTGTTTTTTCGTAAACAAAAAGAAATCTATTTTACATCATCCACCTATAGCTGAGAAAGAGTTGAATTTACGGGCTCGGCTTATGAGACTTTTTTGTAGCAAATTACGCTCTCTACAAAGTTCTCGTCTGAATTTTTTTCGATATATCTAATAGCTTAGGCGTTACAACCGTTTGAATAGATATTTTCATACAATGTTCACTTGAAATAATGATACCGCTGAAACGGTTGAATTTACGGACATGGCTCAAGGAACTTTGTTGTAGAGTATCATATTTCCTATGAAAATCCACTTGGAAAATATCGCGATATCAAAATTCGCGGAATGGTAACACTAATAATGAGAAAAACATTTTTTTTCAATGTTAATCAAATGAAAAACCTTCAATTTTGATTCGCGACCTCTAAATATTTTTTAACAACACCCCCCTTTCACGAAACTTTTTTTTGGGTATCAACTAAAAGTTTTCGGGCACGATGAGTCAAAAAAAAAAGTTGCCCTGAAACGAATCACCCTAGTGTCTATATCTAATATATATTAAAGATAAATCATGCATTTTCATCTTTTAGATGCATGTTTGCGACATTTCAGAGCTCTAAGTAGTCAACAAGTCGGTCAAATATCGACTTCCGTTTTGCATCTCACAGAAAATCAAGTTAAATAAAAGCTTGTAAAAAGAAGCAATGATATTATTAAACTTTATGATAAAATCAGAGTTATATTATTGTAATTAATTTTAAAAAATGTGATAAAATTTGAGTTATATTATTATAGTTAATAAAAAGATGTGATAAAATTAGTCTTATATTATTATAATCAAGGGGTTAGGCTACTGTAACAAACCGACAATCAGGGTCATTTAAAAACAATCATCTTGAAAGCATGAGCTCGATGATTTAAAAATCGTTTGAACATTTATTTGTATCTACATAACCAAAGTTGTGTACCAAATTTCATCGAAAATATCAATAATTGACGAAGTCTCGAACAATCTCGAAAAGGACCTTTGAAAGTGAGGGGTTCAACGGTCTACTTGATTTTGGCCACCCGGTTGACAGGAAACAACAAAAACGGGATAATACTCCGAAAAGCCCATACCGCCGTTTAATTTGGAACGTCGTGTACCCATGTAGTTTGACTCGTTGATCACGATTATGACAGTGAAAATGACCGCGAATTTGATTTCCAAGGTCAAAACTCACAAAAACTGCATTTTTGAAAGTTTTTCGTTTTTATTTTTCAAAACGTTGATTTTAGAGAAAAATGTTGCCCACAAAAGTTGTAGCCTATGAAAAGATTCGTCTTTTGTGTTGTATACACGTTTTGTATATAACCATTCTGTTTCGAGATAAATGGGATAATGTTCCAATAAGTGTGTTTTGCTAAACTCCATTAGCCTCGATATTATCTACTTACGCACTTTAACACGGGAAGGTTGGAGTTTAGTCTGCAAAGTACAGTTCAGCCTTTAAACCCAAACAAAAAAACTGATGGAGTTTAGCAAAATGTACTTATTGGCGTATAATCAATTTTTCTCGGAACAGACTGGTTTTAGGCAAAATTTGTATAGACCCTAAAATATCAATCTTTTTATAGGCTACAACTTTTTTAGGAAACGTTTTTTTCTCTAAGATCATCATTTATTAAAATAAAATGGAAAAGCTTGACGCTGGAAATAATTTTTGCGCGCATTTTTAGTGTCATATTCGTGATCGACGAGTCAAAATACATGGGTACACGAAATTGGAAAGTAATCGGTGGTATGGGCTCTTCGGAACTACACCCCAAAAACGAGTGTTTTCTCAAAATAAATAATATCGGCTAAGACTTGACCGAGCTTTTTTTAACTATGTTTTAATCGTCAAAAGAAAAATGTTGTATTTCTTAATCTGTTTTTCGAGAAACAATGACGTCATTGTTAATAATTAATGAGAAAAATGTTTTGAAAAAACGTCCGTCAAACCTTAAGTACTATTACACTAAACAAGTGTTCCAAATTTTAAGTCAATCCGTTCATTACGAGAGGAGTCGTGTACACCGTTTTGAGAAACAGTTTTAAGAATAACGAGTTTAAAATTGTACCAGGGGTTCTATCATTAGAATCAATTTACTTTCAATCTGCGATTCCTGCACGAACGAGAGTTTTCACATTTTCACAGTAGCCCATCAATAAAAAGGTCCGAGAAAAATAAGAGTTCCATCATTACGACTAATAAAAATATGGGATACAATTAGTTATATTATTATAATTAATAATTACTGGTGATAATTAGTACTAAACATAAATTACCGGATATTTTAATATCTAAAAGCTGCCATTTAACTACTGCGTGTAATCTACTTTTAATATTAATTACTAATAATGAAGAAGTATTATTGTAAATCTGAACTGCATAGAATATTAAACGGCATTACGAAAATGTCTCACTCGTCCCGTTACAAATCTCTTAAAAAGGGAAAAATAATCCACGAATCATCTCACTGAAATAATTATGAATTAATTTGCCCAAAAAATAACGACCGAAGTAGAAATCACAATGTAACTCATTTTCCTGACCGCATTTTCTTTTTCAGCTACAAAGAGTACAAGAAAGCGGTGGTACGGTGCAGAAGAGATTGTCGCGATTTGGCCGCAGGCTCGCAGCCGATATTTTCTTTGAACATCGAGGATTTGCATTTTTACGAGAAGAAAGTACGCGAGACTCTTTGCCTCTTGAAGTGCAGCCAGAATTATCGGGACGCGAATGGTGCGGACTTTCTCAAGAGACTGCCAAAGGATATTGAGAAGAAATTCGTCGATTTGGCTGCATACGAGTATCTTCAGATATGCTATTATCAGGTAGAGCGAACAGTTGTTTAAGGAGGTACGATCACTTCCACGGAGTCAAAAAAGACAATCATTGATAAATCGCAGTGACGCTTGATAAAAATAAGTTACAATCAATTTTTCTACAGACCGATAAACGTGAATATAAAATTTCGCGTCAATTTACTAGATTTAGACGAATTTACACTTTCTACGAAAAGTCGCGACTACGAAAGTTCTAGACACATTTTTACAAGTTTCACCGTTAATATTTTCCTTCAACATTCGGTTTTGGCTCCTCACTCACAAGGAACATCACTCGATTGTCCGGCGTCGATTTTGTTGAAACTCATATACGTGATAAAGCATTGAAAACCGTTAGACACGAATTTTTCTAGCTGCGAAAAAACGGATTTTAGGGGGAAAACCACCCCTTAAAGTGTCGAGGGCTTTTGCAGTTTCACTCACAAGTAGTCGACCGATCTGAATTTTAAAAAAACCAACATTCTTCTAATGTAAAGCGATGAAAAGACCATTATAAAAAAAATTGAGCAAAAATTAAGTTGGGGGTGACCGTTTTTCTTCGAGGGGCGGTTTTCCCCCTTAAAAACGTTATTCCCCAGATAAAAAAAATAGCTGTCTAATAGTTTCCAATGCTTTATCACACACATGAGTTTCAACAAAATCGAAGGCGGACGGTTGAGTGATATTCCTTGTCAGTGATCAACGTACCAGTGCAAAGCTTTGCGTTCACCCACCCAAGTATCGGTCTGGAGCAACGCTGCTCGACGCGGGAGATCGACGCAGCGGTGCGCCGATGTTTGCTACCGTTGGTTTTAGGAATATTCCCATGCACGAGTCTAAATATAGCTACTTTCGTTCCGCCCAAATCGTTGAAAACTACGTCTTCAATGTTCAGATGTTTCCTCAAATATGGGGAATTTGACTCGCATTAGCCAAACTTCAACTACGATCTGGTGCCGGAACGTCAGATTTTTGTTTTTTTTTCCCGCTAAATAGCCTACATAAAAGATATCTATTGCAATTTGTGACTCATCGTAAAACAGGAGCGAGCCCAACTATGTGGCCCCTAAACGCGAAAGCCGCACGCGTCACGTCCCCTCCGTCGGTTCAAAATACTTTTTCTCAAATAAAACGACTTCGAGGCTCGCTTTATAGCGCCGAGAAGGCGAGCTTCCACAGTGCAGCCTACGTCATGGCTCTTGGACGCCCAAGCCTCGGGCACGTACAGCGATAGTAAATGCTATATTTATTTTACTTGAGTCAGACAAACTTTCTCAATTCTTTTCCAATGTTTGAAACCTACAGATGAAAATTTCACAATTCGCAATGATCCTGGTAAACAAGACGACCGTCAAACGCACGTGCATGTAACGTTTACATTGGGTTGGACTACATTGATTTTTACACTTTACATTTTACATTTGAGACAGTTCGGAAGGAAAACCGGAAGTCAAACTGACAATGCCAACGATTTTTGTTTTTATTTCTTTCGAATGTTTAAAATACGTAGAATTTAATCTCATAAAAAAGTATTTTTATTTTGGTAGTCATTAGAATGTAAATTTATGTTGGTTTTCATAAATACTCTCAATCGACATTGGTTATTGAGCACTCGGTTCAGGGAGGCTAGAGAGAAGGAGTGGACACAGCATAGGCCAGTACGTATGTTACGTCCCGGAGGGAGATTTAGAATGGACTCGCGAGGTTGCCGAGTTTGTGCGCGAATTTCGAAGAGAGGTAGATTGCGCTGTGAGTCTTAATTGGTTTCCGCGCGAGTTCCGAACACAGTTTAATAACAATTGGATTTAGACGATTTAAGGTGCGTGCTTTGGTTTGAGGTTGAGGTTCGCCCGATACTTTGATCGAATAACTTACTCTCGTGAGTGTTTCTTTCGATTTACAAATAGAGTTTATTAACACACTTGTATGTATATATATCTATCGGTTGAATATAAGACGCGTACAGTGGATTGAGAAATATGTTAGACGGTTACGCGGACAGAGTATTATCTGAGTAAGTCGACTTTTCGATTCGGAGACTGATTACAGAGTGACGCTCCTTCGTCTTACAAAAACGGCGAGAGTTCGGTTTTTTGAGAGAAGAAGGAGTTTTTTGGGAGAGTGCATTTCCTACGATGCGTTTTTTAGGGACTGGATAATCGGTCGTAAAAGTTACGTTAATTTTCGTGATTGGTTAGCGGAGTAGGGGAACATGATTCTGGATTTCTTATTGGGTCGCGGCTGAGATAGACGCAATCGCTGCTCTATTTCCGAGAATCGGCCTTAGCGCACGTGTTCTCATAATTCTCGCTGAGGGCCTGTTTTACGACCGTGTGGAGTCACGGGCGAGTTTTCCGTAGGGGTCTGTTTGGGATTTGGAGTGAGAGTTTCTGTTCGCTTTGGTCTTGCGTTTTTTCTATTCGGGAATTTTCCTACGTGAGTTTCTCGCTTGGAGCACATTCGCTCGTAAATTATATACTATCGGTGATTTAGTGCGTGGGAGCGGATGCAAGTCGCTTTCCCATTCTGGGTTTTGTGGCATATTTCGACTATCGCGTCCATAAAGTTTACAAAATATAGCTTTGGTCAAAAAATGAGGCTGCCGCTATCGTGCACGTGTGCAATGATAATTTTTGGGGTAGAGTAAAAAATTTGAAGGCTGGGACGTAACACGTAGTTCCAGCGTCTTAAAAAATCCGACTTGTAATAGTTCCAGATCGTGCCACTAGCAGCTCTCGTGACGATAACGTCTCAAATAATATAGGTTTGTTCGCGCTAGCTACACTTTCTACACTTTGACCAGATACAGTAATAGAAAGTCCACTGGAGGTGTAAGAAGTGTAAAAAAGTGTAGCTAAAACGAACAGACCCTATAATAGTCCAAACCTAACGCATGCGCACAAATAATCAAATAATTTGATTCCGATGTGGCTTTGTGCTCCGCTTTGAGGCTTATTTTTAATATTATTGTATTTTGTAATATTGAGAAAATCTTCACGAAACTGTTTTCTTCAAAGCCCAAGGTAGAATTGTTTTCAATATTGCTCCCAATCAATCGTCATTCGGTTTGCCTTCAGTTTCTTTTTTCGTGCATGTAGTTCAGTTCATGAGAAACGTAACCTTCACGCTTCATTCTCCCTGGCGTAATAAGCATAAAAAGGAGCATAATGGGTAAGTTATTTTTCTTGCTAATACAACTGCAATTTTTTGACAAATTCCTTTTTTCTCCAGTGCAGTTGCATTTACGAGCCACATAAAGAGTAATATTGTTTGCATAGGGCAATTTTTTTTCAAACTTTCATTCGCATCGGTGAAAAAAATAAATCAACTGAATACCCTTTTCTGAAACATTTCCATTCTACGACAGTCAAGGCTACATTTGTGTTCTGTTTGTTGGGTCAAACGACTACATTTTACGTAAAGTTATCATTTCCGGCAAATTTTTCGGAGGTTACGTTTGATTGCGTGTATTTTAGGCCAACTTTCAACATTCGTATCTCGGAAATGGTACAGTGGAGTGGCTTGACATTTTTTATTTCAACGTGGTTAATGACATACTATCTCTTTCTCACAAAAAAATAGAAGGTTGAACGTTAGTCAATTTTGGAATTGTTCCTTCCGAACCACCTCAATGTGGTTCACTTGTCTCCCTGTTGTGGCTTTGTCTGCTCGCTGGCAAAACGTGACTAATGGCCAAACGAGAAGCAATTTTGCGAATTTACGATGCACTCGGCCTCATTTCCATTCGTATTTGTAAAATGACAAGACAGAGAGAAGAGGTGAACAGGCACACGATACATTGTGCATACTGTTCTCGTGAACACATAATCGTTTCATTTGCAGCGTAGCTCGTATACTTATATTTCGCGCTGCCCTATTCTTCACGTGCATATCGTGTTTCGTCTTACTTAACGAAACTCGAAGCTCGGAACGAGAATTACTTTTCGTTTTTGCTTTGCAAAAACGGCAGTTTCGCATAAAAGTCGTTTTCCTGTATTAAGATTCTTGTTTTACAAAGTGTTTATGCTTTTGATAGAATTTCTTACGCGACTCACCCAGCACGTTAAGGGGCAACACCACTGTAGAATTTTCAAAAATGATTGTTTTTCTTGACTTAACGCGGATTCGCAGCGGTATGAAATAATGATTTCATCTATTAGCTCATCTAGTTACGATACCATCGCTATTTCGTTATTTTGTTCCGAACTTTATCAGCAACCTTGACGCGTGTCTTTTTTGGAGTCAATGCCCCCACGCCAGGCCAATTTGCTATCAGAAAAACGATGGTGATAAAATTCGATTGCGATTATTATTATTATTCATAATAACAACTAATAAAAATCAAATATAACAGTTTTTTAAATGCAGAGACATTTCCATCCGGCTGTTGTCTTTTGTTACATGTGTCAAGAGGAAATAAATAATGAAATGAGATTAAGAATATAATGGACACGGCCAGACACGTGGTCGATGTACCGCTGACGTTGGAGCGTTGGCCCGGGCCAACAATCGGTGACCACTCGACGGTTGTCCAGAAAACTAAAAACTAACGCACCGAAATGTATGAAGTAGAAGTGAATCGAACGGGTTCGTGAAAACCCGCAAGCCCACACGAAGCAACAATGGAAATAAAAATTCAAATATTAAGAATAATTCCAAGAAATTACATGACCAAATTCCTTAATAGCAATGTGATTTTTTTATTCAATTCAATCATTTTACAGAAAAATCGTACTCAAGATGCTGCAAACGCCGTTTACACGTATCTCACGGCACACCCGAAGCACGAGATGAGCGCGAAAAATTTGCGCTACTACGTCGATCTGCCGAACGTCGACGAGTCGAAAATTACGAATTTGGAGGCTGAGCCCTATGCGGAATTTTACGAGCACGGTGTGAAGGCCTATGAGGAGGAACGTTACAACGACGTGATCAACAATTTCGAAAAATCCCTCGAATTGTATTTAAAGTCCGAGGAAGACTGTAGATTTTACTGCGAGGGGCCCTTCAATCAGGGATGGCTTCCGGAATTCACGTCATCAGTAGCCAGTGCGTAGCAATATCTTTTTTTTTTTCTTCAACTGTCAAAGATATCAGAAACCTTGGTTTAAGCACAAAGTTTTTTCTATTGATACTGAAGATTTCTTTTTCATTGCGTTTACATAATTACCTCTGTTAAATCTCTTTCTCTTAAGGGGTCTTCACACTTTAGACGCTATAAAAGGCTATTTTCGTGAATTTTTTTGATAGGTTTATATTATAGATATTGATACAAAAGTTGATACACTTAATAAATACACTTTCGGAATCCATCAAAAAAATTACTTTTCAAATCACTATTTATAGACGAAAATGATAGTTAAAAAAATACCCTAAACAAATTGTAGGTCAGCGCTGTTGATGAAATCTCAGAAATGGATCATCCGAAACAAGAAAAAACGGTTTTAGATTCAGTATGTTAATGGCTATAGCGGATATCGTACAATTTTTTATATATGCAAAAATAACAAAACGGCGAACGTTTTTCGAAAAAAAACGTGTTTTTTTAGTTTTTGGCCAAAAAAAAGTACATATCAAAATTCAAAAAAATTGTTGATATGCAATATAGCTATATTTGTAAAGAATATGTGGTTAAAAGTATGTATGTAAAGAATGCTGTTAAAAAGTTATAAAGAATATGTGGTATTTCGAAAATGTATTTATTAAGGGCAGATATACACCTAGGAGCCGGAAAAAAGGTCATTTTTGTGAATTTTTTCAAGGAAAACTATTTGAAATTTCAGATTGGGGATTTTAATTATCTAAAAGTATATACATTCAAAAATATGTTTAATTTTCTTTATTTAATAATATCAAAAATATACAAGGATATTGTATGGTCCTTGGAGCGTCGTAAAAAAATCGGTACCCAAAATTTCTCGAAAACCAATGAACCGATTGCCTTGAGGTTTTTTGTGGTTATTCTATACACCATTATCTAGTACTTAACATAGCCGATTTTGTAAATATCGATTTATGACAAAATGCCGAACGTTTGAACATAAATAGTGATTTTTGGGCCAAAAATCAGTTATTATTTTGCCTATAAAACAAAAACTAAGTAACGAAAAAAAAAAATCCTATGACAAGTACTAGATAATGGTGTATAGAATAACCACAAAAAACCTCAAGGCAATCGATTCATTGGTTTTTTAAAGAAAACTAAACATATTTTTGAATGTATATACTTTTAGATAATTAAAACCCCAATCCGAAATTTCAACTAGTTTTCCTTGAAAAAAATCACAAAAATGACCTTTTTTCCGGCTCCTAGGTGCACATCTGCCCTTAAGTGTAACAACTTTTATATCAATATCTATAATATAAACCTGTCAAAAAAAATCATGAAAATAGCCTTTTTAGCCGCCCTTGAGTGTAACAACTTTTATATCAATATCTATAATATAAACCTGTCAAAAAAATCATGAAAATAGCCATTTTAGCATCTAAAGTGAAAAGATTGTGAGAATTTATTATCGTCTTTTAATTATAGATCATTTTACTTATTGCTTGAAATGCAAGCAATTCTGTTCGGTACGGATGAACCACATAAATGGCGAGTATTATTCCGATCTGCTGCCCAGCCACTATCACTATCTTCAATTCGCCTACTACAAGAGTGAGTATTGACGCAGAAAAAATGAATTTACTGCTTTTCATTGAGTACAAGGCGATCCCGCAATGTCCTCCTCTTCCACATATAAATAAATAAAAACCAACGAATATTGACGAATCGGCAAGACAACGGTAACGTGTGGACGATATATCTTTATCTGAAGAGCTTTGACGATCCTGCCTAGTTATTTCATTAATTCTCGTGACCTCACCCGCCATTATTGACCGGATTGCCTCTTATGCAATCGTGGCCGACTTACCAACGAGTTTTCTTCTTTCCATTAAGCTTTTTTTTACGACCACGTTTAAGGGGTTGGACTACCGTAACGATCAGAAAATCGGGAATTTGAAGGGAACAAGTGAGACGATTGAAAAATCGTTCAAACATTTATTTGTATGTAGACTACCGGTCAAAATCTTTCGGGCACTTCGGATAATTGCAAAATTTTCCATCTTTTTGGATAATTTCGAAATTATATCAGAATAATATAATTCATTATATACAGCTATATAGTATTTTAGTGAAATAATAAATGCAATCAATTATGTTATTCTAAAATTATTTGGTAATTATCCAGTCATCGAAAGTTGTGCAATTTTATCTGAAGCGGCCGGAAACTCTTAACCGGTAGTATACATTAACATTCTCGTGTACCAAATTTCATAAAAATATTAATAATTGAAGAAGTTATAAACAATCTCGTGAGGGACCTTTGCACGTGAGGTTTGTTTTTTTATTTTGGCCACCCGGTGATCTGAAGCAAAAGAGACGAGTTTTTTTCTTAAAACAGATAATAGTGGCTAAAACTTGAATTTCAATCACAAAAAAACGTTTTTTTTTATTTTTCGAGAAAAAATGACATTATTATTAATAACTGATGAAAAAAATGTTAAGAAGAAAAATGTCGGTCGAGACTAAACCACTATTACACTGAAGTATACCAAATTTCGAGTCAATCCGTTAATTAGATGTCGAGAAATCGTGTACACCGTTGTAAAAAACGCGTTTAAGGGGTCTTCTCACTTTGGTCGCTAAAAAAGGCTTTTCTCATTAATTCTTTTGATAGGTTTATATTCTAGGTTTTGATACAAAAGTTGTCCCACTTAATGAATACACTTTCGAAATACATTAAACAAACATTTTTCATTTATTTAAGTCACTATTTCTATACGAAAATGGTAGTTAAAAAATGTCCTAAAAAATGTAGCTCTACGCTTTAGCGTTTTAGATTCAGTATGTTAATGGCTATAGCGTATATCATACGACTTTTTATATCCACAAAAATAACAAAATCGCGGGAATTTTTCGAAAAAAAAAACAAAAAACGTTTTCGCACCGTTTTTGGCAAAAAATTGTAAATATAAAAATTTAACAAAATCCTGGATATGCGCTATAGCTATAGTTGCAAAGAATATGTGGCTAAATTTTCACAAGGATCGGTTCAGTAGTTTCGAAGATTTATCAACATGCCGTCGAAGAACGTTGTTTCGAGAAAAAAGCATTTAAAGTTTTTTTGGGTTACATAAATACATTAAAAAAATGTTCTTTATATTTCGAAAGTGTATTGAGTGTAAGAACTTTTATATCAATATCTATAATATAAACATATCAAAAAATGCGTGAAAATAGCCTTTTTTAGCGTCTAAAGTGAGAAGACCCCTTAAAGTTTTACCAGCAGTGCTATCGTTGTAATCATAAGTTCACCTTCAATATGCGATTCCTGCACCATATTTCGTACCTTTCTCTTCAATTCGAGTCGACTCCAGCGACAAACGAGCTTTCGTCATTTTCACAGTAGCCCAACCCCTTAATTCTCGTGACCTCACCCGCGATTATCGACCCGATTGCCTCTTATGCAATCGTGCGCGAATTACCAACGAGTTTTCTTCTTTTCATTAACATTTTGTTTTACGACCACATCCAACGGCGACCAGGGAGGAGGGAAGGGCATTCAATTCAATTTCAAGCCAAGCACCTAATTGATGCGAATCGTTCTTTGCTCTTCGGACCAATCCATTATGCATGACGAGGCTTTGAGCTTTATTGGCGGTTGCTTTTATACACCCCCGCGTGATTGTCGAGCCTCGAGAGAATTATTTCCTACGAAAAAATAACGTCCAGGCGATCAAAGAGAATTGTCATAAACAACGCTCAGAAAATGTTGCTAAGTTGATACCTCTTTAGTTGCCGTACAATGCAATACAAGTACGATTGTAATTGCGTAACTTCGGTCCACGAAGTTTTCACTTTATCGCTTCGTTTCTGTTTCAGTGGGTGATGTAAAAAACGCTTGCACAGCAGTCTCGAGTTATCTGCTATTTTATCCGAGCGACGAGACTATGCTGAAGAACGAGCAATACTACGGGAATTTGCCCAAGGTCGAAAAGGAGTATTTCGAGCCTAGACAAGTAAGTGCCCCTGTTTGAAACTTTTACGATGGTATAATTGCGCATATTCCGCACACCGGAATAAATCCGCACGATACGTTTTGACGCAGGAAGCTAAAGAGTACGCCCGACGACAGAACTACGAGAAACACCTGTCGCGTTTTATTTTGGACGAATTTCGCGACATAGAAGCGCGTCTGAACGCTGAGAAAAAAGTGGCGGAAGAGACGAAATCAAACGAACCCGAGGATCAGGTAAATTTCGACATTCAGATATAAGTAATTGTGAAATGTTTTTATCGCACTCTGTAAACGTCTTCTTTGTAACGTGTTGTATGCCCAATAAATGTTATCCTTGAATCTTTTCTCTCGTATTCAGTGTTTGGTACGAGTTTGTAGTGAGACATTGCGCGGTAGAATATCGAGGGAGGAATCGTTTGACAGGACAGTCGGGTCGGAAAGACGGGAAAGATATTTGAGGAGATTTGAGATCTTCATACATTCTGTTCTACCGTGTTCAAAATACTTAAAGGGTTAGGCTACCGTGAGAACCCTGAAGTCAGGGTTATTAAAAAAAATTAATATAGAAGGATTGAGTAAGATGATTGAAAAAGCGTTTGGACACTTATTTGCATGTACATTAACAAAATTGTGTGGCAAATTTCGTGAAGAAATATTAATAATTAAAGAGGTTATAAACAAACTCGTGAAGGACCTTCGAGCGTGAGAGGCTCAACGGTATGCTTGATTTTGGCCACTCGAAACCATCTTGGCCATCTGAAACAAAAAGAAACGAGTCTTTTCTTGAAATGGATAATATTGGGTAATACGTGACCGAGATTTTTTTGTTATTGTGCTTCTTCAAATCATCAAAAAAATGTATCAGTGAAAAACTATTTTTTTTGAAACCAAGCTTTTATTTAATACACTCTAAAGTAGGAAATAATTTTTTTTTACCAAGTCACTTGTATGACTTATTATAAATAGACTTAGTATAAATAAAAGCTTCGGGCGCTCAACTTTTGAAATGTTTAATAAATTTGATCAATTCAGTTTCATTGACCGTAATTAATTTAGAAAACGAAATGAAATGAACTGCTCCCATGGGAGATTAAATTCCAGCTCGATTTTCGATTCCCGCAACAGCTGCGTTCAGTTTTTTGGATCTTATTAATTTTGCCCCCAAAAACGATGTTGCGGAATTTACGGAAACGTCGAAGTTGACCTTTCGTTAGGCGTATCGACGTCTCGAAAAAGTCACTATCCTTCAACAGACATATTAGAACGAGACACGCGTGAAAATATCCCGCCTCGGGTCATCGACAAAATGTTTACTCGGATAGTTAGAAGGAGGCACGTGTTGAGTTTAGCGACAGGCACATTGGCGCCTGTCGTTATGCAGCGCCGACCTGCATCGCTGTAGTCTCCGAGCATCGTACAACGCGGATTGACCCTCGACTCATAGGCAGATAACACAGCAAAGCTCGTATCATCCGCGATAACTCTATTCCATGTCGAGGAACAATATTTACGATTAACGGAAATGTACCGACGACAGTTAAAATGGTAAATTTTCTCGCAGACTTATGGAAACGCGCGATGAATATGTTGCAGCTAACTCATCGTCCACCACCCGGTCACTCGCCAGCATTTGAACGACGACTTTCCAACGACGACGCGATTCAGTTGGATGAAAGGGGAACTCTCGATCGAGATTTCTCACGCGACGAAGAATCGACTGATTCGAAAAAGAACATTCGCGTGATTGCCAATGGGAATGAGCTTGGTGGTGAATCGAGGTACTTGGCGGAAGGATTTCTCAGTAGCACAGAATGCCAGAGTCTCGTACATCTTGCACAGGTGAATATTACGCGGTGATGCATTATTTTGTTCACGAAACGTCACAGTTCGAATTTTCTCGATATCTGTTCGCGTAATATATTATGGAAATGAAAAACTTGCAATTAGGAATTTCCACATTCCTCTCTCTCTCTCTCTCTCTTTCTCTCTCTCTCTCTCTCTCTCTCTCTCTCTCTCTCCCTCTCTCTCTCTCTCTCTCTCTCTCTCTCTCTCTCTCTCCCTCTCTCTCTCCACCCTGTGAATCTGAGTTCTTTTTGCAAACGGAAAGAGAGAAGGCCACTGTCTTTTTGCCAAAAAGAAACAAATATTTGATTACACAAAATAGAACACTGGGCGCAAGAGGGAAGTTAAAGTGGAACATTCAAATTCTCAGTTTATTCAAATCGTAATATTGACGAAAAAAAATGATTTCAGTAATTTTGCAGGTCGGCGCTGTGGAAGGTGACGGATACGAGGATAACATAAGTCCTCATTCGAAGTACGAGCGTTTTGAGGGTTTGACAATCGGTCGAGCTGCTTTGGTAATACTTTCGGCTAATCCATTTTAAGTCGTTAGGCTGCTGAAATTTCTGCGTTCAACCACTGCCTTTTGATATGTAAAAGGAGCACGTAAAATTTGAAGTTGACCGCTGCAGTGCTTTTTGGATTATCGTGGTCGTTGATTTTGAAAGTCATTTTGAGAAAAACGCCTTTAAAATCCAGAGGCTCGTGGAACCTGCCTATAAACGCCGATAACTCCTACAATTTTGAACGGAGCGATTTACAGTTTTTATAGAATATTTTTTACATGTTATATTTTGAGGATCCGTTAAATAACCAGGGCTGGAGATTTTCAAAAAATGTAACTGGGTGTGGTCCCTTAATACGAAAGACGTGTCCTGTTTCTTTCAATTCCGTAAAGACCCTCTAGACCATTCAAATTGTAATTAGTAATATTAAAAGTGACATGAAATGTAGTAAACGAATTGTTTCATATGGCTTCTAAATTACCGTGAATTATTCTATTCGCAGTTGGTGTATTTCGGGCTGTTGAAACCGGAAGTTCTAGAGCTCGCTTTGTCAAGCACCGAGGCAGCTCGTGATCATGTCCAAAGGTATTTCAACCTTCATCGTCACCTGTATTTCACCTATACACATTTGGCCTGCCGATCAGCCCTGCCCGGTAAATTTCGGCCCATCATTTCCTGAAAGACTAAAGCTTAAGGAGGTTGGAGCACTAGCTACAATCAAAGATTATATATATATATATATATTAATGTATAGCCTATACTGAGTGTTTCCGAATTTTCGATTTTTTTCACCACAAAACACCAGAGATAAAAAATAGTTTAATATATGTAACTTTACATGTGGTTAGATGGGCAAGACATCCTACTACCCATTGTAAACCATGTATATTCAATATTGAACCACCAAGGTTTGGTAAAAGATTACTTTTATTATGAAGAATCTGGATTGGCGAATGAAGAGCAAACTCAATGTCCGCGAAGTTTCCGTATTTCGCCACCCTCAATATTAATTAATGGTAATAACAAATAATCTCGTGACAAATATAAATAAATGTCTTTATTCTGAGTTGTATAAAACATCGGTGCAGTGTTTTTTTTTCATAATAACCATCGATAATGTTATACTTTTCCAAGTTGGTAGTAACACAAAAGTTCTTACGCAAGTAATAAAAATACAAAAATGCACAATTTTGCTCTTTAATTATATATTTTATGAAAATATCGGACTCCGCAGAATAAATCTGTACCTTGTGAGCCTTCGTGAAATTTATTGAAAAAAAAATTCATAAGCCGTCATTTGACTCAACTGGACCGCTCCAACCTCGCTAAAAAAAAAGTCCACGTTTTTCGTCGCAAGTTCATTCCTTTTCAAGTCACTTTCAAGAAAAAAGAGCCTAGTTGTCTCCTTGTGCACTCGAAGCCTCAAAAACTTCGTCTCGCCATTTTCCCCCATTTGGTCATTTCGCGACACGAAAAACCGTCAAAACGCTATAAATAACGGAACGCTGAAACCAGCTTTGTCTCTACTTGAATTCGCAGGTACGACGAATAAGGATCGTCGAAATTTGAGTCACGCCATACACGCGGACAATTGTATGATCGCGGAGAACGGTACGTGCGCCGCGGAATGGCCGGCGTACACGTTCCGCGATTACTCAGCGATAATATATCTGAACGAGGATTTCGAGGGTGGTGAATTCGTGTTCGCGGCTGACTCGCAGGGGCGAATAATTCAGAGCACGATCGAGCCCCGTTGCGGACGAATGGTGGCGTTCTCGGCGTCGGGGAATAATCTCCACGGTGTACAAGGAGTTTTGCGAGGGAGACGATGCGCCCTTGCACTGTGGTTCACCTTCGACAGTCAAAAGCTGGAGCTCGAACGTATGCTGGCACGTGCGATCGTTCAGAGAGTACGAGCCGCCGGTACGAGTCGTCTTCAGGACGAAGATACCGTTGATCCGACCAACTACGAGGACACGCTGTTCGATCTTTTCGAATCTGACGTTAAACTTCGTCAATTGTACCTGAGCCTGCGAAACACGAGAATCGATGATTGAATTTTCTCATTTTTATTCTTTTCGTAGCGTAAAAAATGGTTAGAAAGTACCTCTTATTTCGGGGGGGGGGCGTTTTTCAGGCACTTTGAGGATGTATGGGAGATACGGCACTAGGCCAAGGCAGCCAAAGTTTGAAATTCTCAAATATATTTGCCGGACCCGAAGTAAAATCAGTCGCAAGTTGCACGATATGTGGACCAAGCCTCGAATTTTCAGTTAAAGAGCAACATGTACCTAAAGGCCTGAGCAAAATGGCCAAATTGCGATTTTTTTCTGGAAAACGGTTGGTGAAAAGGTAACGCACTTTTTTCAAACACGAAGGTACATATATTGAGATCCTTAAAAAAATCACCGAAATACAGAAAAACGACAAAAACATGACCGCCGACAGATGATGACATATTAGTATCGACTTTTACTTGCACAACTTTTTCGCAAAGCTTTTTACAAGACATGATGATTTCGCATACATACTCTTTCACTTATTATCTACTCCTTACATTTCTACATTCGGTATTATTTTTTGCATTCTCCCTTTCTTGGTTTATTCGTCCACTCCGTCGATCTCTCCTTCCCCATGGTCCTTACTCATTGTGCTACATATAGGCAGGCGATGGCATTTTTTGCGCGACGTCTCGCGGTGGACACTCTCCAGCTTAAACGGTATAGCTAAAATGTAAAAACCAAACGAGTTATTCCAGTTAACAATAAATACGAGTCGTTGACGATCGTCGATTTTATAAATTATTTTCTTTAACAATGTGGCGACGAATTGAAACTCGTACAACATTCACGAGAAGTCATTTTTAAATAACTATTAATGGAGATCGTTTTTTAAAGAAGTGAGATCGTCAACGACGTTTAAATGTTTCTCGTCGTGGCTTCTGTAAATTTGGGAAAAATCCGTCAAGTGGCTCTCGAGATATCATGTCCACAGACTTTGAAAATATCTGCCGGCGGCCAGGTTTTTGTTTTATTCTATATTTTTTGGTGATTTTTTAAAAAGACTATCATTATCTGTAACTTTGTGCTAAAAAAAAATACGTTTCTTTTTCGCCCAGTTTCGCAGAAAAAAAAGATCGGAACTTGGCTTTTTTTCCGGGCCTCTAGGTATATGTAGTCCCTTAAGGGGTTCAGTTCCAGCAAAGAGGTAAAATTAATGTTGAAGGAATAAGAGGATTGAAAAATCATTTGGACATTTATTTACATGTACATTAACAAAGTAGTGTACCAAATTTCAGAAAAAGAAGTATTAATAATTAAAGAAGTTATAAGAAATCTCGTAAAGGACTTTTGAAGGCGAGGGACTCAGCGGTGGGCTTGACTTTGGGATGATCTGAAACAAAAAACGAGTTTTTTTTCTTAAAATAGATAATATTGGTCAAGACTTGACCGAGCTTATTTTTGTTAGGGTTTCAATAATCGAAAACAAACGTTTGATTTTCTTTTCGATTTTTTCGAGGAAAAATGATATTATTGTTAATAAATAATGGAAAAATGGTAATCCTTTAGATAAGCGACTTTTCCGAAAAATAAGTTTGTTTGGGTTTCAACCAAACAAACCCAAAGGGCCTCATTTTGCGGAAAAGTCACTTATCTAAATTACCAAAAAAAAATGTTAAGAAAAACGTCAGTCAAGACTAAACTTCTATTACACTGAATAACTCAATACGTTGATTAGATGTTGAGAAATCGTGTACACCGATTTGAACAAGTTTCGAGAAAAACACGTTCAAAGTTATACTGGCAGTTCTATCGTTGTAATGAGTTTACCTTCAATCTGCGATTCGGGCAGCCTACTTGGGATGTTCCTCTTCAATTTGAGTTACCTAAGCGACGAACGAGCGTTATTTATACAGTAGCCTAACTCCTCAATGATTCTCCATCTCTTTCCGTTAATATTTTACTTTATTAAGGCAAAACTCGTTGAGAGTGAACATGCTGCACCTCGCGTCGACCGCAATTTTCGCGCCGCACAGCTGTTTACATTGCCATACCGTTTGGCAAGAATGTACGAGTCAAACGATGAGCAGAATTTCAGTACGTTACAATTAATTGTACCATAATTATGCACTGAATGATTGCGAAATTTTACAAAACTTTCTTTTCAAGAAAAATCACCTCACGAAGAACCTAAATCGTCATTGTATTTTTCATCATCATATCTGAGACTAAAGCCCCCATGAGCACGCATGCAAAACTGGAAATGAAAAATGTCTCGATTCATCAACGGGTTGGCGGACCTATCGCAAATTTCGCATACAGGTTTAGAACAAACGACGAAACGCCCCAAATCGTCATCACCATTGTAGCATTTCCGTAAGATTTCCATGCATCTCAAACGGTGCATTCCCATACGGGCGGCAACGGAAAATCGAGAAGTATGTTTTTTCAACATGTATCGCAGTATCTGCACAAAAACTTTGTTATAATATACGAAACGTGTAATTTTATATAAAATATTCTAGATCTTTATTAGCACAGACATTACATGCCAACTGGATCGTTCATTCCTTCTTTTTTTTTACACAATAACCATCCTATCGCACGTAACAAACGTGTGTATATTGTATCGACTCGTCGCTTCCTTTTTTTCCCCGGCCGCGTCCAGTTGATTGTTTCCTTTCTTCATTCGCAACTATATTTACTCCGGTACGTATAATCGTTATGTATAACTCGATTTATACATGTATATACGCGATTGCACATGTAACGGCGTTTTTTTCCCCGCATTTGTCCGTGCAATCGGAAAGATGTTTCGAGCTCCGTACACACGATCCCTTCCTCATAATCTTTTTGTTCGCTCTCAACTCTCGCTTCGGTCGCAATGTTCGTGTTTTTTCTTCTCTGCTGAAGGGACGAAAGAAATCACGCGGCGCTTTCACCGGCGAATCAGCTTAAAATAATTATTGAACACACGCAGACAAAACACGACGATACTCTGATACAGACACGTTTCAATTTTTTTCATCTTCAAGATCTTTGTTTCTTTTTAGTGACGTTTACGTATCACAGGAGCGCTCAGTCGAATCTCCGAATTAAACATGTATACAAAGGTTCTGCCCCTTTTACGACGATCAACGTGAGTGACGTACGGATTGAGCGATGTTCGAGAACGGAAAGAAATAACTGACGAACGAATTGGAAGAGAAAACGTGTACGTGTGTGCCGGACCGGTAGGAATTGAGTTAGTTTCAGCCTTATAGTTAAAAATATCATTCGATCTTATTTTCATCGTTTATCTGTAATGTATATAGCCTTGCTTTTGATATTTTCTTTCTTTAAAATTATATACATCTACGTGCACATTTGCGTGGCACGATAATATAGCCTGTACGCTTCGAAAAGCGTGCGTGTATCGCTTCCGTTTATTTTCCATAACTTAATTAGACGTTAGAAATGGCCGCGCTTACAAAAAAAAAAGAAAACTGCCTTCGAGACCGGTCAGTGATGGAAACGAAGGGGAAAAAACGATTCTCAACGTCAGATAGACCGCTTGAAACAGCTTCGAAGGAATCCTTTCCAGGATCCAGTGACAGTCACGATACAGATCATCATACTCTTACGGTTAAAGAGGGAATGGACTAAGTTTTGTGTTCGTCTCTTGGGTCTTTTCTAAAGCGTAGTTGCACTTATTATTTGTGTTTCTTCTCGCTTTTCTTATCTTCGTTTATTCAAGCCCCAGAGGCCTATAATACTCTCGATTCCTGTTAGAACTATCAGCGGCGATACTATGACAAAACAAAAAGAACGAGTTATATTCTTCTCATATCGGAAAGCCGTTTCGTCGAAGAGATTGCGTTGCTCTTACAGTCAAATATTCGGAATAGATCGTCGTCATTTCAAAGGAAAACAGAATCGAATCTCACGACCGTGATCTCGTGGACAACGAAGATTTTTCTCTGTCGGATATGTAAAACTTTCCACGAGGCAAGGTTTTCGGTAAGTTTCCCGGGAGGGAGGAGGTTTCGCCGTATGCTGCGTATACGTCAATGGGAAAACCAAAGTTTCGCAGATTGCAAAACTTGCAAATTATCTTTTTTACTCACCCTCGTCCCTCGGAACTCGAATATCGTTATTCGTTATCGAGGAAAATCAGCGTACTTTCGGAATTCGAAAAACTTGACTTTTGGCAGCACGGCCGCGTAAAAAATCGGACGAAATATGTGTGTACGCGTACACGAGTACGAGTAAAGATCAAGAAATTAATACAAATATACATATATTAGTCATTTAAAAAATCGACCTTTTTTCAATTTCCTCTATTCAGTAGTCGCTTGTTAAAATATGAGCTACTAATATTAATTATTAGAAGTTCTTCATCGCGACTTTCTATTACATGGAGAAAACTTAGCTTATTACTTTTGAATTTTGTAACTCGCCCAACGGGTAGCCTACAATTCCCGTGCCATATTTCTGGACAGAATTGCAGCTGTACAAAAAAGGTCCCTTATCGTTTTATGATAAAAATCTACTCTTTCAAAAGTTATTCAAGGTCAAAGTTGAACTTATAATAAATTTCAAGATTTTTTTCACTTTTCCGACAAATCTATCAGACTCGTGACAAAATGCCACAAGACCGTTTTCGTAGATCATTCTATTTCCTGTAAAATCATGTCATTAAATAATTTTTAAATGTAATAGCTTAATATTTAACTGCCTTACAATTTCATTTTTCGGACAAAAGTTTCTACTTCCGCGATATCAATTGTAATATTAACCAACAATATAATGTAAAAAAACACCAATTTTCATAAAGAAATATTTCAATGTTTACTGTTGATGAAAAGTGTAAAACACATGAGTATTTTTTGCGTTTTATTAATATTTTTTCTCGTACAATAAAATCTTCAACTTCAAATATAAAAGTAATTAGAACAAACTCTCAATAGCTTTTTCGTACTGTAAATAAATAATAAAAAGTGACTTTATAAAATTGGCGTCGATTTATTTATATTTTTGGTTGATGTAACAATTTATTTCACGTAAATAGCAACTTTTCTCCAAAAAATGAATATGCAAAGCCGTTGACTATTAAAATATTGAATTTTTTAATCATGTAATGAGGCGTTTTTTTTAGAAAACGAAGTGGTCTACAAAAAAAGGTCTTGTGACATTCTGTGATAATTATGCCGAAAAAAGTGGAATAATTTTTTAATTTACTATTTACTATTTTTAGTTTGACCGTAAATAACTTTTGGAAGAGTAAATTTATCACAAAAATTTATCACCTTTTTATAGAGCGTTGAATTGCCTACAAAAACATGTCTCGGCCATTGTTGCACGTTTACACGTTCGCGAGTTAAAAAATTCAAACGTAGCAAGCTTTCTCCATGGCATTAGGTTAGGAAATAGAAAATCGAGATGAGGTACCTCTAATTATTAATACTAAGGTCTTATATTGTAACAGGAGGCATATTTCGTTCTACTGCATAGGGGAATTAGATAAAAAGTAGTCGATTTTTTAATCACCCTAATATATATGTGTGTGTGTGTCTCTGTGTGTATATATATAAAGTATAATAGAATAATTAATATAACGATAATCCTTGAAGTTAGTTGTACTGTTTCGTGGCTTTTCCAGATACGTGTTACCGCATTTATTTATCAATAAAAAAAATTGTATCCTGGATTCGCGAGAGTTGATAAATTTATATCGAGCAACGAGGGAATCCGTTCTCGTTTGGTATCCTGATATTTTTGCCCTCCTCTCTCATCTCCCCCTGTCGCCCCTGGCCCGTTGGTCGACCGAGGGATCGTCGGCAACTATTGGATCGTCGAGATACCGGCAGTATGAACTGAGCGATCTTGCGTCATCAGCAGGGGGATCAAGTGGACAAAGTCTCCCACTTGGGCGCCCAGTCGGGCAAATGTCAATCCATGCTGGACGGCGGAGCGGCGTAGCGCGTTCGAGGATCTGAATCACCGTCGCATATATACTTGCCTGAAAATCGCAAACGAATTGTTAAACTGGCACGCACTCGCTTATTCGATCGTAACTAAATGTTTTTTCTTTTTTTAATATCTTACGCATCATGAGTCAGTGCATGAAAACTTGGGTAAAGTTGACGGCTATCTACCTTAAGCTTAAGGGCTTACGACTGATTGAAATTATTGTAAACATGGATTTTTGGTTTTCGACGTATTCTCAAAATGTAACATCCGATTTCGAAAATATCGATTTATGACAAAATGGCGGTCGTTTGAACATAAATAGTGATTTTTGGGCCAAAAATTAGTTATTATTTTGCCTATAAAACACAAACTAAGTAACGAAAAAAAATCCTATGACAAGTACTAGATAATGGTGCATAGAATAACCACAAAAAACCTCAAGGCAATCGGATCATTGGCCTTCGAGAAATTTTGGGTACCGATTTTTTTTACGACGCTCCAAGGATCATACAATATCCTTGTATATTTTTGATATTTTTAAATAAAGAAAATTAAACATATTTTTGAATGTATATACTTTTAGATAGTTAAAACCCTAATCCGAAATTTCAAATAGTTTTCCTTGAAAAAATTCACAAAAATGACCTTTTTTCCGGCTCCTGGGTGTATACCTGCCCTTAACGAACAAATCCCGAGTCGTCAGATTTACCGCGGTTTCTTATGAAAAAAGCTGCCATGGCCGTTCTCTCATTCGATGTTATCAGTATTTCGCACTTGACGCATATCGGATGGAAAACTTGTGAGGCAATCCAGAGATTACGAGGAGTCAAATTACGTAGAAAAGAAAACCGCGATTGCCGAATATTTCAATGACAATTTGGCAGTTAGTGGTAACGAACAAGCTTTGCGGAAAGTTTCACGAAAAACGATTGCGCAAGTGACAATTCCTCGATAACAATTGCCGAAATTACAATTTCCCGATTACAATTGCCTGAATAAACAATTTATTAAATAGAATTACCCCAAAACAATTTCCCGAATGAACAACCCAAACAAACCCAAAAAATTCGGGAAATTGTCTATTCGGGAAAATAATCCATTCGGAATATTATATTCGAGAAATTCTTCATTTGGCAAATTGTGTACGAGAAATTGTCCGTGCGATAAATTGTACACGTGAAATTGTTCATTCGGAAAATAATTCTTTCGGTAAATTGTACTAGAGACATTGTCAATCGGGCAATTATTATCGAAGAATTTTCCAAAACGAGCAAACAGAGATGTTAACGCTATGATTGGTGCGAGAATAAATCTCTCACCCTCTCTGACCTCCTGTGCGTACTGCCTGAATTAAAACGAACCAATTTAATCATCGAGCCCATGTAATAAAAGTAACTTACAAAAAAGCGTCAAAAAATCCTTTCGCGTTTTTCTCCCCCACAGAGATATTTTTTTCTCACCTGAGACAAATCGTCGCTTAACAAGGCTGAGTCTGTATCCGGGGCCGACGAGCTCAAACTCGACACCGGATAGGGTCGTTCCCTCGCAATTGAATTGGGTAAATATAGTTCCCTGAGTACCCGGCCCATGCTCGAGTTCGACCCTCGCTTTTAACGAGCCAACGCCGTTGCCCTCGCTGTGCTGCGACAGTTCCGTAAATTTCCACAACAGGCGATTCGTGTCGGGCAACCATTGGGCCGACGGTTTGCTGTGGAGCCCTTTGAAGCCGCCCTCGATCGGCGCTGCTACGTGAAGATTGAGCAGCGGACTTGGCGAGGCCATTGCGCGGCTGTTGTACTTGTAATCAATCTGCGAACACACAAATTAGGGTGATGCCAAACCGGATGTATGGATGCTGTGTGGAACGTATGGAGTTTCGCGTCTAATCTGAAGGGAAGTGACAAGTGTGGGGTAACAGTGAAATGGATAGGACCGCATCAGTCTGCGAGGGCATACGAAGAAAGATTAGAAATTAATCTCTGTCTTGGACTAAATGATGGTTGGGGATCGTTGGGACTGGAGAGTTCGTGACCACCGAACGATTTTGCATCTAAAAAGACCTTGTCCATTCCTTTCGAGTGGCGATTAAAAAGCAGGCTTTGAGACCCATCGATTACGACCAGTTTTGACCGATCGATCCCGTTGATTTGCCAACACCCTTATGGTATTGGCAAACATGCCCAACACCATAAGGGTGTTGGCAAGACGGCGATAAGCGACGAAAAACCATCGATATATTTGTTTGGGCTCGGGGGATGGATAAAATTAAATTTAGCGGTTAGGTTACTGTGAAAGACGAGAAACACTCTCTCGTTGCTTGGGGCAACTTAAATTGAAGAAGGTCCAATATTAGAGTCGCGAAACATCGAACTTTAAAAGCACGTGCTGATCAGGAACGACAAACAATGCAAGTCAACAATAATCGCAAGATAAATATGATAATTAGTCACTTAGGATCCTATTATACATGTTCGATCAATAGAAGCCAGAGCAGCACACTGTATACACACAACTGAAGTATAAAAAAGAATAAAGGCCTTCGATATTACTAGCTTTATCTGGATGGCATATCATTCAAACGCAAACCTTCAGATCTGTGTGCGTCGACTCGCATTTCCAGTAAGCAACGATCTGAAACGGACACGAGCCAGCTCCCTCCTTATTCCTAATTTGGTATTTGAGAATGTCCACATTGAAATACGATGCCGACGGATTTTGCTCGGCTTGACGTCGTAGCAACGTGGTTAAGGCACTCATGTTGAACTCGAATATTGTACTATCCACGGTAGTCTGCGTCGCGTCACTGTAAAACAATCGATCGGCCATATATCACACCCACCCGATTTTCAATGTAAACATTTTAAATAGGGTAAGCCGACCAGTGAATGGACAAAAGCTAATTTATACTCAACATCAGTAAGGAGGATGAATTGTCGATAAAATCTGGAATAACGATAATTTAGAGAAGCAAATCACAGCTGTCGGTGAAACCGAATTGTCAGTTTAATATCGAACTTCGACGCCACACGGAATTTTTCTGCTTTGTAGTACTTGCACACCGCGCAACTTACTTACGTTACGGCTGTGCACGGTAGTCGTTCAAAACGCGAAAACCATAGTTTATATAAGTTTCGAGAGTAAGTATTACTTTCATTCCTCGAGAAAGAATCAATCTTTGATTTTTTTGCAAAATTTTTCAATAATTTCATAATAATCGGTCAGAATTAGACATGTTTATTCGCTGGTGCTGCATTTTAACCTCTCTCCAGTCAATGGACATATGGGCTCCGGTATGATAATTCTCAAAGCAGAGTAAAACATTTAGCTTATCTGCTGAAAATTGCCAAATTAATTATTGTTAAGATATGACAATGTACATTTTATTCTATATTGTCATAAAATCAATTCACTCGCTTATTTTATTTTTGGCCAAGTTTAATTTTCTATTTCGCTGTCGAGACAAACTTTGGTAGCTTTTCTGAGAATTGAGATGTCAAAAAAGCTTTGCGTATTTTCTACGAAATCGTTATAACGAATATAATACTCATATGTAGAAGAATATTATAATTATCGTGCAATACAGTGATCTTCGAATTTAGGATTTAATTTTAAAAAAGGTTTTGCTTGACAGCGTTCGTCTACACTACACGTCAATTTACTGGCGGTTGAGCGTTCATTTACTGGCCATTCCGTTCATTCACTGGCGATTTAGTCATGTCGCTACTTATCTATTAATTCCTTCAATATTATCTGTTGCAATTGCTTCGAATATTCTTCTCTCCTATGCGAATAATATCTTTTGGTAGCTACAGCCATTGAAGAATTCGTTTTGACGATGCTTCCGTTTTACAATCCATCTCATTTCTACAGCATCGTTATTCGTCCATTCACTGGTCGCTTTACCCTTCGTCGTAAAAACTTGGTATTTTTACGCTAGAGACACGAAAATTATACGATACTTTGCGTGTGCAAACGTTTCGTTTTTGGAAGTCTTACATGCTGACGAGTTGATTGTTGGGCAAGAGTCTCTCGAGTCTGCTACTGTTTCGTACCCGAAAAGTGAGCTTTGCCGGATTCGGATTGTTCGCGAGTACGGCGACGATCCCAGCGGGAAAAGAGAGCATCATGTCACCGCTGAGCTTGACCTGGCAGCGGGTCTCGTCGGTGCCGCGAAAGTACGAGTGTATAATCTCGTGAAATGCAACCGCCAGGGGAATCGTATCGGCCAGTCCGATTGTCAAGGGCGACGGGCCCCGCGACGATCCCACACCGACGCCCGCAGTGCGAAATTCCAAGCTCGCTACGCTATCGGCCCGTGATATCGTCGCCGGTGACATTCTCCCCCGGGACGTACCCTCGCCACGACGGGACGGCGGTCTTGGAATTACTATCGAGCCGGTGGGCGTCGAGGACACCGATTGCTTCGGCGGCAAGGCTGGCGTGATGTCACCAACTTCCGAAAAGAGATCCCCCTCTATCGAAAACAGACGAGATTTCACCAACTTAGTTCACACTTTCGTTAAAATATATTATATTTAAGTCTCTTCCGAAATAAACATTTCACGAAACTTGAGGAATGCCCTCCTTGGCCCATTTTGTGACATCAAAAGAGATCTCGTGGGGTTACAGTGACATGAGAAAAATCAGTGGCAGTTTTGGAAATTTATTGAAAGTAACCGTCTCGTGTTATTCTATTTTTTGAGGACACCGTTACGCCGATTGTGTCCCTTTCGTGATCGTTCAAACCATCACTAAATCAATCTTCAAGACGAAAGAGACGTGTAAGTATGAAGAAACGTAAATTTACGACGTGAGGCTACTGTGAAAATGTCTAAACTCTCGTTCGTAAACGCGTTTTTATCGAAACTGTTTTTCAAAACGGTGTACACGATTTCTCGACATCTAATGAACGGATTGACTTGAAATTTCGTACACTTATTCAATATCATAGTAATTTAGGCGTGATCAACTTTTTACTTCTTAACGTTTCTTTTTCATTAGTTATTAACAATAATATCACTTCAAAAATTCAACAATATTTTTTTGGCGACTGAAGCACGATAACAAAAAAGCTCGGTCAAGTCTTAGTCAATACGATCTATTGTAAGGAAAATAACTCGTTTTTTTCTTCTTGTTTCGGATTAACCGGGTGATTACAATCAAGTACATTGTTAAACCCCTCACGTTCAATGGACCTTCAGGAGATTGTTTAAAACTTCGTGAATTATTAATACGTCTTATTAAATTTGGCACACAACTTAATGGTACATAAATGTCCAAACGATTGTTCAATTATCATACTTATTCCTACGCCTTATTAAATTTGGCACACAACTTAATGGTACATAAATGTCCAAACGATTGTTCAATTATCATACTTATTCCTACGCAATCAGTTTTTTTAAAAGAACCATTATTTTCGGGTCGTCACAGTAGCCTAACCCCTGAAGATTCAAACAGACGATGGCGTTATTTTGCAGTTATTTATTTTCGTCGTGTGAAACGAAAAAACGTACAATATTTATGAATTATATTGCACCGTCTGAAGAAGCATTTTGTTTTTATCTTTCTCGGCAGGTAAAAGCAAAAACCTTGTATCTTTTCCACAGTTAAAAGAACAGATTATGAATACGGTGCTAACAAATAGTGTTTTAAAAAATCGAACGTCAGGCTGTAGGCAATACAATTCTGATTGAATTGTGTTTTTCTTTGATTCAGACTAATCAGGTGAAAATCACTAAGTCTTCAATATACGCGGCGATAATAATAATTCGTCGCATTCATATTTTTTTCTTCGTAATTCTCGCAGTTGTTTATTAAAATTCGCACACTAATGCTGGAAGAGAAAATGAGTGAATTGCAAAAATGGGATATTCCTAATTGATGCGCAAAATGTCTGGCGATGTTTGAAATGTAGCAGCCCCCTGAAGGCGGGATACATATTTACAACGATCAAAAAATCGACTCTTTTTTTTCTTTTCTTCAAACGATAGAACTACAAATGTAGAATATTTTCCCGAATTTTCAAAGCGAAATACGAAATCGTCAAACGTTGCAGCGCGTCAGCGCTGGGCCTCACCGCTCGGATTCGGAGCGGGCGAAAACGTCAAACGCGTTTTTTTTCTCAAAACTGCATTTTCAAAATAGCAGTGCAGGATTGCCCAAAAACTATTGAGCCGATTGAGTTGAAACTTGGTGGGAATAGTTATAATATTGCTACCTTCTACTTGACGACAATCGTTTTCAAAAATCTTTTTAAAAAACTACTTTTTGGATACAAATTTTACAGAAAATTTGCGTGAAATATTGATTTTTTTTTGTAAATGCATGCCAATCTTTTAAATTTGAATTTTCTTCATTTTAATTACTGTAAAATAGAAACAATGCATGTTCTAACCGAAAGTAATTTGAATGTTTTTGCAAATCAGTCTACGGAAAACTAGCCTGCACGCCGATTCGCAACTCCTGCGGTAACTTTGATGTAACACTCTGCTACAGCTCCGCCATTTTTACCACAAATGAATAAAAATAAATGATTTTTATTCATATACTATTAAAGTATACGTACATTCTGATAAATGTAGAATAATTATTTATTAGTTAAAAACATGCTTCAAAATTGCTCAAATTTTGCCGGTCTAAATGTACGTACCGCCTCAAGTAGCGTTTTTGAAGAAAACCAAACATAACTAACCGGGAAATCGGGTGTGAGGATGAGTTGGGGGTGCGGACATCGGTGGCGCCGATTGCGGCACGGGCGATGTCGAGAGAGCCGGTGGACTTTGTAACGGTGCATAAGGATGACTTCCGGTCGGTGTCGAGGCGCTCGACGGAGTGCTGCTCGGGTTGAAGAGATTTAGGCCGAGTAGATCGGAGCTAGGCTTTCCGCCCAATTGCTGTGACACCGATTGCGATCTTTTCATGTGGTGATCCGAGTCCGTGTTCGATCCTCTGCGTCCCTGAAACAAGTAACGAGTTCGTTGAGTGGAAATTAGCTGATTAGCGCGATTTCGCTATGGAAAAAGAATTGCACAAATCGGCTATTGTTCGACCCGTAACAGTGTGATGATCCCTTAACGGACAACGCCACTGTGACGGCTTCAAAAAATCGATTTTTTGAAAACCATCTAGAAAAATCTAAAATACATTTAAGATTAAGATGCCGTTGGACCCAGGTCGAAAAAATAATTATTTTCGGAGATATTGAATATTTTGTGGAGCGGTGCAGCGCTCCGTGACGCTCGGGGTCCCGCGCAGCTGCGCGCCTCAGGGTCGGCAGGTATATCGAATAGCGATCCATACGACGGTTTCGAGATAAAAAAAAAAGAGTTCATCGATCATGTCCAAAAACGTATGGGGACGCGCCTCCGCGAAATCGTGAAAAAACAAAAAGGATTGTCTGGCAGAGGAAAGCTCACCGGAAAATTGATTGACGAGTTGAGCACATATTACGGCTTGGCTATTCGGAGGAACAGCGATGATGTTGAAAAAATGAGGAAGGCATTTTGGGCAACTATCAAACATAAAATATCCACAGATAGTGAGCCACAATATGACGATTGCCCAGAGGGAGCCGAGTCGTGGTGTTCGTGGCAGCGAGCGGTCGCAAGCGGTAATATTTCTGAATATCGCCATAAGCCGCCTCTTCCTGAGGAAGTATTGGAGGCAATTACGCCAGTCTTCGAAAATTTGAGCAGAGACGATTTGCTGCAGCGTTGTTTGGGCGGCTTCACACAAAACAACAACGAAAGCTACAACAAATCAGTTTGGGCAATAGCCCCCAAGTGTCAGTCCGGGAGCAAAAAAATCGTCGATCTTGCAGCTGATATCGCGGTATTATTATTCAATGATGGCCTGAGAAGCCTCATGAAAGTTTTGGAGACGTTGGGGATAACTATCGGCCCAAATTGTTTCAATTTTTGCGTTGAAACCGACGCAGCGCGGATCGAGCTGGCGGAGCGCTCGCTCACAGACGCTGCAAAAGAGGCAAGAAGAGCCTTTACAAGTTCGAGAAAAGATGCTAGGGACAATGATTTGCTTCTTGAAGGCCAGCTATATGGTGCCGGCATCGCTGATTAAAGGTAAACAATTTTTTTTCCAATTTATCGCATAAATTAACAAACCTAAAACTTTGAACGCGTTTTTCTCAAAACCACTTTTTTGAGTGCGGCACGCAGCAGAATTCGAGCAATTTTTATCCGATCGACTTCAAATTTGGACTGCATCAATAAAACGAGATTATCTAAAGCAGTACATAGGATTTTTTCGATATCTCAATAATAAAAAAAGTTATAGCCTATTTTCGACGAGAAATTTTGCTCGAAAATCGTCCTTTGATTTCAAAAGCGTGCCTATTATTTAAAAATCAATATTTTTTCAAATCCCTGTGTACTTCTCTTCAAAATATCATATTATTAACGAAAACACTCGGTATTTTTTTCAGATCGACTTTGAAGAGAGTTCTGCTGCGTGCCGCGAACCACTGCAGAGGCAACAGTACCTGACGCGGGAGCTTCCCCAGCGTCACCATGAGGCGTGAAAGATTTGAAATTTTTTTTATGTATCTTCAATAAAGAACGAACAAAACAAAAAAAATTTTTTTCGTATATCTCTTTTTTTTCCCACAAAAAAAAATTCTTGAAAAATGGCAAAAAAACAGGGGGCCACAGTGGTGTTGTCCGTTAAGGAGGTACGATCATTACTACGAATCCAACCTTCGGATTTGAAATTTTTATATGATTTTGACGAATACAACGCGAGGCGAATTTTTCGAAGCTGAATAGTACGATAGGTCCGGTTGTTTTAGCGACCGCGAACTTACAGTGGGCGCTGGCGAGAGTGACAAATTTTCGACGGTAGCTCGCAGTTCGTCGACGCTGGCGCTCATCGGCGCTCCACCGTTGCTCAACGGTTTTATCTCGACACGAATCTTCCTCTCGCGTTCGTCCTCCGACTCCGTGTCCGATGAAGAGTAGAAACCTTTCTCATTTTCCCAAGGATCAGGTTTCGGTCTTATGCAAAAACCGTCCTCGTCCACCTCGGGCGTCGGTGTCTCGGATTTTCTGCTCTCGTCCTTCTCCTCCCTGTTTCGGGTGAGCAGAGCGTACAATTTTCGAAAAAGATCAAATTCCGCTCCGTATCAACAGCAAGCCCAGTGCCTAAATACTCTGTTTTTTCTTTTCGCGTTAATTCGAACACTTCGTGTCCTAAAACTCGATTCAAAACAAAATGAAGAAAATGAGTAAATAAAAACGACGCGTAGCGCACTAGGTCTGCTGAGCATGCATATACTGACGGGTCAGACTTTTCTTCCTTGTTGCTGCTGGTGTCGAGCGAGTCCTTTTTCTTTTTGGCCTTCTTCTCTTTTCTCTTCTCACGTCTGCTTCTCAAGAACCCTGTGTCAAAGCGTCAAAGAGTACATTAGAACGGAGCATGGCGATATTTTTTCTTCCTTTGTTTCAAACGAACACGCAAAGTGTACCGAAAGTACATGCTCCAGGAGTAACGGAAAACAAATAGTTCAAGACAAATTCACCGTTTCCCAACGTTATCTCGTTCGGTTGCCGAGATACGCAAACGTTGCCACAAACGCACCGGCGAAAAGAAAAATGCACACGTATACGTATGCGCGTTTCGTAATAGTCCAAGAAGGTGCAGATTGCGGGATGCATCGAAAAAAAGAACGGTGAAACGATAATAATTTAGCGATAAATCGACATAGCTCACTAAACGCGCATAATCAACAAACAAAAATGATATATTTTTTTTTAAAGATCAAGACTTTTTCTCGAAGAAGTCCCACCACCATAATTACCACCGTTTTTTTTTCATCTTCGGGGAAATTGAACGCAGCTTAAATTGTTTTTCTAACAACTCTCGTTCGACGCGTGAAAAGTAATTTTCCGTTCGTCAACGTCGCGTCGAACGAGTCGCGCGCGACATTGTTTCGTCAACGGGGATCGCCAGAGCGCAAATGGAACGACAGGCGAACGAAGAGCTCTGGGCAAAGTATAATTGTGAAAAATTGATCGAACGATGAAACAAAATTGAGTTAAAAAAAAAACAACGCAAAACGATCACCTGTGAGCCATGCATTATCAAGATCCGTAAAAATCGGCTCACCTTAGGCATCGCGTCAGTGTAGCCGCCGCCTTTGCTCAACGTTATTCAAGTCCATAAATCTCCCATCGTCAATCGCTCAAGTGTTTTGTGAGCCTTTTCTTTTTTGTTCGGCCCGTCTTTTCTTTTTTGTTCGTTTCTTTTCTTTGCTAAACCGATGAGATCGACATCGCAAACTAATCACGAGAAGTATCCAAAGTCTCGTCGGTAAAAACGAATAATAAACGACACTTTGACCAATGGTAAGTGGCAATGGAGTTAAACAAAAGACAAACAAAAAAAAACAGATTGTTACAATGACGATGTTGGACGGGAACATAAATGGTACAACATTGAGACTGCGACACGTGTTTGTGTATTTATCTTTACAGATTCACTTTCAGGCTGTATACCGATTTGCTTCTCTTTGCCCCTTCATTTAGGTGTGTCAACAATGAGATCCCCCTGTTTTAATATGTGCACACAAAAAAAAAACGCTTGCCCACACGTTTGTTAGAAAAACAATTTAGAATTCTTTTTTACTGGCTTTTCTTTTTCAATGTTCGATCTTGGCAAATTATTCGTACGTAGAGCGTGAGGTGTTATGCTACAAAAGCGTTTGATGTTAGCTGCAGTGACACACTTTGCACACGATTTTAATATATATATTTAATATTTGCGAGTGTGAGTACATGTGCGCGCGAGAGAGAGAGAGAGAGAGGGAGAGAGAGAGAGAGAGAGAGAGAGAGAGAGAGAGAGAGAGAGAGAGAGAGAGAGAGAGAGAGAGAGAGAGGAAAATGAGCTTGACAATACAGAACGATTCTGGCATTATGGAAAGCTGATAGGCTGCTGCTGTTAGTAAAATACTGCGAGAATATAATACCTAAATCCTGGACCGAGCGTTAGCAACGTTGCCGCTACCATTACCAAAGTCTCTTACAATTACCTCTTTGAGCAAAAGACGACAAAATAAACGCCAAAGACCTTCGGTAGAGTGAAAAAAGACGCGAATGATAATCAAGGGGGAAAATACACGTAGCGGCATTAAAAAAAGGAACTTTTGTTAAATATTCGTAAGCGGGGCCTCCTGCTAGAGGCTAATTTCTTTTTTTTTGCTTTGTTTGGGGTTGTTTGGGTCTGTTTGAACCGTTGAAGAAAATTAGCCTGATTATAGCAGAAGCCCCACTTCTCAATATTTACCGAACTTTTTACGTAAAACGTTTGTTAAAAATTGCGCCACAAACGTCAAATAAGTCTTTCTCAAAACTCCATTTTTTTACGATTTTTGAGAAATATAATTTTGAAACAAGTCGATCGTTCTAAAATTGTGTACCCGACTCAATATCAATATTATCTTTAATTGGTACCTACTTTTTTTATGAAAATCGCTTTTAAAGAGTACTTTTTGATTGCCAACAACGAAAATTTTGTGTAAAATTTCAATTTTTCTTTCTGAAGTGTACAATTTGAAAAATGTTCCACTTTTTTATTGTTTTTCAGATACAAGTTCAGCGTTTGGATATTAAAATACGAAATATTCTTGGCTCATGTTTGTCACACACTGAAGTCATTGGATTTCCCCACAAACGGACAACTGCTGCCAATATTTTCCTGGAAGACCGCGCCACGAGGTCGCCGTCTTGCAATTATTTCGAATGAAAGCATTTATCAAAGCAGTTCAACCACATAACGAATTGTGCCCAAAGAAAAAGAACACGATCAAAATTGGCTACTTTTTCGTCGTCTACGTGCATTTCCCCCCTTAAGCCTCTCGAATAATCGTAAATTTGCCAGCGACGGATTGTGGGCGACGTTGCTAACTTCTAACGTGTACCTACATCGAAGTTTCCAAGCGAGTGCAAGAGATAGTGGAGGAATACACGTGTAGTTACCCCCACTGCCAGCCGAGAGAGAAAATCTTCAGGTTTTTTCGTTCTCGTCTCTTAGGGAAGAAAAGGAAAATTGAAGACGACATTCCGCCGCGATAAGACCGATAATCCGTACTAAAGAGGAGATTATTTTTTACCACAGATAAGAGAAACAGGCAAAGACACTCCCAAAAGAGAAAGAGAGGTGAGAATTTTTTTTGAGAAGAAGAGAGGATTTCTTTGCATTCTTTTGTCGTTTGTATCGTTCCTTGATTTTTGTTTTGCTTTTTTGTTTTTTCAAGTAATCCACGAGTAAAGCAGTTACATTTAGATCCTCTGAGGGGGTTCCTGGAGATGCTGGGAGGTGGAACGACAGAAGGCGGATTGTTGGCCTGAGGAGTGACAGGTGCTGAACCAGAACCCGCTTGCTTCTGCCTCTCTGAAAAAATACTCGTCACTCATTCCTCCGAAACGTCGCCCCCTCGCCGCACGTTTCGAATCGATCCTTCTTTTTCTCTTTCGTGATGCTCGCCGATCTTCTCGTCAACAATTTTCGCCTCGTTTCGTTTTATTTTCTTTTTATTACGGATTCCTCCACCTGCGTCTTTCTCGTTTCTCTCGTGTTAGAATTGAAGAGAGAGAGAGAGAGAGAGAGAGAGAGGGAGAGGGAGAGAGAAAAAAACCGCAAAACAAGCGAACGCGCGAATGCAAAAAAAAATACAAAGCGTCGATCAATGTACGTGGTGATGATATCTTTGTTAATCGAATATTATTACTCGTGAAATTGCGAATGAAACAAAATGGAGACTGGACTGACAATTGCACCGACAATAAAGAACATCGCGAATGATAAAATCACCGTCCTGTGAAAGTAAAATCAATCATCGTAGTGCCGAGTTGTGATAGACAAAAAAAAAAGGAAAGTAAATGAGAATTCCGAGCAGCGAGTTAGCCCCACGTCCGATCGACACGATTGCCCAGCCTCGATACGACTTTATCGGAGACAAAAGACAACATTCTACGATTTTCAAGCGCGCGGAGAAGTAAACACACGAGCACAGTGAGCGGAGGCACACACACACACACACACGTGCAGGAATTAAGGATGTTGAGTCCCTAATTGCAAGTGATAATAAAATGATATACAATTAACATTCACAAATTAAATGTTGTCTTATGGAAATTGATGTAACTTTGCAAAAAGTTTTTTTTTGACCTCTCAATTTTGTAATATCTACAATATACTGAAAGCAACGGAAACAAAACGAAGTTTATTGATAAATTTTTTTTTTCTTTTGAAAATTGTTCTTAACAAGATATTAATTTTTTAATAACGAGCTTCCTAATCGTCGTGAAATTTTAACACGGCCTCTCAAATACTTCATACCAAAAACATACCAAATTTTCCGAATTTTCTTATGATTTTTTATTTCAACCCCTAAGGAGGTCGAAGTAATGATGATAGAATTCTGAAAATTTGGTATGTTTTTACAAGAAGTATTCGGGAGGTCGTGTTAAAATTTCATGACTATTAAGAAGCTATTTATTGAACAATTAACATTAACATGTTTCATAGGGACTCAACATCCTTAAGGTCTCAGGTCACAGTAACGTGTATAAAATCATGTGCGAACTTAACATTCTTTTTTTCGTATGAAAAAGTGAGTGACTCATAAAATTAATTACACATCTATTTAGTATGAATATCAAGCTGTTAGAAAATATTATTTTTTTTATGTACAAAATGGCCGACTAGTCGAAACTTCTCGAAACAGCTTTTTTCCAATTGGCGTGACAAATGACTTCAACAATTTTCACTCGATTTACTTCAAATTTAAAAGTTATGTTCCTAACTGCATTTTGCAGAGACGTACGTACGGAATTTCTGATCAATCGAAAACTTTTCATTTTACGAGCAGTTTATGAGCAGTGATAACGAAATTTTTCATTGAAAATTCATTTCTTAAGTTCAAATATCTACAACTTTTGAACAAAGCAATATTTTTTAAATTCCGTAGGTATTCTCTAGGTAAATTCTCTAGGTATTCTAATGTAGATTGACAAGAATTGTGAATGCTAAATGTTACGGCGCGGAGCGCCTAAAAAAAAGGTAACAAAAGAAAATATTAGTAGTCGGCCATTTTGTACATAAAAAAAATATATTTTTTCTAACAGCTTGATATTCGTACTAAATAGATGTGTAATTAAATTTATGAGTGAATCACTTTTTCATACGAAAAAAAATTGTTAAATTCGCACATGATTTTATACCCGTTACTAAGGCCTTAGGCCTTAATGAAAAGATCGGATGCGCATAATGGCAAGAAAGAAAGGAGGACGTGGGGATTTGCGGCTTGGAAAAGAGAATCGCAAGAGTCTGAATCGACGCTGTTGACCTTTAAGAGTCGCTGAAACGCAACGAAATTCCTTTGCTTTCCATTATTCACTTTTCTAGTTATGCGATTTTTTTAAATTGTAGATTCAAGCTGTAGATCTCCGATAAGGATCCTGAAAAACGTTGGAATGATTTTCGTGGCCTAAATCTGACAAAAAAAAAGAGTTAATTTTTTTTCGCTTGCTCGCCATTACACGCACTCGATATCTTCGATACGATTGTTAGGAAAAACGAACCTCGTCGACCGTTGAGTATACGATTAGAAAAATAGAGCTATTTAAGCGCTGGCACGTGGTTGAAATTTTTGAAATATCGATTTTTTATTTTCGAAGTATTTAAAAAAAAGATAACATTTAAAAAATATTATCTGAAAATTGACAAGTATCCAATTGGAAATATTCGTTGAGAATTAAGTCATGAAAATTGAGTCACGGGCGTTTATACATAGGTTGTTATGAAAATCTCTACACCGATCAACTGCAAATTTTACGAGCTTCTTTTACATATAAAAAAGCAGGGCTGGAACTAAGAAATTTCATTTTTCGATGCATTATTTTCTTTTCATCAACGAAAATGAAGTTTTTTATTCACCGAAAATCAATACTTTGAACTGCGGCCATTTTTTCAAAAATCAACATTTCATCGGCAATTCTTTGGATACGTGACTTCCGAAAAATTGTTGTTTCCAAACAAATCCAATATAGGCGTCGAAATGTTAAAAAAAATTCCCTATTTTATAACGTGTTTCCGCGAACTTCGAAACCCCACAACTGTTCTCCATACTTTAACCCAAACAAACCCAATATAAGCGTAAAAATGTTCAAAAATGGATATCATCATTTACAATCCAATAAATGGAGAGAATGGCAAAAAAAATCAGTTTTATTTTTCGGAAAAGTCAGTTGTCTAAAGAATTACCACTTCATCGAATGCTTCGTCCAAGCACTAGACCATTTCATGCAAAAACCAAATGCGTTTGATTCTTTCATTTCGGATTATTTGTTTCCGAGCAGCAGTGGTCACGGCGAAGAAAGTTTTTCAAACAGCGCCCTGCACAACCATCGTATCTACCACATTTATAAATACTTTTCAATACAAACATAGTAAAAGATGCTTCAAACCATACTCTTTACTGAACGAAAACGAATATTCAACAGGCACACGTTTTCCCAACAAAAAAATTCAAGAGAATTCAAGAGAACAGGCACACGTTTTCCCAACAAAAAATTCAAGAGAATTCCCTTTTTTCCGGCCACGAGATAGGTGCAACCCGTTAAAAGTCGAGAGGAATTGCCGATAGAAACGGAGTGCGTGCTCCACGTACAGACGATATTACAAATCGGACGACAGGTGAAAAGATTCGTACGAGTCACAAGCTACACGCGTATAGAGGCTAAGACTGATTCGTGTCGATGGTACATTTGCAGTGAGCACATTGCACAGGATATCCCATTCAAATCCGCCTCGAATATCTGCGACGTTTTTCACGATACCAAAGCATGTTTCAGACAAAAGTAAAATTGCTTCGGGAGCTACTTGGTGTAATATTTTGCCATATCGCCACGTAGAAGTCACGTGCAGATAATCTTTGTTTTTTTTTCAATCGAATTATATATCAATGCACGAATCCATACAGCTCGTTATTCCTTATCCGGCAATGGTGCTTGTTGGTGCTTGAAAAAATGTGATTCCAATTTTTTTTCAACCTTTCTTTCGTATACTCTTCGTGCGTCCATTATAGAAATAATTTATATGTAAGAAAATATTTATAAATACAAGCTTTTATTTAATGTACTAAAAAGTAGAAAATGATTTTTTTTGATACGTGACTAGAAATAAAAACTTGGGGTGATCGACTTTTTGAATGTTTAATAAATTTGATCAATTCAGTTTCGTTAACCGTATTTAATTCGGCCCAATAGTAATTGGAGAAATTATTATCACACGTTTATACTCAGTTTCAGGATTTTTATTTAATAAATCTAAGGTTGTTTCACAGTACATTAAATAAAGTTGATATGTTATGGCATTTGTGCAAATTGAAGATTAAATGTCGAAATTTTGCACGGCCCCAGTTTTTATTTATAGTCACATATAGGTGAATTGGTGAAAAATATTATTTTCTTCTTTTTAGCAAATCAAATAAAAGCATGTTTTTTGAAATATTTTTTACATATAAATTTTTTCTACTTTTTAGTCTTCAATTGATTTAACTAGTTAGTTACTAGTAGTTTACTAGTTTACGAGTTTGTACGTTACGAACATGGAATGCTGGTAAAAAATAACAAAGACTAATTGGGACTGAACTTACGACTAATTGCTGCATTTAAACTTTTCGCATGCAGACACAGTCGGCTACGAATTTGTTTGTATGTGTTAGTGAGATTTTATATGGATGGTTAGATATCGCCAATTTTACCTGAAAAGTTGACCATTTTATGGATATTTTTTTAAAGTTGAATCATGCATTGTCACCTTTTAGATGCATGTTTGCAAAATTTCGGAGCTCTAAGTAGTTGGGAAGTTGGTGAAATATCGATTTTCCATTTTGCATCTCACATAAAGTCAAATTAAATAAAAGCTTGTCAAAAGGATTTTCGTTGCATTCCAACGATGCAATCTTCAAGACCATTCTTATACTTTTGAAAATGAGCTGCAGATGTTAATTTTTCAATAGTCGCTCTTGTTACCTTTATAGAATTTTTCTTTGCTTCGAGTTAACTTACATGCCTAGTGAATTTCTATTTCTCAGATTTCAAACAATTATTTTCGATGAATTTTTATTGTTTATAACTTTTCTAGTATGTTTCCGTCTAGTGAGTTTACATTTCTAATAACAGTCCAGTTTTAGTAAATTGCCCTATTTTGCTAAGTAAATTCAAATTTTTAACGAATATCTATTTCTCGTAAATTCCATTCAACTGTTTAGTAGTAACGTGCCTATAGTTACGTACATTATTTATCAATAAATGTATAAAATAATTTACAATGTAATTATTACTATTATTTCGCATTTTAAATGAAATTCGTAGCCGACTGTATTTGTATGTGTGAGATTTTATATGGATGATTAGATATCGCGAGTTTTACATGATAATTTGAACATTTGATGGATATTTTAGTTGAATCATGCATTGTCACCTTTCAGATGCACCTTTGCAAAATTTCCCACTTCCAAGTAGTCGAGAAGTAGGTAAAACATTAATTTTCCGTTTTGCACCTCCCAGAAAGTAAAGTTACATAAAAGCTTGTAAAACCTGGCGCCAGTGTCTTCCGAAACGATTTCCCTTTCATCTGAATAACATTTGCGTCGTTGGCAGTTTCAAGAATATTCGAACGGATGGATTTAAGCCTCAGACCACAGTAACGGGTATAAAATCATGTGCGACCTTAACATTTTTTTCGCATGAAAAAGTCATACACTCAATAAATTAATTACACATCTATTCAGTATATCAAGCTGTTGGATAATATATTTCTTTTCCGATGTACAAAAAGGCCGACTACTCGAAACTTCTCGAAACAGCTTTTTTCCAATTGGCGTGACAAATAACTTCAACAATTTTCACTCGATTTACTTCAAATTTAAAAGTTATGTTCCTAATTGCATTTTGCAGAGAAGTACGTGCGGAATTTCTGATTAATCGCTACTTTTCATTTCATGCGCACTTTATGAGCAGTTATAACGAAATTTTTCACCGAAAATTCATCTCTTAAGTTCAAATACCTGCAACTTTCGAATAAAACAATATTTTTTAAATTCCGTACGTACTTCCCTAGGTATTATAGTGTAGATTGACGAGAATTTTTGTTTTTTGTTCTAGGTAAAAAATCGTGGATGCTAAACGTCGCGCCTAAATAAAAAGATAAAAGAAAATATTAGTAGTCGGTCGTTTTGTACATCGAAAAAAAAGAAGATATATTTTCTAACAGCTTGATATTCATACTAAATAGACGTGCAATTAATTTTACGAGCGAAGCACTTTTTCACACGAAAAAAAAATTGTTAAATTCGCACATGATGTTGTACCCGTGGGCTAAGGTCTTGAACGCAGCAGCCAATGTATGTGCACACGTGTATTGCAATGCTCGTGTCTTATTCGATTGTCCAGCTAGCTCGTACAGTTTGTTTCGAATGTTTCATTGTGTTCCAGGATTAGACCTACCCTGGGAGTTGGACATGAACAGGTTGAGCAGAGAGGTGGTACGACGCGACGCCTTGGTAGTTTGAGCCGTCGTGTCTCTATCCTTTTCCCTAGTTTTATCCTTCGCATGAACCCTCTCGTCCCTTTCAATCGTCGAAATCGCTATACCCACCCCCTTCGTACTGTGATTTGTTCTCTTTGTGTTATGTTTGTTACCGGCAACGCCTGTCTCTCCGTTGGCGCCTTTTGGCGTCGGCTCCTTCGCGACCTCGTTGTTGGTCGCCTCGATCTGCGTCTGGCTCGTTATTTCCGCTATGCTCGTTATTACCTCCTCATACTCGATCACACCTGCGAAAAAATCGCCCGTATCTTTAGTCACCCAAAAATTGCCGAACGTCGGGTGGCGCTATTTTGGGGGGGGGGGGGGGTGGGGGGGTTGACGCGGGATCGAGAGGAACTCGAGAAAGATATTTCACCTGGCTTCTCGAAGCCCGTGTATTTGCTCTGAACGAATTGTTCCAGCAACTTGTCGACTGTCATGTCGAGGCACTGGCGTTTGAAGTCGATGTGTACTTGGCCAACCTGCTCGTGATTCGCCTGCAACACGTCCGCGTATGTGTTGAGAAACTCCTTCATGTGCTTCAAATGAGTCTCCTCGACGTCTTGGAATCTCTGTGAACAGTTTAAACGCATGTGATCAGCCGGGAGACGAGATCGAACTTATTATTGACGAAATTTCACGACTTTTCCACGTTTTCCACACAGCGAGCAAATGTTCCAGCCTGATTGGAAATCAAATAAAGAAAATAATTCTTTTTAACATAATATATGTAAAAGTGTGAAAAAATAAACATTTTCAAAAGCTGAAATACGAAAAATGATTTAAACACTGTAAAGTAAAAAGAAGTACATTGGTACGATCACTTTCACGGGGTAAAAAAAGAGTCGAAATTTACCCACAGCTGCTCTGATTGATGTTTGCTTATGTTGATTATTTGTATTATCGATTATAGTGTGCCAAATATCGTGGTAAATGATGAATTTATTGCACGTGAACAAATAAGAACTGAAAAATTAGATTGTGAACGACTCGGTAGTAAGCTTCGTAATAATAATATTAAGGGGTTACCCCCACTTGCGATTTTGAAAAAATCGTTTTTTTATTGCATTTTTTTTGAAGTATAAGTATCTGAGAATATGTCCTGAAAATTTCAAGTCGATCCGAACAAAATTTACTGAGATATGAGCGTTGAAAGAAATGAATCCGTTCTTCGTGTGAACTGAAATTGAAACTTTAAACGCGTTTTTCTCAAAATGGCATTTCTGAAGTCGGTGACCAAGATTACTCGAACACTAATGAACCGATCTTCTTGAAATTTTGCAGGCTTATTTAATACATAAAAATGTAGTCTTTAATCGTTCGATTTTTTTTTCGAAAAAAAAATGGCCGTTTTATAGCCAAAAAACGGCCGTTTTTTTTCGTTAAAATCGAACCATTAACTTTGACTGTCCGCCATTTTGTGAAAAATGAATATTTTTTAAAATCCTTCGATTAAAGACTAGTTTATACTTATATTTGACTAAATCCATCCGCATTTTTTTTTTCAGATGATCCACTTCGCCGCAATGTTGGTCACCGCAAAACGTGTATATAAAAACATTATTTCATTGACGGCCATTTGCCACTAAACAATGTAATATTTTTCAATAAAAAAATTACTGAAAGTTCTTCAAGATGTGTTCTTTAAGGTGGTATATTGATCGATCAAAAAAGTTTTTTATTAGTTTTCTTTAAAAAAAATCACGAAAAAGGCCTTTTTTTTGCGCTACAAGTGGGGGTAACGCCTTAACATATTCACCATAAAAATGGACTAAAAAGACAAAAAAAAACAGCCGGAAACCCATTAAAATATAAATATAAAAATGTCTATGTATTAAAATATAAATATAAAAATATAAAAATTTCTAATCCGAAAGCATCAGTTCTTCATTATAAACAGAAATTTTTGTCGACGCTAATAACTAAGGAATGAATGTAAACACTTATATATAAAAATGCCCGAATAAAGGTGGCTGAAAAAGTGTTTGAAAGAAGAAGCCAGAGCGATGGTAAATGTAAGGCCACCCAAGTGGGCACTGGAAATGAAGGGTGCCATGGAGGAGGGGGAATGGGAGCAATATGGCAAAGGGTAGATGATGGAGGGAGAAAGAAAAATAATCGACAGAGCTATAAGAATAAAAAACGACCGGGAAATCCAACATGACCGGAACAAAATTGATAATTCGACGTATTGGAGGGAGTACAAAAATCCTAATCTTCCCTACAAAAATCCCTACAAAAAGCATAAAGGGAAAAAGGACGAATGACAAATGTTAACAAAAAAGAAAGCAATGTGTAAAAGGTTACACTGTAGAAATGGGGCAACTGTCCAAAAACCCGCAAGGCTGTACTTGGAAATAAATGACGTTGAAGTTTCCATCGTTGGAACGCAACGATTTGTTGCATTCATTTTTCTATTTTTATCTTCATTTTGCCTATTGACCTCGTGAATATCCAATGAAAATACGTAAAAATGTTCAAGTGATTTTCACAGACCATATTGGCCAAAAAAATATGTTTTCCAATTGAAAAGAATTATTTTCGTCGCATTCCAACGATGCAAACTTCAACATCATGGAAATAAAGAACTATATGCTGTACTATACTGTAAACACTTATCTACAATATTAATTGTGTGGTTGTGCATCGACAAATTGAATGCAGGGTTGTTACGCATTATTGATTCAGAAATTCCCTGACTTTTTCAGGTTTTCCATACAGGTTTTGCAAAAATTCCAGGTTTTGCAGACTGGCCAGATTGGGGTCAAATAAAGGACACTTTCATTTCATCAAACATATATTTTTTGAGTTAGAGGGATATTGTTCTTTGTAAACGTTACAAACTAATCGAGAAAATTATGTACATAAAAATAGCAATGACTGATTTTTGTGAAAAAAACAACATTTTTAACCGACTTGAAGAAACAAAGGAATTCTCAACTCGATCCTTCTATTGAAGAAATATGTTGAACTGGATAACATAATTTTTTAAGACCAAACATATGGAAATTTGATAAAATTGATATTTTTTTTTTAACTGAAATTCGAAACATAATTTAAACATTATACAGTAAAAAAAAGACATTAAAAGCAAATACAAAACCTGTTCTTCATTATAAACAAAAGTTTGTACGCCGGTGAAAATAAACAAAAAATAAATATAAATGCTTATCTATAATGATAATGATGTGGTTGTGTATCGACAGATCGAATACAAATGTATTTCTGTAGCTTTATTTTTTATTTACTTTAATTTACAAATGTAGCTTTACAGTAAATTAGTTTTCAGTTTTTCAAATTCTCAATGTTTGGCACTGGCGTAACTTTCTTTTGTGTATAATGAGGAATAATATAAATATTAAAGATATACAAAAATATTTATTTTTACACTGTTCAGTTTTTTTTGTCAAGTCGGTTTCATTTTTGTATCTCTTTCAAAAAGTAAATTGTGAGAAAATTCTAGAAAATTTCCAAAATTCCCTGAATTGTCCCTGGTTATTCCGGGAGAAACAAAATTCCCTGAGTTTTCCCGGTTTTCCCTGTTTTCCATATGCGTAACAACCCTGTAAAGTAATTTTTTTTTTACTTCTGTTTACTTTAGAGTAAACAAGTTTTGTTTTTGAAATATTCATTGTTCGACACTGACATAACTTTTTTTTTAAATATAATGAAGAATAATATAAATATTAAAATATACACAAATATTTATTGTCATACTTTTCAGTTTTCTAGTCGGTTTTATTTTTCGCAATTCGTGCAAAAAGTAAATTCTGGAGAAAAATCCCCGACTTTTCCCTGATTATTCCAGGAAAAGATAAATTCTCTAAGTGCTCTCTGTTTTCCATACGCGTAACAGCTATTTTTTACCGCCGGAAGCGAAGCGCTCGACTGCGTCGTCTGTTTGGATTGGAAACGTGCACAATTGCGACATTGAATCGAAACTTTATGACTTTCGAAAAGTTCGCGCATCAATTTGTCGCTTCTTGAAGAGTATTTTGCAAACTCCGATTATTATCCATATTCGAAATGCAAGGATTTTTCCCTACGCTCTTGAAGAATACTCATCGTTGAAACGCAACGAACATTTTTTTATCTTCCTCTATTTTTTTTAATTTCCATTATCAACGAAAATATTTCTTTGCCAGTGTGCTCCATGTTTTCACCAAGGATTCCGAAAAAGGCGGAGTAATTTTCGTAGCCCAAAGCCGATGGAGGAATATTTTGGTCATTCGCGAAAAAAGGAACTTTCGTTGCGTCCCAACGATGCAAACTTCAACGTCGTTGTTCCCTGTGGAGCTGGAAACCGCCTCCTTATTTTTTCACGAAACTAACTTGACAACGACAGCAACTGCAGTTGCCAGTGCTCACGAAGTGCAATTTTGATAAATTATTCCAAATCTTCGGACCAAGGGCTTGGTATGGGAATTTGCATTGTTGAAACGCATCGAAAGTTTTTTTCACATAATAATTTCCTTCTTCTTATATCATTATACGAAATATTTGTTGTAAGCAGCTCGTAAAAAAGTTGAGGGATTTTCTTTAGCTAACAAGGAACGTCACTTTGGTATCCTCCTCCGATTATGTTAAAACTTTTTTACTTGAGAGAGTATCAAAAACTAAGAGACACGTCTTTCTTTATCGGCTGAACAACGGTTTTAAGGGGTGAAGCGCACCCTCAAAAATGGGGATGTTTTTCGGTTTTCGTCGATAACGTTTTAACGGTACGAGATATAAGAAAATTTCAAATTGCAACAATGTTTATTTTTTCCGTGTACTGTACATTGGAGATGAGACCGATAACGTTATCGACGAAAAACACCCCTATTTTCGAGGGTGCGGTTCGCCCCTTGAAACCGTTTTTCCGCCGATAAAAAAAAATACGTTCCGCTTAGTTTTTGATGCTCTTGCACGTAGAAAAGTTCGAACGAAATCGGAGGATGACACCAAAGTGATGTTCCTTGGAAGATCTGTCGATAGAAATTTGAGCAATCGAAAAAGTACAGTTGTTCCAACGAGCCAAATTTCGATTTCGGTGAGTTTTTTGGTCGCGTCTGCCAGCCGGATGGGGCGAAATTGTTCAACCCAGTGGCTGCGGGAATTTGAAAGACGCCGATATTTATTCACCCTACAGGCCGCAGTCATCTTGTTCTCGAAGTCGTTACGAACGACCGTGTACTTGTCCACGAGCGCTTTGTAATCGTCCTGTGCCTTTTTAAACTTCGCCTCGGACTTCTCGAGCTCGCGCTGACTCGCGTTGTCCTTTCGCAATTTTTCAAGCTCAACGCCCTTCTGCAGACACATGTCCTTTGCCTTTTGCAGCGTTACGGTGATGCTCTGGATGTTCTGAACGACCTCGAGCGTCGACGACTCCTCCTCCTTCACCTGAGAACGCCAAGGGACAAAAAAAAAGAGGGCCGTTAGAATTTTACGAAACACATGCAGCATAATTCGCTAAATTTGTACGTGGTTGCGTTCCTTTTTGCCTTCTAAGCCGTTTATCCGTTATTGTATCGAGTAATATTGTTCGCAGGCGTCTGTCAGTCGTTAGTGTCGCTACGAGCACGGAGTGGGCGGACACTGTGATAAGAGACATCGGAAATGTGAGTTGCACGATTGCGACAAAAAATTATTCATATTCCACAGGTTGTTGGAAGAAGATGAAAAAAACGGCACGCCGATTAAGTTATTTTTGTGCGTATTTTCACAATTTTATATATGAGCTTGAACTTTGCATCGCTGAAACGCAATGACAGTTCTTTATTCTTTATTGCTTAATTTTTTTCTTCTGCTTTTCGCTATAAAAATCCCTCGGCTATTTTCTTTTGATGATTTTTTGAAGATCTGCAATCGAAATCTGCGATCCAAATATTTCATACGATAATGCAATTATTTTTTACGAATGGGAAGGAAACGAAAATATAAATAGGAATTTTCGTTGCGTTCCAACGATTCGAACTTCAGCACCATTTTTATACTGGAGTCAATTAGATATCGAAATTTATGTATCGATAAAATGTAACGTTTCATCGAAATTTATGGGGATATTTCAATATATTTTTTAATCAGATCTATACTTTTTTGTCAACAGTATTAACAATGTAATGTAATGCAATGTAACGTCTATTAACAAATAATGTAAATAACCTTGTCTTATTGATAGTATTAATAATGGGGATATCGTATTATTTTCAATGATATTTTTCATCATCTTCTTTCATCAAGACATATTTTTAATATCTATTATTAATAATAATCGAGATAATATTAATTATCGAGATTACGGTATTTTTATAAATTGATACGGGTTCCTAACAAACAAGTTTACGTCGTTGCGGTAGAATTACATTTTTTTGCGGATTTAGGCTTCGAAGATCACTCAAGGGGTTAGGCTACTGTGAAAATGATGAAATTCGCTCGTCGCTTGAGACAACTTGAATGAAAGAGGAAATTTTTCTCGAATCTGTTTTTCAAAACGGTGTACACGATTTCTCGACATCCAATGAACGGACTGACTTGGAATTTCGTAAACTTATTCAGTGCAACAGTAGTTTAGTCTTGACCGACGTTTTTCTTTTCAACTTTTTTTTCCATTAGTTATTAACAACAATGACGTAATTCCCTCGAAATGTCGAAAAAATAAATATATATTTATTTTTTTCGATTATTGAAACACAGTAGTAAAAAAAAGCTCTGTTAATTCTTAGCGAATATTATCTATTTTACGAAAAAAAAAATCGTTTTTTTTTCAGCTAATGCGGATGGCCAAAATCAAGTACACCGTTGAGCCCCTCGCGTTCAAAGATCCTTGACAAAAGTGTTTATAATTTTAACTATTTTTATGAAATTTGGAGCACAATTTTCTTAATTAATGTGCGTACAAACAAATGTCCAAACGGTTTTTTAATCACCTTACTTATTCCTTGAAAATTTTATTATTTAAATAGCCCTGATTTTCTGGTCGTCACAGTAGCCTAACCCCTTAAAGGTGTGGTAAAATGCCTCCAATTCTGCATCTTCAAACGATTGTGGCCTTCCTTCACGTTCCTCAGGGGCGTACATAAATTACGTAACGCAAAATTCCCCAATTTTTGACCCCCCCCCCCCCCCCCCCCCCCCCACGTAACAGAACCGTAACGCCGGGCCTCCCCCCCCCCCATTCCGTTACGTAACGGGTGCTTTTTCGTCAATAATTGCGTTTTTCAAAGAAATAACTAATTATGAAAGGATCGGGTTTATACTCATTTTATGAAGTATATATTCATCTAGTTTTATACCAATTTTTATGATTTTTTTTTTTTCAATTAACCCTGCTTTGTCGACGAAACAAAAATTCTATTCATTGTCCCACCGATATCTTTATGAAAGGTTATCTGTAAATAAAAAGTCAATAATTTATCGATATCTATACAAACGTAGCTATCGTTGTGCGTAGCCGTTTTTTTTATTTTGTATTTCTTTTTTTTTTTTTACAAAATGCCAACCGTTTGGACTTTTTCTATCTTCAAGGCCCTTTTTCGTACTCAAGCAATCTTCAAAAATAGTAACGAACAAAATTTAAAAAATCGGCTACGTACAACCTTAGTCACTAAGATTACAGAAATGTTTTTAAAAAATTGAAAATCGGTTCATGAGTTTTTGAGTATTCAACAAAAAGTAGTTTCGAGAAAATCCCGATCAAAGTTTTCGTTCCGTTTTTCTTGATATAAAGTTATGTTTTTTTTCTAGAATATTCATACTTACATTAAAGTATCAAGTCTCGGGCGATATTACGGTTTTTCATCTTCATTATATTTCTCAAAATAATAAGAGCTTGCACTTCATCTATTCTGAACGATGAGTTTAAAATTTTTAAAACTTGAACATGCAGAAATTTCGCTATTTATGCCAGTTCCGAAATCGTGACGTAACGCAAACCTCGACCCCCCCTCCCCGCCCCACGTACGTAGACCGTAACGCTCAATTGCGTTACGTAATTTGCGTACGGCTCCTTATCCTCCGTTTCAAATTGCCCACTTTTAAACCGTCCAAGCCAGTCCCCACAAGTCGAGCTTGCTAGAGCATGGTCCCCGTAAGCCTCACGCAGCGATCGATGACCTTCAGCTTCCTTTTTTTTTCAAATAGAAGCCAAAAAGTAAAGCTTCCCGCAAATTGCGTTTCGTTGGCACAAAAGTCGACGTATTTGGAGTTAAAAAAAACTATGTTGTTTACACTTCGACGAAACGCGACCTACTGAAAACTGAATCCCAATGATGACGCTTTGCCATGAAGATGTTTAGGTTATGGTCCGATGCGATTTAATACTAGTTACGCCCTCTCTTGTAAATCCTTTGAAACTTACTTGTACCCCTAATATTAATATACGTAACAAAAAGTGTGTAGTAAAAATATTACTGTAGTAAATACCAAATACTAATATCCGTAATAAAAAAATACGTAGTAAATAATAATATTTGTGTATAATCCATTTTTTTAGCAGTGCCAAAATGCCAATCTTATAGTGTTGAAGTTCGCATCGTTGGAATGCAACAAAATTTTTATTTTTCGTATTGCCAATTTTCCTTTTTTGCACATTTAGGCCACGGATATCACTGAAATAATTTTGTGGATCCTTTTCAGGGATCCATAACCTTAAATTGCAAAAGAAGAGTTTGGATAGTAATCAAAGGTAAATATTCGGAAGTGGGGCACCTGCTAGAATGAGGCTAATTTTCTTTAACGGTTCAAACAAACCCAAATAAACCCAAACGAAAAAATTAGCCTGATTCTAGTAGGAGCCCCACATCCGAATATTTACCTAATCAAAATAACGAAACGAAAAAAAAGAAGGATTTTCGTTGCGATCCAACGATGCAAACTTCAACACCATATAATAATCTTAAATCAATCTTATCTCGATTAAGTCGTAATATCTTATACTTTCGTTATATACAATATAATACAATATTATTATATACAAATAACATTTGACAGGTTCGTCGACAGAATGACGTACGTTTTAAAATATTATTACTCGTTATGTATTATTATTATTATTATTATTATATATTATTATATATTATATTATGTATAATTATATATACTATTACTATACAATTACTATGCATTTACATGTATAGTAATATATTATTATTGTATTTTAAAATTTGTTATATTATTGTATATGTTAAAATATGATTCGTGAATATCAAGTAGTTCTTCGACTAGCGAAAGTAACTTACGGCCTTGTGCTTCTTGTGCAATTCGTCAGCATATTTGGATACATCCTTGATGAGCTCTGAGACCTTCTGTGCCATCTGCAGATGAAGAGTGGCAAGTTTCTCGGCTGCGCCTCTCAGCGCCGCCCAAACAGGTGCAAATGTGCCCAACGTGCTGCTGCTGTTGCTCGCCTGTTTCGCAACTTTGCTGAGAAGCTTGTAATTGTTCTCCTCGATCGCCGATCTCTCCCGAAGAAAATCGGCCAGCTCTTTGCTCGCGACAACGCCATGCTTCATGTTATGGTACAGCACGTCGAATCCATTATTCTTGTCACCCTGTAAATTTAATTGTAAATGTAAATTGACTGTAAATTAATTTCGAACTGTTTCAGTGATTCTTTGTATCAAGTCATCGTACTGCGTGGTACTTTCTTGTCATTGAAATTATTCAATAATTACGATGATCGTAATTATATTAATTAATAATATAAATATATAATTTAATATATAAAAATTATATATAAATATGTATATATATATATATATATATATATAATTTAATATATAATATAAAATTTAATCAAATCGTCCGACTGCTTGCTATTATACGTGTAAATGTAAATTAACTGTAAATTAATTTCGAACTATTTCAATGATTCTTTGCGCCAAGTGTTCGTACTGCGTCGTACTTTCTCGTCAATGTAATTATTGAATAATTACGATGGTCGTAATTATATTAATTAATAATATAAACCAATCAGTGCCTGAATAATAAAATTTAATAAAATGGCCCGACTTCTTGCTATTGTTATATATCATTGATAACTGCGCTTATTGATTGATAAGGCCTCATCATTATTGACGCCTCGTATGAAGGAATAATTATTTTGCTGGTATCCCAGTGAGTCAAAAGGTCTCGTTTGATTATGGAAACGATTCGCAAAAAACAAGTCCGTGTCATCAATTAAGGGGTTAGGCTACTGTGAAAATGACGACCACTTGTTTATCGCTTGAGGCAACTCAAAGTGAAGAAGGTCCAACATATGGTGCAGGAACCACGGATTGACGGTAAACTTATGATTACGATCTGCTGGTAAAACTTCAAACGCGATTTTCTCGAAACTATGTTTTTCGAAGTGACGTTAAAGTTTGCATCGTTGGAATGTAACGAAAATTAAAACTATAAAATTAATCAAATCTCTTCGGCCGATTTAGGCCGTAAAAATCGCTCAAAGTTTTCTACGTATTTTTATTAGAAATTGCTCGATGTGCAAAAAAGGCTTTGGGTAATGAGAAAAATGAAGAAATAAAAGAAACATCGTTGCCTTCCAACGATGCAAACGTCAACGTCCGTTTTCAAAACGGCGTACACGATACCTCCATAAAGCTAGCAGAGCAAAGTCCTCGAAATGAATTTAATGGTTATCAAAATTTTGTGCTTTTTATGTGCTAATTTTGTGCTCCATTAAAAATTTTTGTGCTCTTATCGTTTAGCGGGAAATGAGAAATCAAAAGTGCTCTGTCTGCTTAACATCAAGCTAGCAGAGCACCTAATGATATTTTGCCATATGTAAGAAGAATCAAACGACGTGATATTTATGTGCTTTTTATGTGCTTTACGAATACCGAACAGCCAAACATCTATTTTGTTTTTTTCGCCCGATAATGAGAAATCAACAGTGCTCTGGCTGCTTAACATCAAGCTAGCAGAGCACCTAATGATATTTTGCCATATCTAAGAATGAAACCACGTGATATTTATGTGTTTTTTATGTGCTTTACGAATATCGAACAGCCAAACCTCTATTTTGATTTTTTTTTCGCCCGATTTAGATCCTCAAAAAACCCTCCAATGAGAGCATATACCATTTTTTGTATAGTCTGAAAAGAAAATATACCATATTTATGTGCCTTTTATGTGCTCTACGAATATCCAACAGCCAATCCGCTGGAACGAAAATTACTCCCAAAACCACCCCTCCAAGACCCAAGCTACCCACAAATACGAGTATTGGCTATATTTCGATATCGCAAAATCTAAGTAGTTCATATTTATGTGCTTTTTATGTGCTCTATGAATATCCAAGATCCTACAGGGAAAATAGGGTTGTTTGTTTCCTTATTTTTGATTTTTTTTTTTTCAATAAACTGTAAGTGAAAAAAATTATCTTGGGCGGGACGAAAACGACCTACGTTTGCGAATTGCAGGTTAACATTTTCTACGCAATCGGTCAGATTTAGTCGAGAAGTCTGACGATCTTGCGACAACGACGGAAGCAGAGCATTATTTATTTAACAAAGATAACATCGGTGCTCCTATCGGTTCTCGAAGCATAAAGTACCGGAAAATGCCATGAAAATCACAAAATCTCCTGAAAATCACGAAATTTCATGAAAATCACCAAGTGTCATGAAAATCAAAAATTGTCACGAAAATCGCAAAATATCACGAAAATCTGATAATTTCATGAAAATCAAAAATTGGGGTTGTTTGGGCTTGTTTGGTCTTGCCTGGGTTTATTTGGTCTTGTTTGGGTTTGCTTGGTCTTGTTTGGGTCATACCCCAAACAAACCCAAACAAACCCAACAAGCCCAACCGAACCCAACAAACCCAAACAAACAAACCCAACCAACCCCAGCCAAGCCCAACCAAACCCAAGCCCAATTTTCATGACCAAGTGATTTTCATGACACATGGTCATGAAAATCACTTGGAAAATCACCAAGGTCATGAAAATAAAAAATTGTCATGAAAATCGCAAAATATCACGAAAATCTCATAATTTCATGAAAATAAAAAATTGGGGTTATTTGGGTTTGTTTGGTCTTGTCTGAGTTTATTTGGTCTTGTCTGGGTTTATTTGGTCTTGTTTGGCCTTGTTTGGACCATAACCCAAACAAGACCAAACAAACCCAACTAAGCCCAACTAAACCCAACTAAACCCAACTAAACCCAACTAAACCCAACTAAACCCAACTTGACCCAACTTGACCCAACTTGACCCAACTTGACCCAACTTGACCCAACTTGACCCAACTTGACCCAACTTGACCCAACTTGACCCAACTTGACCCAACTTGACCCAACTTGACCCAACTTGACCCAACTTGACCCAACTTGACCCAACTTGACCCAACTTGACCCAACTTGACCCAACTTGACCCAACTTGACCCAACTTGACCCAACTTGACCCAACTTGACCCAACTTGACCCAACTTGACCCAACTTGACCCAACTTGACCCAACTTGACCCAACTTGACCCAACTTGACCCAACTTGACCCAACTTGACCCAACTTGACCCAACTTGACCCAACTTGACCCAACTTGACCCAACTTGACCCAACTTGACCCAACTTGACCCAACTTGACCCAACTTGACCCAACTTGACCCAACTTGACCCAACTTGACCCAACTTGACCCAACTTGACCCAACTTGACCCAACTTGACCCAACTTGACCCAACTTGACCCAACTTGACCCAACTTGACCCAACTTGACCCAACTTGACCCAAACAAACCCAAACAAACCCAACTTAACCCAACTTAACCCAACTTAACCCAACTTAACCCAACTTAACCCAACTTAACCCAACTTAACCCAACTTAACCCAACTTAACCCAACTTAACCCAACTTAACCCAACTTAACCCAACTTAACCCAACTTAACCCAACTTAACCCAACTTAACCCAACTTAACCCAACTTAACCCAACTTAACCCAACTTAACCCAACTTAACCCAACTTAACCCAACTTAACCCAACTTAACCCAACTTAACCCAACTTAACCCAACTTAACCCAACTTAACCCAACTAAACCCAACTAAACCCAACTAAACCCAACTAAACCCAACTAAACCCAACTAAACCCAACTAAACCCAACTAAACCCAACTAAACCCAACTAAACCCAACTAAACCCAACTAAACCCAACTAAACCCAACTAAACCCAACTAGACCCAGCTAAACCCAGCTAAACCCAACTAGACCCAACTAAGCCCAACTAAGCCCAACTAAGCCCAACTAAACCCAACTAAACCCAACTAAACCCAACTAAACTCAAACCCAACCGCAACCAAGCCCAACCAAACCTAACCAAACCTAACCAAACCTAACCAAACCTAACCAAACCTAACCAAACCTAACCAAACCAAACCCAAACGGACCCAACCAAGTCCAAACAAACCCAAACAGACCCAATTTTCATGAAATTATGAGATTTTTGTGATATTTTGAGATTTACTTGGTGATTTTCATGAAATTTTGAGATTTTCGTGATATTTTGCGATTTTCATGACAATTTTTTATTTTCATGGTGATTTTCATGAAATTTCATGAAATTTCGTGATTTTCACGAGTTTTTGTGATTTTCATGAAATTTCGTGATTTTCACGAGATTTTGTGATTTTAATGGCATTTTCAAGCACATAAATGTGGACTACTTTGATTTTGCGATATCGAAATATAGCCAATACTCGTATGTGCGGGTAGCTTGGGTCTTGGAGGGGTGGTTTTGGGAGAAATTTTCGTTCCAGCGGTTTGACTCTTGGATATTCGTAGAGCACATAAAAAGCAGATAAATGTGGACTACTTTGATTTTGCGATATCGAAATATAGCCAATACTTGTATTTGCGGGTAGCTTGGGTCTTGGAGGCGGGGTTTTGGGAGTAATTTCCGTTCCAGCGGTTTGGCTGTTGGGTATTCGTAGAGCACATAAAAAGCACATAAATATGGTATATTTACTTTCCAGAATATACAAAAAAATGGTATATGCTCATATTGGAAGGTTTTTTGAGGATGTAAATCGGGCGAAAAAAATCAAAATAGATGTTTCGCTGTTCGATATTCGTAAATCACATATAAAGCACATGAATATCACGTGGATTCATTCTTACATATGGCAAAATATCATTAGGTGCTCTGCTAGCTTGATGTTAAGCAGACAGAGCACTTTTGATTTCTCATTATCGGGCGAAAAAAACAAAATAGAGGTTTGGCTGTTCGATATTCGTAAAGCACACAAAGAGCACATAAATATCACGTAGTTTAATTCTTATATATGGCAAAATATCATTAGGTGCTCTGCTAGCTCGATGTTAAGCAGACAGAGCACTTTTGATTTCTCATTTCCCGCTAAACGATAAGAGCACAAAAATTTTTAATGGAGCACAAAATTAGCACATAAAAAGCACAAAATGTTGACAACCATTAAATCCATTTCAGGGACTTTGTTCTGCTAGCTTTATGGAGGTAAATACGAGAGTGGCTATATTTCGATATCGCAGAATCAAAGTAGTCGCCATTTATCTGCTATTTATGTGCTCTACGAATATCCAAGAGCCAAACCGCTGGAACGAAAATTACTCCCAAAACCACCCCTCCAAGACCCAAGCTACCCGCAAATACGAGTATTGGCTATATTTCGATATCGCCAAATCAAAGTAGTCCATATTTATGTGCTTTTTATGTGCTCTACGAATATCCAAGAGCCAAACCGCTAAAACGAAAATTTCTCCCAAAAACACCCCTCCAAGACCCAAGCTACCCGCAAATACGAGTATTGGCTATATTGCAATCATTATGCAATCATTATGTTGCAATCATTATGCAAACTTCTACACCACGGTGTTGAAGCTTGCAACGTTAGGATGCAGCGGAAATTCTCTATCTGTTCATTGCTTTATTTCTATTATGATCTAAACCCTTTTTTTCGACGTTTAGGTTATGAAACCCGAATATGGGTATTTAAAAATGTTCCAATGATTTTGGTTGTCTAAATGGGCGGAAAAAATTGGGTGATACGAGGGAAAAAAAATTCATTGCATCCTAAAGGTGCAAACTTCCATACCATTGAGCCCCTCACGTTCAAAGGTCCTTCACTACATTGTTTATAACTTCTTTAATTATTGATATGTTTTTATGAATTTTGGTACACGACACTGTTAATGTACATATAAATAAATGTCCGAACGATTTTTCAATCGTTTCCTTCGAAATTCCTTCAACTCGGATTAAAATTCCTTCCATTCAAAATACCTTCAATATTCCTTTAAAATAATTTTTTAAGCCCTGATTTTCGGCTCGTCGCAATAGCCTAACGCCTTAAAAAATATCGCTGCACTTTCGAATAGCTTCTTGGCGTAACTAAACATACAATTTATTCGTTCAATGTATTTCATCTCCCACGAAAGCCAATTTAAATTAATTTATACTCCGAATAAATAATAAGAAATCAAATGGCATTAAAGATCGTTGGAATGCCACGAAAGTTCTTTTCTATTTTTCTTTATTACTCCATTTTTATTATGATCTATGATTTTTCTCTATGCATAAAAGTCTTGGACATCTAATGAGATTAATAAAAATCGTTTGGGTGATTATCGTACTTCGAATCGGCGAGAAAAATGTAAGCAGTAGAAGAAAAATTAACTTTCGTTGAATTCCAAGGATGCGAACTTTTATATCATTATATTCGTTTTTTTTCACTCGATTTCCAGTTATTGTGTATTTGAATAGAGACATCGTGTCTTTTTCCATCTCTTATCGTTACCAGGATGTAAATATAGCGATAAATCGTTCCCTATGGGAGAGGAGAGACGGATCGTCCGGGTGGTCGAGGCTGATATACTCAACTGTGACAGTGAAATAAACGTACGATAATACGACTGCTCAAACTCTCACGTGCTCGCTATGAATAAGAGCGATTTTCACGGGTTACAATCTACAACTGATGCGGCGTTTACACAAAGCCTGAGTATAATGGTCGTACGTGCGTGAGGAATTTGTCAAACATAATAAATTCTCATCTAACGTATCGACGTATCGGCGCTTCCGTAGAGGATGACAGACATTTTTTCGATGATTTTTTTTTCTACTCGATTAACATCTCTTATTCAATAGCGATGAGATTTCATTGATTGTTTATTTCTCATTCGTAAAAATTGTTCGCTTTGGGTGAAGAAATGTAAATTCGTAACGGCGGTGAAGATTTTTCATTTTTCCATTATTATTCCATTATTCCATTATTATTCCATTTTTATTGTATTATTTTCCATTATTTTCCATTATTATTATTCCATTATATTCCATTGTTATCAAAAGCCTTTTTTGCAAACTAAGATCGTAGCTCTTTAATAAGAAAACCCAAAAACGTTTGAGAAATTTTCATAGTCCTAATCGGCCAAAAAACTTTTCGGCAAAACTTCAACCTCATACGACCTAATTTCTATTCATCTTTTTGATTTTTTATTAAATGTGAAAGCATAATAATAACTATCTCGTGAAGTATTTTATACGTTTATTTATAAACAATATACATTGACGCAGGTACATTTTTAATTGTTAAACATGATTGGCTTTGGGAGGAATGTAATTGTTCTTTCGCATTTCATTAAAAATGCGAAAGAATAAGAATAATTCACATTTCAGAGTATTTTATACATTCATTTATAAATAATATACGTAACTATAGGCACGTTACTACTAAACAATCGAATGGAATTTACGAGAAATAGATATTCGTTAAAAATTTGAATTGACTTACCAACATAGGGCAATTTACTAAAGTGGACTTTTATTAGAAATGTAAACTCACTAGACGGAAACATACTAGAAGAGAATACTTAAAAACAATTAAAATTTATCGAAAATAATTGTCTGAAATCTATGAAATAGAAATTCACTAGGCATGTAAGTTAACTCGAAGCAAAGAAAAATTCTATAAAGGTAACAAGAGCGACCATTGAAAAATTAATATCTGCAGCTCATTTTTAAAAGTATAAGAATGGTCTTGAAGATTGTATCGTTGGAATGCGACGAAAATCCTTTTGACAAGCTTTTATTTAACTTGACTTTCTGTGAGATGCAAAATGGAAAATCGATATTTCGCCAACTTCCCAATTACTTAGAGCTCCGAAATTTTGCAATCATGCATCTAAAAGGTGACAATGCATGATTCAACATAAAAAAAAATATCCATAAAATGGTCAACTTTTCATGTAAAATTGGCGATATCTAACCATCCATATAAAATCTCACTAATGCATGCAAACAAATTCGTAGCCGACTGTGTCTGTATGCGAAAAGTTTAAATGCAGCAATTAGTCGTAAGTTCAGTCCCAATTAATCTTTGTAATTTTTTACAAGCATTCCATGTTCGTAACACACAAACTCGTAAACTAGTAAACTACTAGTAACAACTAACTAGTTAAATCAATTGAAGCCTAAAAAGTAGAAACTAATTTGTGTAAAAAAATATTTTAAAAAACAAGCTTTTATTTGATGTACTAAATAATAGAAAATGATTTTTTTATCGAGTCACCTATATGTTACTATAAATAAAAGCTTGGGGCGCTCAAGATTTTGACATACAATATTTAATTTACATAAATCCATTAACATATCAACTGTATTTAATTTGCCGTAAAAGAACCTTAGATTTATCAAATGAAAATCCTGAAAGTGAATATAAACGAGTGATAATAATTTGTCTAATTACTGTTGTGCCAAATTAAATACGGTTAATGAAGCTGAATTGATCAAATTAATTAAACATTCGAAAGTTGAGCTCCCAACCTTTTATTTATAGTCACATATAGGTGACATGGTAAAAAAAAAATTATCTTCTACTTTTTAGTACATTAAATAAAAGCTCGTTTTTTAAACTATTTTTTTCCTCCATATATTTATATTTTTATTTCGATTATTCTACAAAATCTTATTTGCAGATTTGAATGTTAGATCTCTAAATAAGCGATTCAAAGATTTATTGAAAGGATTTCGTAACGAAGATTTGCCAAAAGAAATTTGAGAAATTGGAAAATGATCATTTCCAATGCATTCGTCTGTGCAAACTTCAATCTCACGTACAATCTGCGATTTTGGTTTTTGAATAACGACCGGGAAAGAAAAACGAGAAAAAAAACTACTGCAAGCCGTGCACAAGAAATTTTCTCCTTGCGCATATGAACACACCCCGATGTGTCTCGATCAACCGGTTTTTTCCAGGTTTTCCCCGTAATTGTCGACAACTCCTGGCACGCCGGGAGTACAACAAAAAGAAAAGAAAATTAGCTTGTCCTCGTTTGCAGTATGTGTCTTTACTTTTGATTTACCTACCTCGCGTATGAATAAAACTCAACTTCATGTACGATTTTTTAATCGGCAGACAGAAATAGCGCCGATCTTTCAACGAGAGAAATGTACGCCCCTTGAAATCGTCGTCGCGAATGAAATTTTTTTATACAGTATTCCCGAATGACCCCGCGTTAAATTTATACTCCTGAATTATTTTTTGATTTAAGTGGATCGTCGCGGATCTTTATAAGTGTGTCGAACGGATGGCGAAAAAAGACGCTTGATTGAAAAAAAACTCTTGAGAACGAAGTCGGGACCACTTGACACTTTGACCCTCGTACGGTTCGTAAATCGCGCTATAAGAACAGTGGAATTAAGAGCAGAGTGGCTCGTACATGTTGATTAAAAAAATATTTTCGTAAGGTTTCTCTTCAGTTGATTTTTTTACTCTCGTAGTTTGTTAATCGATAAATTAGATATAATTTTTGGGAATTTGTTTATAACGGCTTATCTAAATAATTTCCAGCTGAAGTTTTTGTACAATTAATTTAAGAAAAAAATGCTGATGATAGGCAGACATTTTTTTGTGCTACGATAATTTGTTTGATTCAGTTATGAAAAATTTTCCCGTAGAAAATGTATTCTGGAACAGTCCGTACACAGGATAATATTCGAATAAGTTGTAAGATGTTAATTATTTACTTTAACTTTAAATCGATATTCTACACGAAATTTGAAAAAAAATGTTCAATTTACAAATTGTTAAATAACTAATTGTTATAAATTCCATTATCCTTCATATGGATTGTCTATCAATTTTAGAAAAGTCGATTTGTAAATGATAAAGGAGTTATTTAACTATCTACAGAAATATTTTACAAATCAGATATAAAAGTGATGATTTTTAATTATAAAGAAAAAATATTGACGTTAGCATCGTTCGGGTGCAATGAAAATGATTAGTTTTCAATTTTTCGAATTTCTTTTGGCAAATGATGACGTTGAAGTTTGCACCCTTCGAATGCGATATTTTTTAACTAATTTTTTTCTCTTCATTTTCATCTTAAACCAAAGACTTTCTTCGCAAACTGAGGTCATAAATTTTTAATAAGAACTTTTGAGCGATTTTCCCGGTCTAGATCGGTCGAAAAATTGAGTTATTAAAAGTTCCTAATTATGGTGTTGAAGTTAACATCGTTGGAACTCAACGAAAGCTCTTTTTTATAGTTTATTTCCTTATTTTCATGATCAAAGAAAATCTTTTTTTGTTGATTTATATTGCAGATTGCTAAATAAGTTTTTTTTATCGTTGAGGGATTTTTGTAGGCGAAAATAGCCAAAGGAAATCGGAAGAATTCAGAAAGATTGATTTTCATTGCATTCTAACGATGCAAATTTCAACATCGTTGATTTTCGCTGCGTTCGTACGATGAAAACTTCAGTGCCATGGCAAATATTCGTTACGGGGAATCTCTCACTCATATTTTAGTCGCTTATCTAGAGATCTAACATTTTTATTTGAAAAACAATAATTTGTAGAATAAAAGAAATGAGAAAATAAAAACAAAAAAGAAATTTCATTGCATTGCAATGGTGCAAACTTCATGGCCCTCTATAAAATGGGTCTAAAGTTGGCTACGATCGATTGCGACAAATCAATTTTTTAAATTATCAATCACCCAATCGTTTTCTTTAATATTTAAACTTCAAAATACCAATTTAAAAAGTGGTTTTTTCAATTATAATTTTTATAGAAACGGGGTACACGATCGTTTTAAAATTTGGAAAGTTGCCTTCAGCATATGACAAAGAATTTACTGTATAAATTTGAATCAAATGCTAACATTTTGTCAATCGTTCCGAAACTCCTTAAAAGGGAAAAAAAATGTATCTCCGGCGCTAAAGATATCCTAATTTTTTTATTTGCGTTATATATTCTCATTGCTGAATAAAAACCACAAAATAATGAGATCGCAACAATTGTATTTCCTATTTCTTTATTTCGATGATATGCCAAAACTTTTTTTGCGGATCGAGATTGTAAATCTCTAATTACGATATTTAATAAAGTTGATGTATTTTCCGTATCCAGAATCAATGGAAAGAAATATTTGGACAACAAAAAATCAAATTTCGTTGCGTTCTCACTATGCAAACACTTCAACATCATAAAATTGGCAACAACTTCTAACTTCCGGAACCGATCCTTATCGATTTATAAATTAGGTGACAATAACTCTAACATCCACTTCCGTCGATTCTCGAGTTAAAAAACTAACATTTCCGAGTTTCGCATAATATTCGCTAATTTCGCAATTCGGAAATTTCGATTTTATTTCTATTTATTATTCTCAATGTTCAGATAATTGTTGAATCGAGCCAGCTTTTCTCCCATTGAAAAATCGATCTAAAAAATAAAAAAAAAACAATCGTCACGATAATAAGATTGACAATCGTGTCTCTACGGAAGAAAAAAATGATCCCGTGATTCGTCTCGATTCTCATATGGTACTGAAATTTAGATCCCTGAGATGCAACGAACTTTTTTGGTCCCATTTAGCCTACAAAAATTATCGAAACCTTTTTGAAGATCCTTAGAGATCCTTAGGGTTCCGTTTGGATACGAATAAAAATAAAGAAATTTAAAAATAAAGAAGATTTTTCGTTGCATTCAAACGCTGCAAATTTCCACACGATATTCTCGCGTAGTTCGAGTCGAAAAATACATATTCTGAAACAATCTGTACGTTTGAAGAAGATGGGCAACAGAGTCGGAGTAACGTTACGACAATGAGCTGCTATTAGATTCTATTTCTTCCATCTCGCCCAAGAGGCAGAACGTACGCATTCGTCGAGAGAACCTCATTGTACACGTTCTCGAGTTGATGATCATGTAAAGCATGTTTTGTTTTTTGTCTACTTTTTCTACGCCGTTTTCTTTTTTCTTCTGCGTCAGCTCCGAGGACGTGGAATTATGTCATGTATGTGTAGGGTTCGCGTTCCGTAAGTATACTTAGTACATACGCGCGCAATGAATTCGTTGCCCCGGTCATTACTCGGTCTCCCTTTTTTTCCCCGCGTGACGGAAAATTACCATCGATTTCTGCCTACGGTATTTAATGAGCCCCGAGTCCACCAGGCATCCCGAGTTTGCCTGGTGAACTTTTCCTCGCGCTTAAGCAAATCCATTCGGTTTCCAGGCACAAAATAATTTTTATTTGTCAAAAACGCCAGACAAATGTCCATCGGCCAAATTAAATGGTGTTGAAATTTAATTTGACAAATTTAATTTGATTTGTCAAATTAAATTTTTATCTTAAAGATTAATTTAATTATCTTATTTCTCAAATTAAATTTTTAATTTGACAAATAAGATAATTAAATTAATCTTTAAGATAAAAATTTAATTTGACAAATCAAATTAAATTTGTCGACAACGAAAATTCGTCTTTATAGGTTAATTAATTTATTCTTATTGGATAAAGTTCCGAAAAGGACATGCGTCCGATTAATTTGGAATTTTGTGTACTCGTGTATTTCACTCGCTGATCATGAAGATGATAGTGGAAATACTCGAAAATTTGATTTTGACGGTTAAAACTCACAAAAACTGATTTTCCAAAGTTTCTATTTTATTGTAATAAGTGTTGAGGTAATTCTTCAGATAAGTGACTTTTCCGAATTTTGCTGTGTTATATTTGCTCGCTACATTGTATAGATTGTGTAGGTTATGAGTACATGTTTAAGGGGCGTACATAAATTACGCAACACAATTAGGGGGGGGGGGGGGGGGTCGAGGTTTGCGCTACGCCACGATTTTCGAACTGCCAGAAATAGCAAAATTTCTGCATGTTCAAAATTTTTTATTTAAAACTCATCGTTCAGAATAGATGGGGTTCAACCTCTTATTATTTTGAGAAATATAATGAAGATGAAAAACCGTCACATCGCCCGAGACTGGATACTTTAATGGAAGTATCAATATTCTAGGAAAAAACATCACTTTATATCAAGAAAAACGGAACGAAAACTTCGATCGCAGTTTTCTCGAAACTACTTTTTTCGACCTTGTCTCAGCGAATACTCAAAAACTTATCAACCGATTTTTAATTTTTTAAAAACATTTCTGTAATCGCAGTGAGTAAGGTTGTACGTAGCCGGTATTTTAAATTTTGATCTTTACTGTTTTTAAAGTTTGCTTGAGTACAAAAAAGGGCCTTGAAGATAGAAAATGTCCAAACTGTCGACATTTTGTAAAAAAAAAAACCAACTTAAGAAAACGGCTACGCGTAACGATAGCTACTACCGATGGGAGAATGAAGAGAATTTTTTTTCGTCGCAAAATCAGGGTCGATTAAAAAAAAAATCATAACAATTGGTATAAAACTAGATGAATATATACTTCATAAAATGAGTATAACCCCGATCCTTTCATAATTAGTTATTTCTTCGAAAAAAAGAAACGCAATTATTGACGACAAAGCACCCGTTACGTTACGGAATCGGAGGGGGGGTCAGACCAGGCGTTATGGTTCCGTTAGGGGGGGGGCGGGGTGTAAAAAATTGGGAAATGTCGCGGTACGGAATTTATGGACTTGGTGTACGATAAAATCGAAATTAACCGTAGAAGGAGCTTGCGTGGGCCATATGGACCCCGCGTCTAATTCAAAGTACGGTCCTGAAACAATAAACGGCTTTTTCGGGTTCGAACGAACACGAATGAATCTTTATCGATATTACTTGCAAAAAAATTATTTTACTGAATTATCTGAGATCTTTGAAACTGAGATATCAAAATTAAAGAAAATCTTTCATAAGCGCTATAGCTATAGTTGTAAAGAATATGTGAAAATGAAATGTTGTTTCGAGAAAAACGCGTTTAAATTTTGGTTGGGTTACCTAAATAGATTTTAAAAAAATGTTGATATATTTTGAAAGTGTATTTATTAGGTGTAACAACTTTTATATCACTATTTGTAATATAAACCTATCAAAAATTCATGACAATAGCCTTTTTAGTAGCGTCTAAAGTGAGAAGACCCCTTAAAGTACTTTTTCACACTTTCGGTTTTTGAAAACTGACTTTAATACACACCATTCTCTTCCTTATTTAAAAAAACAAAGAGATTCCTCCTACATAAACCCAATTTCTGTTTATAGGAAGCTATCTAAACCAAAAAGACGCGTGGGGGTCACATGGACCCCACATGCTCCATAGAAGGCACCAGAAATGGGATGCCTCGTCTAGGGTTGAAAAAGATATATTTATTGTTCTCCCTCACAATGAATTTCCAGCGAGTACTAGGCTGCGGAATATATATACAAAATTGTGAAACGCATTCCGTACAAGGTTTCCAGGAATTGCATTAATTTCTGGGAGGAGAGCGCTGCGAACGGTCGGAACGTCAGGCTTCTTATCAATCAACGTCGTGTCCGTGCGTAAAAGAGATAATAAAGAGGACGAGAAAGGGAGAAAGATTAATAACAGGAAGACGCCAAAGGAAGTGCGTAATCTAATCACCAGTATTCGTGAAATTTCAATGCCAGCGTGCAGAGGAGAAAATTATTTTGTGCATATTGAATGAAACGTGCGTAAGCGTCGTAAAAAAAAATGGGTAATTTTCGGTTTTATGACCCCACCTTTCGAGAGGGGGTTGGCGGTTAGGAATATGGTGGGGGAGGAACCCCATAAAACTATTCTTAAGGGGTTACCCCCACTTGCGATTTTGAAAAAATCGATTTTTTTATTGCATTTTTTTGAAGTATAAGCATCTGAGAATATGTCCTGAAAATTTCAAGTCGATCCGAACAAAATTGACTGAGATATGAGCGTTGAAAGAGAAGAATCCGTGAATTGAAGAACTGAAATTGAAACTTTAAACGCGTTTTTCTCAAAATGGCATTTCTGAAGTCCGTGACCAAGATTACTCGAACACTAATGAACCGATCTTCTTGAAATATTGCAGGCTTATTTAATACATAAAAATGTAGTCTTTAATCGTTCGATTTTTTTTTCGAAAAAAAATGGCAGTTTTATAGCAAAAAAACGGCCGTTTTTTTTCGTTAAAATCGAACCATTAACTTTGACTGTCCGCCATTTTGTGAAAAATGAATATTTTTTTAAATCCTTCGATTGAAGACTAGCTTATGATTATATTTGACTAAATCCATCTGCATTTTTTTTTCAGATGATCCACTTCGCCGCAATGTTGGTCACCGCAAACCGTGTATATAAAAACATTATTTCATTGACGGCCATTTGCCACTAAACAATGTAATATTTTTCAATAAAAAAATTACTGAAAGTTCTTCAAGATATGTTCTTTAAGATGGTATATTGATCGATTAAAAAAGTTTTGTAGTTTTCTTTAAAAAAATTCATGAAAAAGGCCTTTTTTTGCGCTACAAGTGGGGGTAACGCGTTAAGAAAAATTGTCGCGGTACCCCCCCCCCCCCCGCGATTGTATAAACAAAAAACTTTTCATGAATCGTAGCGACAATTTTATATGATTTCAACTTGTTACCTCTACTTAGGATGTATCAGATCGTATCGCCGTTTGAATAAAAATTCACTGATGTATTGTGTGACTAGTTATGGTTTAAAATCTTTACACGACCAAAAATTCACAGTTATACCAAAGCATCTCACTCCTGTATGGATATTTGGTTTATACCAATAATCTATAACTATTGAGGATGTTTGAAAGATCAGAACTATTTTGGACCTTGCCGGAAAAATAGGTTATTTTTGTGAATTTTTTCAAGGAAAGCTAGTTGAAATTTTGGATTGGGGTTTTAATTATATAAAATTATATACATTCAAAAATATGTTGAATTTTCTTTATTTAAAAATATCAAAAATATATAAGTATATTGTATGATCCTTGGAGCGTCGTAAAAAAATCGGTACCCAACATTCCTCGAAAACCAATGAACCGATTGCCATGAGGTTTTTTGTGGTTATTCAATACACCATTATCTAGTACTTGTCATAGGATTTTTTTTCCGTTACTTAGTTTTTGTTTTATAGGCAATATAATAACTAATTTGTGGCCCAAAAATCACTATTTATGTTCAAACGTCCGCCATTTTGTCATAAATCGATATTTTCAAAATCGGCTATCACAAGTACTAGATAATGGTGTATAGAATAACCACAAAATACCTCAAGGCAATCGGTTCATTGGTTTTCGAGAAATTTTGGGTACCGATTTTTTTACGACGCTCCAAGGATCATTGTTAGCGATTCCAATTAGCTGCAACCGATAGAACAGAATAGGTTTAGGACGTCGAACTCTCGAAATTTCAACTTTGGCATGGTCCAATTTGTGAAATTCGATGAGATGCTATGATTCATTTTGCGAAGTAAGCATCCCATTTTTTCAAAATGCGTTTTCGATAGTAAAATCGACAGAACTATTATTAAAACTTATCAAGAACTGTAGAACTATTCGGGATGCCACTTAATACGGAGTTTATTGGTGAGATGCTAACATTTGAGATACGAACTTCACACACGTGTGGCCAATGTGTATTCCTCCAACCGTATTTCGAAACAGCACCTTTTAAATCTCTTCACACTCGTTCAATGTTTTGAGTATGTGCATGAGATTAGATAGAGTCGCATATTACCACCAAAGCCGAAACTATACTGGTTGACAAAGAAAATTTGAGGATCGTTCCTATGTTCTCATTCTATTTATAGACCCATTCGCACGATGTAAACAAATACTACAACGACCAGAAAAATCATGCTCAACTTCGTTTATGACGATATACGCATGGATCCAACGAAAAATCGCAAATTCGATCGTTTAATACCGAAATATCGTCATAATACTGAAAATTACTTTTAAAAAACGTTCTTACTCCTACGCAGAAAGCTTAAGATTCGAAAAAAAAAATAAAAACGAAAACACACAAGATAGTAACGGGTAAAAAAGATCGACGACGTAAAAAAGGTGTTTTAGAATAAAATAGTAATTATAGAAAACAATTAAAGTTATTTTAACAGTTCAAGAAGGCATTCGAGTAATTTTTCTCGTATCTTTGAGAACTCGAGTCTATGCGACACGGAAATATAAATTCGGAAACATATGTTCTTTTATAATTAAAATAAAATACAATAGGATTGTAAAAAAATCTTACAAACTGTTGGTAATATTTTTGATATATAATTGGGAAAATATATTTTATTCATAAATATATTTCTTTTCATATTGAAAATAAAATATAATATAATAATTATAGAAAATAATTACTAACTGCTAGTGATATTTTTGAGAAAATATACAATTCATAAATATATTTTCCGAAAATATATGGAATATATTTACAAAAATATACGAAATATATTTTCGAAAATATACAAAATATATCATTTGCAAAAGTATAAAATTCATAAATATATTTTATTCCATATTAAAAACAAAATACAATAAAAACAATTATAAAAAATGATTACCAACCGTGACTCATACTTTTAAATATTTTTGAGAAAGTATACAATTCATAAATATATTGTTCGAAAATATACGAAATACGTTTACGAAAGTATAAAATTAATAAATATACTTTATTTCATATTAAAAATACAATAGAATAGAATAATAAAAACAAATAATTACCAACTGTGAGTAATATTTTTGACATTTCGGATAAAATATACAACTTATAAATATATTCTTCGAGAGTATACGAAATATATTTACGAAAGTATAAAATATCTCATTAAAGTTTGCATCGTTGCAACGCAACGAAAGTATTTTTTTTTTTTTTTAGCGTTTTATTTTTTAGCATTTTTTTAACATTTCATTTTTTAACATTTTCGACCAACTAATTTTTATTCCTGCATAAAAAAATATTTTAGATAATAAACATAAATAAACGAGAAAATCGAGAACTTTCGTTGCATTCCACGATGCAAACTTCAATACCATTACGAAATCCATAAATATACTTTATTTCATATTAAAAATAATAGACAATAGAATTCAAAAAAATAACCCTGAGTGATATTTAAAAAAAAATACACAGCTCATGAATAAGTTTTCCGTCAAAATACGAAATATACTTACGAAAGTATAAAATCCATAAACATATTTCATGTCGTATGTTAAATAAAATACAATAGTACAATTATAAACGAACAAAAAACAAAATGACCATCTCCGAGTGATATTTTCGAGGACGCGAGCCTCGCGCTTCGCCCCGAAGACGGGAATCAATCGTCCGTGATTAATTCGATTAGCGTTAAATTGTCGAATGGAAATCTCCATCGACGCGAAGGGTCAATTCGTTCGTCTCCCTTTTGTCGTTCAATTGTGTGCGATAAAGTCGCGGTTAACGAAAAATAAAACGAAACAAAAGAATAGCTCGCAAGGTGGAGGGAGGAGGAAGCTAGAAGGAATATTCTTCGGTCATCGGGCAATTCTTATTCGAAACGTACGAGGAGGAGAACGGCTGCGTTACGAGAGAGAGCATCGTGTAGGAATGCGCGGTTCAAATGCTACGGGCGAGTGTGACGTATGAAATACACTGCTCGATATGTACATACATACAGTGGGGACCGCGTTCGAACGTCTCGCGCGTCCTTTTCTAGCCACCGTTCGCGTCCCTCTCCTCAAGTGCACGATACGCCAGTCCTCGATTCCCTTCTCGCGCTAGCGGCTGCGCGAATCCAAACAAACTCAAAACCAATAAATTCGTAGCGCGAAAAAAAAAACATTTCCCGGAAAATGTCCAGAAATATCGTTTCAATCGAATTAACCTAAAAAAAAACGTATTTCTTTCTGCGATTATTTCGCAGTTCAATCAACACGAAAATGAAATTTGATAGATTCCCCATTTCTCCTTCGTTGAGAATCCATATTTTCACTTTATTCGTCGTATGACTGATCATTCGTCACGCTATTTTTAAATCTTATAATTTGGGTTGACAGGGGGTGCCGAGTTGTCCGGGATCCGTTTTCTAGGTTAGGAAACATCGATATCCGCAAATACGAGACCCGCTCGTTGAAACTTCTCTCGCGAACAAAATATGCGCCCAAACATGACGAGGTCGAAATTCCAACGATTAAAATAAAACTACGATTATAGGGATTGGACGATGGGTCGTTTTTCTCGTGTTATCGCGTCCAGGCGAACACCGTTGGAGGTTAAACACAGGCGCATCGCGAGAAGGCGATTCGTCAAATACATCGAAATCCCGTTGGCTACGTTTGTCATACCACAAATATTCTTTTCAAGGAGCGAATTAACTTTTGTTGTCAATCGAGTCGGAATTTAATTCAAATTGTAATTGATTTCGATGTTCGATGGAAATACGTGCACATGTGTATACGTACAGGGTGTCCCGAAAAACCAACGATAATATAACAGGCCAGCTCATGGTTCAGAATAACCAAATATGACCTCTGTAAAAGCGTCATAGTTTTCGAGGTATACACATTGTTTTGAAACTCGTGAAAATCTCTAACTCAAGGCAGTTCAAGGTATTTCGCATATCACAACTGCCCATACGGATATTTTTCGGTTGGGTTATTTGTGCTAACAATAATCATAATTATTTACATTGTTAGCTCCTTTGAATTTTCATTACTCAGTTTGATTGATAGTGGCATAATAAACGCACGACGCCGAACTCACAACATATCTTTGTAAAAATGTTTTAAGAAAACGAGCTTTTATTTAATGTACTTAAACGTAGAAAAGAATTTTTTTACCAAGTCACTGATATGCGTCTATAAATAAAAGCTTGGGGCGCTCGACTTTTTAAATGTTTAATAAATTTGATCAATCCAGTTTCATTGACCGTATTGAATTTGGCACAATAGTAATTAAAGAAATTATTATCACGCGTTTATACTCAGTTTCAGGATTATTATTTAAGAAACCTGAGGTTGTTTTACAGTAAATTGAATACATTTGATATGTTCACGGATTTATGTAAATTATAGATCATATGTTTAAATTTTGAGCGCCCCAAGCTTTTATTTATAGTCACCTATAGGTGACTTGATAAAAAAAAATATTTTCTACTTTTCAGTACATTAAATAAAGGCTTGTTTTTAAAAACATTTTTTTACGTATAAATTATTTTCTACTTTTAGTCTCTAATTGATTTTACTCGTTATTTGTTACTGGTAGTTTACTTGTTTACGAGTTTGTACGTTAGAAACATGGAATGCTTGTAAAAAATAACAAAGACTGTAAATTGGGATTGAAGTTACGACTAATTGCTGCATACAAACTTTTCCCATACAAAAAGAGTCGGCTACGAATCTGATTGCATGTGGTAGTGAGATTTTATATGGATGATTAGATATCGCTAATTTTACATGAAAAGTTGAACATTTTATGGATATTTTTTTTAAGTCGTATCATGCATTGCCACCTTTTACACATATTTGCAAAATTTCAGAGCCCCAAGTAATCGGGAAACAGGTGAAATATCGATTTTCCGTTTTGCATCTCACAGAAAGTCACGTTAAATAAAAGCTTGTAAAATGGGGTCATTTAGTCGAGATTTAAAAAAGACGGAACACGTAGCACATTTTTTTTACTGTAACGAACAATATCGCTACTTTATTACGAATAGAGATCATTTTGAGATTATTCGATTAATCTGTATTTGTACTTATCTCGAAACTATGACTCGCACATATCGCAAAAAATAAAACACTTGGACTGAGGTCATATTTCGTTATTCTGGATCATCATGAGCTGGTCTGTCAGCACTTGCAATATGATCGTTGGTTTTTGAGCACCCTCACCAAACACACAAACGCACACACACACACACACACACAGCTGCAAATATTCACTATAAAATAAATAAAAGATAATGAACTGAAAAAATTCCTTCACTGCTTCTTAAGGTGCCCCCAAAAACGCTCGTTACATTTTTCTTTCAAGTCCAAATCGTAAAACGTCCACTTTGTCCACTTCACCTCTCAAAAGGAAGAAAAACTCGTGGTACGGACGAAACGGGAACGCGATGTAACGAAGTCCATAAAACAAAAAAATTACCGAACAAAAAGCCCGACGAAACTTCCGAATGTATGCGCTCAATTTCCGTATCAACTGCACAATTATCGCAAGATAAAAACTCGTTCAAACACCAACCTGCTGTCGAAATATATAAAGAAAAACCTTCGCTCCATGTTCGCGAAAAAGGTGAAAAACGGGAGGGAAAAGTGGCAGAACTTACCCAGAAATAGTCGGCGAAGTCGACGGTCATGATGAGCCGCTATCAGACCATCGTATACGACTTTACATTCGCGATTCGTCGCCTTCCGAAGCCTTCCTCGATCTCTAAACTATTTCTCTCGCCGTACGATGCTTGACACAACACGTATTAGCTTGACTGTAAGATAGAGACGGACACACAGCGCTACACGTCGGCGAGAGCAAAAAAAAATACACAGCGCACACACACACGCGGGTGAAGTGACAAACACGGAGGCGGCGGAGCGCGCGAACGGACGGGTAAAAATTCGTTGCCCGCTTGAATCCGCGTTACTCGCGAACTAATGTGGAACGAGGAGGAAAAAACAACAGCCCTCGTAGTACGAGAAGTTAACGCGATTTACAAACGTTTCGCGAAGTACGTGTACACGAGGCTCTAGGACCGACAATATGGACGAAAAAAAAACGTTTGGTACAGGAGGAAGGTCTGTGTGTGTGTGGGTCGTGCACAATGCACAACGAAGTGACACGAACTCGCGATTGACGAGAGAATACCGAGAGAGAGAGACACGTAACCGTGACTCGTAACGCCTAAAAAGCTCGTCGCCTCTCTCTTATTCTCTCGCTCTGTCCTTTGTTACGCACACACCAACTCTTTCTCTCCTGTGAGCGTCTCGACGAGCGGAACGAGCCCACTCGACCGCGGAGACACGGGTCAAACTATCTCTGTGTTTTACACTGCGGCCAGAACAGTTTATACACTCGCGCACCCACCGCGCACCGCCGCGGAGGACGGCTAACCGTCTCACGCGGCTCACGGCCTGCCAGCGCCATCTCTCGTAGGCCTCTCGACGCTACGGCGCAGCGCCCAGCCGAAGCGACTCCCCGCGTGGCCGAGGGAGGGCGCGGCGTTCACTCGACGGGAGTCGACAAGCCAGGTCGCACGTAAATCCGTACGCGCGACGGACACAGGATAAGAAATATACTCGGGCTTTGGATATAATTGGAAAATGATGTAATCCAATGCGCATTCATATCGATGGCAAAGTTTTTACGCAACCGGCCGGAACAATTAGTTTCGAGAACCTCGGAAAAGGAGATATTGATTCTTTTAACGGGCTACATCTACCTAAGTTGATCGAAATATTGCGTTTTCGCTATTGTTTTCGATAGTATTAATTTCTAGTGCCATACTTCAAACATTCAGATTCGGTTTCAGCAACCTCAAATACTGTATTACTGAAGTTATATAGGATATATCTTCGAATTTTTTTTTCCAACCCAAAAGTGGCACAGTTACCCATTTTTGCCCGACTGTTAAGGGGTTAAACGCGTTTTTCTCGAAACACTGCTTTCAAAACCGGTGGACATATCTTGGGAACCACTTGATGATTTTTCCCATATTTACAGAAAATTGATGAGAAACATTGAACGATCATTGACGATCTCCCTTTTTTAAATCGTTCTTCATTAAGATTCCGTACCCAAAGGGCACAACGGAATCCTATTGCTGTTGCTCTGCTGTCTATCCGTCCGTATGTCACGGGTCTTCAGCTCGTAAACGGAATGAGCTCTAGACCTGAAATTTGGATATTTTGTGTAGAATGTTGACCCAAAACCGAATATTGAAATAGAAATTCAATCCAATTATTTTTCATGGGGCCCTACATGAAAAAGGAGCGGAAAAAAATTCTCATTCTGGCATGTGGGGTGTAATTGACTAAAGCTCATTGAGTAGAGAACAAATATATATTGCTTTCTTTTTTATCTTCAAAAATAAATAAATGGGGAACGTCAAAGCTGTTAGTTTTGGACCATTCTTGTTATGGGGCCGATCTCAAAAACTTAACTAGTTAGGCATTCGGAATTTCTGTATGTTGTGTATCATACACTGTATTTAAACAACAAATACTGAATACGCCGATTCATAATGTAGTATATATAATAATTTATTATATACATAATACAATCAATTTACAATGAAAATGTATACAAAATTATTGTTATTTAAATATTTACAATACAAAAATGACTTATTTTTGGAGTCGGTGGCAGCCAAGCACGGGAGATTGACGTCACCCAAACCCAATAAATCCAAAACCCGAGCAAACCAAAACAAGCCCAATAAATCGAAAACCCGAGTGAACCAAATCAAACCCAAACCCAATAAATCCAAAACCCGAGCAAGCCGAACGAACCCAATCCCGAACAAACCAAAACGAACCCAAACCCAACAAATCCAAACCCAAGCAAACCAAAACAAACCCAAACCCAATTAATCAAAAACCCGAGCAAACCAAAACAAACCCAAACCCAATAAATCCAAAATCCTATCAAACCAAAACAAACACACATACACGACACGAGCAACGATCGTGTCTGACCATGTCGATAAAGTAGGGATAGTAGTACACGTCATGATAGGTATAGATACACACGCGGCTTAGTTCAATCATCATTTTTCATTTTTCATTTTTTCAATTTTTCATCATTTTTCAAAATTCGATGTTTCGAAAACTATTGCGATGCGCCAAAAATTCATTCAGGCAGTGACTTATATTATCAAACAGCTGATCCGTGCAAAGTTTCAGCCGAACCGGAGGTAACTATCCGAAAGTACAGGCCAACATTCTCGAGATGCAGAATGAAAACACCGAAAAAATCCTTGTGTTGAAAAATATCGAGGGGAGAGCGTATGGCATGCACAAGGTCAACATAACCTTCCAAATTTTCGAACAGAGCTATTCCATAGGTAACTGAGTTTTATCGGAAAAAAAAACAAATCAGGCTCTTTAGAATTCGTTGACGCAGAGCTTGATAACTTTCTTTTGCCCGGAATATCATTGATCTCTGCGAAATCTCCGTTCGAATATTTCTATCTCTCTCGCACTTGTACGTCACGTGGTACATCTACTTCGCCCCAACAACGGAAGTGGCCAATTCCACGGAATATAATTTGCCAGCACGATTCCTGTAAAAAACATTATACGAATATGAAGAAAACGTTGGAAATTTCGTTTCGTATCTTCAAAGATTGCAAAATAGTTCAATTTAATATAAATGTTGAATCTCCAGGCGTTTCAAGGTCTTCCAGAGGGATCGTTCTCCCCATGTTTCCGTGCGCGTCCAACGATCGAGCGTGCGGTAGTTTGACGAACTCCACGGTAATTTTAGATCGCTGTTGGCGAGTGGATGATTATCGGTTTTCTTTTTATTCTCACGGGGGTTTTGGCGTCGCGGACTAGCGAGAGGGCGGCGAGCGTACACACGTTACGCGGGATATACGAAAGTGCGGCGGGCGCTTTATCCGAGGCTTTCGACCCTGCCCGAGAGAGCGCGGCGGTGCGCCTTGGTGGGGTTGTCCCTCGCGACTCGGGGGGGTAGCGAGCGAGCGATGATTGGTTTGTCTCGGTCGGGCATTCGAGCGCCGCGGTGAGAAAGAGAGAGAGCGCAGAGCGACAGGTGCACTGGCCGCGTGCGCGCGGTCACCACAGCCCATCTGACGCTTCTCTTTCTCTCTCCCCCTCTCTCTCTCTCTCTCGCTCGCGCGCGCTCGCCCGCTTCCCACTTCCTTCCCCTGGCGGTCGCGCCCTGTCGCACTCCTGCGCGTCCACTCTCCGATCGTAAGACTCGATAAGGGGAGTTTATCCAGCCTGTGCTCGGCTGCCGCCGCTCGCATGCAAAAAGTTTCGCTCGTCAACGTGTGAGCGCCGTCAATCGAAATATAACATTGAATCTTCTGCCCAAAAGTGTCGTTCATTTTTTAACCTCGTCGCAACCGTGATACGCAAAAAAGCACCTCAAAGGAACACGCTAATTATCCCACATTCCCTCGAGATCAATTTTCCGAAATTATCGATCACGTTAGAGAAATTATATATTTTTTTCTGGTGAAAGAATAAAAAATGCCAGCTAACAAGGGAAATCTGACGTCCGCACCCTGCAAGGAAAAATCGGGCAACGGTTTCGCGGCTGTCACGTCGAAAAAGAAGAAACGCTCCTGTGTTAAAAGTAAAAAACATTGCAAGCAATATCTGGTGAGTTTATTTGAGAAAAAGAGAGGGATGAACGCGAGAGATGGAGAATTGAGAGCGAACGGCTTTGTTTATAGCGTGCGTGGTATTTAGTCGTACGATATCTCGCGATGTAAATAACGAATGACACTCGTTCCTCGGAAACGATTGAGTGAACAGTGAATTTTGACCTCGGGCTTGACGAAACCTGCCGTTCCTTTGTACTCTTTCGCAAACATTTTTGTTTCTTTTTGTTTCGACGCTTCGGTTGCGGTCTGCGCGTCGAGACGAAACAAATGAGGGATCGAAAAAAGTGCCTTTTCAGGATGACGAAACGACAATGGGTATGTCGATGACGAGTCGTTCGTCGAGTGGTTTTACGAAAGAAGAAAATAGGGAATCTATAAAGTTGTCGCGGACGCGTGAAGTACGCCACGTAATGTTTCAGCCAATGAAGATTCGCGTTCGCGCGAGATCGTAACCAATGGGAATTGAGATTTTTCGGGCTTGACAATGTTCAGGGGCTCGGCGAGCACTTTTGTGGGTCGAGTAGTAAGACGTGTGACGAAGGTTCGAACAGGCCGAATGAAAGATGGGTTTGATAACCCTTTCTCGACGCGCCTGCCCTCGAAAACTTACTAGAGGGTTGTGTGCGAATGTATGGGGCGTTTCTTTCAATTGATAAGTTCTTGTAACGATATTCGGTACGGGATTTTTTTGGTTCTCTTTAATTCTCTCGTTCACCTGATGAACGTGCGGATTTTTTCTCCAGTTACTCTCGTTGGCTCCCCCGTGGATTTTTTTTCTATTTTGCCCTCGTTATTTTGTAGAAAAAGTACTAATCGATCACAGGGTGAAATAAATGTACGAAGTGTGAAAAAAAGGATGACGTTTAAGTTTGCGTAGTTGGAGTGAGGGGAAGTAATTAGTTTTTATTAGGAACATTTTTTTTAGCTCATTTAGCCTGTGATAATTTCTCAAACGTTTCTACACGTATTCTTTATAGAAATTTACAATCTCAATTTGCGGAAAAAGTTTTTGATAATGATATAAATGAAATTAAAAATGATAAAAAAAGATCGTTGCGTTCCAACGATGCAAACTTTGACGTCGTAAAAAGAGAGAAAAATCGGGTTTTTTGGAAATCAACGTGACTATGTTGATTTTTCACGTACGTTTTGCTGCTCCACCGGAATTCGAAATTCCAAGTACGCCTTTTCTATCGAGATTTTTGAAAACTCAAATCAGTCAATAATACGAAATTTCTTTAAATAATTCGGAATTTTGGGACAATTCCGATAACGAAATTTGCGATGATTCCGATAACGGAAAAAAAGGAAAATCAACACTAAATAGTTGGACATCTTTCATCGTTTTATTAAATATTATTAAATTTTATTAAATTTTATTAAATATAAATTAAATTTTTGACACTGACCGAGAAATTTTCGGGAGGTCATGGATATTTCGAGAAAAAAAATAGTATAAAATAAAATGGAAATAAAAAATATAATAATAATAAATAAAATAAAAAAATAACAATAATTTTCTCCTGAATATCAACACTTTTTCGCCGGCTTTCGGAGTCTCAACGAATTGGACGACATATTGATAAATAACGTTTGAAAATAAAATGTGTTTTTCAAAATTTCGAAGTACGAACAGTTGACAATCGTTCGCAATAACTTAAAAGGGTCATTTTTCGAAACACAATTTCATCGCTTTAATTCTCGATTTTTAAAAACTATTGAAGCACCGATCGAGGTTGAATATTTTTGAAAAGTTCTAACTACAGAGTGGTTGGTAAAACGCTGTCAAAAAAACGTCAAAAGTTCCGAAGATTTTGACGATTGCAAAATTGTGAAAAAAAATTGTAGCGTGAGATTTGCAAAGCTGTCGATTTCTCATGAAACGCCCCATACATATGTCTACATCACATTCGTCCAAATGAATACACACAAAAAAAAAGCTAGCCAAATAATGTTGAAGTCCAAAGCACAATTTTTGTCCTCTTTCTCGCGAGTTTTCAAAATTATCCAAAGCTGTTCGGAAGTAAAATTTTGTTGAAAAAATTATTGTCCAAGAGGGACGGATAAAATATTGTAAAATGAATTGCGCGGGTTTAAGAATTTTGACAACGATGTGGAAAAGTAGAGGACGAAAGTGTCGAGGACGAAATTCGTAGGGCTGTCGATTTGTTACGAAACGCCCCATATAAATCTATACACAGTGCCGTGTACGTAGACGTTCGATCGATGAAGTATACGGCATCTTTAATTGCCAACATCCATTAGTAACCTTTGGAGAACCACATAGAAAGCCTGCTCAAAGTCGTTTTCCCCATACAGACTTTACCTTGCGAAATAACGAATGGAAATTGAGGAGGTTGGGACGGTCCAATTGAGTCCAATGACGACTAATAAATTTTTTTTTCTTTCAATGAACCTAAGCAAATGCATACGAGCTGTAACCTTATTCTGCAGATGCTAGTTTTCACAAAATACATAATTAAAGGGCAAAACTATGCATTTTTATATTTCTATTACGTAAATAACAAATACTTTGGTATTGCTATTACGTTGAAAAAGTATAACATTATCAATGCTTATCATGAAAAAAAACTGCGTCAGCAAATGTTTTATACAGCTGAGAATAAAATTTTGAGTGATCTATAATTATTCGATTTTATGTCACGAGATTATTTATTATTACTATTAATTGATATGAAGTGTCGCTGAAATATGGCAACTTCGCGGACAGAGGTTGGCAGCAATGCTCTTCATTCGCCAGCTGAGATTCGTCATTTTTTTATCAAACCTTGATGGTCCAATTTAGATATTTAGAATATACAGTGGGTATACGAAGCATTTGTACATGGCGTCTTTGTCAAATTATCCTATGAAAAAAAAAAATTCTTCATTAAGGGGCCTTTCCACTTGGACGCTGAAAAAGGCTATTTACGTGAATTTTTTGGATAGATTTGTATTATGGATATTGATATAAAAGTTGTTACACTTAATAAATACATCTTCGAAACACATTTAAAAAAAAATGTCGTGTATTTATGTAACCCAAACAAACGTTTTTCGACGGCTTGTTGATAAAATATTCGAAACTACTGAACCGATCCTTATGAAATGTCAACCACATATTCTTTACAACTATAGCTATAGCGTATATCAAGGATTTTTTCAAGTTTTGATATTTACTATTTTTTTGCTAAAAACTATGAAAAAACACGTTTTTTTTGTTTTTTTTCTTCGAAAAATGTTCATTTTGTTATTTTTGCATATATAAAAAATTGTATGATATACACTATAGCCATTAACATACTGAAGCTAAAACCGTTTGATTTTTTTGTTTCGGATGATCCATCTCCGAGATTTCATCAACAACGCAGACTTACCATTTTTTTGGACATTTTTTTAACTACCATTTTCGTCTATAAATAGTGACCTGAATAAATTTTTTTTTGAAATGTATTTAGGAATTGTATTTATGAAGTGTAACAACTTTCATATCAAAATCTATAATATGAACCTATCAAAAAAATTCTTGAGTCTTGAGTCTTTTTTTAGCGTCTAAAGTGACCCCGTAAGTTTCTGTGCCCGGGAGCTTATCCTAAATACATGGTGTCTGTTTACGAAAATCTTGGGAAAACGCGAACGAACAGATAAAGCCAAAATAACAACAGTTTCGTGTGAGATGTACAGATACTTTTTTCACCCACTGTATGTGGTGTACAATGGGCAAGATGGGCTTTGTTTCTAAATGGTTACATGGTCTTAGTTTTCATTAATCTTTTGTTAGGAATAGTTTACCTTGGTGCTGAATAATTGCTAAAAAAAATACATCACACGTAGCATGAATGGCTTGCCCATCCAAACGCACGTAAAATTACATGCGTCGAACTATTTTTTATCTCTGGTATTTGCGGTGACAAAAATGTCAAAAATTTCGTAAAGTTTCAGTATCGTCTAGACAATGACATATATTTTTATTAAATTTAATCTTGGATTGTGACTAACGCTCTAACCTCTTTAATAAACGGGTCTGCACAAGCTTGAGGTGGAAAAAGGTCGATTTTCAAGATTTTTTTCCGATGAGAGTATTGAGAGGACGAGGTCAAAATTTTACATACAATTGGGACCTAACCTTACCAGGACTGATTTTTTTTCTTAACCCAAAATATTGATAACCAATGGAGTTATTATTGTTTAAGCAAAGTTTCGCCATTGCCGCATGGGCAATCGGCGTAGCTGCTTCGGGCAACTAGGGTCATCTGAAACGATAAATAAAAAATGTACTGTTGTACATGGATGTATAATAATAAAACTTTCGCATGATCCGATATTTTTTTGAAATTTTGTACGCTAGAAAAAGGGCACGCTGTAGAAAAAAAAATTGATTTTTGACAAAATAAATGATTTTGATAATTCGTTATTAACAAATGGATAAAGATATTTGAAAAATCATTCGTGGATATGATAGAAAATGTTATGGACTATGGTCTCGCCAAATTTGAAGTGTATCGGACGAATAGATTTTGAGATACGACGTGTTGAATCGACGAAAAGAAAAAAAGAGCGAATCCCATCAATCTGACTCTCCAAAAATCATCATAACTCCGGCCATGTTTTTGAACTTTTACAAAATCGTTGCAAATTAAAATGAAGGCCCGAGTTTATAGGACTATGCAGTGAAAAGTTGTATTTTCGAAATTTTAAACTTGTGTAGACACCTTACAAGGAACATCCCTCAGGTGGCACCCTTCGATTTTGTTGAAATTTGGATATGTTATAGAGCACCGAAAACTAAGCGATACGTGGTTTTTTTATCGGCGGAAAGACGGTTTTAAGGGGTGAAACCACCCCTCGGAAATAGGGGTGTGTTTCGTTTTTCCTCGATAACGTTATCGTTTTCATATCCAATGTATAGCACACGAGAAAATAAACATTGTTGCAATTTGATTTTTTTTTATATCTCGTACCGTTAAAACGTTATCGACGAAAAACGAAAAACATCCCCATTTTTTAGGGTGCGTTTCACCCCGTAAAACCGTTTTTCCGCCGATAAAAAAATACGTATCGCTTAGTTTTCGGTGCTTTATAACATATCCAAATTTCGACCAAATCGAAGGGTGTCACCTATGAGGGATGTTCCTTGTTAGAGAAGCTCATACCGATTAGGACGTTTCGCTTGCCAAGCTAGTGCTGCCAATGATGTTTGAATCACTGCCAAAGATTAAATTAGTATTAATATTGAAAAAAAAACATAATTTGTAATAATGGTTTCGGGTTAAAATAAATTTTATTTCCAAGGTCTGACCAATTTCTGACCACTGAACAACGTTGAATTTTGCGGCGTTGCAACGTATCGACATTTTTTTTCCTCGACCAAATTTTTGGTCCGAATTAGCTACTAGAATCCTTCTAGGATTTGTTCGCATCCATCTTAGTAGATCCATCGATCTATAAGTAAAAGCTGCAAAAAAGATTTCGAATTATAATAAAGAAGAAACGAACGAAAAAATGAAGAATCTTCGTTGCATTCCAACCTCGCAAACTTCAACGCCATGTCAATGAAGGTTGAACCCTACGAGCCAACACTTTTTACAACTACTATCGTAGATTTAAGGTTCTCGGAGTGTCCCGTCCGTAGCAGTATTTAGTACCCTATTCTTATTACCAGTATTATTATTGTTGTTGTCTCAATATAAAGTGAATGAAAAGTCGAATATACAGATATTGCGATTGTTTTATTTTTGCTGTAGTTCCTGCACTGACACACCCTGCGTGATCCTTCGACACCAAAATAATAAAATATATAATGTTGAACATCGGATTGCCGGAATGCATTTTTTTTCAATTGCTAACATTTCACGCCCATTTAGGCTGAAGGAATAAAAAAAATATAAATTGAGATGAAATGAAGGAATTAGAAAATAAAAAATGCAGAAATATGAAAGAATTTTTGATGCATTCGGACGATGGAAACTTTAACGTCATACATGTATATGCTACAGTTAAAACCCGTTTTCAGTTTGAACGCGTTTTCCCAACTCAAAACTAGTTCTAGTTGAACGCCGTCCTTACAACTGGTTTTTTTCTAGGAAAAACTAAAATTTACTGATAAATACATTTGAATGTTAGTTGAATCTAAGTCTTAACCAGGAAAACTAGTAACCCAAAGATACTCAAACAGTTTTAACTGATTCATTCAGTTTTAACTAAATTTTCGTAATTAAAACTAGTTTTTAGTTTGGGCGGTTTTCTCCTGGTAAAAATGAGTTCTTACTGAACACCTTCGTTACAGATGGTTTTTTCCTAGTCCGAACTAGAATTTACTACACTCATTTTGTTAGAACTAGTTTTTCCTAGTTAAAATTAGTTTTTAGTTTGGACGGCTTTCCCCTGGTGAAAACTAGTTCTAACTAAATGCCGTCGTTACAACTGGTTTTTTTAGGAAAAACTAAAATTTACTGATAAATACATTTGAATGTCAGTTAAAACTCGTCTTAACTAGGAAAAACTAGCAACTGAAACAAATCCAAGCAGTTTTAGCTGATTTATTTCGTTAGAACTAGTTTTTCCTAGTTAAGATTAGTTTTTAGTTTGGACGCCTTTCCCCTTGTGAAAACTATTTCTAACTCAATGCCGTCGGTACAACTAGTTTTCTCTACTAAAAACTTAAATTAACTGACAAACGAATTTGAATGTCGGTTGAAACTCGTCTTAACTAACTAGGAAAAACTAGTAACTGAAAGAAACCCAAGCAGCTTTAACTGATTTATTTCGTTAGAACTATTTTTTTCCAGTAAAAAACAGTTCTCAGGTTAAACTAGTTTCCCCTAGTAAAAACTAGTTTTTACTAAACGCCTTCGTTACAATTAGTTTTTCCTGATAAAAACTAGAATTTACTGATAGATACATTTAAATGTTAGTTAAGACTCACCTTAATTGGGAAAAAAAAACTAGTAACCCAAACACTTTTAACTGATGCATTTCGTTAGAACTAGTTTTTACTAGGTCGAACTAGTTTTAAGTTGCAACGCTATTCCCCTAGTAAAAATGTAGATCTAGTAAGTATCTTGTTCTAGTGAGAATGCCCTTGTTCTCACTGGACGTCTTCGGCACAACGAGTTTTTCCGGGTGAGAACTAGAATTTACTGATGAATCAATATGAATGTTATTTAAAATCTGTCTTACCTAGGAAAAAATAACGTAAATAAACCCAAACAGTTTCAACTAATTAATTCCGTGGGGACTAGTCTTTCCTAGCTAAAACTAGTTTTAACTAACATTCCAATTTATTCATCACTATATTCTATTTTTAGTAGGAAAAACTAGTCGTAACGAAGGCGTATGGTAATAACTAGTTTTAACTAGGTAAAACGCGTTCAAACTGAAAACGGGTTTTTGAAATGTATAAATTCGTAAGATGGCGCAAGTTATTTTTTCCCCTCTCCTTGCGCGTTTCGTGGTTCTTTGCCGTCGCAATTAAACGAGAACGACGAGGTCGACGACGATACAGAACCAGCCTAGAAACACGCCGTTGTTTTCGTAGGGTCACTATCAAGCCCTTCATCTTATTGATTTTCGCGAATGCGAGGACGAGAAAGAGTGAAAAAAATGACGAGGAACGAAAAGTAAGAGAGATAGAGTGGGGGGAGGGAGGGAGAGAGAGAGAGAGAGAGAGGACTAAAAGAGCTGTAGGATAAAAAAAAGAAACGAGGTTGGTGCTGATTCGGCGAGGAACAAAAGCCAACGCCGATTCCACTTATTGCAGCTCCTCGTGAACCACTTTACCATTAGAAAATCGTGACGAGAAGCTGGAGAGGGAGAGATCGCTGCAGGCTTTGGCGAAGATGATGAAAATCGACAATGAGTTCCCTAATGTCGTACTATCTTTCAAGTATATGAAAAGAGAACAAAAAAAATACGACGAACAGTCGTCTCCCTCAAGATTCGTCCTCGAAAAATGTGTCAGAGCGTTTCGATATTCAGCTATGGAAGAAAGAGAAATCGGAATATTCGAAAACACATAATTCGTCTGAGAGCTGATACGTTCGAGGGTACCGAGCAAAGTCATTTTCTCTGAGAAGAATATCCTCTATCGGATTCTTGAAGAACACTCGAAATTCTGCAAGAGCGCGTACCGATAAAGCAGATCGGCGAATGGCCCGCTGGGTGAATGGTTTTCGAGACTAAAGCGACTTTCTCCACCGGGACGAAAATAATTCGCAACTTTCTCGACACTTCTCCTCGACGTCAGTACATGCTGCAAATTGCATTTTTTTTGCTTATCGATGTTGGTCCGATACCTGAGACTTTTATCGACCGTCGGAATCGTTACCGATTGAGTTGAGGGAAACTGCCTTACCAACAGTAGATAAAACAGACCTGCTGATAAAAATTAGTTTGACACGTGGTTTCGTGTGGAAAAAATTTGTCATTTCGTTTTGCGCTTGTCTTCGCTTGATTGGCACTTTGCAAAATGCTCATTTGGCACTTCCCCCGTTTTCGCGAGAGGAACAAGACACCCTCTGTCGGAGAGATACGAAACCAGCGAGCCAAGTTTCGCCTGAGTCGATAATGCCTGACGACTTTCTCGCTCGTCTGGCGAATGTCCAAAATCTCCGAATCGTCTGCCACGATTCTGCGAATGCAGCTACTTTTTTTTCGTCCCGTACACCTCCCATTCGAATCACGTTAGGCGGCTCGACGTACAATCTCGCGGTCGGTGAAATTTCGGAAGTTTTGACGGGCCAACGACATCGTCTGCCAAAAAACATACTAGTAGTATTTCGTTGTGGTATTTCACTACGTTGGGACGGAGAAAAATCGATACGGCTCAAGTATTTATTGTCAGGGGAGAATAAAGTATTTATGAACCAACGGGTTTTTTTTTCATTGCGTGGAAATTACGTTCGAATGCGGCAGAAATTCTTTTGAATTTTTTTCCTTAGTTTTTTTAAATTTATATTTAACATACTTTTATAATATTATTTATAATAATATTTAATAATAATATAATATAATAATATTTTTCATATTATAATACAATATTATAATTATAATATACATATATATTGGCACGACGTTGTCGGGATTTTACACACAATTAGTACAGAATTTTGCCAAGTTTGGGTTTTTTTTTATTGCGATATATTGATATATTGATTAGGGTGATCTGAAATTTAAAAAATAAGAAAATGTACTTTCATTATAATGACTTTTCCGCATGACTGGATACGTTTTCTTGCAATTTTGAAAAATACCCAAATGGCGGTGTTTAGCATTTTTTTTTATTTTGACCAAAAAAAAAAACTTTAGTCACTCGGTAATACGATAGAAGATAGTTTAAACGATACTGTATCCGATTTTGAAGTGAATCGGACGAATAGATTTTGAGATGCGAGAAAGCAAAAGAGAATTTCGTCCTGGCGAAGTGGACGATGCTTTGCAAAAGATCGCCATAACTCGGTCAATTTTTGGAATTTTCAGTCTTTGTTACAAATGAATGTTAAGACTTTCGGCTACGAACTTACACAAAAAAAGACTTTTTGAAATTTCAAGCTTGCGCAAATTTCTTCATTTCCATTGTCTTCCCCTCCCCAATGGGCCCGAATCAATCGGGAATAAAAGTAAATGGTATCTCCCGTTAACCTCTTCGTTGGCAGAGACAATTCGACAAAAGTGCCCAAAATGGCAGGAAATTTTTTTTAACCTGAAATGTTGTACTCTGGGGTTTTTGAGGATGCTGATTACGAATCTGAACTCAAAATTCAGGAATTCACACTGACGAACAAATATGGCGATTGAAAATACAAATAATACAGATTGATTTGGATGAAACTCGGTACTCAGGCTTCATATATTTCCACCTATTTATTGTATTATGTTCCATGTTATTGAATTCACCATGAAAAATTCCTTCATTTTGAGTTCAGCATCACACTCAGCGTCCCCGAAAACCTACGGAGTACCAAGATTTATCCAAATCGAGCTGTTTTTTGCACTTTCGTCCGCCATATTAGATCCGCCATAAAAAAATTTTGAATTCTGTCTTCAGATTCGTAATAAGCGACCTCGAAAATCCCAGAGTACCAATTTTGATCTAAATCGAGAAAAATTTTCAATTTTGGTCCACCATTCCAGCGGCGCCATTTTGAATTTTCAAATTTAAAGTTCAGATTCGTAATAAGCGACCTCAAAAATCCCGGAGTACTAATTTTCATCTAAACCGAGTAAAGTTTTTGATATTCGTCAGCCATATTGGCGCCGCCATTTTGAATTTCCAAATTTTGACTTCAAATTCGGATTCAGCAAGCCCGACAACCCCCGAGTGAGGCTGATTTCAAATCAGAGCAAGTTAAATAGGGAAATAAAGGTTAACGAGTTTCTTTGGTCTCGTTGGAACGCACCCCTATTGATTTTTCATTTTTTTATTTATATTTTCTCATCATTATCCAAAGCCTTTATTTGCTAATTTGGGTCACAAATTTCTAATAACAATACCCCAAAACGTTCGAGCGATTTTCACATTCTAAATCAGCCAAAATAATATATGAGTACCTGAAATCATAAAAAATAAAATTTCGTTTCTTCCCAACTCAGGCTTCAACTCCATTAGATTTTGAGATACGACTTGCTCCGTTTCATAAAACACAGTCTCGAGAAAAATGCAGAACAAAAAAGAGCGCATAGCTTCGATCCGACCCTTCACAAAAATCGTCATATAACTCGGTCAATTTTTCGAATCTTGGCTCGATTCGCGGTTTTCGAAAACAACACCCATATATAATATGTACTTTATCCACCCTCGCCCTTTTTTCACCGAGCGTTGGTCGTCCCTCAAACTGGTCCGCAATTCGAATTTTCAAAAATATCCCAAAGTGCAATTCCAAAATTTCTTCACCGTTTCCGATCTTTCGAGATAAATTCATTTTGAGCCCCCTCGCTATGGTCACCACCAGCTGTCAGCCAATGTCCAATATTTCGACAGAATTTTTTCAAAGCGCGAAACAATCGAGAGAAAAAAACGATAGGGAGTTTGACCGGAAAGCGGAAGTATGGTGCAACCGGCTGACTGCGAGCGTGAAAAGCGACCAAGCGATTATGCAATACGTATGCGGGTGCCGAGGGACGAGAGGTGGGGGCGGTGGAAAGGTGGACGATACAGCGGTGACTATAGAGAGTCATCTCTCTACTGGTCGCTCGGGCGTTATCTCCTCAGATTTGATACCCGAGCCATGTAGAACCTTTCGAGTATCGCGTAATGTACATAAACGTCACATATATCGGGCTCACGCCCTCTTTAACTCTATTATGCCAAATTGGACTTTTTCTTCGCCCTCCTTGACCCCTGAGACTTCAGTGACGTGTCGAATTCTTTGCGAAATCAGATACTGGACATTCATTTCGTTAAGGGGTGTTCTTACTTTAAATGCTAATAAGGCTATTTTCATGAATTTTTTGATAAGTTTATATTATAGGTATTGATATAAAAGTTGTTACACTCAATAAATACGCTTTCGAAATAGATTACATTTTTTTAAATGTATTTATGCAACCCAAACAGACTTTAAACGCTGAAAACTGTGAAAAACAGGTTTTTTTCGGAAAATGTCCGCCATTTAGTTATATTTGCATATATCAAAAATCGTATGATATGCACTATAGCCATTAAGGCTTCAGGCCACAGTAACAGGTATAAAATCATGTGCGAATTTACCAATTTTTTTCGTATGAAAAGGTGATTTACTCATAAAATTAATTACGCATCCATTCAGTATAAATATCAAGCTGTACTAATATTTTCTTTTGTTATCGTTTTCTTTAGGCGCTCTGCGGCGTGACATTTAGCATCCACAATTTTTTACCTAGAACAAAAAACAAAAATTCTCGTTAATCTACATTAGACTACCTAGAGAAGTACGTACGGAATTAGAAAAATATTGTTTTATTCAAAAGTTGTAGGTATTTGAACTTGAAAAATGAATTTTCAGTGAAAAATTTTGTTATCACTGCTCATAAAATGAAAAGTTTTCGATTAATCAGAAATTCCGTACCTACTTCTCTGCTAAACGCAATTAGGAACATAACTTTTAAATTTGAAGTTACTCGGGTGAAAATTGTTGAAGTTATTTGTCACGCCAATTGGAAAAAAGCTATTTCGAGAAGTTTCGAGTAAACGGACATCGGTACATCGAAAAAAAAGAAATTCTTACAGCTTGATATTCATACTAAATGGATGTGTAATTAATTTTATGAGTGAATCTCCGGGATTTTATGAACAGCGCAGACCTACCATTTTTTGACATCCTCTAATTACCATTTTCGCCTATAAATAGTGACTCAAATAAATATATTTTTTAAATGTATTTCGAAAGTGTATTTATTAAGTGTATCAACTTTTATATCAATATCTATAACATAAACTTATCAGAAAATTGATGAAAATAGTCTTTTATTTAGCGTCTAAAGTGAGAAGACCCCTTAAGGAGGTTGGAGCGATCCAGTTCAGTCGAATGACGGTTCATGAATTTTTTTTTCAATGAACCTCCAAAAAAGTATACGAGGTATAGATTTATTCTGTACATGCTAATTTTTGTTATAAGTATACACTGCAAAGGCGAAATTATACATTTTTATATTTTGATTACGTAAAAAAGAAAAACTTTTGTGTCACTACTAACTTGAAAAATTATAACATTATCGATGCTTGTTATGAAAAAACTGCGCCCCGATATGCTTATTTATATTTATGTCACGGGATTGTTTATTGTTGCCATTAAGTTGTTGCCAAAATGCGGCAACACTTTTATTACTGCCCCCCTTTTGTCCGACATCTTGAGCGTACCAAAATCACGAGTATGTTTTTTCAAGATCATTCCAGATGTACAACCCAAATTTGAAAAATGGAATTCGGGCAATGGCGAGTATAGAGGAATTGAAAAAAAATATATATATATTCGTTGGATTGCAGAGCTGCAAACTGCAATATCAGATAAATTCGATAAACTACTATGGACGTGTAAATTACTTTGTATTTATTTGTTCTTATTTGTCGGTTCCTTTAATTACTGACTTTATTGAGGTGCTGCGTCGCAGACTGATTTTGATTCGGCGTCAGTTTCGTCTAACTTTCAATTGCCTTTTCATGCAAATCCGGGCTATCTCGGGCACAAGCTTTCCTTTTGGGTTGCGTTTCTCTTTCTCGTTAATTTATTGCGAAGGCAGAACTCGAAGTTTCGGAAAAATAAAGATCCTATTAACAACTTTTCGCATTCAATTCATCAATTTTTCTCAAAATCAGCTGGAAATTATTGTGGATTACCCTTAGGCGAGAAAAAATGCCTAAGTTTTTATGATTCTTTTTTAACCCTTGCCAGTCACACCTCGAAAAAATTACGTAAAAACCATTGTGGGTGAAATTCACCCCAATCATTTAGCAATATGATAAATTATTGAAAAATTCAAAACAAAAAATGCTGCAATGTACTTTCAACTTTTCTCTACACGACCATACCAATTATTTTCAAAAAGTGTGATTTTGAATATGCAAAAAATATGTCCCATTTTTATTGAATTTTCTGGAAGGTATTCCAGGTCAAAAACGACTACATTTAACCAGGTGTGACCATTAAGGGTTAAAGGAAAGATTTCTTCGCCATTTTTGAGATTTAGGATATGTTTTATTACTACCTTTGGCTGTTACATGGTATTTTTTTATTTGATTAATCTTTGAAAATGGCGGAGGTATGGCACGGTCTTCTAAACGGGTTGCGGCGAATGTTGTCAGACGGCGGGACACATAGCGTTGGCAGGATTAATTTGGAAAGCAAAAAAACGGAAATTTTTTTTTCATTAATACTCATACGCAGAATATGAACCAAGAAAAAGTGAGCAATGTTGAAAATCGTTGAAATGGTACGCTCTGAAACAAAAAGATTGAATTTCCCGAAACAATTGCTACATTTGGCAATAAAAAATACTTGTTTTAATTTTCAAAAACATTTGGGCTCGTGTTTTAGACAATGAGGTCAGAAAGATTAATACCAAATTTCATCAGAATAAAAATATCATGTAACAGCCAAAAGTAGTAATAAAACATACCCTAAGTCTCAAAAATGGTGAAGAAAACATTCCTTTTAAAAAAAATCACGAGAATCAGCTGATTTTTTCCTCGCCTAAAGGTATCTCCCCCCTTAAGCCGGCTGTGGATGCAATGGAAGTTAGATTAGATTAGCGAAGTGCGGGCAGCAAGTGATTTGAAAGGGAATACCTAAAAACCCGCAAGAGTAGACGGTGGAACTAAAAAAAAATAGAAAGATAAAAAAGAATGATAAAATAAAAAAGAAAAATGATACAAAAATCAACGTTTATTAAAATTCAGTGATTTTTATACTCGTTGAAAACCCCTACTTGTTTTCAAATCAATTTTATAAACATTATAAAATAGCTTTTACAGAATAGTTAAAAATTATACAACTTAAAAAAAAAAAGTTATAAAAATTACGTCGCAATTTATATTTACGATGTAACGTTTACATTCATAAATTGCTAATGTTGCTAAAGTTAATATTAAAGAACTTTCGATACTACCTTAAAAATATTTTTTCTAACATTTATAAAAGCCAAACAACTGATATAAATATTGTAAACGTTATTTCATTCGATAATTTAAATGATCTACCCACCAAAAATGTCCTCAATTTGCCAGTCAAGATTTCACTTCGACGGACCTTGCATTCTTCTTTTTTATTAATTATTTCCACGCGTTCCGAATTTTAATTCATTCGCGTTGAACGATATTCCACAGCATTTTGGGTTTCCCGACTTGACAACATTGATCCACTTCTTCCCCTCGTTACGTCTACTCCGAATGAATTAATCAAACAATAATTCCACCGGAAGTAAGAGGGCAAACTATGATTCACCTGGATATGGCTAATGGAATTATCCCGTCGCGATACTTATCATTCGAATTTATCATAATCTCCATACGTCGGAGGGTATAAAGGGAACGAGAGGCAGATGGAGAAGGGGTTGTTCAATCTGGAATTTCGTCGTGCAAGCTTCTCAGCCGAGAATTCGGGGGGTTCTCGGCCTACACCCTTGTTTGACATTGCGCGATATGCTCGAGTGTCGTCTCCATGGATCATGAAAATCCGAAAGGCTGTGCGCTTTTTTCACATGCTGCGCAATCATCTTTCATGGTCTTGCGAACCACGAAAAATAAAAAAGGGAAAAAATCGCAATCCGAAAAATCACGACATTTAAAAGAATGTTCAAGCCTGCGCAGCACTATAGGAAGTTATAGGAAATAATTAAGGCAGTATTCTAGTTCGGAGGTCTAAATTTCGGGCGTTTTCTCGGGCTTCATAAAAACAAACTAAACACATTGTCTCTATACATTTTTTGAGTCTTTTGTGCAAACTTTTGTGCAAACAAAAAAGACATTGTACAATTATGGGTCTTTAAAAATGTTTGAAGGGGTTGACACTATTCCAAAGCTTCCATTAATCGGAAACAGAAATAAAACCAATTTTTTTTTATCAATGAGAAGGTCATTATGGTAGATACCAAGCGGAAAGAAATTTTTTTGAGGCAATTGTCAGAAAAAAAACGTTAATTTTGCGCTCGATCTTTTTCAAAGTTTTTTTATATAGTAATAATAATAATTTCCCAATGCCCGAGGTAGGGATGATACAGGGATATTCACCGAAGGTCCATATCAAATTTGAAATCAACGTGGTTGAATGGAACTCACGATTTGATGTCAACCAGGTTGAAAAAAGTATTTTCGAAAAAAACGCGTTTAAAGTTTTGCGTACACTTTCAGACAACCGCAACTATCTAAGTGGTATAATAGCATGTTATATAGGGTGTCTCACAATGCTCGGACATTTAAATCTATTAATAAAGCGTATTATTAATTTGCAAAACATGTATATTTTTATTTTAATATAAAATATGGAGGTTATGTGTGAAACGCAGTATCCGATAAACGGCCGCCTCGTCCTGTTTGCAAACGTTCTCTTTTTTGACGAAATTTTAAATAACACTTTGGTATAATTTCGGACTAATTTCATTGATGGTGCGTCCAATTGCTTCTTTGAGCTCCGGAACGGTCTGTGGATCCTTGGCATATACTTTTCCATTCAGAGAATCCAAAAAAAAAGAAGTCCAATGGCGTTAAGATGGAATGACACCTCATCGCAGTCGGTATGGTAGAACAATTATAGATACCCAAAAATCTTTGAAACGGCTCTTCAGATCGCGTCGAAACTTTGCCAAACGACGTCAAATAGATAGACGAATAGCTGTCTACCCCTCAAATTCAGAAAATTTGAGGGGCAGACACCTGTTCGTCTATCTATTTGATGTCGTTTGGAAAAGTTTCGACGGGATCTGAAGAGCCGTTTCAGAGATTTTTGGGTATCTATAATTGTTCTATCATACCGATCGCGGTGAGGTGTCATTCCGTCTTAAGTCGCGCGATCTTGGTGGCCAATTCCCTACTTTGTGTCCGGCCCGGACCAGACTCGCCTTGTATGTTTTACCTGACGGGCCCGCCCATGGTACAAGCCGAGAAGATCGCAAAATCGTTTTTTAAGGCCTACCCTCTATGTTTGGAAATTACCATTTTCTGACCGGGATACAATGCGAGCAAGTAGATCTGCACGTAATTTCTAGCCGGCCAGAACATTGACATGTTCTGAACAGTGGAGCCTGTCTTTAACAAGTAAAGAAAAGCTACTTTGCTTTTCACCTCATGAAAGACATTTATAATTGATTGGGATGAAACTAATACATCTGTTGTAATTCTATTCATCATTGAAAGCAATCATTTCATCAATCATAAACGACGAGGATAACAATGCTTATTAAAAAATACCGGGATTACGATAACTAATTATTTGAGCATAGAGCCAAATTATTTGACGAGGCAAACAAGTAGTTCGTAGTTTTTGAACGCCTTCTCGCCATGTTGGGAAATATAAATGTTCTGGTCGGGAAGACATTACCTGAATGTATTTCGCCAACAATCTGCCAGGTGGCTACAAGCGAAGCGCTTCGCATAAGCAAGGTACCATCGTACGAGGATAAAAGTTCGTCCTGTGCGTTGTACCACGTGCAGAAGTGCTATGCGTACAGCGCGCACTTATGATTTTGCGATACTTGTAAAATAACCCTTTGCACTCTAGGCCTTTACGCTTGGATAGTGATCTTTGTACGTTCTTCTGTCTCTTTGCCTATCAGCGAGTGCAGGCAATAGTGGAAAAAGAGAAAAACCATTTTCCATTCGACTAGATTCTGTCCGTCTAATTGTTAAACCATCAAAATTATTCATTGTAATAATTAATAAAAATAAAATAATTCATTGTACTAATTAATAAAAATAAAATAATTCATTGTACTAATTAATAAAAATAAAACAATTCATTGTACTTATTAATAAAAATAAAATAATTCATTGTACTTACTAATATTCATTGTAATAATTAATCAAATCAAAATAAATGGATAAAAATAAAATAATTAATAACAATAATAATAACGAAAGTAATTTTCGTAATAGTTTATAATTATTTTCTAGTTAATGTCATAAAAAAACTAAAAAACGAAACTTTTTTGGCAATATTGCATTTTTTAGACGTACGGATGAAAAACAATTTTCCACTCGATATTAAAATTGCGGGCTGCTATGAAGCCAGAATATAAATGAGCACTTAGCATTTTTTTAAATACATATTTTTATACTGATTAATGCATCTCGAATCTGTACAAATAGAGGAGTAAACGGCAAATAAAAGAGGCGCGGTAAAGTGTCTTTTTTTCGATAAAGTTACATGATTTTCATTTTTCCGCATTACGTAGAATTTTCAAGGACCTAATGATCGTGTATATCTTTATGGGACAATGGACCGGAAGTCGAGTAGCTGTATCTTGCGAGGGGCATATTTGCATGGATATGAAATCCTTGGGAACTTGCGCTCGACACTTGCTCGTACGTTTTGCGTACGAAACTTGTGTAACCTTCGTAGAGAACAAAATGAAAAAAAAGATCGTACTTCCATGCAACCTGAGCATTTCTTGTTCGAACTACAAACTGAAGGAGGTGCTATAGTCCTAAGAGAAAATGAAGCTACAACAAAAGTTGTGCTTTTTCAAGGGAAACGCAAAAAAATACAAATATAGAATAAAAATTTACGAAGAGTCGTGGTTTTTGTGAGTTAAAGTCGAGAAAAATCGTAAAATGGGATGAAAATGCGACAAAAATCTTGCTTTTCAAAAACAAATTTTGAAAAATCCTACAATGGAATACTATTTTTAAAGGCATTGTGGCTTCGACAAGGGCTTAGGGCGAGATTACAAGGTGGTCGGGCTAGAATCGATACTGACAAACGAACGAGTAGAAGAGGAGAACGTAGAAGAAGAAAACTATGTAAAAGTAGATTAAGGGGTTAGATGGGCTCGTGGACGAAAAAAGAGAAAAGAAATGGAAATGAAATTTCGTGGATCTTTTCGGGTGAAACGTGCGCAGGTATGCGATTTTTTTTTATGCTCAAGAGTTTGGTTCCAGGTATTTTTTAACAATTTTGGAAATTTTGAAAAAAAAACAATCAGGCGCATTTAGTTTTTGCATGAAATTATCTTGCTTGCGTGAAATTATAGTGCTTAGATGAAGAACTTAATAAAATATTGATTTGTGAAAACTTGGCCGCGGTCGAAGATGAAAAAATCGATTTTCGGTGAAAAAAACGCTTTATTTTCGTTGATAAAAAAAACTATGCATCGAAAAAAATTCCTCCGTTCAAGCATTGCTTTTCGATATGTGAAAGACGCTTGTATAATTTGAAGTTGGTCGTTGTAGTGAATTTTGAGGTATCGTGGTCACCGATTTTGAAAAAGGCACTTTGAGAAAAACTCGTTTCAAGTTCGCCGGTTCGCGGGGTTTACCTGTAAACGCCCATAACTTCCGCAATTTCAATCGGATCGACTTGAAATTATCCGAGAATATTTTTTAAATGTTATATTTTGAGAATCCTTCGTAAACCCCAAATTGATGATTTGAAAAATGGCAACTCGGTGTACACCTCAGTTCTACCCTTATAAGGTAGAAATGAACAATTGTGATCGTATAAAAGCAATCAGATACGATCGATACGAGGGAGATGTTGAAGGCAAATCGTGCCGTAAACTGGAATTAATAAATTAATTTAAAAAA
>OX632364.1:21316618-21617094 GCA_951751655.1 Ophion costatus | reverse complement strand
GGCCTAAAAGTTGGCGTACTTACCTTCGCTGATACGCTGAATACGAATAATAACTGGCGTCCTTGAAATATTCTTCAGGATGACATTTGTAACATATATGCCTATTTTGTTGGACTCAGTGCATCCACAATGTGAGTATATAAATTGTGAGGCCAAACTAGCAGGAAAATAAATGTTGACCTTGAAATGGCGATTTTCAAGGTCAAGGATGCCACCAGGATTTTTTAAATGATTTTTCCCGTATTCAGCGCATTAAATTACATAGGAATATGCATTCAAATTTTTGAATAAATTTTTAGAATTTGGCTTTTCGTTGCGGACGGGGCTGGTCGATATATCGACCAGCAGTTAGGCTTGGGACTCCAGTTGAGAAATTCATTGATTTTATTGATATCTTTCATGTAAAAAAAGTCGATTTTAATGGATATTTCCCCCGTCCTTAAAAGGTTAAGACTGCTAAAATAGTGGGCTGCTGGGATGGTCTTCGAGGTCGGATGACGTTAAAATAATATTTTCTCATATATGAAAAAATGTATGTATGTGTCCTGCTATAAATGGATAATCCTGTAACTGTCGATAGGTCAGATCATGTCCCAATATATGCTGGAATTTCAGTTTAGTAAAAGCCTCACGCTTTTCGAGATAAAAATCATCTGCTTTTGGTTTTTCGCATGCCATTTCTACAAATGATAACTTTTTTGAGCAGGTTTAAAAAAAATACTCTTGGTTATTTATTATATCTAGAAAAGTCTCCTTTTCAACCTTAAACGATAAGGAAAATATGAAAGAAACATCTGATGCAGAATTTTCATACAAACCAATTCGAGCATCTGACTTTGATAGCCTGCGGTGTAAAAAAATGTACTACGCATATCGTGCCAATTATTTCCAAAAGCTGCTTAGTTATTGTCGATTCGTATCATTTGTAGAAATGGTACGCGGAAAACCAAAAGCAGATGATTTTTTTCGAAAAGTAACGTAAACCGAACTATCGATAACCGTGGGACTTTTACTTAACTGAAATTCCAGCATATAGTAGGACATGATCTGTCCTATCGACAGTTTCAGGATTATCCATTCATAACCGGACACCCTGCATATGGATATGGGGAAGGGTTGGGGTTGCTTTTTTGTTTATATAATTTCCCTCCAAAAAGACGCGTATATACATTTGTATATGTACAGGGTGGCCGGTAAAGTGATGTCCAAAACGAAAATCTAGATGCTGCACTCTCCTGTATGTTCTACGATCTTTTTTAGTTTTTAAGAAAAAATAATCCATTTTTTTTCCTTTTGTGTATGTACTTTCCCTGTAATTATTTTAACTTGTGTTATTGTTGTGAAGTGCACTGTTAAGCAATACATAAATGACCAACTGAATACTAACGTAAACGCCTTAGATTTTTAGCAAAAGTTTTTTGAAAAGGCTTAACGCTTCAACAGCTGAGTTTTTCTTTGGAGCGTTTGGCAAAGTTGGTACATGGTGAATCTGAATTCATGAGTACCCAATGTGAGAAGAAACATTATTCAAGAATTTTTCTACCCGTAGAAACTACCTCCAAATGAATAAACCACCCTAATCGCTTGAAAACATCTTCATATCATTTGCCATCGTTTATTTCTGCCAGAAATTGAGGAAAAGTCATTTTAGAACACGTGAGGGGATTCTGAAGAACTTACGGATCAATCGACCCTTATGAACTACCCCTCAATTGAGAGAAATTCACCTCCCCCAATGGATAAAACGTTATCATCTCATTTTCTGTTATTTCCTGATCTGAATCCTGATCCTGATCTGAATCGAAATATGAGTGTTCCCGAGCACCTAACCATATTCTGAAGGACTTACGGTTAATTCGAATCCTTATGAACAACTCTACAGTTGGGAAAAATTCACCCACAATGCATAAAACGTTATTACTCATTTCCTATTATTTCATCCTAATCCAAATCGGAATATGACTAGCCTGGAACACGTGCATTTATTCTGAGGAACTTGCCGATCATGTCAACCCTTAGGAACTGCCCCTGAATTAAAAAAATGTCACCCTCAATGCACGAACCTGCCCCAGAAATAATTGAAGAGTTGATACACATTGGTCATGCACACCCCGAACTCACTAATGACAGTTGCTTTTTAGATGCATCACACCTTCTGGGGGTAGTTTTCGATGTTTTGTTATTGTTAGGGGTAGCTTTTGAGTCAGATTTTCTTGCTAATTGTTCATGTGTTTTCAAAAATTGATATGAAGTGAACATCAATGAAAGTGCATTTTCAGGCGCATCACCACTGCTGGGGGCGGTTTTTAATGTTTTGTTACTGTTGGGGGGTAATTTTTGAATCGGAAGTTCAATCTGGATGCACAATTCCCATGCGTTTTGGAAAGTATATATGAACTGAATATCAATGGAAGTGCATTTTTGGGCGTACCACCTTTTTCAGGGATGGGTTTCGATGTTTCGTTACTGTTAGGGTCAGTTTTTCATTTTGATATTCTTGCTACAAATTTTTCATGTGATTTCAAAAATATTTATGAACTAAACATTAACGAAAATGCATTATTGGGCGTATCACAATTGCTAGGGGTGGTTATCAATATTTTGTTACTGTTATAGGTGGTTCTTGGTCCGGACCTTTTTGCTACAAATTTTATATGTTATTTTAAAGCATACACTTGAGATCGCGACGCTAAAAAAAATGTTGCTCGAAAGTTATGCTCATTTCTTATTTTTTCGCAATTTCCACATTTTTTGACAGGGTGTGAAAGTAAAGGGGTGCAACCCTTGCGTTTGCCGAATTTTCCATGATTAGATGCATCCTTCATTGTCAAACACGACCTTAACGATATCGATATTTTCATTTTGCTGGAAGTTACGATTATTCAAAGTACGTGAGACGTATGTGTCCCACTAACTGTTAAAGGGTTAAGCGGATCAGCCACCAAAGTTCACATAATAAAAATAAATACTTGTACCAGTCTAAACGACTTCCATCTGGTTTCAGCAGAAGAGAAAAAACTAAAATCCTATGCTATGAAAAAAAGTCGAATAATATTCAAAAAACGGTTTCGAGAAAAAGAATTGATGTTTTTTGCGGCTCTTTCTGTAGCAAAGATCTTTTTTTCATTTTTATCTGTGTACTTTTCTTTGAGAAGTTTTTCAAAACAATTGGGAGGCATTGAAACGAGTATAAGTTTATTTTTTATCGTCTCATCTTTAGTGACTGATCCTCCCAAGCCTATTTAGTGTGATCAAAATCTAAGGCATGTACGTTAGTATTCAGTTGGCCATTTATTTATTGCTTAACAGTGCACATCGCAACGACGACACAAGTAACAAAAATCGCGAAGAACGTACATTTACAGAAGAGACAATCGAACAGAAATGTTTTTCCGAAAACTAGAAACCATCTTAGAACCTACATGGGGGTGATTCGGATAGGTATCGAGATACCGAATACGAGGTATCGAAATTTTCCTTTTGGACGTCAGATTTCGGGCTACCCCGTATATTTATACGGGGTGGACCATTTAACGCAACCACTCAAAATTTCCCCGTTGCCTTTAGTGACGAAAAAAACATCAGGAGGTAATTTCATTGATTTCGAACGGCTGATACAGTGGTGAAAAATTCGTATTTGTCATGGTCATAGTTTTTGCGTTTTCAAGGTCATCAATGGTTTTTCAAATGGGAAAATGTTTGTTTTTTTTAATTAAGTCGTTGCAGCTGATATTCAGACGAATCCAACGATCTATGATGTCATGACGTTGAAATGATTTTTCACCAAAACATTTTGGCTTTATGTGGGTTTGTTTCCGTGACTCTGAAGGCAATGGAGATATTTGTGGTGGTCGCGTTAAATGATCCACCCTGCATATATATACAGATTATAGGAAAATGGTAAGGAATGGAAAAAAAAACAACTGGACTAAACGAGCCATAGGCCCACCAATGTCTCAAACGGCCCACATTCTTTTTTTCCTCGGGCTTCCACCCAATATATTCTCATCCTCCATGAGCCTAATGGGGACAGAACGTATGATTTAGAACGAGAGAAAATAACGAAGAACCACGGCACCACGGAGGGACGAAGTAACGATCGAACCGTGAGTCGTCGCCACTTCCGGGACTTCGGAGAATCGTGGAAATAAAAGAAATTGCCTTCTGCTCCTGTGCACTCGCATTGAGCGCGTCGAAGCAACGGGGTAGATTATTCGCGAGAGACCCAAAGCTGTTACGATTGCCAGTACACTCGGTAAAGCATAGTTACCACAATGGCCGTGGTAACTTCCGGTTTAGACCGGGAGGCAAGCCGCGAGATTTGTCCAATTTGGCAATGACAGGAGTGCTCGTCCACGCCAACGAAATACAACGCCAATCTTGACGAGAAGAAGGCCTGCGGTTCGTCCCAATTTCGGCCACTTCCGGTCCCGCATAAAGCACCGGAAATAGGGTCGAATAATAATCGGAAAAGCCATTTTTCGCTGGTACGATTGACGCGCGAAAGTGGAAATACAAACGACTATCAGGAACAGCGATACTATCGCGATTCCTCGTACTTCCGGTGCAATAGCGCAGCACAAAGTTCCCCACCGGAAACACTAGGGAATAAAAACGACACAAATGTAACGCTTCCGCAAATGACGAGCGCGCAAGAAGAATCTCCGCGCGTACTCCTGCATGTGGCCCTGACGTTCGCGATCCTGCGACTTCCCCTCGATTACCGGAAGTGCGCCCCGTATAATAAAGGCTTTCGCCCCCCTCGCTGATGGCGCGACATGTGTTTTTCGGAATCGAAGGATGAGGCGTATTCGGGTGACGAGCGCGATCGACCTTGAAAACAAAAAAAAAACGAGAAAAAAACATGGCCGAACCTCAGACCCGGAGGGGAGGCTTTTCGCACCTGCGACGGGAATAGGGGGGAGGGGTGTTGGAAAAAGGGAGAAATACGTTGAATTAAGGGTGTGAGTAGAAGGATATACCGGTGCAGAAGGACGAGGTACTATTCGAGGGTAGGCGAAAGAGGAGGAGAGAAAGAGAGAGAGAGGGAGAGGGAGATAGATAGATAGATGGATAGATAGATCGATTTTATTACGGTTTCCTGACACTTTAGGGCAAATTATAAATACACAACCTAACAATAATACATTTTCCTTTCTAGCAAAGTTACATGACCATTTCACCGGCGAGAAAGTATACCCATACCACTTAGAAATCGAATAATAAAAAAAACTTCAATTTTACATTCATAAAATTTAAAAAAAAAATCAAATGAGAATTCAGATATAACAAGTGAAAAGCGAAACAGCAAGGAATCGAAAAGGGACAATGAAGAAAGGAAGAAAGAAATGGGAAAAAAAACACTGGAAGCAATTCATAAAACCAAAATACAAATCCGTGAAAGAGGGGGGTCAGAGAGAGAGAGAGAGAGAGAGAGAAATCGAGTGAAAAAGAGAGACGGAGTCAGCAGCAGTATTATCAGGGGGAGCACAGCATAGAGCCGTTTGCCGAAGTACATTGCGGACTATCGACCGGTTAAGGGGCGCAAGCGCAAAATTACGTGTGGAAACCCGCCACCCTCTCGCTCACTTTCTCTCTCTCTTATCCCCTCTTCCTTTCCTTGTCGCTCCCTCCCTCCCTCTCTCTCTCTCTCTCTCTTTCGCTCTCTCTCTCTCTCTCTCTCTCTCTCTCGGCCCCCAACCGGCCTTGCCGGCGACACACGTCTCGGGCGACGACGACGACGACGACGACGTTACTCCGTCACGGGGCGCACAGTCCCTCGAACGATACGTACGCGAGATCTGCCGCGTTGCTCCGCACCTTTCTTCGTTATCCGGCAAAAAACGTCCTACCCCTTTCCCTCTCTCTCTCTCTCTCTCTGTCAACCTCTCTCTCTCGCTCTCTCGCATACTTTACGTCTCGTGGTCTTCAACGTAATTGCACACACACACACACACACATACACACATGCGCGAAAAGGCTGACGTACGACAGGAGAGAGAGGCCCGCGGTCAAACGTCAGCCGTCATCGGACGCCGGAGCGCCAGCGAGTGGCGAAAAGGCGCAGAAACGTCCGAGGCCTGATCGTCCGCGTTTTTTTTTGGAAATTTTGGGAAACCGCGCAGGATGAAGAAAAATTGAGGCCCGTTTCGTCCAGAGAGGGGGAGAGAGAGAGAGAGAGAGAGAGAGAGAGAGAGAGAGAGAGAGAGAGAGAGAGAGAGAGAGAGAGAGGGAAGTGGTGAGCCGGTCGCTGGAGTCCCGGAAGTACATGCACCTCGGTCTGACCACTCGACGTCCGTGACTACTTGACCGAGTACGAAGACACCGCTCGGTACGAAAAACAAACGGTGCACCGGTCGCCGTAGACGAAAAAAAAAAAAAAAAAAAAAAAAAAAAAAAAAAAAGTTCTTTGCCCTCCTGGAGATCGCTATTGACGCAACGTCCAACGGGGCTGTAAAATCGCCGGGGAAGCAGCCACGTCAACGTGTAGTGTGAATTGCGTCGAGCGCAAACGGACCGCCGGTGCTCAAGGGTTCGCCCACCCCCGAGTGGCTTCTTAAAGTTATAACGTCAGAGAGCATTTTTACGGCGAACGGGAAAAATACGTATTAGCGCGGGCGTACGGGTGCGCGAAAAATTAACGAAACGAACGAGATTAAGCGGGGATGAAGTCTGGAAATTTTCGCACGCTGGAGTAAGGGCGGAAGTACGTGGGTAAAGAGGAGACGAAATAAGGAAAAAGGAGAAAGCGACATCTACGCAGCAGCCAGGCGCGAAACGGAAAATCGCCTCCGCGGATTATTTTTTCTCATGCACGCACTGCCAGACGCATTCGAGTCCACACGGCGACGTCCTCGTCGAATCCTCGTCTGATTCACGCCACCTATCGAAAATACTCATTTTCGCAAGGCCCGAAGCAACAGCGGTTTTCATTTTTAAACGTAACAATGACTGCGACGCAACGGACTGGATAATTCGAAAATTTAATTAAAAAAAAAAAAGAATCGGTAAGAGAGGTACTTTGGGAAAAATTGATGTCGGAAAAAAATCGTGATACGGGGATAAAGAAGGAGCTTTCGTAATCGAAGAATCGATTTTGACGAGGACGAAAAGGGATAAACGATATAGAGAGAAAAAAGGGCCAAAATCGTGCCGGCCTCGCCTGCCCGGCCACGCGAAAAAGCGAAAAGTTCCATCGTGCGAGATATCATCGTAACTTATCGTCCTCGTCGTCGGCGTTAAACGTCCTCGTCGTAGTCGGTTCGCGGGGTCTTCAACGACCGGATTTTAACGCTACTTGTTCCACTGCCCCACACAACGCGGCCTCATGATTGGTTCATTCTGGAACCTGTGCCGTGCGTGCCCTTCAATGCCGATAGATAAGGTGAGAGACGATAACCAGAGCCGAGGGCCTGCTGCGGGCCCGGAATCTGAGGCAATTCGGACTTTTATTTCGTGCATTTGTTTTCCCCCTCGCCTTACGCCTCGGTCATCATTTTTCGAAGGGAGCACTTTTTATCGGCTCGACTGTATTTCGCGAAATGGAGCCCTTTTTATTTAAGTCTCATTTCAGAAATTTAAGCCCTCGATAGTTACCCGAGAAACTAAAATATTCGTCAATTACGTATTGATAAAAATTTGTTGTCTATTGCGTTATAAAAAAAAGATCGTCCGTTGCGCAATTAATTTAAATATTTGTCGATTACGTAAGGAATCAAAATGGGTGTCAGTTACGTAATAAATTAAAATATTCGTCAATTACGCCAAGAATAGGAAAGTTTGTCAATTACGTGAAGAATTGAAATATTCGTCAATTACAAAAAGAATTGAAATATTCATCAATTACGAAAAGAATTGAATTATTCGTCAATTACGAAAAGAATTGAAACATTTGTCAATTACGTAAAGAATTGAAATATTCTTCAATTACGAAAAGAATTGAAATATTTGTCAATCACGTAAAGAATTGAAATATTCTTCAATTACGAAAATAATTGAAATATTTGTAAATTACGCAAAAAATGGACATATTTGTCAATTAAATAATAAATCCATATATTTGTAAATTTCGTGAGAAATTGCAATGCTACTCAACTACGTGAGAAATTGCAATATTAGTCAATTACGTAAGAAACATACAGCCCTCATTGCGCTGGTATACAAGAAATTCGAAATCGCGATTAAACGTTGCGCTCGAAAAAAAACGTCACTTCGTGTCTTCGCAATGTCCCTCGCGAATACGATTTTTCCTCGAGGACTGTGTGAACTTTTTTAAGCGTTTTTTTTCGGTTAATGATGCTATCGGAAATTGAATAGAATTATTTTATGTCCGTTCGAGGGTTCGGTGTTTAACGAGGAAAATTTTTATTAAAAATCGGTGGTTTTTTTTGCGCTCGTGACACGAGCACAAGCTGATGGTTTGAAGGGAGAGAGAAGGGGCAAGTGCGAAAGGTCGTTGGACAGATCGTCGCGCACCCCTGCACGAACCCTCTACTAAAATGGGGATGTCTATATATAAATATATGCGGATTTATGTGTGTATATATATATGGACAAACATGGACATATGTACGTACACACACGTACGGTTTCTATGTTCATAGACAAATGGGTATGGAGGAAGACCAACAGAAAACTGTTATATATATATATATATATAGATATATATATATATATATATAAGAGAAATGTGTGTTCCGCAGCAACAGTGGGGAAATTCCCTTGTCGACGCCCGATTAGCCCCGTTGCGTACGCATGACCGTCCTCGTCGACGTCGTCGTCGTCGTCGTTGTCCGGGAAGCACAAGCATGATGTGTGCCGGCCGGCCGGCCGGTCTACACGTTTCGACCCAACCAAGAGAACTGACCGAGAAACGAATAAAGGGGGTGAAATCTAGTCAAGTCCTTCGAAAGGGTTGTCCGAGGGTATTTTTTTCTTTTTCTTTTCGCCAACAGCAGTAATTGAGCCGTACGTTTAATAACTGGCGTTAATTTCATCCAGGTGTCAAAGAATCCAAAAATATTCGACAATTCCTGCAACGTTCCAGTGGATTTTTCAAAATCGCTGTAGGTGAGAAAACTTTGGTTATTTTTTTACCGGCAAGAGCAATTATTTGCATCGAGGAAATCGAGGGATAATAGTTTTCTGTTTCTTTTTTTGTTAAGAAGGGAGTTTGCACAGTCATTGATTTTAATTAATTAAATTAATTCTCAATTGATTGAATTTGATTGTGCAATTCAGTTAATATAAACGGCTGGATTTAATCATTGGGTCGTGATTCATTGGTGTAAATTAAGCAAACAGAAGATTTATTAGATGAGGCTGAAATTCATCGGTGGCAATGAATTGCGGCCTCGATGAGTTCGTAATTTGATAAGATCGTAGATGAAATTTAATAAAATTACGGCACCTGAAGTTTTAGGGATCCTAATCATGATGACCTTTGGTGGAACGATCAGTAGGCGCGTTCGTGACAAACGGAACTTAAACGAATTACCCATTCGATTGCTACTGCATAACGAAATTTTCTAGGAAGTTGCCGCCAAAGCCGGGACAATTTATGACGTAATCCTCGTAATGTTATTAGCCTTTGGGCGAATACCATATTTCGTTCTATCGATACGAAATGGCCGAAGGTGAGGGAAATAGCGTTTTCATGGAATTATAGTGGTGTGTGTAGATTTCTGTACATACGTAGATATCTGGACGCACTTATACATGGAAATCATCTTGGTTGGCATTTATCGAGAAACTTTTACAACTGGGTTAATCGTGGCCGGATTAAAGCTCTATTGGATTATCATATCCTCTTCCTTGTCCCCTCTCTCTTTCTCTCATCCCTTTCAAGATTATCTGTATACTGCGGTTATTTTTTTCAATCGAAAGATCCAACAATGCAATCGAGACAATGCTTCTCGTCCGATAAATATATACAGGGTGGCCCGAAAAGTGACGTTCGAAAGAAAAATCTAGATGCGTCGCGTCGATACCTATCCGAATCAACGCCATGCATGTTTCACGATCTTTTTTAGTTTTCGAGAAAAAAAATAATCCCCTCCCCCCCCCCCTTTGCGTATGAACTTTCCTCGCGATTTTTTTCTACCCGAGTCATCGTTACGAAGTCCACTGTTCAGCAATAAATAAATTACCAAGTGAACACTAACGTAAACGCTTTAGTTTGCGATCAAAAGTTAAAAGTAGGCTTGAGAGGGTCAGTCACTAAAGTTCAGATAGAAAAAAATACTTGTACTTGCTTACATGACATGCAGTTGCTTTTCAAACTTCTGAGAGAAAAGTACATGCACAAAAGAGAAAAATATAAGCACCGGATTACAGGAAAAATCGAGAATAAAAAATGAAAAATGCTTTTTCCTCGAAAACTAAAAAAGGTCGTAGAGCCATACGTGAGAGTGCTTCGGGTAGGTATACGAGGCTTCCTTTTGGACGCTACTTTCCCGGCCACTTTGCGTATAAAAGGAATTTTTAACGGGTCACACGTAGCTCGTGGGAGAAAAAATAAAAAATTTTCGTGATTTTTTTTTGCGCAAACGTGTGCAAATTAAACTTTTTTTTACAGCAAAGGGTATGGTTTTAACCCTTCGACTGCACACTGGATCGTTTTGGCCCTATTTTTTTCTTCGTGCAAGGACTTATTTTTCAACGCATCTACCACATTGAACGAATGTTTGGGCACTTAATTTTCTTGAAAATGAATTTTTGGGCCATAAAATAAGGCTCACTGTTCACAGAAAAACGTCTGTACAAAAAAAAATTAATATTCACCGAAATACAACGATCTGAAAAACGTTTGAGGTCCGATCGACCCTACATGCAGTCACAGGTACGTGGCCCAAGTGTGCAGTCGAAGAGTTAAGTTTATTTTGCATTTTTTACATTGAAAAATATTCACAAACGTGGCAGATAAAATGGTTTGTGCAGACCGCTGTTTGAAGAACAGTAAATCATCCGAAATAAAAAGAATCAAACGCGTTTAGTTTTCGCACGAAATTATCTAGTGGCCGGAGGAAGGATTTAATAAAATATTGATTATTGACAAATCGACCGCAGTCCAAAGTGAACGTATCAATTTTCAGTGATAACAAAAAACCATGAGAAACAACAATTCCTTTGTTCAAGCACCGTTTTTTGACACGTAAAAGAAGTTTATAAATTTTGAAGTTGATCCTGGCAGTGATTTCTGTCATCGCAGTCACCTATTTCGAAAAAGTCGTTTAGAAAAAAACGCTTACAAAGTTCTCCCAACCTGCCAATAAAGGCCCACGACTCCCTCAATATCCAACTGATAGACTTTAAATTTCCCGATGATATTTTTTCGAATTGTCATACTTCGTGAATCCGTGAATCGATCTTCTCAGAAATGTCCACCAAAACACGACTATTGCCTATCAGTTGTGTCAATGACAGTGCCCAACCTTCCCGTGAGCCTTTCTTTGCCGTTCAGTACAGGGAGGTCCTTGAAAAAGCCTTTGGATAAAACGCTACCGTTCATCCGTCAGTGATTTTGACGTCGAAGGTCTTCGAAATCCCTTATTCCCGTGTGTACGAACACTCACATATGCAAACCCTCGTAAACCTCGAAGGGATTATAAGGATCGTATGAAGTTTCGCCTTCCGTCTTTCCTTCGATACTCCAATTAGAGAAGGTCAGATGTAATTCTTTCTAGACACGATTGAGTCGTCGCGTTCGCCGGCGGAGTTTTCTTCGCGGCCTACGAACCCGCCCTTTCCGCCCTTCCGGCCATTTCTTTTCCCCTTACTGGTCGTACCCTGCGAGGATCCTCGTTGGGCGCGGTGTACCGGCTTCGAGGTATCTCAGGGCAACCATTTTCTCTCTCTCCCTCTCCCTCCCCCTCCCTTGCACACTTCCCTACTGAACCTCAGAGGGTTGTCGAGAGGGCGAACTATCCTCCCCGTAACTACGTTTCTACGCATCTACTCCCTGTGGCTGCTCTTCGATCGGTTATTTTTTGTTTCCTCTCCTCTCACCCCCCCCCCCCCCCCACCCCCGCCCGTCGCTTTCCGCATTGCCGTTCCAACGACGCCCGATTTTCCGTTATCTCGATTGGAAACTCGTTCCTTGATATGTACGGTCCGAATGGACAAACTATGAGGAGGGAGAAAAAAAATGAAGGATAAAGATGACGAGGTGAAAGGTTGGCATCTCTAACGCGATGTTGTTGGCCGTATTGCGTCATCGGCATTGACTCATCTTCCACCCTCTTTGGCAATCGTAATGGCGCTGGGAAATCGGGCAATTTCGCCCATGCCCCTTACTTATTTTCGTTTCCCGGCACCCCCCACACAGCCCCATCAAGCCCCTTTCCATTCTCGCAGGGCTAACGGGTCATTGCGGCGGACGCGAAAAAGCGAACGAATCGCAACGAGAGGAATCGAAGATCAAACGAATTTTTCCTCCTCGGTTTTTTGGTCTATCTGACTCCGCGGGAAACTTCCACTTTGACAGCTCAAAAGCCGAGTCTTTATCCTTAAGCGTATAATAGTTGGATATATATATATATATATATATGTATATATTGAGTGAATTCACACTCGAGGCGTTTCCGCCTCCGATTACTCTCAATCGGGATTCACTTTTCGCACCGACGACTCCCGGAGTCTTCGTGAGCTTGGGCCCCAAAAAACAGGTCGGTTTTTAATGATTTTTTCAGACGAGAGTATTGGGATGACAAGGTCGAAATTTAACACACAGTTAATACATAGTGTTGCGGAGGTTGAGTATTTTTTGTCTATTGATAAAAGTTGGTTAACAATGGTGCTATTGTTATTGAAACAAAGTGCCACCGTTGCTGTATAGCCGATTGGTGTGGGTGGTTCTGGCAACTAGGATGAACTGCAAATGAAAATGAAAGAATGTACCTTTGGTATAACTCGCGTACGACCGGATACTCTTTTGAAATCTTGAAAATTGGAAAACGGCAAGCTGTAGAACAAAAGTTCCGTCATCGACAAAGAGAAGAACTTTGATAATTTGTTATCAACGAGGGGGTAAAAGTATCAAGAAATCGACCGGTCGATACGATGAAAAATGTTGTAAACGATGCTTGGTCCGAATTTGAAGCGAATCGGACGAATAGATGATACTACTTACGGAGTTCCATAAAACTTAGTTTCGAGGAAAACGTAAAAAAGGGCGAATCGCGACGGTTGGCTGTAGCGCAGTGGGCGATCTGACGTTTCTTAAAAATCGTCACAAATCGGCCAATTTTTGCTATTTTTACTGAATCTTCGTTGCAAATTGGAATTGAGATTCAACGTTATAAAATGGTGTTGAAGTGTGCATAGTTGGAACGCAACGAAAGTTCTTTTTCACATTTTAATTTCCTCATTTTTATTATTGCACGAGATTTTTTTGCGTAGATTCATGTAGTAGATCGCTAAATAAGTATTTCAAAAAATTATTGTGGGTTTTTCGTCGGCGAAATATGTCAAAATAAATGAGAGGAATTCAGAAGTGTTCATTTGCGTATGATGTCGAAATTTGCGTCGTTAAAATGCAACGAAATTTTTTTTTAACTCCCCAAATTTCCGTTCCTCTATTCAAGAAACGAAAACTCCGCACATATTTTTGAGAATTCTTATTTATCAATCTACAACCTAAATCTGCAAAACATGATTTTGGTTAATAATGAAAATAAGGAATTAAAAATCATTTTCGTCAGATACCAACGTTGCAAATGTCAACCCCCATGTTTTCATTGCACTCAAACGATGCAAACTTCATCCGCATACTACAAAATTATGCAAAAAAAAAACATATTTTCAAATGTTCTAGCTGCCACAGACCCCTCAATCCCTCGACTACATCGATCCTATTTTCTACAACTATCTTAATAATTTATTCGTGTTCCTCCGAAATTCCAAGAGTATCCTCGTATCCGGAACTACCCTCTCAAACATCGCATCGCAATAAAAATTCATTTCATTCACCCTCCAATGGTCTTTTCGCTGGATTTAAGATACAAAAGCCTTCCAAAAGTTTTTTTAGTACTGCGAGATCTACAAGATGAATCTGCCGAAAAAAATATATATATTACGCAGCAACGAGAATGAACAAAGAACAAAAGAATGCTGCTTTCGAACGAAGCAAACTCCAGCGCAATCGGAAATGATATATTCTTTTCGGGTGCACGTTGGGAAAATTGTTCCCAAGGAAAGAGAGAACAATGAATCTGGCCGCCGGAAAATTGGTCACCGCGCCAGAGACGAAAAAATGAGAGCCGAATAGTTAAATAGCAAGGTAGCGGTGCGGGGGGGGGGGGGGGGAAGAATGACAGGCTCGATGCTTTATCCGACTGCGGTTAATTTTTGACACGGCTCGTAAATTTACGAGGAACGAGGGGGGCAGGAGGTAGGCGGATGGAGAAATTGGCAGGATGGTGAACAACCCCTTTTCTCGTCCTTCCGTCTCTGGGTGTGGGAGTCTCGTGCTGCAAAGATCCCTCTTCGTTATCCGCGTATTCCCCCCCTCCCCCTCGCGGCGAATCGTGCCCGACCTCACACTACTTCCATTAACCCCCTTCCCTCCGTCAACCCCTTGGCCACCACAAATCCCGGTACTCGCTATCCCATAGTTCCAGAGTTGTGTTATAGATCCTGGGTGTAAATATGTATAGAGAAGTACACACAGTACGAGAACTTACGTAGGCCACTGGAACTCTCTGTGCTTTTACCCCCGCCCCCCCCCCCCCCGTCCCTCGTGGCGTGCAATATTTTCGCCGTTCAACCCCTCTGACTCGACCAACTTGCGGGCAGACCCGTATACCCGCGTGCTGGTAGGCTGCATATCGCACATAGCAGTAAAACTCGGCACTGCAGGCACTGCGCAATCATCGCGACGACCCAACCTCACAATCGTTGGCCGGCTCCCGCTCGAAGACATTTTCGACTTTTTTACGGGGGTGAACATGGAACATGGGTCAATGACGTTGTTGATTTACCATGTGTAGAAGTATGAAAGCGGAATTTTTTTGTAAAAATTACACGTCTGTTGGTCGAAAATGATAAAAACTAATAGAGACGGCTTTCTGAGTCACATTCAATTGATCCGCGAGTTTTTGTTGACTTCGAGTATCATCTTTATCCAATAAGGCTTGCAATTCGTTGTCTGCGAACTTTTTCGGCGGTTTCCCACGCTCTTCGTTTCTCGCGTCAAAATCATCACTTTTGAATTTTTTGAACCACTCGAAACACTGCGTTTTACCAAGAGCATGTTCACCGTGAGCTTCGACAAGCATTCGATGCGATTCTGCAGCGGTTTACTTCAAATGATAACATAAAACCAAAGCTGTCCGCAAATCGTAGTTCGTAGGCACAAAACTCGACATGTTTAAGGTTATAGAAAAATATACCGGTGTAGGGAACTTGGGTTGTTGTGTGTTGAAAATCTTCGTCAGCTGTTAGAGGGAGCTGATGGCGCTGCAGAAGCGGTCTTACGGTCCCTGAACTGATGGCTAGCGCCATCTATAGGGAAACTCCGGTTTCATACTTCTACACCTGGTGGATGACCAACGAAATATGGAAATGGAAAGCAGGATTTTGAAATTATTTTGGAGTATTCGTTGGTTCGGTGGGAATTCGTTAATTCGATGGAAATTCCGGACATAAGTTGATGTTCCATTTTGTTTCACTATATTGTTCTTTGGCTTCAATGACGGGTTTGGGAGATCGATCAAGCTTCGGGCCCAAAAACAGCCAGATTTGCGATATTTTTTTCTGATGGGAGGGACGCGGCCGAAATTTTACGCGGAATTGATAGACAGTCTTGTTAAGTTTGTGTTTTTGTTTAATTGAAAAATATTGATAAACAATGAATATTTATCATTGAAAATGTTAGCATTGAAAGTGCTTTCAGAACTGTGCAATTGGCCTGTTGAATTGGCCGGAATTTTACACGGCATTGATACACAGTCTTGCTAAGTTTGCGTTTTTTTCATTGAAAAATATTGATAAACAATTAATGTTTAGTATTGAAAATGTCACGATCGAAAATGCTTTTACAACTGTATATATTTGTAGAGGTAGGCTGGGTATAGGGGTCCGAGTCAGCTGCATGTCACACGAAACTAACGCTGCCCCCACTCCACTGCCACTGTATTGTAGTAGAGTGGGGGAAGCTGCGATATGCTGAATGCCTGTGATTGGTTGAAAAATGCCCTCTCCCCACCCAATTCTAATTTTGTTATTAACCAAATAATTATATTACAACTTATATTACAGATATATTACGAGCATTATATAACAATTATTATAGAAACAAAGTCAAATAAACTCAAACACTCAAATAAATATAACAAACCCAAACAAACAACGAATGCCAGACAATCCCAAACAAAGCCATTATATACCTTACTGTATTAATATTTTTTGAAAAATATTTAAAAACAACTCATGTTATTTACATGTACCTATTTTTTTTACTAACAGAAAAGTTTGATTACATTTTCAATGCCATGAAATAGTTGCACTTTGTGTGATATCTGTAGATTTTTTATTACATTGTTCGTTGGCGTCGATACATGATTTACGAGACTGCTCAAGCTTCGGGCTCAAATACAGGCTGATTTTTAATATTTTTTTTCGATGAGAGTATTGGAGCGACGGGGCCGAAATTTTACACACAATTGATACACAGTGTTGCTAGGTTTTAGTTTTTTTTTTATCGAAACATATTGATAAGCAATCAAGGTATTATTGTTTAAACAAAGTGATGATTTTGCTGCGTGGTCAATCAGTGAAGGTGGATCTGACAACTAGGCTCATTTGAAATAAAAAATAAAGAAATGTACTTTTAGTTTAATAATGACACTTCCGTATAAACGAATGGGAAATAGAGTTTTTGAAAATTATGAAAATCGTAAGCTGTTTAGCGAAACAGTTCAATATTTGACGAAAAAAAAACACATTCGGAAATTTGTTATTAACAAATATATAAGCACATAAAAAAGTCATCCGACCATACGATAAAAATGTTATAAGCCATGCTCTATCCGGATTTAGAGTCAATCGAACGAATTGATATTGAGATACGACTTACACCGTTTTATACAACAGTTTCGAGAAAAACGCGACCGAAAGGGTAAATCCCAGCGGGGCGGTTTGACAATAATCGTCGGTCGGCTAAATTTTGGATTGTTTACAAAATCTTTGTTGAAAAATTAAAGTTGAGACCCTAAGCTATGAAAACGTGCGACGAAACTATACAATGGTATTTTCTAAATTTAAAGCTTATGCAGAGCTCTTCGGTCAGCCCAAATCATGTTTTTCAGTGCAGTCAACATTCTTCGCGTTTCGAGAAACAATATTGCCTAACTAATTTTTCGGATCGTCAAAATGAGATGTAAATTTTTGAAAAAAATAGTTTCTTTCTTCTTTGTTGTTATTATTGTATATCCTCTTCGCAGATTTAGGTTGCAGATCTCGAATGACAAATTTGAAAAACCGTTTGGGTGATAATCGTGTCCGGAATCGGCCAAAAAACAAATTTGGCGATTCTCGTAAATTGGTGGCAATTCAGACGCTGCATACTTTAACATCGTATCGTGTTGGGGATGAACAGGGCTGAATAGTGCATCCTTGGAATAGCTGATCAGATATGTAGTTCAAGAGTTCCGTTTTCCGAGACCTCTGATGAGACTGGAAACTTCGAAGCTATTTTCGTAGAAACGGTTTTGTGCAGCGTGTAACTATAGGGGAAGTATCAAAGTAATCGACTTCACATTCCCGAGACTATAAAGGTCAGAACTCTACGAACTTGAAGCACTTTACGGAGAAAATCTATTTTTCGAAGATTTAATAAATGGATTTTCTTTCTCTAATCGAAAATGACGATTTTTTGTTTCTAAAGCCGCCATTACGAAAGTATTCAGATATTCGTTGTTGCTGTAATTAACAGTCTAGCGTTTATAATTCATTGAATAATTTCAGGGGTTGGGAAGTTCCCTAATATTTATTTTACGACAAATTGAGGAACGACTCTAATCTCGTGAAATTGATTTGATAGCCAATTGGAGAATAAATAATAAAATACAAAGCGGCCCGAAAGGTCCACAAGGAAAATCTAATCTAATCTAAGGAAAATACTTGTTCATTTAATTCTATTGTGTACGTACTTTCCACACGGTTTTTATAATATCGTTACGAAGTGCACTGCTGATCAGTAAACAAATGACTAAGTGAATACTATTGTAAATGCCTTAGGTTTTGATCAAAAGTTAAAAAAAAGGCTTGGGAGGATCAGGCACTACAGATGATCAAAAAGATGATTAAAAAAATACTCATATTAGTCTAAATGACTCCCAATTGCTTTTAAAATTGTCTGAGAGGAAAGTACATACTGAAAACAGAAAAAGAACTAAAACTTATGCTACAGAAAAACTCAACGAAAGCTTAAATGCTTTTTTCTCCAAAACTAAAAAAAGATTATGGAAAACATGGGGGTGGTTCGGATAAGTATTGATACGAGGCATCTAGATTTTTCTTTTGGCGGCCACTTTTCGGATAACCGTGTATAACGATAAATAAACCAAATCTTATTAGTCCGATATGTTTCCATTGATTGTTCTCCATTTATTTAAAAAAATGTAAACGAAATTATCAATTACAATTCGCACTATTGGAAAAAGTGTGCTCATCAATGATCTTCATCGAGGAGCACAACTTGAAATCATTGAGATCCAATAAAGATCAATTCAATAAAAAACCCCCATTTTTGCCTGCCTATTCACGCAGATCACTCATTTTTAGCCCATTCACGAAGGTCACTCATTTTTAGGCTTCCGTGCCCAAAGGGCAAAAGGGAACCCTATTCTGCCATCATATGAAAGAATATGTAACAGTCTGTAGCTCGTAAACAGAATGAATTACAGACCTGAAATTTGGATATTTTGTGTAAAATGCTGAGCCAAAACCGAATATTGATCTATAAATTCAGTGAAATTCTTTCTCTTTCCATACATGAAAAAGGAGCAGAAACAAAAAATGCTTACCCTGGCATGTGGGGTGTCATTGTATGAAGCTCATTGAGTACAGTACAAAAACATTTTTGTTATTTTTTATCTTCAATAATAAATAAATAAGAAACCGTCAAAGTTGTCAATTCTAAACCATTTTTGTTACGGGGTCTATCTCAAAAACTAAACCAATCAGGAATGTGGAATTTCTGTATATTATGTACCATATACTATATTTAAACACTAAATACTGAAAACGCCGATTAATAATGAAGTATATATAATAATTTATTTTATATTTAATACAATAAATTCATAATGAAAATATATAAAATTATTGTTATTTGAATATTTACGATACCAAATGGCTTTTTTTGGAGTCGGTGCCAGCCAAGGACGAGAGATTGACGTCACGGAAGAAACAAGATTGCAAATAAAAAAAAAGACCGTGTATTTAATTTGTTCAAAATCAAAATTTGTTCAAATAAAAAACAGACCGTATATTTCATTTGTTTTTCTTCGCCTCCTCGTTTTCCGCGAAAAATGTGACAATATTGGCAATTGGCTGGTACCGACTCCAAAAATAAGTCATTTGGTATTGTAAATATTTTAATAACCATAACTTTATATATTTTCATTATTATCTTACAGCAGGAGTATACAAAGCTTTCTTTAGCTATCATCACCCCATATGGTTGTAGTTTAGTACTTCCTAAGAATGAAGACAAGAAAAAAGCGTTACCTAATTAAATATGTAGTTAAAAAAAGTTAATTGGTCATACGTACGGAAAATAGAGCGAGGCCCGCCTCGCACTTGGCAGGTTTTTCAAGTTTCTCCTGGAGCTTGGGTGTGCAAAAAAGATATAAGTCAAAAAGAAAAAAACAACTTGAACAACGTGCTCATCAACCATTCACTGGCTTCCTACATTTTTACCTCGCCGTTGTTTTTATATCCTTTTCTTCACCGGCCAATGACTGTGCTGATTTTTGGTTCGTCGTGTCTCGAAGCAAAGTACAGAAAGGGTTCACTCGGTGCATTGACTCCGGGAACAACCACCCTGTACCACTATTCGGCTACTGAAATTTCCTTTGCGATCAGCCAACAACGTGGCAATAGCGCTGAGGTAGAATCGACGCGATGAAGCTGACCGCTTTACCGCGACCTCCGACACGGCTTTTCCCTGTGAGAATTGTAGCAAAATCGGTCACCTTTACCGTATACCCCAGGTGCGCGTTCACCTATAGGCCACGTAGTTACGCTAGTGGGTACATAGCGTGCGAACAGCCGGGCCTCATTAGGTCGTTTGGAACGCGCGTCCATACGATCCAAGATTACACTGGAACGTCGTATAAAACTTTGCCAGGTCGGCCTTCTTCTTTTATTTACACGGGATCTCGAAATATTTTCAACCCTAATATCCACTCGGATTACTGCTCTATATCTGTCTAGCAAATTCACGTCGATAAACGCGAGAAAAAATGCGCAGGCTGATTCGTTGAGTTAAAAAAAAAAGAGTCGACACGTAACCTGGCCACGACTTTTCGATCAATTTCGGAATGTGAAAAAATCTGTGTAATTTTTTGGCAATGGAAAATGTAAGCAAGCTAGCTCGTTTTATACCGAAGTTCGTGGGGTGCGATTAAATTTCTTCAATTGGTCTCATTTTTGCAGATTTGGGCTATGCGTAGTGCTGAAAGGTTTTTTTTGTAATTATGCAGTTTGAGGACTTTTCCGAAAAACGACGGAACTTTTATTTTTTGCCATGAGCTGCTCTACGTGGTCACCACTATTGATATTCCGTCGTGGGAGGCTGACATTTTTTGTTAATTCCATAAGTTATGGGGTTTTGAAGGTCCCGGAAACACGTAATCAAATGGGGCATTTAAAAATATTTCGACGCAAATATTAGGGGTGGGAGGTGGGGGGATTTATAAAAGAAACTTTCCTTACAATGCTGAAGAGAAATCGCGACGGTCACTTCCCCCTCTCCCCCTGCAGCAATTGTTTGGGGCTTTTTGTTTGGGTTTGTCTGGGTTGTTATTAGGGCCCCAAAAGTTATCAACTTCGTACAATAGTACTTCATTTTAATATATTTAAAAACTACGTTTAGTGTCTTTGGGGGGGGGGGGGCTTTATAAAAGAAACCTAAATACAATGCTGAAGAAAAGGGGGATTTATAAAAGAAACCTTCCTAAATACAATGCCGAAGATAAATCGCTACGGTCACTCTCCCCCTGCAACCATTGTTTCGATCTGTTTGGGTTGTTATTGGGGCCCCAAAAATGATCAACGTAGTAAAATTTTAGTTCATTGAAATATATTCAAAAACTACGTTATGTCCACGTTATGTCCACGTTATGTCCACGTTATGTCCAAAAAAAGAAAATTCTAACTCGATGGTTTTGGAGTTTGCATCGTTGGAACGCAACGAAAGTCCTTCTTTACATTTTATTTTCCATGTTCTTACTATTATGGGGGATTGTTTTTTTTATAGATTTACATTGGAGATCGCTAAATAAATACCCTTAAGGAGGTACGATCATTTCCACGTGGTCAAGAAGAGTCTAAATTTATTTTACCCATAGCTGCGCTGATTGGTGTTTACTTATGTTGATTATTCGTATTATCGATTATAGTGTGCCAAATGTTGTAGTAAATGATGAATGTATTGCACGTAAACGAATAAAAACTGAAATATTAGATTGTTCACGTAATTTCACGTTCACTGAAATATTAAAAAGTTCACGCAACGTTAAACGTTCAGTAATCTTCGTAATAATAATATTAACATATCCACCATAAAAACGGACTGAAAAGACAAAAAATAAGCCGGAAACCTATTAAAATAGGCTTGAATTACCTCAGCGGAATTACCACGATAGGCAGAATATAATTACACATATTATTGATACGTGATAAATGATAAAACTCCATAAATTGTTGTTTGCATATTTTGTGGCGGATTCTATTCAAATTAATTTTAAAACAAAGCTGGGTTGTGTTCGCCAAACGTATCAGCTGTTACGCGCGACGTTGCTAAGTCTGTGGATGCTATTTCGTCGTTCTGACCATTTTCAACCGGAAATTGAAACTTTCGTGTAATGTAGTGCGTTAACTACACGGTGAAGATTGATTTTCTTATTTTTTACAATATCTATTATATCTAATCTATCGAATTTCAATTTTCCAACAGGTTTAGTTGGATACGTGAACAGAAAAACCACGATCACCGCACTTCCGGTTAACCGTCTCCATAAGACGACGTGCTTCGCTAACTCAAAGTGCTCGACTTTGCAGTTTTATTGCGCAAAACTTAACGGTCAAAATAGCTCTAATTTTGGCAATAGGCGCATAACGTATTCGTCAAAATCATGTAAAAATTTCAAATGCCAAAGTTAGATTTATAGTAATGATCGTACCTCCTTAAGGATGGTTGAGGCATTTCTGCAGGCAAAATCCTGGAAAAGAAATGAAAGGAATTCAGAAATACTAATTTTCATTGCATTTCGACGATGCAAACTTCAACCTCCTGTTATTTGTATAAAACAGTTTAATAACCAGACACATTATGTCTGTTTATTAACGGGATACCCCCACTTGTAGCGCAAAAAAAGGCCTTTTTCATGAATTTTTTTAAAGAAAACTACAAAACTTTTTTAATCGATCAATGTACCATCTTAAAGAACAAATCTTGAAGAACTTTCAGTAATTTTTTTATTGAAAAATATTACATTGTTTAGTGGCAAATGGCCGTCACCGTCAATGGCCGTGTATGTTTTTATATACACGGTTTGCGGTGACCAACATTGCGGCGAAGTGGATCATCTGAAAAAAAAATGCGGATGGATTTAGTCAAATATAAGTATAAACTAGTCTTCAATCGAAGGATTTTAAAAAATATTCATTTTTCACAAAATGGCGGACAGTCAAAGTTAATGGTTCGATTTTAACGAAAAAAAACGGCCGTTTTTTGGCTATGAAACGGCCATTTTTTTCGAAAAAAAAAATCGAACGATTAAAGACTACATTTTTATGTATTAAATAAGCCTGCAAAATTTCAAGAAGATCGGTTCATTAGTGTTCGAGTAATCTTGGTCACCGACTTCAGAAATGCCATTTTGAGAAAAACGCGTTTAAAGTTTCAATTTCAGTTCTTCAATTCACGGATTTTTCTCTTTCAACGCTCATATCTCAGTCAATTTTGTTCGGACCGACTAGAAATTTTCAGGACATATTCTCAGATACTTATACTTCAAAAAAACGCAATAAAAAAATCGATTTTTTCGAAATCGCAAGTGGGGGTAACCCGTTAAACTGTTTTATACAAATAGCAGGAGGTTGAAGTTTGTATCGTCGAAATACAATGAAAATTAGTATTTCTAAATTCTAGAAAATAAATTAAATTTATTTTCTAGAATTTTGCCTGCAAAAATGCCGCAACTATTGAACATTGAACAAATCTTCAGGGATCGATAAAGTGTTCACCCAACTCACAACTATGCACGTGGGTACAATTTATCACATGGCACCCTACCCGAGCTCGAAGCCTTTTTTCCAAGATCGCAGCCGTCAATTTCCAAAAATGATTGATCCACGCACGATCCACTGTATCAAATACGAATTTGATACAGTGACGAATCCCAATTAATGCGAGTTCAATACAGTGCACGAATAATTACTTTTCCCCCGATTCTGCCCGCTTCCAACCCTTCTCGTATAAGTTCGAATTGGTGTCTCCGGCGCGTCGTTAGTGTGGCAATTAACGCGTTAATTATTCCCGGATTTGGTAGCAGTACGCCATACGGTGGGGATCGTTCATATTTGATCAAAGGGACAACGAAGGTTGAGTTTTTACGCGCGCACACACACATACATACAGCGTGATAATTATAAAGTGGCCTTGTATTTTTTAAGAGACTTGCACAAAAATTTTGCAACTGAGAAAAATATTACTTTTAATGGTTTTTCAAGTCCTCTCCGAAAAAATACAGCGTATATTTGTGATGTGTAGTATTTGCCAGAAAAAATTGGGCAATTTGGGGGAAAAAATCAAAATTCCATTTTGAGTACAGCAGAATGAAGATAGTTAAATTCGGAATACGAAATACTCTTGGTAAACTTTTTTGTGCATCATCGGGAAAAAGATAACAAAAGATGTATTCCAAAGTAGATAAATGGAACTTTATTTAATTGAAAAAAAGTTTGGGCTGTTGAAGTTTGCATCATTGGAATGCAACGAACAATTCTTTTTTATTCCCTATTTCTCCATTTTTATTCTGATCCAAAATATTGTTCGAAATAGGTTGTAGGTCTCAATGAGGATTTAAAAAAAAGTTTATCGTAGCTTCGATCTGGCAAAAATAAAATCAGCAACTGGAAAAAACAAAATTTCGTTGCATTCCAACGATGCAAACTTCAATATCGTTTTTTATGAGTGTTTCGTGTTCAAAATTTGATTATCTTCACTCTGCTAAGCTCGAAAGAGCATTTCCACGTTTGATCCAGAATACGCCCCCTTTTTTTGGCAAATACAAAAACTCGTCACAAAAATATGAGATTGAAGTTTGCGTCGTTGGAACTCAATGAAGATGATTATTCATCACTTGCTCGAATCTCTTCCGCCAATCTTCGTTACCAAATACACGTTATCATTTTTTAAGTCGCTTATTTAGACATCTAGAATTCAAATCTGCAAAAAAATATTTTGTACAATGTAAAAAATGAGGAAATAAAAAAATATGAAAAAGAGTTTTCATTGCATTTTTTGTTTCGAAGAGGACTTGAAAAACCTTTGAGAATCGTATTTTTCACGACGTGGAAGTTTGCATCGTTGGAACGCAACGAAAGTTGACGGCTTACACCACTGTAAACGTCTAAAATTGAGCGATTTTTGTTTTGGTCGAAGAACAAGTATGATAATAATATTCAGGGATGTTATTAGTCTCAATATTCAAGGATGTTATTCGCCCAATATTTATGCGTTATTAGTCAAAGCAATTCATTTTTTGAAAATTCTGTAGTGGTGTTACCTTTTAATTCTTTTTAACTGCTCAGAAGTTTTCTAACCGATTAGGACCACGAAAATTACTCAAACATTTTCCCGTATTCTTATTAGAGGCCGACGATCTTAGTTTGCAAAAAAAAGACTTCAAATTATTTTTAAAAAAGAATAAAAAAGTAAAAACAACAGACGTCGTTGCATTTTAACGATGCAAACTTCAACGTCATTATTTTTCTCGGTCGCAAAATTTCCGCGCTAGACCTTTAAGGGGTTGTATACAGTCAGGAGGCCCAAAAAGATCGATTTTTCAAGAATCTTTCTTGAGAAGACCTTTAAATCTAACAACGTCAAAAATTGTACACATATTGTGGGAACTTTTAACTTTTACATTGCGAAAATAAAATACAAAAAAATTGATTTTTCGAAAATTTTAACTGTACATAACCCCTTAAAGAACGCATGGCTACCTCATCATTGTTACCCTATATATAAATATATATACACGTGTAAGAAGTGAGGCCCGAAGTACGGAGGAGCTCGCAAGTGGAACGTGACGACGACGCCGCCGGTTCTCTCGGTTCCTCGCGTACCGGTGCTACCGCGGTTGTTGGGAAGTGGAAATATCCGTTTCGCTCAGCCGAGCGTCTGGTTCATTGGCACGAGCATCATCGTCCTCTCGCTCTCTCATCGCACTATTAGTATCACTACGGCGTATTATATAGCTATATACGAAAATTATTGTCCAGTACCGTACACCATGTACACGGTGTCCCTGTGCTGAATGTGCGAAACAAAAAAACCCGGCCAACTGCGAGTGGGGCCTCGCTCTATTAGGGTTCCGTGACCGATATATGGCCAATTAACTTTTTTCTTAACTAGATATTTAATTAGGTAATGCTTTTTTTCTGTCTTAGTTCTTAGGTAGTACTAAATTGAAACCATATGGGGTGATGATAGCTTAACGCGTTACCCCCACTTGTAGCGCAAAAAAGGTCTTTTTCATGAATTTTTTCAAAGAAAACTACAAAACTTTTTTAATCGATCAATATACCATCTTAAAGAACACATCTTGAAGAACTTTCAGTAATTTTTTTATTGAAAAATATTACATTGTTTAGTGGCAAATGGCCGTCAATGAAATAATGTTTTTATATACACGGTTTGCGGTGACCAACATTGCGGCGAAGTGGATCATCTAAAAAAAAATGCAGATGGATTTAGTCAAATATAAGTATAAACTAGTCTTTAATCGAAGGATTTTAAAAAATATTCATTTTTCACAAAATGGCGGTCAGTCAAAGTTAATGTTTCGATTTTAACGAAAAAACCGGCCGTTTTTTGGCTATGAAACGGCCATTTTTTTCGAAAAAAAAAATCGAACGATTAAAGACTACATTTTTATGTATTAAATAAGCCTGCAAAATTTCAAGAAGATCGGTTCATTAGTGTTCGAGTAATCTTGGTCACCGGCTTCAGAAATGCCATTTTGAGAAAAACGCGTTTAAAGTTTCAATTTCAGTTCTTCAATTCACGGATTCTTCTCTTTCAACGCACATATCTCAGTCAATTTTGTTCAGATCGACTTGAAATTTTCAGGACATATTCTCAGATACTTATACTTCAAAAAAATGCAATTAAAAAAAAATTTTTTTTTCAAAATCGCAAGTGGGGGTAACCCCTTAAAAAAAGCTTTGTATACTCCCGCTGTAAGGTAATAATGAAAATGTATAAAATTATTGTTATTTAAATATTTACAATACCGAATGAATTATTTCTGGAGTCGGTACCAGCCAATTGCCAATATTGTCACATTTTTCGCAGAAAAAGGAGAGGCGAAGAAAAATAAACGAAATATACGATCTACAGTCTTTTTTTAATTTGCAATCTAGTTTCTTCTGTGACGTCAATCTCTCGTTCTTGGCTGCCACGGACTCCAAAAATAAGACATTTGGTATTGTAAATATGTAAATAACAATAATTTTATATATTTTCATTATGAATTTATTGTATTATGTATACAATAAATTATTATATATACTACATTATGAATCAACGTTTGCAGTATTTGTTGTTTAAATACAGTATATATATTATACAGTTGTGTACAGTATACAGTACTATAGTACTAGTATGTAGTATATAATGGTCTTGAAGTTTGCATCGTTGGAACGCAACGAAAATGAATTCTCCTTCATCGATAATTTCTTTTCGACAGATTTGTGCTATGAAAATCATTCGAACGTATTTACGTTTTTTTATAAATGATTTACGACTACAAGTTGCAAGAAAAATATTTCGAATAATAATACAGAGAAGTCAATAAGAAAAAATCGTTGCGTTCCAACGATGCAAACTTCAACGGCATAGTATATAGTACTACAGTATACAGTATATTATATTTTAACAAGAAATACTACCAACGTCGATTCATAATGTGGTATATAGAATAATTTATTGTGTACATAGTACATTAAACTTATAATGAAAATATATTTATAAAATTATTGTTATTTAAATATATTTATTATTTTCATTCATTTCGATTCATAATATAGTATATTTAATAATTTATTGTGTACATAATACAATAATGAAAATATATAAAATTATTGTATATTATATACCATATATGGCACATAATATACAGAAATTTCGAATTCCTAGCTGGTTTAGTTTTTGAGATAGACCCCGTAACAAAAATGGTCTAAAACTGACAACTTTGACGGCCCCTCATTTCTCTAATCTTGAAGATAAAAAAATATATATATTTGTATTCTGCCTAATGAGCTTGGTGATGATGCAAGGGTAAGCTTGTTTTTTCTGCTCCTTTTTCATGTATGGGACCCCCATGAAAAATGATTTAATTGAATTTCTAATTCAATATTCGGTTTAGGGTCACCATTCTACACAACATATTCAAATTTCAGGTCTGTAACTCATTGCGTTTACGAGCTAGAGACCGTGCCCTTTGGACACGGAACCCTGAAAAACGCAGGCTAAATGCTGCCTTGTCTTGATATTCCAAGACGGTTTTCGGGATTTTTTCGCGTTCTTTCAAATAATCAATACAAATTTTCGTAATACTAGAAAATGTTTTTTTTTATGATAGAATAATTGATTCACCACGAGAATGCAGGTGTAACTTTGAATTCTCACAAAATACTTCTCATTGTGCTGATAATTATTCGTTGACTAGGTTTGGGATGGTTGAAGGATTTTTAAGTCTTGCTGATGCAGAAAATATTATTGGAGGCCCGTCGTAAGAGACTGGAAATGGTCAAGTTTGCATCATTTGACGCAACGAGAAATTTTTCGTTTTTTTTATTTTTCTACTTTTTGGTTTTTTCGATTTTATCAGCCAAAATATTGTTTTGCAGATTTGATTAAGCAACTACCTAGACTACACAACAGTTTCGAAACGTTTTGAAGCAGTAGGAATGATTTTTTACAAATAAAGCATTAATTTTCACGAAAAAACAACAAGAACTTATTCAACATCCCAGTATCTGGGGTGTACAAATAAATTTCTTGCTTCTCCTCGAGGGGGACTACCAGCCTAGAGCCTGGGAAAAAATGATGACGTTTGCATCGTTGGGGTGTAGCGGAAATTAATCTTTTTAAATTTCCCTAATTTCCTTTAACAGATTCGAGCTACGAAAATAGGGCACATGTTTTTTAGGATCCTTTCTGAGCAATCCACAACCTCAATCTGCAAAATATTATTCCGGTTAATGACGAAAATGATTTTTAATTCTTCATTTTCGTCATTAACCAGAATAACATTTTGCAGATCGAGGTCGTAGAGATTGCATTTACATGCCAACGATGCAAACTTCAACCCCATGGATGCAAACTTCAACCCCATGGTGAATTTCGACCGATTTTCACGGATGGCTTCTTGATCGAATAAAAATTCCTTTCACTGACCTTTATTCTGCACATCTTCAAGCATCTTTACCATTTTTCCCCAAGATTTTATAAGAAAATGGCGGTGCTGAAGCTGGATGAAGCTCGTCAGCTTTCTCTGATAATGTCCTGCAGCCGGCAAGAGTTCTCCCCCAATTTTCAACCTCCACCAAAAATTCCGAATAAATTAAGCTCTCGACAAGATTAGCCTCCAAAGTACTTATAGAGAAATGGAAAAATATTCAGTTTTTATAATATTGGTATATGTTTGAAACCAAAATTGTGTCCGCTAAAAAACATTGCCAAAAATAATTATTTTTGGCAAAAGTTTCCAACGTGTCAAAAATTCCCGGAGTACTTCGATGTAAAATGTTATGCGGTTCCAAAAAGAAAGTCCCTATCAGACATCAGACAAACGTGACTTGCTTCATTCATCTTCAGCGCCACCACGTGCTTATAAAATCTCGTAAAGATACTTGAAGACGGTAGAATAAAGGTCACAAAACGGAATTTTCGCTCCATCGATTGGGTATCCATAAAAAAAAGTCTAAATTCATCCTTCTTTCCTAGATTTGTAGTCTCTTCGACCAGTAGGCTGCTAAGGATCTTAAGGCCTTCGGCCACAGTAACGGGTACAAAATCATGTGCGGATTGAACAATTTTTTTTTGTATGAAAAAGTTATTCACTCATAAAATTAATTACACTTCTATTTAGTATGAATATCAAGCTGTTAGAAAATATATATTTTTTTTCGATGCACAAAATTACCGACTACTAATAATTTCTTTTATTATCTTTTTTTAGGCGCTCCGCGCCCTGACATTTAGCATCCACAATAATTTACTTAGAACAAAAAAAACAAAAATTCTCTTCAATCTACATTAGAATACCTGGATAAGTACGGACGGAATTTAAAAAATATTGCTTTATTCAAAAGTTGTCGGTATTTTAACTTAAGAAATGAATTTTCAGTGAAAAATTTCGTTATAACTGCTCATAAACTTCTCATAAAATGAAAAATTTTCGATCAATCAGAAATTCCGTTTGACTTCTCTGCGAAACGCAATTAGGAACATAACTATTAAACTAAAAAACAAATAAAAAATTATAACAGTTTGATATTCATACTAATTGGATGTGTAATTAATATTATGAGTGAATAACTTTTTCATACGAAAAAAAATTGTCAAATTCGCACACGATTTTATACCCGTTACCGTGGCCTAAGACCTCAATCCTTTCGTAGTCCAATGTAAAAAACATTTAGTTGCTTCTAAAAACAAATCGTTGCGTTCGAATGACTTCAGAATCGCGAAACAGCGTCTCTTCAGTCGAGTGCTAGAGAAACAAAAGGTAGAAGATGGATGCGAGATAGTACAAAGTCAACCGAAAACAAGCCCAAGCCTCGCGATTCCCTTCTAAGACACAGCAGTCCTATGTAGAGTCCACGGACGCTCAAGCTATCGCACCAACAGTCCGGACACCTTGTATACGTTATACAGCTCGTAAATGATAATACCCAATCCCCTCTGCGCCTCGCACAGGCTTTCCTGTCACTATATACACGTATATGCGAGCATCGCTCGGTCCGAAAGTCTACGAAGATCGAATAAGCAGCGTTGGCTCTACCGTCAACGCAGAGGTAGTAGTCTTCGAAGAGTCGTACGCGCGAGCGGTAACTATTTCCCCTTTCAATTGCCATTTTTATATTTCCCCCTCGACGTGTACCCGTTGAGTCGCGAATTTCAACGTCGAAAGTCAAATTTCGCTCGGAAATTTCGTAATCCATCCAGTGGGCGAGGTGGTCGGTTAATCGAGCGTGAAACGGGAATTTCGTGAAGCCAAGCGACGAAAATTCGATAGGAAAATTGTGGAGAGCCCACTCAAGGTGGCTGCCAGCAGCGAATCATCGTCATCGTGGTATACGTATTGTGCACATACATGTACCGATGTGTACACGTGGTTGTAATCCTGCAAAACCACACGAGCCCTCTATCAGCGAAGACTAAGCTTGGCTCGAGGGTTGAGCGATCAGCTATTGCGTTTTGCGCTACGTTCATGCCGCGGACGAGTCAGCTATGCCACGAAGCCAACAATCCTACCAGGTCTTTAAGAATTCATTCAATTGCGAAAGAATTCGCATTATGCATTCGCCCTCTTGCACTCTGCCCCTCTCCGCTTCTCTTTCCGTCCTGCTCTCGACTCAATTTCATCCACAATTTGATCACGCACATCACTGAACTTCGTGCCACGAATGGCCGCGCGAAAAAAAACGCACTGGCCTGGCCATGCTTCAGCTGCAAAAACGCGGGTATGCAATCCGAGAACGCGCTGGCTGTTTTGGTTGGAAACTGGCTGGAGGTATTAGAGGTACTGGAAATGGAATGGAATTTCTCGCAACTGCTGGTCAGGGACCAGAAGTTTCCAACAGGGATGGAAGCATGTAATGGGGCTCACGGGAACTCTGAAGTTTACTTGCGGCTTGGAACTGCGTTTTCGAGACAGTTAGGATTGGTGGAATTTGGGGTATTAGAAAAAGTAGAAAAATGAGAAAAACCGGGTGATTTGGAAGTTAGGATAAGTTAGAATATGATGAGCATTGTCAAATTGGAGAAACTGGAGGACTCGAAAAAACTGTGACGTTTGAGAGAATAGGAAAAGTGGCAAATTCGATGAAGTAGAAAGTTACGAAAATTAGTAAATTCAAAAAACTAGGCAGTCGAAGAAAAACTAATATTAGAAGAACTAAGAACTTCGAAAAACTGGGAAATTTTAAAAACTACAAAATTGCAAAAAAATAGGGAATTTTAAGAACTAGAAAATTACAAAAAAATAGGAGATTAGAAGAAAAAACAAATTATGATCAAATTAGAAGAGTCGGATACACTAGAAATTTAGGAAAAGTTGGAAAATTGCAAAAAATAGGGGATTTGAAGAACTATAAAATTACAAAAAATAAGAGATTAGAACAAAAACCAAATTATGACCAAATTAGAAGTGGGCATACTAGAAATTCAGGAAAAGTTAGAAAATTGGAAAAATTAGAAACACTAGAAAATTTTGAAACGGAAAATGAAAAAATTGAGCAGTTACGAAAACTAAAAAATTCCCAAAACTAGGAAATTATAAAAACTAAAGAATTCCAAAAACTAGATTATTACGAAAACTAGAAAACTACAAAAACTAGGAAATTTGAAGAACTAGAAAATTACAAAAATTAGGAGATTAAGAAAAACCAAAAAATTACAAGAACCAAGAAATGAGAAAAACCAGAGGCTTTAACAATCTCGAGAAAAGATTGCGAAAACTAAAAAATTACAAAAAACTAGCAAATTAAAAATAAACTAGAGAATTACAAAAACTAGGAAATAGAAAAAAAACTGAAAAAAAAATACAAGAACTCAGAAATAAGAAAAACTAGAAAATTCCATAAATTACAAATACTATAAAATCCCATAACCTACGAAAAAAAGAAAAAAACTATACAACGTCTATATACCTAATCAAATCACTGTCCTGCACATTTCAACATTTCACACGCCCTTTAGCCCCGATTCCAGCGTTCCAATTTTTCTTCGCCATATCTTCCACGATAGAAAACAGAGCAGTTAACGATCCAACGATTAAGGGGTTCATACGCGACAAATTTTATTGAATTGCCCAATCGCTCGTTGCGACGATCAATAGCCGAGTTCCATCAGTCCGTATCCATCTTTCGCGATTGTGTCTAGGAGCCTTGTTCATTATATCTCCGTATCGAATCGATAGTCACATAGAGGCAGCATTAGGATGATGTACACTTGCCCACAGACGTATATGCACACAATCCCTCCCGCGCAATGTCCCTCTCCACCACCAGACAACATTATTATTCCACTCGAGTCTCTGTTTGCACTCGAGCTAAGTGCCCGGAATATATTCCTTCACGTTGGAGGAAGCATTGACAATCGGGTCCTCCGGGAGCCAGAGAACACACACACCCAACCCGTTTCACACAGACGACTCGTACATGTGCATAGATCTGCACACACTTGAATCTCGTACTCGAAAGAAATGGTATCTCCGCCTTCGAAGACCCGAGACTCTCAGTCGATCGAGAATAGACGCACTTGGAGCTACATTTACGAGTGCCAATTATTATTCATCGATTTTTGCGGCCAAAAAGTTTTCGCCTTTGTTCTCTAATTGCGGATAGAGTTCGCGATCCACTTGTGATTGTTGAGCCAAAACAGTGAGAAATCTTCGCAAATGAGTGCAGAGATACCACTGAAGTTTCGACTCGAAGATCATTTCGATGTAGTCTACTGGTTCAGTGAGATTCAGTGAGATTTTGTTTTTTTCGTCTTGTTTTTTTTTTGCATATTTACGGTACGAAAAATCACTCTATTTTTTTGGGTTCCCTATCAAAGGTGTCCAACCTAAATCTGCAAAAAAATCAATAATAGTGTGGACGAGGAGATAAATTTGTAAAAGTATTTTCATCGTGTTTCGATGATGACTTTTTTGATACTTTTTACCCGAGCCTTTTTGATCATTTGATGATAAAATTTTCGCTATCGATTAGTAAGCGTATGTTCTTTTATATTCAGACAATCGATTAACTATACTTTCGTGTGATCCATATTCCTTGACCTATGGATAATCCATATGCGCAAGGACGTGCATTCATTCAGCTTTTCAATTTAACTTCTCTCTTGTACGCCCACGCGATGGAATTGTTAGATACACTTCTCTTTGAACTCGGCCGACTCTGTGTAGCGCAACTCTCCCATTCGTGAAGCCGATAGTTATCATTTTTTATACGCAATAAAATAGAGTATAGTTCCACGTAATTATCATTAACAATGACCATTTGAAACTCGTCTGACATATTTCTCATTCTTGAATGAACTTTTAGTTATATTCTTAACGAAATAATATGCAAGCCATTGACACGAGTATCTTAATTATTTAAATTGTTTTTTATGACAGGAAGTCTCGAAAATTCAAAAAATCTATTTGTTAATACATTTTTCCATATCAGCATTGTTGTTTATTACAAATTGTGAAAGTTCATATGAAAAATAGCAGATAAAGAAATCCCATCAGCATGTCAGTAGTGATGATTTGCGTATGAAAAAAATACCTTCACTATGATTGTTGTAAAGGTACTTTTTGTTCTACTCGAATTATCAGTAGAGTATTTTTCCCCATACTATTTAGTTATTAAAATTAGTTACTAAAAGTTACTAAACTATTCTGTGACTAAAATTAATTATTAAAACTAGTTACTTACTGAAATGTCAGATCTATGCACATGTACGAGTATTTACTTCCTCAACCACTATTGTACAACAAAATGGGTTTTATTTTATTTTTAAAAATAACTGTTGCATTGAAAATTGCAATATTTAATCATTCAGAACGTCAATATAGAGAAAGTAACGAAAAAATGCAATGTTTGAATCGCTTAAATTTACCCCAAAAAATTAATCTTCCAATCATACCCAATAAAAAAAGAACCACCATACCAATTACAGAGAACCAAAATATTTTCAAAAATTGCTCCAAACTCAATAAGAATTAAAATAACGATCGCGTGAGTTTCGAACGGAGATTGTTAGTAACTACTATGCGAGACTGTACTTGTTATTAATGTATTCATAAAATAATAGTCAATATCAAATAACAAATAATATTAATAGTTAAATAAAAATAATTATCATTTCAGTTATAAAGTATAAATAAGTACTCATACTTATATAATAATGAGTACTTATCCTTGTATAATAATAAGCACTTGTAATTATTATTATTTGAACAATGGGTCATTATTATATTCATTTCAATCAGCGATACCAAGTACTTATAGTTATTATTATTTGATAAATAAAATAAAAATAAGTACCCTTGATTTATAAATGATGACATTATTTACGAAATAATGATTTTATAATACTATTGTAATATAAAATTTTAGTACTGACACTATATCATTATTATTATTATTATTATATTTACAATGGTTGAGGCTTTAGATAGATCGATTTTTTCTTATTAATGCTCACCAATATTTTGGGTCAAATGAATACACCATATGTATATATATATATATATATATACAGAGTCGTACATTTGAAGTGACACGGTACAGGTTGGCTTACACAAAGTTTGGGCCACTTGGCCTATGCTCGAAAGGTGTGTACAAACTATTGTGTACGTGTGTACCTTCGGCTCAAAAAGTTTCGGGCTTTTCGCCTATACGGCCACTCGAGGTTTTCCCCGAGGCGACACCACCTACATTGAGAGTTTACTGCGACTCTAAGCTTCTCGCTGAGCTCCTCGAGCACCTTTTCGATAGCCAACAAGGAGTCAGCCAATTCTTTTCGTACAAAGAATATTCCAAGTTGTGTTATCGGGCTCTCTCTCTCTCTCCTTCTCTTTGAAAAATTTCCCAATGGATTTTCACTCATCCGTTATCGCGCACAAGGAATCTTTCGCTTTTACTTCCGCCTTGGTCAATAACCATCCACGCGTTATTGGGCTAAGGCTACACAAGCGGATCGATCCGACGAAATACTCGACTTTTAATAATTGAAAGCTTCTGTGGTCGATACCGTAAATACGAAGCCGAGAGTATTTTCTTCTTTCCAACTAAGCTAGAACGAGGTATTCTTATGCTTGGTGGAAACGTTTTTTTTTTTACAAGCTCTCATTGAACTTGACTTTCTGTGAGATGCAAAACGGAAAATCGATATTTCACCCACTTCCCGACTACTTAGAGCTGTGAAATTTTGCAAACATGCATCCAAAAGGTGACAATGCATGATTCAACTTGAGGGGTCTTCTTACTTTAGACGCTGAAAAAGGCTATTTTCACGATTTTTTTTGATAGGTTTATATTATTGATATTGATATAAAAGTTGTTACACTTAATAAATACGCTTTCGAAATACGTAAAAAAAATGTTTAATCGATTTATGTAACGCAAACAAACTTTAAACGCGTTTTTCTCGAAACGACGTTTTTCGACGGCTTGTTGATGAAATCTTCGAAACTACTGAACCGATCTTTATGAAATGTTAACCACATATTGTTTACAACCATAGATGTGGCGCATATTAAGGATTTTTAAACATTTTGATTCTTACTTCTTTTTTTTGCCAAAAACGGGGTGAGAAAGCACGTTTCTTTGTTTTTTTCGAAAAATGTCCACCATTTTGTTATTTTTGCAGATATAAAAAATCGTATGATATGCGCTATAGCCATAAACACACTGAATCTAAAACCGTTTGATTTTTTTGTTTCGGATGATCCATCTCCGAGATTTCGTCAACAGCGCAGATCTACAATTTTTCAGGACATTTTTTTAACTACCATTTTCGTCTATAAATAGTGACTTAAATAAATAAATAAATATTTTTTTATGTATTTCGAAAGTGTATTCGTGAAATACTACAACTTTCATATCAATATCATTAATATAAACCTATCAAAAAAACTCATGAAAATAGGATTTTTAGCGTCTTAAGTGAGAAGACCCCTTGAAAAAATATATATCCATAAAATGTTCAACTTTTCATGTAAAATTAGAGATATCTAATCACCCATATAAAATCTCACTAACACATACAAAAACCCAATTACAGTCTTTGGTATTTTTTACAAGCATTCCCCGTTCCCAAAGTACAAATTCGTAAACTAGTGAACTACTAGTAACAACTAACCAGTAAAATCTATTAAAGCCTAAAAAGTACACAATAATTTATATGTAAAAAATCGATTTCTAAAAACGAGCTTTTATTTAATGTCACTGAAATGAAGAAAATATTTTTTTTCACCAAGGCACCTATATGTGACTATAAATAAAACCTTGGGGCGCTCAAAAGGTAGACATATAATCTTCAATTTAAATAAATCCGTTAACGTATCAACTGTATTTAATGTACTGTAAAGTAACCTTAGATTTCGTAAATAAAAATCCTGAAACTGAGTTCAAACGTGTGATAATCATTTCTCTAATTGATATTGTGCCAAATTAAATACGGTTAATGAAACTGACTTGATCAAATTTATTAAATATTTAAAAAGTTGAGCGCCCGAACGTTTTTGTCATATTCACATATGGGTGACTTGGTTAAACAAATTATTTTCTACATTTCAGTACATTAAATAAAAGCTTGTTTATTAAAATATTTTTTAACATATGAATTTTAACATTCAGGCCTATGTCTGCGCGACCAGAAAATTAGTTTCAACGGGTCTGAATGAGCTTGAGGCCCAAAAAAGGTCGATGTCCAATTCTTTTTTCTCCTGATAGTATTGGAATGTCGAGGTCGGGATTTTACACACAATTGGTACAGGGTCTTGTCAGGTTCGGAGTTTTTTCTTATCGAAAAATATTGATAAACAATGAAGTTATTATTGTTTAAACAAAGTGTTACCCTTGCTGTATGGCCATGTGGTGTAGGTGGTTCTGGCGACTTGGGCGATAGAAATAAAAAACAAAAAAATGTACTTTTAGTAGAATAATGAAACTTTCGCATGGCCGGGTTTCTGAAATTTTGAGAATTACGAAAATGGTAAGCCTCAGACAGACAACTTCAGTTTTCGGATTAAAAAAAACAAATCTAATAATTTGTTATCAACAAATGGATAAAGATAGAAAAAAAACTATCCCATCATGCAATAGAAAGTGTTATAAACTATGCTCAGTCCGAATTTAAAGTTGACCGGTCGAATAGATATTGAGACTTAGAGAAAAACGCTGACGAAAAAGGGTCAACCGCAGTGGGGCGGTTCGCCGCAGTGCAGTGGGCGATCTCAAACTTCACAAAAATTGTCATAACTCCGTCAATTTTTGTAATTTTTACTAAGGATTTGTTGCGCATAAAAGTTAACACCCTAGGCTATAGGAAAATGCAACAAAAAAATGTATTTTTGAACTTCCAAGCTCACGCGCACCCCTCCATTAATCGATTTTCCCAAAACGCTTCACGAATTCTGGTTGAATTTTTCATATTTTTCATTACCAACTTGTGTCATCGCCCTACAAGAGTTCTCGGTAATTCTTCAGATAAGTGACTTTTCCTAAAAATTTTTTTTTGCCATTTTCACATTTATTAGGTTATAAATGATCATATTCAGTCGTGGGAAGCTGAAATTTTTTATCAACAAATGTTTACGCGCAAAAAATGGTTAAAAATCATTTCGAATTTTAAAAAAATCCAAAAAACCCAATATAAGCGTCGAAATGTTCAAAAATGCTCTATTTTATCACGTGTTTCAGCAAACTTCGATACTCCATAACTTTTTTAGGGGGGGGGGGGGGGGGGCTGTCAGCTTCCCCCGACTGTTAATCATCATTTATAACCCAATAAATGAGAAAATAGCAAAAAAATGTTGGGCTCATTTTTCGGAAAAGTCACTTTCTAAAGAATTACGAGATTATCGATCGTTCCCTCCCACCCACTATGACCTCCCTCATTATACCAGCATGAGTGATAATTCACCTTCGAAAAACCTAAAAAAGCACAATCAATTGCAATTTACTCGCCCTCTGCTTTACGAAAAAAAACACTCACTAGAAAATGCCAAAGTCGGAAAAAATTCGTCCAAAACAATATAAAAAATGGACAAAACGAGACATTGATCCATAGCCATTCAACTTGAGCATCTCTGGATCACATTCATCGGAGATTTCGGAATACAACGTTTCGTGAACGCCCAAAAGAGATTTTTACAACTATGTAATTTTCGATAAGCTTTCATCACAACGAAAGCACGAGGGAACGGGAGGGAGGGGTGACGGAGGGACGAGCATACATTTTATGGGGACAAAAATGTGGGCTCTGAATGACAACAAAAATGTAAGTTCAGTATGATTCGTAAGCAGGGCCCTTCTGAATCATCGGTAAATTACAGTGGCCTTTAATAAAAAGTCAAACTACAATCAATTATTATATCCAACTGGTAATAAAAAATGTAATAAACTCGAATAAAACATTTCGCATAAATGTTATAACTTTAGATATTTTTACATTTTCTCTGAAAACTTGCGGCTATGAAAATTGTTCTGCAAGTCACATTTTTTCAAGTTTTATCATTCATAATTTCTTGAAACATTCGGTGACCCCCTGTTTTTATTGTCGTTACAGAATCTTTGGATTTTTTTTGCATGTGTAGAGCAGTTTATAGCAGGCAGCTAGAGACATTTAGTCTATTAATTACTAGATAAAAATGTAGCCAGCGTGTCATCTCCACAAAGTGCCGTATAAATTAGACGATGTTTAAAGTCGTAATTTTTTGTCAAAAGTTCGGTTTCTTAGCTTGTAATTTTACCAGTATGCAGCGATGTATTACTTCAGTTACTTCATTACAGACAAAAATCAGTCAATTGTCACGTACTCGGGTTCGCGAATGGAGTACGTTAATATGTTTTCGTACAACTATGTAAACAGGGAACATTGAGTTTGCTTCACTCCTACACTCGAAATGTGCTTTTGTGAAAGGCAAGAAAATATTTGCTACTTTGGCCTCGTTCATTCGTTCAAGAAATGACATGTGTGCGTGTGTGTGTACAGGGTGTCCCATTATAAGTAAATAATCCTGCAACTGTCGACAGTTCAGACCATGTCCTATATGCTCGAATTTCAGCCCAGTAAAAGTTCCATGATTTTCGAGATAAAAATCATCTGCTTTTGGTTTCTCGCATGTCATTTCTACAAATGATACATTTTTTACCCGGATAAAAAAAAATACTCTTGGTTATTGATTTTATCTAGTGTCTTCTTTTTAACCTTAAATGTTAAGGAAACTTTATGAAAAAAAGTTCTTATGCAGAATTTTCATACAAATCAATTCGACCATCTGACTGTGATAGCCTACGGTGGAAAAAAAATGTACTACGCATGTCGTGCCAATTACTTTAAAAAGTAGCCTAGTTATTGTCGATTTGTATCATTTGTAAAAATGGTATGCGTAAAACCAAAAGCAGATTACTTTTTTCAAATAATAACACGAAGCCCAAAATCTCGAAAACTGTGGGAGTTTTACTGAACTGAAATTCCAGCATATAATGATCTGACCGATCGACAATTGCAGGATTATCCATTCGTAACAGAACACCCTGTATATATATATATATATATATATATATATACTTCGAATATGCGATGTTTGGATCGTACACTTTACATACAGACAGAGTGTCACACATACACGTATACGCGAAATTTCTATGTTTTCGCCTTGACCACGAGGAACGATGGCACACGTTATGTCGTGCATATATATGTGTGAGTTATATATCTCCTCCCCGGTACTCTCACTTCAGGAGCCATTTCGCATCGATACGCTTTCCCACTGCTCTCACGCTTCGAGTCACTTTAATCATTTTTTTTCACGTTTTTTTTTTTCATTCACGTTCTACATCGCATTTAATTGCGAGTCTGCGGATTCCGCACTCTCACACGGACTGTGCGCTCCTCAAATTAGTCGCTCGAATTATTTTGAACGGGCGAGAGTGACGTTCGGTAATCACGTTTCTTTTCTTCCAAAGATTTCTCCTAAAGAGATTGGACGAGGAAAAAAGAAGAAATGAAAATGATCGCCTCGCTTTTCGCGAATACTTTTTTGAGCGATTAGCGGAGCGATATGCAGCTGAAAAATGGGTCGGTTTTGAAACTTTTTTTATGGCGAGAGGGTTGGGATGATGAGGTCGGGATTTTACAGAAAATTAATACATCGTCTTGCGAAGTTTCATTTTTTTTTTCATTTCAAAAGTATCGATAAACTATAGAGTCATTATTCGCATTATTCGCATTATTCAAACCGATCGCCATCATTGCTGATCGGTCGACCTGGAATAAGAAATAATTATAAATGCACTTTTGGTAGAATAATGAAAGTTTTGTAAGGCCGGATACTTTTTAGAAATTTGAAAAATTACGACAATCCCAAGCTGGAGAAACGAAGTTTGATTTTGGATTAAATAAAGAAAAGTTTAATCATTTGTTATAAAAGAATTGACAAATATATTTTAAGGGGTAACACCACTCCAGGATTTTGGAAAAAAAATCGTTTTTTTTAATTGCTTAAACAGCGCCTGAACATCTTTGAAACGCGTTTTTTTTCGAAATGACTTTTTTCAATAATCGCTAACACATTACTTCAAGACGGTTGCATGGATCTGTTTGAAATGTTGACAGTAGCTTCACAATTACCTCCTTTATAAAAGTACGTAGGGGTTTTTCGATTCAATGTAACCTTTTTATTTTATCGCCAATTTACTGCTTATTTTTTGGGGGGGGGGGGGAATCGAATTTTTTGGTCAAAGTGCACCTTTTTTACAATATTTGATGAAATAAAAAAATCCCTACCTACTTCCATAGCCAATAGTATATAGATTAATTTTTTTTCGTTTTTTGTATTTGATCTTATATTTAACGAGAAATTTGTCCGCTACTGAAGGTGTTTTTTTAAAAAGATCATTTTAAAAATTGGCTCTGTCGCTGCCATTTTGTACAAAAGTAATAGTTCCAGAAAAAAATGGCTTTACTTAAATATATGCTGAATAATACCTCTAAAAATAATTCCCATTCCTTTCATTATACTCCCAAAAAAAGTCGTCAAAGTTAGGCCTTCTTTTCGAGTAGTGTTACCCCTTAAAAGTCATCCGGTCATACGATAAAAAAACGCTATAAACCATGCTTCTTAGGAATTCAAAGTTGCTCGGACGAAAAGATTTTGATATACGATTTACACCGTTTCTTAAAACATTTTTTTATTAAGAAAACTCAAAATAATGGAACGTAAATCGCAGCAGGCGGTTCACCGTAGGGCAGTGGACGATTTGACTCGCCACACAAAAAGACGCTGGAGTTTGCATCGTTGGAACGCAACGAAAATTCATTTTTATGAATTGCCAAAATATTATTCGGCGAATTTGGGCTTCAAAAATCACTCCAACTTTTTTCCTCACTAAAATCTACTCAAATTGGCTACAAAAAACACTCCAATATTTTTCCTCACTAAAAATCTACACAAATTGGCAAGAAAATATTTTCGTGAATATTGAAAATAAAGAAATAAAGGACGATAAAAGAAATTTCGTTGCGTTCCATTGATGCAATCCAATCCAAACGTCAACACCATCACAAAAATCGTCATAGCTCTGGCAATTTTCAAAATGTTTACAAAATCTTTGTTGCAACTTGAAGTTGAGACCTTAGGCTATGAAATTTTGCAAAAAATCCTATTTTCAAAATGTCAAGCTCATGCAAACCCCTTAAAAATTTCTTGTTTTTAATTTTTTGCGTGGTCAGATTGGCTTTATTCGATAGAGAAGCGCGTATAGACAGGTGCAAGAAAGAAAGGGAGAGAAAAAATGATTCTACGTAGTTAATACATAAAGGAGCGGAATATAGTGTATATGAGCTTTTCTGTCGGGCCGATGGATTATGGAAGCCCCCCGAAGGCATCGGCTTTTGTCTCTAGCTGCATATTCCTCCCGCTGTCGATTTATCGAAACCCTCGGACGTGGGCAGAGAGAACCTTTTTCTGCTTCTTTTTTCTTGCTTTTTTTTATCGACACCTCTCACGCGCGAGCTTTTCTATCCGGCCATTTATTAGGCCTGACAACTTAAGTATTACGCGCATTTTCGCGAGTCCGGGGGCGAGGGGCAAGAACGGGGGTGGAATTGAATCAGAGATAGACGTGTTTAATTATCTCCAGAGTAGAATTTTTCAAAATGATTTTTCTCGTATTCTCGTTCTTCGAGGTCTTTTCGAAGCCTGCAATCGTGATACTTCAAAATTCGCGATATTGCATTATCCACGGGCTCCGTTGAGTAGCCGTTGTTCAATTTAAGATTGCATGCACATGACCTAAATCCATTTTACATATATCAATATATTAATGCTGTTGGAGTTACCTGAAAAATTCGTAATATCTTGCCATATTTGGGCTTATTTGATTTACTTTTCTGTGATTTTTCATTTTTTAGGTCTGCTTTTATTTCCAGACTTTGTTATTATAAAATATCTATTTTTGCAGATTTAGAATAAGACATCTGAAAACGCGAAAAAATTATTCATTTTTATTCATATTTGTATTTCTTTATATTGTTTACTTCTCTACAATTTTTCATTTTTATATTTTTTTACAATCTAGCTTGGTACTTTGTTATTATACTGGACAATATCTATTTTTGCAGATTTAGAATGAGATCTGAGGGAAGTTGAAACAATTCTTTATTTCCTTCTCATATTTGTATTCCTTTATTTCATTTATTTGCCTATGAATTTTCATTTTCTTATTTCTGTATTCGTTCCTATACATTGTCATTATACAATATCAGTTTTGGCAGTTTTGGGCTAAGATCTCTGAGAACACGAAAAAATTCTTAATTTTTTTCATTTTTGTATTTCTTTCTTTTATTTTTTTCTATAATTTTTCATTCTCTTATTTATTTATTTATTTCTACACTTTGTAATTATACAATGTCTATTTTTTTCAGACGAAGGCTAAAATCTCTGAGACTACGAAAAATTGCAAAGAAATAATTCTTTATGGCTGTTCACATTTGTAGTTCTGTATTTTATTTTGTTTTCTATGATTTGTTACGTTTTATATTTTTTCATTTATTTCTATACTTTCTTATTACACAATATCTGTTATTACGGATTAGGCTGAGATATTTGAGAATACGAAAACATGAGAAGACAAAATTCTTTATTTCTCTCAGTATTTCTATTTCTTTATTCTATATATTATTTTATGAGTTTTCACTCTCCCATTTTTTTCATTAATTTCTATATTTTGTCACAACAAAGTATATCCCTCTAGCTTAAACCTGAAAGAATAAATATTGCATAATAATACAATATGTATTTTTCTAGATGTAGCCTAAAATCTCCGAAACGACGAAAAAATTAGAAGAAAAAATCCTTCATATCCATTCTTCATTTAACTTTTTTCTGCAATTTTTTATTTTCATATTTCTTCATTTATTCCTATACTTTCTTATATGTGTTTTCCCAGATTTGGACTGAGATCTCTAAGAATACGTAAAGAAATAAGGACAAAAACAATCATATGAGAATCCAAAAAAAAATCTTCCACTTTCGTAAATTGATATTGCGAGAAACAATTGGGCAATGGGACAAAAAAACCATTTTCATTGTATTTCGATGGAGGGAACTTTGACGTCATATTTATTGCACGTAAAAGTCATACCGATATGAGAAAATTCCGATAAAGTTCTACATTCCACATACATTTAGAATTCTATTCATAAACTTTACATACGTATAGATAGCTATGAAATTCTGTGTATACGCTGTGTAAATGTATATACATATTATATGAAAATTGAATTAGCATCGACCGAACAGCGTCTTACAATTAGAGAAGTCAACATGTACAGTCGAACCTCGATATAACGAATCTCTAGTGATGTTCGTTATATCGAGTTTTCGTTATATTGAAGTTTCGTTACATCGAGGTCATGTTCCTTAAAATGTTCATAAAAAAAATATGTATTAGTGCTATAAATATGGGAATATTCTTTTAAACAAAGAAGAATTCAAATTAGAGCGATTTTCACAAGCAAATAGAATTAGAGCATAATGTACATTATACTGTCGTTGTATGAAGGTTTCGGGTGTCTATCGAAAGGGAATGGACAAATCTTCGTTATATCAAGGTTCGACTGTACAGGTAAACAAATGTAGGCGTGCATTCGAAATCGGTAGAACCGCGTTCCGAATGAGCAGTAAACGTGTCTATATATATTTTTCTTTTTCATCACGACTATCCGTCGATTCATCGAACAATCGGGAATTACGGGAAGAGGAAAAGGAAGAAGTCTCGTTCGAAGATTATGCCACTCCGTTGTGCGAAATCGTAGAATCGAGAGAAATGGCAAAATTGGATAGGCAAAGAAGGGAGACTCGTAGCTCATAATATATAGGCTGCTAGGATGGCTTGGTGTGCTTGAGACTTCCGGTCTCCCTTTTCAGGGCTTTGCTCGCTTCGGCTGTCACAATTTCGTTTGGTCTTCCATCGCTTCCTCTTGCTCTAGGCCTTTCTTCAATGGTTTAGTCTCCCTCTCTCTCTCTCTCTCTCTCTCTCTCTCTCTCTCTCTCACTCTCTCTCTCTCTCTGTTGCTTCAATTCTTCAGCGACGGTTCCAGTTTGACGGAAACCCTGTAAACTTTCCGATCAAAGTTAAACTTCATTTTGCCGTTTCGTGACCCCCCTCCACCAGCCTTCTTCTGAATAGAAAATTCACCATCATTTTCCTGCCGCCCCTCCCTTAAGATTTCATCAAACCCTTTCGTTATAATTTCCATTCCGCTCCCGCTCGCTTTTCTCTTCCATTCCGCTTCTGGGTGCTGAGTCGAACGATCAGTCTATTATTTGACAGATTTCGATTATTTGGGATAAATATCAGGTTGGCAGAAAAGTCTTTGCGTTTCGTCATCAAAAGTAAAATTACTTTAATTAAATTATATATTAAATGGTATATCAAATGACTTTAATTAAATTATATATTAAATTATATATCAAATTACTTTAATTAAATTATATATTAAATTATATATTAAATTATAAAAGTAAAAGTAAAATAAAAATAATTATTCTATGTATCCACCATCGGATTCCATTCAGCATCCGATGGTGGATACATAGAATACAATTGCATTTTTATTTTATTTTTGTTGGTAAAACGCAAAGATTTTCTTGCCAACCTAACAGTAAGAATAACTGTTATGAAAAAATAAAAAATGTTCGGTTTTTTTTATTTTGCGCATACCTTGCGAATTTTCGGAGCGGATACTTCTTTGACATTATTACCGTTCTTTATTTTTTAATTCGCAGTCCAGGCGTTCTCGCTTCCCTTTCCACCATATTTTCAATTATGGATTTTTCGAATACAATAGGGAAATCCCTCTCAGCTCTCCGTTTTACTCGTTCGAGTAAATTTATTTCGTCATATATTTAGAGGGTTCAAAAGAATAATTTCAATGCATGATCAAAGTGGCCAGACAATTGACGTACGGGTAGGAAACAAATCGTTATATTAAATGGCAAATTTTATACTTCATTGGAAAAGAAAATGGTAAACTTTTCAAGACAACTTTCTTCCTCAAACGTTCTTTACTTTTTTCCTTCAACCTGGCCGTGTTGCAAATAAATTGTTCAAAATTTTGGCGTAACCCAAAAAGACGGTAAATTGTAACAAATCGTCTTTCCTTTTTTATTTTTCCAATCTCACGGTCGGCTCGTCGGATTAGATTGCGAGGAAATTAATCCGTAATTGGTCGTTTATCGAGAAAAAAATCGCAAGTTTTCGACAAATTTTCTTCCAACATTTTTCGTCTCCGATTAGCTTTCGGATTTTCTGAAAGGCAATGCCGCAGATTGCGAGGAAATTATTCCAGCACACAGTCGAAATGGAGCCCTCTTTTCTAGCTGCTCATCCGTTTCCCAGTATCCTTTGTCAAACTGGCGACACCCGCAGCTCATACAAGCGCACTTATTCATCCTCCGCGGGGCAATCGATTTCACGGGCGCGTGTGCGTTCAGCTACGTGTTCGAGAAAGCAAAACCTTCGTGGGAAAATCCGGGTTGGTTGCGATATAAAGCCGCGAAGCATCACAGCTAAAGAGAGAGAGAAGGAGGAAGGGGGGAGAGAGAGAGAGAGAGAGAGAGAGAGAGAGAGAGAGAGAGAGAGAGAGAGAGAGAGAGAGACTCTTCGCGAAACTATACGAGGATAATACCGTGTGAGGGAACAACGGATTTTGCGCTCACATGTGCCGCATAGACCCCCGGACCTCGACAATACAACCGAGAATGCACTTTTTATTCAGGCGCCGACGTTCCTTTCCGCCCCTTTTTCTTTTTTTCCTGAACCACAATGTGGTGTTGAGCTTTCGCGACGGGGGAAAAAAAAATGCGACAGGCGTACGCGATTATTTCAGTCTCGGAGAGATCCTATATTTCTTCCAAATATTTGCTAATTGCCATTGAAAGGAAAACTGAAAGTAGCGCCGAGTTGAATGCAAGAAATGACGATGATTTTTATTGGACGTGAGCAACTACGAGGAGAATATTTTGCTGTATTCAACTTTACGATACACCATGACTGTCAAGATGTCTTCACAAATTGATTCCAAAATATCCATCGGAAAAAACATTTGGAGTTCGAAAAAATATTAATGCCACGTCATTTAATTTTAGGGGAAACGATATCTCACAAGGAATACCACTTTGGTGTCTGCCTTCGATTTTGATAAAATTCGTGTAGGCGAAAGGTATACGAGATAATCCTCCACCCCCCCCCCCCCTCCCCAAGAGAGTATACTCGTAATTTCAAAGACATTCAACATGATTCAGATCTAAAAGCGACTATTACTGGCATTTTTATCTATATTACGATCGGCATATTCGAAATATCAATCTTATTAGGGTTCCAATAAGAAGGTTCCCTTTATCCAAAAACCTTACATAAGGATCAACTTGGATACCTCGCTGTTCACGATGATCCCTAGGGCATGAACAAGATGGTCCCCCGAATCATCTTGCCCCTATTTTGGGATTTTTTTATTTCGGAGCAATTAGGTAAATGTAAATACAAATTGGCTCGAGTTTGCAACACCTTTATGTATATATTATTCATGGGAATACAACATAAACTGAACTTATAAGTAAAATTACCTTTATATTATGATTTTTATCTCACCCAACTAGAATTAAGAAGAGAAGGGTTACGTAGGTTTCGAAGCCAAAAGAGCATTGTTTTTTATATTAAAAACAAAATAATATATAAATCATTTTATTCAAAATGTGGAGCACATAGAAGGGTAACATTTTAACAATATTTAAAAAAAATTTCATCCGAAGATTTGGGAAATTCAGCCGGTGGGACCTGGTTTCCAGAGCCCCTTAACGTTTTTTCTTCGTCGAGCCACTTTTTGTTCTATTCAACGTAAATTCCGAAACACGAGATAAACGTTCGAAAAAACGTGTATGTTTCAGCAGCTCCATTCAGAATACAGGAGCACTTATACATGGCACGAGTACACGGGGCCTCACCAAGAGCACACGATCGTACGTCGAGCGCCCCAGGCGCCACCAACCTCCAGTAAGTTTTACGTCACTTAAAAAAAAAAGCACATTTTCACCCCTCGCCCCCCTTCGAACAATATTAAGTACACGACAATGTAAAAACGTACTTTCCATCATCTCTGTATCATACGTTATTTTAATTTAACCCGATAGACCCTCGCACCATACACACGTCTCATTAGTACCTACGAAGGGGAAAAAGGAAAGACGAATGAGAAAATTCACCAACGGAAGCGAAGAAGTCTGAAATAGAAAAGAAAACGATGAAGGAATGACATATATTTCTTTTTTTTTCGTTCTCTTCTCCCACTTTTCATTATTGTTCTTCCATTCTTTTTGAACTATATCTCGCCCATTCAAACATTTTTCGTTCTTCTGCCTTTCTTTTTTTCCGCGTTCGAAATAAAAACCTCTCACACGAGAACAATGGCATCTTGGTTGGTCGATAATCTCCGCTCATTTCTTTTTCGCATCCACATTCACAGATCTTCCCTGCGGATTAATTCTCCCCTTTCTCTTTCGTACTTTTTGTTAGTTATCTCTAGTTTGTTTTTTTTTGTTCGTCCCTTTTTTCGTTATTATTTCGTACTGCGTATGTATAGTTGCGTTCTGGTGAGTTTTTTTCCCCCCTGATCGTAAATCCACGTTACCCAAGTACACAGATTGTTAATCGTGTCTCACACGTGCCTATCATCGTCAGCACCATATTCGATATTTCACATTATTTACGTTTCACACCGTGTCGTTGATAATCGTTTCGTTACAAATCATTACCATCTTCTAGTGTCATCCTTCCCGTCACAGAGTCACTACTTTTTTTTACGATATCTATATATATATATTTCTTTTTTTTATCTCATTGTCAATGTTGTGAACTCTCTGTGTCTCTCTGCGTCGTCAGATATAAAAAGCTTTCTCACGTAGACACTTTTTTTCCTACTCTACATTTGCTGAATTTTCTGCTCGATCGATCGTCTCTTGCAAATCAAATGATCATAAAAAAAGAAAAATTCATTCGAATATTTCACAGTATTTGAAACGATTTTTTCATTTATCGATATTTAGTAATACGATTCTAGTAAAAATGTGACGGAACATTTTCGCAATAATTCGCGCGCGTGTTAATTGAAAACTATGAGACTGAGCATTCGTTTGAATTTTTACGGTGTATGGATTTTAAGACTTTTTAGAAGGAAAATGATAGTGTGTCGAAATAATTATTTGCCCAGCTGAAAATCATTTCATCATCGTAATATTTTGTTCGTTTGCGAAGCTCATGGCAAAAAAAAATTTTAAAAACGCAAGTACGAAGGCCTAGTAGTGAATTATACTTAAAAAAAACATGTGCATAGTTAAGAATGATTATTAGTTTAGAGAATGCTGATAGGATAGAGTGAATTTTACCACGTCGTTACGCGGATCTGTCGAAGAGAGAGAAAAATCGCAACGCGAACGATCGAGCGTAGTAAGTCTTTGTAATTGAGAGAGAGAGAGAGAGAGAGAGAGAGAGAGAGAGAGAGAGGGTGAGAGGGTGAGAAAATCGAAAAGTAAAATTTGACGAAAAATTGGGTGTGCGTTAGTGAGGTAAAAAAAATAGGAATGGCGAACAAGATAAAATGGATTGCCATATATACATGTATATACATAAATAACGAACAAGATAAAATGGATTGCAATATATACACGTATATACGTAAATAAATATACGTAAATGCCGAGTGAGTCATATGATGCTCGAAAAAACTGCAAATATTCATATGTGAAAAAGTCATGGAGAAAATTTTAAGGGTTTGTCAAAATCTTCACTTCGGTCGGACAGGTTTTATTTTTAAGTAAAGACGTTAGAATGTTTTTGTCGGGTTTCCCTATTTTTCATGTAGATTTTCATTTTTGAATCTGGGGTTTGTGATATGGTGCTCTGAGATTTGAAATTATAGGATTTAGGATTTTAGGGTCTGGGATTTTACGATTTTGAGTTAAAAATTTTAAGATCTGCGGTTTTATCATTTGAAATTCTTAGATTTGGGATTTCAGGGTCTGGGATTTTACGGTTTCGGAATACAATTTGAAGATTTGGGATTTTAGGATTTGAAATTTTTAGATTTAGGATTTGAAATTTTAGGATTCCAGATTTTAGGATTTGTCATTTGAAAATTTAAGATTTTAGGATCTGGTATTTTCGGATATGGGATTCTAGGATTTCAATTTAAAAATTTGGGATTTTAGGATTTGCAATTTTTGGATTTGGGATTTGCAATTTTGAGATTTGGGATTTTTGGATTTGGGATTTTAAATTTCAGGATTCCAGATTTTAGGATTTGGCATTTGCAAATTTAAGATTTTAGGATCTGGTATTTTCGGATATGGGATTCAAGGATTTGGAATTTCAGGATTCGAGATTTTAGAATTCGCGATTTTTCAAATAGCCCTACGTTTGATTCGTCACCTCCATGGCTCTTTGAGATAAAACCGATAAACTATCGTGACCTTGGAATGACCTTGACATTAGGCCAAAATTGATAATACGCGAATTCGCTCGCCCCCGGTAATGAACGTCAAATTTATGAAAATATAAACATTCGTTGTTGAGTAATGCATCCAAAATGTTTCGTATTAACCGCGAAACGCTGTATATATATATATGTGTGTGCGTGTGTGTGTATTTATTTATTTGCAAATGAAATGCATTACATCACGAATGGCTGAGAGGAGCTATGCCGATAAATAGGATATTGGGAAGTCTCGCGCGAAAACACAATCGCCACCCTAAAAATTCCGCCCTTAGAGAAACGTGCCACCTGCGAATTTTGTTTGCAGCGAAACAAGCGATCGCGAAGCTTCAATCGGCCAAGTCAACCGAGGATGAAAACGTCGAAGGTAAGAGCAACCCAACAGCAGAGACTTTACCAAAAAAAAAAGAAACCGTGCTGCGTACGCAAATTACGAACAAACGAAAAAAAGTCGTATGATCGATTTTATTGGGAAATTGTCATCGATGTCAAGCACATACGGGCCAATTAATTTTCCTTTTTTTTTTACATTTTTCTCAGCTATGCTTACGCATGCCCATTTCTGATTTCGAGTGAGATAAGTGTGGAACTAGGAAATTTATTTTTCCACCTCTTTCAAGCCTTTGAATCGACGAGCCATCTCATTTTTTTTTACAACTGACTTTAACACCGGAGAAAACGCATTTCTCCAAGATCCGAAATATATACTAGTTGTCTAGATTTTGAAAAAGTCGTACCATTGATTTTCGCGTCTATGGAATGCATTTTTATTTTAAGGGGGGGGGGGATCTCTTTAGACGCCCGAAAATGAGTCATTTTCCATGATTTTTTTTAAATGTGATAAAATAATTGCTTCATTTTGAAATTTTGGCATTATCTTATTACAACTTTTAAGTGTTATAAAAAAATTCTTTTTTAAACGAAACAAAACGACGGCGTTATAAGGCGTCTTTTGAATAACTGCTCGTGTTATAAGTCAAAAAGTTATTGATCAATCTGGCTCAAATTTTGGGGAGGTTTCTCACTATAACATTATTGGAAGGATATACCTAACGATTTAGGGTTATCGCCTAAATAAATTACTTTCTTGGGGTAAAAATTGTCGAAAAAATGGTCAAAAATATGAAAATTTCATTACAAAGCCTACTTAATTTTTAATTTTATGCTTTTTTATATTTTCATAGGTATATCCTTCCAATAATGTTATAGTGAGAAACCTCCCAAAATTTCAGCCACATCGATCAATACCTTTTTGAGCTATACCATGAGCAATTTTTCAAAAGACGCCTAATGGAATACCTCATAACACCGCCATTTTGTTTTGTTTAAAAAAGAAAAAAAATGTTAACACTTGAAAGTTGTAATAAGATAATGTCAACATTTTAAGACGATGCGATTATATTATGTACTTTGAAAAAATTCATGAAAAATGACTCATTTTCGGGCGTCTAAAGGGATTTCCCCCTCAAGGCGTTTCGGGACAATTGACGATGTCACGATTTGATTAAAATTTCTAAATTCTTCATCATATACTGAATGCACGCTCCACAAACTTTAAATCGATCGTGTACAGTGTTTCTGTAAAATGTATAATTGAAGAAACACTTTTTAACATAGCATCCGAAACAAAAAAACAAACGGTTTTAGTTTTAGTATGTTATGGCTATAGCGCATATCATACGATTTTTATATACACAAAAATAACGAAATGGCGGACATTTTTCGAAAAAAGAACAAAAAATCGTGTTTTTCACCGTTTTTGGCAAAAAAAAGTAAATATAAAAATTTGTTTAAATCATTGATATGCACTATAGCTGTAGTTGTAAAGAATATGTGGTTAAATTTTCATCAGGATTGGTTCAGGAGTTTCGAAGATTTTATTAACAAACCGTCGAAAAAAGCTTAGATGAATACATGAACATTTTTTAAAATGTATTTCGAAAGTGTATTTATTAAGTGTAACAACCTTTATATCAATATCTATTATACAAATGTATCAAGAAAAAATCATGAAAATAGCGTTTTTTCAGTGTCTAAAGTGAAAAGACCCCTTAAGGATGTTGAGTCCCTATGAAACATGTTAATGTTAATTGTTCAATAAATAACTTCTTAATCGTCATGAAATTCTTACACGACCTCCTGAATACTTCATGTAAAAACATACCAAATTTTCAGAATTCTATCATCATTACTTCAACCTCCTTAAGGGTTGAAATAAAAAATGATAAGAAAATTCTGAAAATTTGGTATGTTTTTGTATGAAGTATTTAAGAGGTCGTGTTAAAATTTCACGACGATTAGGAAGCTGGTTATTAAAAAATTAACATTTTGTTAAGAACAATTTTTAGAAGAAATTTAAAAAATTGATCAATAAACGTCGTTTTGTTTCCGTTGCTTTCAGTATATTGTAGATATTATAAAATTGAGAGGTCAAAAAAAAAACTTATTGCAAAATTACATCAGTTTCCATAAAACAACATTTAATTTGTGAATGTTAATTGTTCAATAACGAGCTTCCTAATTGTCGTGAAATTTTTACACGACCTCTAAAATACTTCATACAAAAACATACCAAATTTTTAGAATTTTATCATCATTTGCGATTTGGGACTCAACATCCTTAAGTGACGTTCCTTGTCAGTACATTGTGACAATTTCGTCATGAGTGTCATAATGCCCTGGGGGATTTGACAGTTCTTTTCAATAACATTTCAAACATTTTTCCACACTATCTCCATATGTTAAAAAGTCTTTCTTCAATTGCTCATTTTTGAAAATCAAAAATAAAGAATTAAAAAATAACTACGAATTTTCGTTGCATTCCATCGTCGCAAAACGTGAAAAAAAATTATTCTTTCTCAGTTCCACACGGATCCTCACTGTGAACTGACATTTGTATTTCCTCGATTGGGCCTTGCTCCCTTTTCGTACCGTAGCGTATGATTTTTTCCACCGCATATCACCGGCCCGTCGTTGGTTCGAGCCCAAACGGTCGACGAAAAAGAAAACTGTATATACGCTGTATCTTCGTTGATTGGCCTCGGACGATCGCGGGTGTGCGATAAGCTGCCGCCGAAATTTCTCACCCCGAACGCCTCGTAGCTGCAAAAAGGCGAACGCAAAGTCGAAACGCCGTGTCAACAAAATTCATCCTCCAAAAAGTAAAATGAAAAATCTCATTTCGAGAAGTTCGTGAAGAAAAAGAACGACGAAATTTGTCTCGTTTACCGTATGACGTTAACGAAGAAAGAGTCCACTGTGTCTCGTTTCGTGTGATCGTTACGTAAGAAGCGAGGGGAAAAAAGAGACGAGATGTTAATTGAAGTAAGTCGAAGAGGATGTTAATGAACCACGGCGGCACCCGACACCATCGTTTTCACTCGGAATTTAAGTAGAAAAGTCCTCGGGCTCGTCTTGTCTACTCAGTGTTATTCTCGTGTCCCAAGGGCTGACCCGTTCTCTTTCGATCCTCTCCACACACTTTTTACTACTCTACTTCCCACACTCGGCTCGCGTGCGAATTGTTCTTCGTGGAAGAGGCCTCTTGCACCCCCGATCGATCCGTCGTATCGATCCTTTTTTTTTATTATACATATATATGTATATATGGGATAATGCGCGTGCTATTTAATTTAGATTTGGTAACGTTAAGTAGTGCTGAGCCGGACGAGCCAGGCCCTCGATATTCCTTGCTGCATGCGCTGCATTTGATCAATATATATATATATACATATACATATATATATATATATATATATATATATATATATATATATATATATATATATTTATAAAACGGTACTTGTCGGGACCGAATGTACATATTTCAACAAACGTATACTTAGATGTACAATAGCATTTATAAGTGTACAAAAGTATCCGCATTCACATGTACATCCGAATAAGGGTAATAAAATCGGTTTTAAAGTTTATATGTAAAACGGTTAATAGTAGGACCAATTTTTATACGTACTGTTACTTGGTGGGTCCAGGAATATTGCAAGAAAATGAGTGGGTTCATGCTGAAATAGTTGGATGCACTTGGCAAATGTGAAACGTTTATTAATTAATATTATTGAATATTAGCGAAAACAATAAGATTTTCTTTTCTGATGTTAAATATTATTATTATGAATATATTATTTCAAGTAATTAATTGTCCCTAACTATTTGAAATAAACAACAAAAATACTTAAATGCCCGGTATCGAATGAAATAATTTAAAAAAATAATTTGAAAATTTCAATTTCGTGAAAAGGAGCATTTTACGAAAAATTCATCCGGGTCACAAAGACCCACTGCACGCTTTTTCGTCTCACATCAGGGTCACAAAGATCCGCTGCAGACTTTTTTCGTCTCAGGTATTGGGATGATAAAATCGGTCTTTCACACACAGATAATACATAGTCTCGAAATGTCACCGGTTATTTCTTATTGCAAAATATATATATACAACCTAATTATTGTTATTTCATCTCAAGGCTGTAGCCCCCGGTGGGCTTAGTCGCGTACATGATTCCGGTAAGTGGATTCATCTGAAGTAAAAAATGGAAAAATATACTTTTAATACAATATTAAAGCTACAAACTCACAGGATATTTTTTCAAAATTTTGAAAATGGCCTAAATTGCACTGTTTTTAAAGAAAAAGTCAATTGTCGACCAAAAATAACGACTTTGAACGTTTATTAATAAATGGAGAAACATATGGAACAATCATCCGGTCAGTCGATTAAATATGTTATAAAATATGTCCAATCCAAATTGGAAGTAAATCGGACGGTTAGATTTTGAGATATGATGTACGCCAAATTGCAAAGTATACTTTCGAGATAAACGCAAGAAAAGAAAACGTACTAAATCCACTTTTTCCGTATACAGTTTTCGTATAAATGTTTAGGACTGCTCATTATTTTCGGTGCTTCCTTATGGTTTCGGATACGGGCAATACGAATAGGACTTTTATTTTGTTCTAGAATCGTTTATGCGTTATAAACAATTTAATTATTACAATGACGATTGTGACCAAAAAGTACATTTTGTAGAAGAAAGTTTGAAACAAAATATGTTTCTTTTTTAATTGAGTATAAAAAAGGTCTCGTTTTTTTTTCTAGCTCCATTAGTATAATGGAAATAACGATATTAGTATTATTATCCATTATATTATTAGTATAATGGAAATAACGATGAGTGAAAGGTAATGCGATTAATTTTCGCCACATATCTCCATTACTAACAGAGCTGAAATTAAACATATTTTTCAACATTTCTATCTATTAAGTGCATTCTTTCGTCCCAATTGTTATTCGAAAAATTTAATCGCAAGAAAGTGCCTTTAATCGTTCGCAAATCACATTTATTTTTCATACCTCCAGTCTGCGATTCCTGCACCCTGTAACAATCGAACAGCCGGATTGGACAAATTCATATCAATGCCCTTAGAAACCATACATTGTACCGGGCAGCTCTAGAACCATATGGCAACGGGACGTTCTGACCTGCTCCACTAAAATCGTCATAACTCGGTCAATTTTTCAAAGTCAAGACTATGCAATAAGAAAATAAAATAAACCAAAAATCGATTTTTTTAAATTCCAACGTTATGCATATCCCCGGACGTACTGATGAAACAAGCTCTGTTGCGATCGTGCAACTTGTGGTCCTGATCTGCACCTCTAGGGGAAAAATTGATACTGTACGACCGCGTATAATGGTATATATCGGTACCTATCTAGTTTCGTAATGGATAATACGAGGACCGAACGAGTTGTGGTCCTGAAATATACCTTTACGAAACAGAACAGTTTGACAGTGTACGTCCGCGTGTAATGGCTTATATCGGTACCGTTCTCGTTTCGTATTGAATAATATGAGGACCGACGGGGTTGTGGTCCTGAAATATACCTTTACGAAAAATAATTTGTTGATGCTGTACGTCCGCGTGTAATGGTATATGTCGGTACCGGCTCTATTCCCTAATGGATGATACGGGGACCAGGCAGATGATTGTATGATTTGTGGTTCCAGCATGCACCTTTACGCGAAAGAATAATTTCGACGTGTACATATACGCGTAATGGTACAAAACGGTACCATTTGAAATGTCGTATAGGTCAATAGGGGGACAATGGAGTCCACTGAAATGACTGGTACGACTTCGTACGACTTCACGTCGATCCATCGAAACTTTTTTTTCCTATAAAGGTGCATTTTGCTCACACGTGGGGGTCTTAACGAGTGCTATGGTCTTGGCTTTGCAGTTTCAAGAAACTCCCATCATACTTTTATTCAATCTTTGGAATGTTTATCGAATATTTGTGTACCCTTTCAGCGAAGAACTTATAAATTTTGAAAAAAAAAGAGGGAAATACGTGAAAATGGCAAAAAAATGAATTTTTTTCTTACAAAGTAATGAAGCTTCTGATTTTTTAAATCCACAGACTTAATTGACAATGAAACGGCAAAAACGAAGAAAAATGACGTTCGAAGAAAATAGTGATGCGTTTATTAGAGCACCAATTCTAAATGTCCAGCTTTGAAACATTAACCGGGTCAGCCCATATGACAGCTGTTGTTTTTGCTTTTTTGGGATGTTTTATGAATCATCATACACACTATATTTAAACTTTTACCACAATTTTTTGACATTTTTACAGTCCCTCAGAATTTTATCAAACAAAAATAATGACTTTAATGAATAATAAATGTATATTCGGCACTGAGTGGATAACGTTGTGGAAAAATGTATTAGTTACTCTAATACAGTCCTCGATAGGAAAACATTATTAGTCATTGAGTCACGGCTCACCCAGCAATCAAGTTACTTATTGTCGTGAAACGTACTTTTTGGAAACAGAACTGTTCGATTGCGTACGTTCGCGTGTTATGGGATATACTGGTATTCCGAAGTTTTGTGATGGATAATTTAGGGTCCAAACGGATATTCGTAAACAGATTGCGGTCCCAAAATGCACTCTTGTAGTGGAAATAATTGCTATGTATATATCTACGTGTAATGGTGCAAAGTAGTACCAATCATTTGAAGAGAGTCCAATGTCCCCATATTGACCGATACGACATTCCAATGGTACCGTTTTGTACCATTACGCGGAGATGTACATGTCGAAACTATTCTTACTCCTAAAGGTGCATACTGGAACCATAAACATAGAATCATCCGCCTGGTCCCCCTATCATCCATTAGGACATAGAGTTGGTACCGACATATACCATTACACGCGGACGTACACTATCAAGCTATTCTTTTTCGTAAAGGTATTTATCAGGACCACAACCCGTTCGGTCCCCGTATTATCCATTAGGAAACGAGAACGGTACCGATATAAGCCATTACACGCGGACGTACACTGTCAAACTGTTCTGTTTCGTAAAGGTATATTTCAGGACCACAACTCGTTCGGTCCTCGTATTATCCATTACGAAACTAGAGAGGTACCGATATATACCATTACACGCTGTCGTACAGTATCCAATTTTTTTTCCCCAGAGGTACAGATCAGGACCACAATTTGCACGATCGCGATCGAGAGCTTGTTTCATAAGTACATTCGGGGATGTGCTTAATCTTGGAATTTAAAAAAATCGATTGTTTGTTTATTTTATTTTCCTATTGCGTAGAGTCTTGACTTTGAATTGGTTCAAAAATGTTGTAAAAATTCCAAAAATTGCCCGAGCTATGACGTTTTTAGTGGAGCAGGTCAGAACGTCCCGTTGCGTTACGGCTCGACTCTAACGCCGCGCGATACAATGTATGGTTTCTAAGGGCATTGACTTTGCACAACCAGGCTGTTTGATTGTTACGTGGTGCAGGAATCGCAGATTGAAGGTACGAAAAATAATTGTGATTTTCGAAAGATAAAAAGAATTTTCTTGCGATTAAATTTTTCAAATAGCAATCGGGACGAAAGAGTGCATTTCATAGATAGAAATTTTAAATAAAAAATGGTTAATTTGAGCTATATTTTAGATTGGTAATGGAGATATAAGTGACGAAAATAAATCGCATTACCTCTTGCTCGTCGTTTTGTCCCTTGAAAGAGATCTTTTCATTGTCATTTAAAAAAGTAACAGATTTTGTTTCACACTTTTTTTCTACAGAATGTACTTTTTTGTCACATTCGTCATTGCAATAATTAAATTGTTTATATCCAAAAAAACGATTCTAGAACTAAATAAGTGTCCTATTCGTATTGCCCGTACCCGAAACCGTAAAGAATCACCGAAGATATTGAGCAGAATTAAACATTTATACGGAAACGTGGATTTACTACGGTTTCTTCCCTTGCGTTTATCTCGAAAGCATACTTCGCAATTTTGCGTACGTCATATCTCAAAATCTAATCGTCCGATTTACTTTGGAATTTGGATTGGACATACTTTATATCATATTCAATCGACTGACCGGATGATTTTTTCATATGTTCCTTCGTTTATTAATAATAAACGTTCAAAGTCGTTATTTTGGGTCGACAATCGACCTTTTCTTTAAAAACAGTGGAATTTGGGTAATTTTGAAAATTTCGAAAAATATCCGGTAAGTTTGTCGCTTTACCATTGTACTAAAAGTATATTTTTCAAATTTTTACTTTAGATGAATCCACTTACCGGAATCATTTACGCCACCGAACCGTGCGGAGGCTACAGCCCTGAGATGAAATACCAATGATTACGTTGCTTATATATATATTGCAATAAAATGATACTACGTTGCAATAAATGATTACGTTGTTTATATATATATATTGCAATAAAAAAACGGTGCCATGTCGAGACTATGTCCTATCTATGTGCGAAAGATCGACCTTACCATCCCAATACCTGAGACAAAAAAAATATATAGTATCGATCTGTTGTTTAACATCAAGGTTATGCATAGCCCTTAGTAATACGTCAATTGTACTGGGCTAATCATTTGATGAAAATATCTATATTATGACAATTTGAAAAAGAATACGCGCATTGGGTTTCCGCGGTCGGTGTAACTGATCTATTATTTTAAATGGATACATTTTAAATAGGTATATTGTTTTGGGTATTATTTTGTATTCAGAATGAACCCTACGTCGATACAGTGGGTGATTGTGACGCGGATGGATTTTTAGTGAAATGCTTACTTTCACGAAATTGAAATTTTCAAAATATTTTTCAAAATTATTTCATTTGATATTTTCCTAATTTCAGTTACACAAACATATCGATATTTTTAAAGTGGTTGCCTGATTATTTTCAATAAAAACCCACTGAAGGCTTGTTTATGCCAGGTGAATGAAGTACTATCCGAATACTTTATCTACCTTTCCAAATTCACGAAGCGAATGAAAATCGTAGCCAAATATAACTGTTTCAACGAAGGGTTAAAAACCTATCATATTAATTGTATTCATATTTTTTAAAAGTAACATTATAATTAATATTATTTGAGAATGTTTCTGAACTTTTTCTGTTCAGTGAACAACAATTCAAAAATTAAATTATCAAGTAACGCAATGAATTTTATGATTTCCGCGAACATTGTTAAAATTTTATTATCATTCGCGTACTACATGCTGCCTTTGCCTATTTTCATTTATGCTTTCAGCCAAAGTTCGTGCATTTGCCTCTATGTCTTTTACCGGGCCGTGGTCCCCATAAATACCTTTCATCCACACATGCAAGGTCCTGCTAATAACCGTTAAACGAAATTGGGACCGGTCCCCGCATCATCCGTTTAATCTAAAAAAATACCGGGTCCGTCCCCGTATGTGACAAATGTCCCGGTATGTACCGCTGGGGGTCGATTTTGGTACCGATAAGTACCGTTTTATAAATATATATATATATATATATATCAATGCAATTTAATCGTTGCACAACGAGTACAGTATCGAGCCTCACGCAAACGAGAAAGCTCATCCGAGTGGAGTGATATCGGACGGTCACAATGCTACCAATTGATTGTGTTATTTTTATGGAAATTATTAATGATTGGCCGAAAAAAATGAAGAATGCTGTGCAATCTCGCATGTTCCTTGTTCGCACGCTTTACACCATTTTCTTGTGTGCTTTCTAGTATTATTCGTGAATATTGTTGTTATTGTTATTATTAATAAAACTATCAACGTAGTTTATAATTTTGAAAATGTCCAACGATGTGCAGCTTTTCGTTAGTTGCTTATTACGACGATTTTTGTTGTAATTGATATACATATACATGTTTTTATATATATATATATATATGCACACCCACACACACACACACGCACACAGAGAGACACACACACATTATACCGGTCGAACGTTTTCGATCACTTCGGATAATTGTAAAATTATATTAGATTAATATCACTCATTTTATTTTGCATCTTTCGAATAACTATATGGCTCTATAATGTGAATTGTAGTATTCTAATAGAACTTTGCAAATATCGAAAGTGGTTGAAAATTGTGCAGTTGTTCAAAATGATCGAAAACTTTTGACCGGTACTGTATATATGTATGTATGTGTATATATATATACGTACAGGGTATCTCAAAATGACCTGACATTTTTATTTATTAATAAAACGTATTACTTATTTTAAAAGTACAAATATTTTTATTTTAATGTAAGGTACGAACATGGAGGTTATGTGTGGAACACAATATCCGTTAAATGGCCACCTCGTTCCTGTTTGCAAGCGTTCACTCTTTTGATGATATTTTTAATAACATTTTAGCATAATTGCGAACTAATGTTATTAATGACGGGGCGAATTGCTTCCCCGAGCTCCGGAATGGTCTGTGGATCAATCGCGTACATTTTTCCTTTCAGACAGCCCCAAAAAAAGAATTCAAATGGCGTCAAAACGCACAGTCTTGATGGCCAATTCACATAGTCACGGCGCGCAATAACACCACGATGAAACTTCGTCTGCAATAACTGCATTGTTTTGCGCGCAGTGTGGCAGGTTGCGCAATCTTGTTGAAAGAATGTCTTCCAAGTCCATGTCACGTTATTTATCACATATTGTGTTCCACACATAACCTCTATGTTTATACCTTATATTATAATTAAAATATTCGTATTTTTCAAATAAATAGTACGTTTTATTAATGAATAAAAATGTCAGGTCATTTCGAGACACCCTTTATATATATATATATATATATGTACATGGATGAACTTTCGAATAGATGTTGCCTTCGATTTAGCTGAAATTCTGCATATATCTCCTTTCAGACACATAAGTTTTTGCCTAAAAGAATTTCTGGCCCTACGCGACAGTTTTCTAGACAAGGAACTTTGAAAATTGATACATTAACGGGCGTGTATATTTATATCTACCATAGAGCCCAACTAATTAGTCCCTACTTTATCGATATAATCGACCCAACAAACTCACAAAATCCAAGCAAGCACAACCAAGTCCGAACAATCGCAAAAAAAGCCCAGGAAAACCCAACCGAGCCCAAACAAACCCTACAAAATCGAAACAACACAATCCAACCCAATCAAATCCGAACAAATCCTGTATAACCCAAACAATCACAACCAACCCCAAATAGTCCCGAGGGAACCCTACAAAACCCAAACAAACACAACCAACCAAACAAACAAACCAAAAAACAACACAACCAAGTCCAAACAACTTCTACAAAATCCAATGAAAAACAGCCAAGCCCAAAACATCCTAAACAGCCCCTAAAAAACCCAAACACTCACACCCAAGCTCAAACAAACACTTTAAAACCCGAACAACACAATCGGGCCCAATCGAACCCAAACAAACCAACAAACAAAGTCCACAAGACTCAAGCAAACCAAAACAAACACGAACAAACACAACTAAACCCCGCAAAACTCGAGAAAACCAAAATAAACACAACCAAACGCCACAAAACCCGCGAAAACGAAAACAAACCCACATCCGAGAAATCCGAAAACCCGAGAAAACCACAACAAGCCGAAACTCCACAAATCCAAAATCCGAGCGAACCAAAACAAACCCAAACGAACACACACACGACACAAGCGTTGAAAGCGCCTAATCATCCCAATAAAATAATGTTTCCCTACTAGCACGTCCCGATAGATTTAGATATACACCCACGTTAATTTATCAATCTTCACAATTCGATATTTCGAAAACTATTGCGTTGCGCCAAAAATCCATTTAGGCACTGACTTGTATTATCAAAAAGAAGAGGTGTGCAAAGTGTCATCTAAATTGGAGGTAACGGGTATTCGGAAGTACAGTCATGTATACTGGGCGAGGCACATAAAGTGTTACAGAGCAATAGCACTCAAACTATTGATCATATCCAAAAATGTTTCAGACAAAAGTTTCAGTGTTCGAGAAAACCGTCATACTGGACCACCCTATTTTTTTAATCGGTGACGGCGCTGACGTTACGACGAGGTCAAGTCCACTTTTTTAAGGCGTTACCCCCACTTGTAGCGCAAAAAAGGCCTTTTTCATGAATTTTTTTAAAGAAAACTACAAAACTTTTTTAATCGAGCAATATACCATCTTAAAGAACACATCTTGAAGAACTTTCAGTAATTTTTTTATTGAAAAATATTACATTGTTTAGTGGCAAATGGCCATCAATGGAATAATGTTTTTATATACACGGTTTGCGGTGACCAACATTGCGGCGAAGTGGATCATCTGAAAAAAAAATGCGGATGGATTTAGTCAAATATAAGTATAAACTAGTCTTTAATCGAAGGGTTTTAAAAAATATTCATTTTTCTCAAAATGGCGGACAGTCAAAGTCAATGGTTCGATTTTAACGAACAAAAACAGCCGTTTTTGGCTATAAAACGGCCATTTTTTTCGAAAAAAAAATCGAACGATTAAAGACTACATTTTTATGTATTAAATAAGCCTGCAAAATTTCAAGAAGATCGGTTCATTAGTGTTCGAGTAATCTTGGTCACCGACTTCAAAAATGCCATTTTGAGAAAAACGCGTTTAAAGTTTCAATTTCAGTTCTTCAATTCACGGATTATTCTCTTTCAACGCTCATATCTCAGTCAATTTTGTTCGGATCGACTTGAAATTTTCAGGACATATTCTCAGATACTTATACTTCAAAAAAATGCAATAAAAAAGTCGATTTTTCCAAAATCGCAAGTGGGGGTAACCCCTTAAATGGAACCGTGTATCTTTTTTCGATTACATTATTACCGATTTCAAGACGAATTCAGTGACCTACAACACAAGGTCATTCTAGTCACGCAACGTATGAAAATAGTCGAAAAATCGAGAAATATCGGAATTTCGAAGGATCCACTAACCTTGGTTTGGGTCTACCTACAGAAGATGCTCGAAGTGATGACCCTCGACTTGCAAACACTCGTTTGATCGCTGTTTTCATTTCTCACGATACCAATGTTTCTTATCGGCAGCAAGTACGCATTTTCTGTTGACATATCAGTTAGTCACGCATTACCTTCTAACGTGAATACATCGGATCACGAAAACCAACGATTTTCAAGAATCTTTTGATATGTTGATGATGCTGGCGGAATGCCGTAAACATTACACCACCGAAAAAAAATACATGGTTCCATTTGAAAAAGTGGAGTTGACCTTGACGTAGCTTGAACGCCTCCACCGATAAAAAAAAATAGGGTGGTCCAGTATGACGGCCTTCTCGAACACTGACACATTTGTATGAAACATTTTGGATATGAGCAATAGTTTGAGTGCTATTGCTCTGTAACACTTAAATTGCCTCACCCTGTATATACATACATATATATATACATATATATATTTATATTTACTCCTCCACGAGAACTCCAGACTCGTTTTGCATTTTAATAATTATTGATTCAACTCCTACACGAATCTTTCTCACTCACCAACTCGTAAATGTCAGACGTATTTCTAGAGACGCATTGTTCAAATGTTATATATATATATATATATATATATATATATATATATATATATATATATATATATATATATAAACCCGAGGATCGAGAAATAGAGAACTTTTTTTAGCGACACACGTATTTGTGTGTTTAATTTTCAGGACCTACGCTCGAGCCACCGCTTCCGAGACGGAAGAAATGCCCGGAGCTGGCTTACAAGACTCACGAGTTCATCACCGCAGCCGACGGTGGTGGCATCGACGCCGTCGACACGAACGTCGTCGCCGATAAAGTTCGGGTAATTCAACGCGTTCTGAAAAAAAAAAAAAAAAAAAGAAAATCATATTTTCATGACAAAAGTTCTTTTTTTCCCAAACGATATTGAAACGTTGTTTTTTTTTTCGCGAATGGAAATCGAGACGCGTTTTTTCGCTAACATTTCTCGACGACCGGTTTTTTTCTGTCATACAGCCAGCTAGCAATGTTTTTTTTTTTCTTTGCCTTTTACGAAAAAAATCGTAACGATGAAGATTCTTAAGCGAGCGGTTGTTTTTTTTACTGCCAATGGCAGGAGGTCGCTGCCAGCGCGGCGCTGCCACCGAGTCAGCTGAGCAAAGCGATTTCGCGTATAAGCACCGAGTATCGATTGCAATTCGCGTGGCCGAGGCGATCACAGCTGACTAACGGAGAGGCCGTACCGCCGGTCGCTGCTGCAGGTGGCGCAGCCGGAACCGCCGGCCCACCGAGAAAGTCACTCAGCATGGGAGCCTTGAAGCAGGGCATAGCACCGGCCGGGCCCGCGCCGGTACACAAGAAGCGACCAGGTGACGTCGATCACAAGCGTGATGGTAAACGAGCTTATTATTGTTTGAAGAAAGAAAAAACAAACGAAAAAAAATTCACGAAAGATATAAACAAATGTGACGACTTATTCATCGCGCGAAAAAAAAAAAGAACAACACGGTAACAGCAAAACTTTGCTCACTCGACTTTTACGATGACGCTGCTCGATGCATCGTTGGAACGCAAATTAATTTTTTCTGCCACTCGATTTTCTCGAGTCCAGATTTTGGATAATGATGAAAAATAGAGAATGGAATAAAGTAAAAAAAGGATTATCCTTGCGTGCCAACAATGCAAATTCCAAAAACATCGAGTTTTAGCAACGAAATTTTGAGAAATAAAAACGGCAACGAATTTTCATCGATACTGTCGAACAATGAATTTTGCGAAAAAAAAAGAAAGTAAAGCACGGTTTTTCTTTCTCTCGTTGACATTATTTTTATTTCGCATAGGAACGAGGAGTGTGTAAAACGTTGAGAAAAATAGGCAGACCCCTCCGCTTCGCTGTCTCTATAGTTACACACGAATACGATTGCTGAGGTATTCCTTTCACGAACCCGATTATCTGACATTTAAGGGGCTATTCTATTGTGAGGGCTCAAAAAGATAATCGATTTTTTCTCATTTTTGTTTTTATCTCTTGCATGTGTCGGTACAAACTTATTCTTATCTTAAGGAAAATCACTTCCACGGTGTCAAAAAAGAGTCTAAATTTATTTTACCCACAGCTGCTCTGATTGATATTTACTTATGTTGATTATTCGCATGATCGATTATAGTGTGCCAAATGTTGTGGTAAATGATGAATTTATTGCACGTGAACAAATCAAAACTGAAAAATTAGATTGTCAACGACTCGGTAGTAATCTTAGTAATAATAATATTGACATATCCACCGTAAAAACGGACTAAAAAGACACCAAAAAAATCAGCCGGAAACCTATTAACGCGTTAACCCCACTTGTAGCGCAAAAAAAAGGCCTTTTTCATGAATTTTTTTAAAGAAAACTCCAAAACTTTTTTAATCGATCAATATACCATCTTAAAGAACACATCTTGAAGAACTTTCAGTAATTTTTTTATTGAAAAATATTACATTGTTTAGTGGCAAATGGCCGTCAATGAAATAATGTTTTTATATACACGGTTTGCGGTGACCAACATTGCGGCGAAGTGGATCATCTGAAAAAAAAATGCAGATGGATTTAGTCAAATATAAGTATAAACTAGTCTTTAATCGAAGGATTTTAAAAAGTATTCATTTTTCACAAAATGGCGGACAGTCAAAGTTAATGGTTCGATTTTAACGAAAAAAACGGCTGTTTTTTTGGCTATAAAACGGCCATTTTTTTTCGAAAAAAAAAATCGAACGATTAAAGACTACATTTTTATGTATTAAATAAGCCTGCAAAATTTCAAGAAGATCGGTTCATTAGTGTTCGAGTAATCTTGGTCACCGACTTCAGAAATGCCATTTTGAGAAAAACGCGTTTAAAGTTTCAATTTCAGTTCTTCAATTCACGGATTCTTCTCTTTCAACGCTCATATATCAGTCAATTTTGTTCGGATCGACTTGAAATTTTCAGGACATATTCTCAGATACTTATACTTCAAAAAAATGCAATAAAAAAAATCGATTTTTTCGAAATTGCAAGTGGGGGTAACCCCTTCAAAATAGGCTTGAATTACCTCAGCGGAATTAACACGATAGGCAGAATATAATTATACATATTATTGATACGTGGTAAATGATAAATGATAAAACATGCAAAATGGCTGATAATGTCAACATACGTTGGAGACACGTGTAACGACATAACAAAAGAAAATCGAAAATCGAATGTCCGTAGCCCGCGAAATTTGAAAAGTCACCTTATTTTTTTGAACCTCATATATTCATTGAACAGTTTATAATCGTGTGAAGGCATGAAAAAAAGTATGTTGCTGGCGTTGATGATTCGCGCTCTCCAGGTAAGCTGAAACAAAAAATCGAAAAAGATTCTTAATCTGTATAAGCGTCGCTACCGCCCGAACTACAATCATTATTTTATATTGCAAAATAACAATGTTATTGTTATTTCGTTTGCAATCTTATTATATTACAAAATAACAATGTTATTGCAAAATAACAATGTCGTCGTTTTTTGCAAAAGTGTTCGAAGAACACGTTTTTATCGTCATGATTCGAGGGAAAGCGTCAGTTAAAATTTATATTTTTTAATGATTCTAGTTCGGACTATAGCCATACACATGTTGAATATGCGGTAGAAATTTTAGCACGATTGGTCAAGCCGTTTTTCCGAAATCACCAACGCCAGGTGAAAAAAGTTGTTTCGAAAAAAACGACTCGGAACAAAATGGAAAATTCAGAGTAATACTGGCCGGTAGAGCGTCCTTTTCCTCACCCAGTGAAAAGAGAGACTACTACTATACAGTCAGTGTATGGAAGCATACGTGTATATGTGTATGATGAGGTATAAATTCAAAAAGGCTGTTCCCAACAGCTGGCAGGAGCGCGCAGCCGGCGCTTCTACTTTGAAGCGCTGTACTGAGTCGATAAAGTGAAAATCGACTTTACCAGCAATGGGTATCAATTCTGTGATGGGATCGAGTTAAAAAATGCAAAAAAATCGATTTATTCATTCCGTCACGGTAGAATAGCACCTAAACTGATTTTCGTCTATAATCGAGTAAAAATACATCCCAGTATATTGGTAAAACTTCGAGCCGAGTTACCGAACGTTTAACGAAAAATTACGTCTGTAAAAATCGTCTCAGACACACGAAACGTACGGAGATGACACGCTGGTTACATTTATGCACTAAATAACTCTAAATACCTTATATAAACACAACGACAATAAAAACCGACAATCACCGAATATTCAACGAAAATATTCGTGATAAAACAGAAAAATGTGCCTAGCAGAAGAATTTTTGAAGTCGCAATTTTCCAGAGAAATTGTAAAAATGTCCAAACCTCCCAAATTTGCACGACACTTTTTATTCCAGTTTATAATTGGGTATAATAATTAATTGTGACTTATTTTTATTAACGATCACTCCAATTTAACAAAATACGGCTCTCCGCGAAAGGAATACCTTAAACGGCCTGTTAATTATTTTCACGAATCCATCTTACATCAAAGCGATTCAACCGAACTTTCGTCACTGATTCTTTTTCTTTCTTCATTACTCGTTTTTTTTTCTACGAGCGATTTTTCACAATTCCGATCGGTGAAAAAAAGAAAAAAAAACACCATGGCTTTTCTCACTGTCATCAACGTTATTTTCATTTCGCACAATCGACACGAGTGAAAAAAACAAAGACAAAAGTAGCCCCAATCGTTTTGCTTCACAATGGTGAAGTTTGCATCGCACGGCTGGCAGCGGAAGTTTGTTCTTTCGCCTTGGCAATTTTTTTCGCACTTTCGGATTAGCAAAATCGTTCGAACATTTTTCGGATTATCGTTGGAAGTCCGTAAATCTGTTCGAAAAAAAATTCTCGATATTGACAAAAATAAATAAATAAATCGACAAAACGATCATCGTTGCGCTCCAACGATGCAAACTTTCACACCAATCTGCTTCGCTATCCCCGGCCGCTCGAAAGTGACAATTTTTTGAAAAAAAAAAAAAAAAAAAATGTCTAAAAAAAAACTAGGCGCCCAGGCATCGGAACTGGAGCCGTTGGTCGGTGGGCAGACGGACACCGTCGACGGGGTAGTTCCGGAGGGTGACGAGCGCGAGGAGGACCTCAACGAGGTCAAAATAACTTTCAGGTCAGATTTTCATATTTACGCACCAAAAAAATCGTATTGAAACGCCAAAAAATGCAAACGAAAAAAATATATACATACGAACATGACTACGACAATCCCGTTTGCGTCGAATTTTCGACACCGATCGATTTTAAATGAAAAAAAAAAAAATCGAGCCCGCGCACCCTTAAATTTAGCGAACAATCTCGCTCAATTGTGCTTATTGCAGAACGAAAAAAACTACGGCTAAAGGCGTGACGTTGGTGACTGGAGAAAACGCCAAGATTCGTAGAAAATTATTGGGCAAAAGTTTTCCCACTTCCGAGATCGCGGAACTGAGACGTCTAGCCGACGAGTATAAGGTAAAACGAAAATTTACCAAATCGAGACGAATATTTCGTGTCGTCGTTGTGTTGTTTTTCTTTTCTTCCGTTTTTTTTTTTTTGGCTCTTCGATACCTCAGACTTGTCGTATTCGTCGAATTTACTCGAGGGACTTTGCCGACTTTAACCGAGGCGTTTACTCAAAGTTCTTCCTCGATGAAATTCCCAGGAGGGGTCGTAAACGCGAGAGAATTCTCCGTCACTGTGGAGCACGCGATAAAGAACGCGAGCGGAGAGAAAATCGAAATCTCGAAGTGTCGCGATAACAATTTTTTCAGCATGTCATCACACAATATTTATCTTCGACTGTACATAACATTTTCTTGTTCTCCATGTCCGTGTGTGTAATCTTCATTTTCGTTTTATTTCATTTTTTTCTGTGTTTCCATAATACGTGGCTGCATGACTCGTACGAGTATTTGTACATTTTCTTCGTAAACGAGAAATTGAAATGTCCGTTTAAATCGAGAGCCTTTGGTCGAGACTCATTTGTGATATTGTACAATTTGTTTGAGTTTAGATTAGATATTGTACGTTTAACCCATCGTTGTCACACTGGGTCAAATTGACCCAGTCCATTTTTGAAATTGTTGGCACTCGAAACCTATCAGTTGGATGAGCGTGAAAAAAATCCTGAACGTACTTTGAATGCTGCATTATATGTGCCAAAAATTAGTATGTGGAAAAACGTGGGCTTTACACGTCTACCCGGCCCAATTGCTAAGAAGGCGTTACTCGTTACTTTAATTTTCTCGACAATTACTCAGTCGATTTATTTGAAACGTAGCATAATCAATTGATCCTAAATCGTGATGATATAGTACTTTCAGAATTAACGCCCGGGAAAAAATGGACATATATAAACATAAATAATCATGCATGATCTTGTCATAAATGATCATGAACGAAATTTGTCTCTATATAATCATATATAGTAATATATCGCCATATGTGATCACATGTAATCATATATGATTATATATACTCATATACTATTGCATATAACGATATATAACCATATCTGTCATACATTGATTTGCATACACACGCATAAATAAGAAATTACGAGGAAACAGATTTTGTATTTTTATAAAAATTACATTGTCATGTGTGTCGCAAATTCAATATGTATATATATTAAGACGTTACCCCCACTTGTAGCGCAAAAAAGGCCTTTTTCATGAATTTTTTTAAAGAAAACTACAAAACTTTTTTAATCGATCAATGTACCATCTTAAAGAACTTTCAGTAATTTTTTTATTGAAAAATAGTACATTGTTTAGTGGCAAATGGCCGTCAATGAAATAATGTTTTTATATACACCGTTTGCGGTGACCAACATTGCGGCGAAGTGGATCATCTGAAAAAAAATGCGGATGGATTTAGTCAAATATAAGTATAAACTAGTCTGTAATCGAAGGATTTTAAAAAATATTCATTTTTCACCAAATGGCGGACAGTCAAAGTTAATGGTTCGATTTTAACGAAAAAAAACGGCCGTTTTTTGGCTATAAAACGGCCATTTTTTTCGAAAAAAAAATCGAACGATTAAAGACTACATTTTTATGTATTAAATAAGCCTGCAAAATTTCAAGAAGATCGGTTCATTAGTGTTCGAGTAATCTTGGTCACCGACTTCAGAAATGCCATTTTGAGAAAAACGGGTTTAAAGTTTCAATTTCAGTTCTTCAATTCACGGATTCTTCTCTTCCACCGCTCATATCTCAGTCAATTTTGTTCGGATCGACTTGAAATTTTCAGGACATATTCTCAGATACTTATACTTCAAAAAAAGCAATAAAAAAATCGATTTTTTCAAAATCGTAAGTGGGGGTAACCCCTTAACTCGACCACGCTTGTGATTTCTATAACTCGGCTAATTTTATGAGTATCATTCAACGGATTCACAGACATATTCGGAAAGATCTGTAAGTTAATAAAATTAAATTGAACATAGTGATTTTTTCGAATTTCTAAATAACATCACTGCCTTAAAGGCTTTGATTGTACTTTTTATACGGAAGAATAAAAATGTCTCAAATGGCGACGCTGGAACTTTCAAAGCGAAAGCGTTTTTGTCGGAGGCGCTTTAGGACTCGCAGCATAAGGGCCGAACATTTGGACCTTCAACAAAAAACCAAATTTTTCCAGCGTCTGCATGATATTAGCTGCGGAAATACGAAGGGCGTTTTCGAAATATTCATTTTTGTAAAAATAGCATGCATTTGAAGGTGTTAGACTTTTTTTTTAATAACGATATATTGTTTACAATAAGAGTTTTCAACAATACGAAATATACCTCCGTTTTTCTGTAGAAACTTTAGTTTAGAAGATACTGTGAAAATTTGAAGTGGATAGAATGAAATTTGTTCGAATTATCCTGCCAGCCAATTCGAAAAACGTGTCTAAAGTTCCGCATCGCATTATTTTCGATTCAACAGTTGAAACATCAATTTTCCGCTATCAAACTAGTTGCATTTATTTTTGCGATCCTGGAGTATAATTTTACGCCAAAGAGTGTTTTTTCCGACCTTCCGGAATGGTGTTACCTCTTAATTTATTTGCGAAAAAAAACTTCTTGTAAATTTATCAATTTCGTGTATAATTTCCAAAATTTCGTAAAAATCGTGAAACTTCCCGATTTGCGTTACAAGAACGTATCCTAATAAAATAGACAGAATAAACCTCCGGTCAAAGTTCTCGATTTGAAGGAATTTTTATTCTCGTATTATGGGTCGTTGCGAAGCAATAATCGACCATGAATCTTGCGTTCTTATTTTTCCTTTCTCTAATTTTTAAATCAGCTTCGAGACTGGGGCAGTGGATTAGCTACGGAGGAGGAAGTCTCCCTGTGGAAACACGTTACCAACAATCACTCGCTCAACGCTCTTTCTCTAGCCAGGCCAGTAAAAAAACAACAACAACAAAACAAAAAGCGACAGAAAAGAAATTTAGTACAAGACTTTGTCGTATAATCGTTCGCTCCTCGCAACGAGTCGTCACTTATTAGTAAATCTTCGTTCGTAAAACGGGATTTTGTCGTAGTCGTTGTTCGTATGACCTTCATCCTGAATGAACATCCTGTTTGTCATTGCTCGAAGTAACGAAAAGAAAGCAAAAAGGATCGAGTACCCACCGTTCTGACGTTCAACAAATTTCGTCGATAGGTCAGTCACGAAGGAGGAGAAGGACAAGGAAAATACGAGAAAAATTGCACCATCGATGACAATGCCACCTGCGGGCAGACCTTCGTCCGTACAAGCGAGGCCTATGCATGGAATCCTTCAGGACGACATCAAATCTGTGCGTTCATTGCTCATTTTATTTTTCTACCAAAATTCGTTCGTTGACTCGATGATTGTTTTCCACCTAAATTTTATATGCCAATCCATGACAGCTGGTATTGCTGTTGAAACGAAGCATTTTCTCCGTCGATGTTAAAATTCACGTCAACGGAATGCAAAGGAAAATCATTTTTGCAAATGACTCGCTTTTTCTTTCGTAGATCTAAGGCTGTGAAAATGAACCCAACGTTTTTTTAGCCCCATTAGAAGTCTACAAACTAAATCTGCGAAAAAAATGATTTTGGCTAATGGTGAAAATCAAAAAGGGAAAGATCTTTTGCTGCATCCCAGCAGTGCAAACTTCAATACCTGTTGAATTTTTCAGCTTCATTTTTTACGCTATTTTTTGAGCTTGATAAACTTGACACCTTGATCCCTATTAGAAAGCTACCAACTGAATCTGCGAAAAAAATTCTGTTGGCTGATAATGGGAATCACAAAGGAAAAAGAACTTTCGCTGTTATTTTTTTCCAGCTCCATTTTTTATTCAATTTTCCGAGCTTGACTAACTTGACAGCTCGATTCCCATTAGAAATCTGCAAACTCAATCTGGGAAAATGATTTTAGGTAATGATGAAAATCAGAAAAGGAAAAAACTTTTGCTGCATTCCAGCAGTGCAAACTTTAACACCCGTTGTCACTTTTCAGCTTCATTTTCTACTCCATTTTCCGAGATTGATAAACTTGACAGCTTGATCTCCATCAGCACCCAGAATAATTTTTTCGCAGATTCAGTTTGTAGATGTCTAATGGAGATCAAGCTGTCAAGTTTATCAATCTCGGAAAATGGAGTAGAAAATGAAGCTGAAAAATGTAAACGGGTGTTAAAGTTTGCACTGCTGGAATGCAGCAAAAGTTTTTTCCTTTTCTGATTCTCATTATTACCTAAAATCATTATTCCCAGATTCAGTTTGCAGATTTCTAACGGGAATCAAGCTGTCACGTTAGTCAAGCTCGGAAAATTGAATAAAAAATGGAGCTGGAAAAAAATAACAGCGAAAGTTCTTTTTCCTTTGTGATTCCCATTATCAGCCAACATAATTTCTTTTCGCAGATTCAGTTGGTAGCTTTCTAATAGGGATCAAGGTGTCAAGTTTATCAGGCTCAAAAAATAGCGTAAAAATTGGAGCTGAAAAAAGTCAACGGGTATTGAAGTTTGCACTGCTGGGATGCAGCAAAAGATCTTTCCCTTTTTGATTTTCATTCGAACTTGATAAACTTGACGGCTCGATTCCCATCTGAAATCTACAAAGTGAATCCGGGAAAAAAAATAATTGCTGGTAATAATGGAAAATGCAAAAGAACTTTCGCTGCATTCCAGCAGTGCAAACTTCACCACCCATTGTCTTTCTCAGTTCCATTTTATCCTCCATTTTCCGAGCTTGACAAGCTTGACAGATGCTTTTGTTTTTTTCGCGTTACTCTGTGTACTTTTTCCTCGAAAGGAAGCAAATATACGACGAGTGGCGACTATTTTCCCCGAAAATAAATACAAACCCGAATTACGCTTATCTCATCCGGCGATTCGTGGAAAGCTCGTTACAAATACGAAACTAAGAACAGCAAATTACTTCCCAGGACAATGAGAAAGCTCGAGCAAGAAAAGATTTTCTGATTCGTCACCATCTCGATCGTACTACAGGCGTTGGTAAGTCGATAACAGACTAGAGAAAAAAAGTCACCAACATTGATGGTCGCGCGATCGGTGCGCGGCTTCGGCGATCACGCGTGTCAAGCATCATTGGTCCGGGCCAGTACTCGGATGGGTGACCGCTCAGCCGCGCACCGGCTTTGACTCAAACGCTACACGGAGAGAATTAAAAAGTAATTTTTGTGGTGAATTTCACGGTAAAAATTACCGTGATATATTTCAATGTGGTGGCAAGTGAGAAAAACATAATAATTCGTATGCGTCAAGTTGTTTTTAACTCACGTTACAGAAAATTTCAAATACGTAGTTCAAATTTTACTATACAAGAAGGGTAAAAATTGGAGACAGTAAAATTTAGCATGTATGTTCGAAAATTTACCTACTGTCGGTTAAAAATTACCAACCGCGCCGTACGTTATTTACACGGTGCTGCACAGTAAAATTTACCTGCGTCAACCTCGGAAGAAAAATTCCCTATAAGGCTGGTAAAATTTAAATTCTTCGATTGAAGAAATCCTTAGTAAAATGTATTTTTTCTTCAAAAACTGGTGCTATAATAATCATAATAATAACCGAAATAACAATAACCATAATAATAATAATGAATATTATTTACTATTGAAAAATTGGTACAAATTAATGCTGTTTGTTTTTTATTGGGAACATTTTTTTCTTCCATATAAATTGGTATACTCAACAAACGGATAAGGAGACAAATTTAATCATTAGAATTTATTTTTCGTTTAATACTAACATTTATTTATAATACATTTTGTACCATCGTAGGCTCGAGTGATGTGACTAATTTGCGCACATATTACTTCGTCATCATTTAACACGATCGCTACGTTTCACTTTCTCGCAACGAGACACTGCATGCGACTGAGGCTTCAGGCTAAACTGAACCGGCGATGTACGCAGTTTAGACGAAATTTTTTTGGGAAGTCCCATCGTGCCATAAAGAAATCGCGCTCCCCTGCTTACCCCCACCACCATACCATTCTGAAGTGAAAGGAATGAAGGGGAATTTTTACAATGCAGTGCCTCAAAATTCCCGTACCGTACCGCACGATAATTTTAACCAAGCGCGCACGATAATTTTTACCGAGAGCACAATACATTTTCCTATAACATTCATTAAATTTTATAATAAATCTTAAAATAACTTTTGTAAAGACGATACGTTTTTATAGACATTTCTGAAAGGCATAAAATAATAAAATGCACAGTAAAATTTCGCTGATATTATATACTTTTCAAATTTAAGTTTTGCGTATTTTGTTACACATCGAAATTTACTAGAAAATCTGGTAAAATTTTCTATCTGAATAAGAAATTTTATTTTATTTTCGTGAAAATCTGTGTTCTACCCAACAATAATAAGCGAAGTTTCAGGGTTGTCATCTAGTTACCGTTACTGCACGGTAATTTTTAACATTTAATTCTCTCCGTGTACACTTTGACATTTTTTTGAGTCTTTGTGGCGATTCTAAACGCAACATTCATCGTGCCAAGTTGGTATTGGAAAAATAAATGTGTCGTTTTCTCGCTCCGCTGGAGGCGACGGAGCTCTGCTACCCTCGCCTACCCGCGAGAAATTGGAGCCGGTCGTGCCTCGACGTCGCGACGACTCGAAGGAGACGCGAGAGGAGATTCAACCAAAGACCAAATCCAGCCCCAAGAACAGCCCGCGAACGGGACGTTCGCAGAGCCTCGGGCCAATGGCGAGCGAGCGGAGATCACCGAAGCGTCAGCCACCCCCGAGGGCACCTTCGGTCAGCAAGGACGCCAAGGTATCATCATCATCGTCGACAAGATCGTCCGCCCGCAAGAGCGCTAGCCCCGATAAATTGCGGATCAAGCGAAAATCTAGGCGAATCATTAACGTAACGAACATTTCCAATTTTCTTTTATGTTTTTTTCGTTTTTTTTTTTTTTTCGTGTATTCCTTCACGAACTTTGTGTCTTCACCCTCCTCCGTTCGTCTCTGCCTCACCTCACGGGAGCTTTGTTTTTCGTTACGTGTGGACTTTTCGGGCCGTCGACGGTTCGAAGACAAAACGAATGGACCAAAAACCACCACCACCATCTCCATTAAAAAAAACTTTTTTATCGGTGAAATTTTTTCTGAAATAAAAAAAAATTCGGCTTGAATTTTGGAAATTCGTTGCAGGAATAATACTTACGGATTTTTTTCCTTTGGTTTACTCATAGTTTGCGTAGTTGCGAGATATTTGTGGAACTTGAAAAAGAAAACGTAGAAATGAATGGAACGGTTATTTGCAATTTCATTTTACGATTTATTCAAAAGTTTTTTGATTTTTATTTTGAAGTTCTTCATGATTAGCTATCTGTCAAAGTTATTTAGAATTTTACTTTCGCAGATATTTTGAAGTTATTCATAATTGGTTAGCTATCGAAGTTCTTCGGAATTTTATTTTCCCGTTTATCTTAAAGTTATTTATAACTAGTTATTGATGATTTGACTTTCTCATTCACTTTGATTTGATTGAAAATTATAAGCAGATGAGAAAGTTATTTATAACTTTACATCACATTCCGTTCACCTTCTTAGTCCAAAACAAAAAAAAACAAATTTATTCACGACTTGCACTGGCTGTCGCCTGACGGGCGATTCTTGTGATAACATTATTCTACAAAGAAATATTAATAATAATGATAACGCGAATTTTTCGGCAACAATCGTTAAAAACGTTGAAGAATTTTTGTTCCATCTGCTAAAAATGTAATAAAATAAAAAATCCCCGCCAAGCAATAGCCAAAACGATATTACGAATAAATCTTGTTTTTTTCTTCAATTTCGGAGAACCAGGTCTACCAAAGAGAAAAAAAAGCCACTTGAGTAGTTTTCCCACAAATGATTTCACGAAAGTTCCCGTCAATTTTTCAAGGCCACTATCATCACACAAATACACATCGTCACAAAAATACACTTTATCACAAAAATGCACTTTATCCCTAAAATACGTTTCATCACAAAAAACACACTTCATCACAAAAATACACTTCATTACGAAAATACACTCCATCACAAAAATACACTTCATCACGAAATACACTTCATCACAATAACACACTTTATCACGATAAATACACTTCATCACAAAAATACACTTTATCACGATAAATACACTCCATCACTGCATACACTTCATCACAAAATACACTTTATCACAAAAATACACTTTATCACGATAAATACACTTCATCACAAAAATACACTTTATCACGATAAATACACTTCATCACAAAAATACACTTTATCACGATAAATACACTCCATCACTGCATAAACTTCATTACAAAATACACTTTATCACAAAAATACACTTTACCACAAAAATACACTCTATCAGAAAAATACACTTTACCACAAAAATACACTCTATCAGAAAAATACACTTTACCACAAAAATACACTCTATCAGAAAAATACACCTTATCACAAAGATACACTTCATCACAAGAATACAGTTTATTGCGAAAGTATACTTCATCACAAAAATACACTTTATCACAAAAAATACGCTCCACCACAAAAATACACTTCATCACAAAATACACCTTATCGCAAAAATACACTTCATTACGTAAATACACTTTATCGCAAAAAATACGCCATAACAAAAAATACACTTCATCACAAAATACACTTTATCACAAAAATACTCTTTATCACAAAAATACACTTTATCACAAAAAATACACTTCACCACAAAAATGCACTTCATCACAAAAATAAACTATTACGAAAATACACTTCATCACAAAAATAAACTATTACGAAAATACACTTCATCACAAAAATAAACTATCACGAAAATACCCTATCACAAAAATAGACTTTATCACAAAAATACGCTTCATCGCAAAAATGCACTTCATCACAAAACGGTGCTTCATCACAAAAATACACTTAAAAAAAATACACTTCATCACAAAAATACATTTCATCCCAAAAAATACACTTCATTGCAAAAATATGTGTCCATGTTTTTCGTCGTATTTGCTTCGAACGGTAACGAGAAGTGAGAGAAGTGTTCTTGTATCGTGCAAATTTGATGTCGGATGTGAAACGTCAATTGTTCAAAGGGCACGATAAGGGACTGACTGTAAGGAGAGAAATTGATTGTCGTGTGTTCCGCAGGAAAAGGAGAAAGAGCAGAAGGACAAGGAGACGAGGGACAAGAGCGGCGAGCCGGAAAGGCATCCACGTCCGAGTAAGTGGAAAAATACATTCATATGTTATCTGTCCTGACGAGTTTTCGGTCGAGTCCGAAAGTATTTTATTTCGATTTAACTGATTTTTTCTTTATCCTGCCATTGATCGAAAGCATCGATTCGTACGTGGAAAAAGTCTCAGGAATCCTCATACCACGTGAAGGGGAGAGCCCGCCCTCCCCCCTGCCCCTCTCAAACCTATAATTTTTATCGCAACTCGACTGAAGGCAGTGATGCAATCTTATGCATTTTTTCATGCACACGATGAGAATACGATTTATCATAGAAAGCTCATGAATATTATCATAGATATCGTATATATTGTAATTTCTCAATTTGCGATAAATGTATACATATGATGACGTATCGCATACGTTTAGTGTAACGAGATTGATATATGCATCATATCTATAGTACGTATACATTACATATTGGAGTATGGACTGCTGTTTGCTCGTTTGATCTCGTGGTACGCGTATATGGATATATTTGTGTATCTCGATATACATATATACATATATGAGGTGTACAAATGAATTTCTTGGTTTTTTTTTATGAGGGGCACTACCAGTCTAGGGCCCGGAAAAAAATTATGTTGAAGTTTGCATCGTTGTAATGCAAATCAATGCTTTTGCATTCCTCTAATTTCCTTTAGTGGATTTAAGCTTCGAAATTCGCCGGAATTTTTTTTAGGATCCTCATTTCTCAATCTACTTTTGATAAAACATTTTGTACTTCTTATTTGAGTTGAGCTTTGGTCATTTAGGAACATTATTTTAAATATAAATCTTAAGGGACAATCTCGAGAAATATGTATGGTCACTATAATCTTCGTAAGCAAGCAAAACTGCGACATAACCTCCCAATAAAAACAAAATTGGCATCACAAATTCCAAGTACAATAACATTCGTTGGGTGCAAATAAGTCGGAAACTTTAGAAAACGTGTTCAAAATTGTTAAAAAATAAGATCAAATAAGGTCATAAAATTGGGAATAAATACCTTAAGGCCTTAGGCCACTCTAGAGGCCGAAAAAATAGGCTTTTTGGGGATTTTTTTTCTCAGAAAAACTACAAAATAAATCGAGATTACAAAAAAGGGCCTTTATCGTACATATCAGTGACTGCATACAATCATTTTTTTGAAGCGATCAATTTAAAAATGGCGGCTGTGCAGGGTTTTTGCGATGACGTCTCCGTTTTTTCAGGACCCACGGCCGGACAAGCAGCTCCTGTAATTTTTTAATTATAATGAGGCAATGAATTTTTGTCGATCATATATAATAACTGCTATAGAAGTACGTAGGATTTTTTCGATATATTGGATTTGCGGTGGCGTTCCGCATTAATGACAAAAAATGAGGAATCAAAAATAATTTACGTCACACGCCAACGATGCAAGCTTCAACCCCATGGAAACAAGGCGGAGGTAGAGCATTTTTTTATGGGTGGCCAATTAATTTAATGAAAATTCTTTTCGGTGGCTTTTATTGTATATATCTTTGAGTATCTTTACAAATTTTTACACAAGATTTCGTAGTAAATTGTGGCGCTAAAACTGGATAAACCGAGGCTCTTGTGTCTGAATGTCCTACAGCCGACAAAACTTCTCCAATTTTTACGCTGGAAATTACGGAAATTTCCAGCGTATTTTTACGGAAATTTACGGAAAATTTAAAATAATTAAAGTTCTGGGAAATTTTCTGGGAAATTTTTACGGAAATTTCCAGCGTAAATTTTAAAGTTTAATTTATTAAATTTTTAAATTTTTTTTAAAAAGTTTAAATTAAAAATTTAAATTAAATTTTTTAATTTAAATTTAATTTAAATTAAATTAATTTAAATTTAAATTTAAATTAAAAAGTTTAAATTAAAAAATAATTAAAGTTCTGGGAAAGTTCTGGGAAATTTTTACGGAAATTTCCAGCGTAAATTTTACGGAAAATTGAAAATAATTAAACTTCTGGGTAAGATTTGCCTTCGAAGTACGTGGGGAAGTCGAAAAATGTCGATTTTCGGTTAAATGGTCTATGTTCGACGAAAAATGGACTTTTTTCGAAAAATTGGTCTCCGAAAAATAAAATCGCCGAAGACAATTCTTTACCGTAACATTTTTTCAACGTATCCAAAAATCTCCTGTATACTTTGATGTAAAATGTCGTTATGAGGCTCCAAAAAAAATTTCGAGTGAATCGATGAAGAATTGGCGATGTTTTTTGCCGGCCACAGGACACTCAGATGACGTTGAAGTTAGCAACGTTGGAATGCAACGATATTTTTTATTTTCATCATTATCCAAAGCCTTTTTTTGTAAATTGGAGTCGTAAATAGTCAATAAGAATACGTAGGAACGTTCTAGCCAACGAATACGTATAAATCGGGCAAAAGAAATTAACTACTTTAAAAGAATCAATTCTCGTTGCATTCCAACCACGCAAACTTCAACGTCATACCATCAGGGAAAGGTGACTCGCTTCATCCAGCTTCAGCGCTCCCATTTTCGTATAAAATCTTGGTAATAAATTCGCAAAGATAAACAAAGATATGCAGAATAAAATCCACCAAACAGATTCTTAATTCCACCAACTGGGTATCCACAGAAAATTCTCGAAATTCACGTTTTTCATGAGGTTGAAGTTTGCGCCGTTGGAATGCAATAAAAGTTAATCTTTCCGAACTTCTTCACTTTCTCATAGCGGATTCTGAAAGCAAAAAAAAATGTAACATTTTTTTAACAATTCTTTGACATATTTGTTTAACTTCACAATTTTTTTAAACAATTTTTTCAGATATTTATTTAACTTCACAAATTTTGTTTTAACAATTTTTCGACATATGTTTTAACTTCGACGTAAGTCTGTAAAAAAAAGATCTTCTATAACAATAAAAATAAAGAGAATAAAATGGAAAAAAGAGCTTTCGTTGCGTTCCGGCGATGCAAACTTCAACGTCATTCTTTTTCTCCGGCCTCAAGACTGCTAGTCTCCCTCGAAGTTCAAAATGTCTTTTTTAAAGTACAAGAATTTTCATCCCCAACACAACCTCCGTTACTACCAATGTCAAACAAGGCTATTTTACGAATTCAAATCTCATCCATACCTTTGTAAACACATTTTGAACTTTACCCAAAACAAACCGGGAATTAAATTGTAGTTCCGATGATAGATATATATATATATTACACATTGGAATATGGATTGCTGTGTGCTCGTTTGACTTTCGTGGTCAGCGTGTAAATATATACGGTCGTATCGTAATGGCATCAAACAAACTGATTATTATTTACATTGGACAATGCGAGATACTCACTGCCCGTGGCGACTTCGATCGTAGCGTAAATTACACGCGAGCAGAATAAAGAGACACTAAAATTGATTTCGCAAAGACAAAGAAACGAAAAAAGCGAGATATTGGGATCGATCGGATATCAGCGTTGGCTTTCCCGTCGCACGGGTGGTGGGTATCGGGGCCGGTAATTTGCAAAATTGTCATCGCTGTCTATTTATCCGTAGGGAGATGCATGATAGAATTGTCTACCTATCTGTTTCTCTCGATCTGTCTATCTATTCGTCTATCGTATTTGACCCACGTGACAAGGAGAAAAAAGACGAGAAAAGAAAAGTAATCTAAACGAACGAGAAATGTCAAAAGCCCGAGAATGTTTCGCACAAATGTGCGATACGACGAATACGTCTCAGAATGGAAAATCAATGGAGTGGAAAAGGTTTTGATATCGCGTGAGAATCAGTGCGGCGAAAAAAAATTCTCTAAAATTGCCAAACTCGTGCATGGAATTTTCTTTTCCTCGCTGTTTGTTTTTTCGATTGACCAGGAGGGCTAAGGTCGTCGCCGTCGTTGTTTTTTTTTAACCCTCCTCCAATCGTCGAGCCGTCTTACGAGTGCGAGACGAAAAAATAAACGAAAGTCCTACGGTTAGGGAGAAATTTTGTCGCGATGTAGGCAAAGCCTCTGGGAAGAACGGGAAGCCCGGAATGATGAAAATAAATGAAACGCTGAGGCTAGCCGTCCGGTTATCGGACGAACGAGCGTATGTTATTCGTCCGGACAGCGGCTAATTTCACGCGGTTCACGCCGTACAACGCCCCAAATTAACAATCCCAAACGCAAACGTACAAACCGAAAATAACAAACGCAAACAAACCACCACAAAAACAAACCTATACCCAAATAAATCAATCCAAACAAACCCAAACCCAAACAAAAAACCAACCCAAACCAAACAAGCCAACCCAAACGCAAACAAACCCAAACAAGACAAACCAAGAAAAACCCAGACGAAACCAAACAACCAACCCAAACCAAACAAACGCAAACACAAACACAACCAACCAACCAACCCAAACCCAAACAAAATTATAAAGATTTTCTTCGGATGACCCAAACAAACAATCCCAAGCACACAAACCCAAACAAATCAACCCAAGCCCAAAAATACAAACCCAAAGGAACAAACGCAAACAAATCACCACAAAAACAAACTTATACCCAAATAAATCAATCCAAACAAACCCAAACCCAAACAAAAAACCTACCAACCCAAACGCAAACAAACCCAAACAACACAAATCCAGAAAGGCCCCAAAAAAACCAACCAACCAACCCAAACCAAACAAACGCAAACACAAACACAACCAACTAACCCAAACCCAAACAAAATTATGAAGATTTTCTTCGGATGACCCAAACAACCAATCCCAAACACACAAACCTAAACGAATCAACCCAAGCCCAAACATACAAACCCAAAATTACAAACGCAAACAAACCACCCCGAAAAAACCCAAATACCCAAATAAATAAACCCAAACAAACCCAAACCCACAAAAACTTTAACGAAACCAACCAACCAACCCAAACCAAACAAACACAAACACAACGAACCAACTGAAACCCAAATAAAATTGTGAAGATTTTCTTCGGATGACCCAAACAAACAATCTCAACCACACAAACCCAAACAAATCAACCCAAGCCCAAACATACAAACCCCGAAATGACAAACGCAAACAAACCACCCAAAAAAACCAACCCAAACGCAAACAAAACAAACCCAAAAAACTCAAACAAAACCAACCAACCCAAACACAAACACAACAAACCAACCCAAACAAAATTGTAACGAGTTTCTTCGGATGATTACGTGTAAATGATTCTTGCGGATAGTTCGTTTAACGCGTTACCCCCACGTGTAACGCAAAAAAAGGCCTTTCTCATGAATTTTTTAAAAGAAAACTACAAAACTTTTTTAATCGATCAATATACCATCTTAAAGAACACATCTTGAAGAACTTTAAGTAATTTTTTTATGGAAAAATATTACATTGTTTAGTGGCAAATGGCCGTCAATGAAATAATGTTTTTATATACACGGTTTGCGGTGACCAACATTGCGGCGAAGTGGATCATCTGAAAAAAAAATGCGGATGGATTTAGTCAAATATAAGTATAAACTAGTCTTTAATCGAAGGATTTTAAAAAATATTCATTTTTCACAAAATGGCGGACAGTCAAAGTTAATGGTTCGATTTTAACGAAAAAAACGGCCGTTTTTTGGCTATAAAACGGCCATTGTTTTTCGAAAAAAAAAATCGAACGATTAAAGACCACATTTTTATGTATTAAATAAGCCTGCAAAATTTCAAGAAGATCGGTTCATTAGTGTTCGAGTAATCTTGGTCACCGACTTCAGAAATGCCATTTTGAGAAAAAACGCGTTTAAAGTTTCAATTTCAATTCTTCAATTCACGGATTCTTCTCTTTCAACGCTCATATCTCAGTCAATTTTATTCGGATCGACTTGAAATTTTCAGGACATATTCTCAGATACTTATACTTCAAAAAAATGCAATAAAAAAAATCGATTTTTTCAAAATCGCCAGTGGGGGTAACCCCTTAACAATTTAACAAATTCTATCCGGACAATTATATATACGTTATTCGTCCGGATACTAGCTTACACGAATCCCAATATGTACGCCTACTGGAAATACGGCGCGAACTGAGCCGCTATCCGGACGAATAACATACGCTTATTCCTCCGATAACCGGACGGGGTGACACTCCGTAAATGAAAAGATAACGGAGAGAGAAAAAAAATGACGGATAGGAGAGATTAGAGTGTGATTAGAAGAGGGAGCGGGTGTTTCAGCCGCGGGTGGCCGTGGGGTCCGGTGGAGCATAAGAGAGCCCTCCTCGATACAATACACGACTTCGTCGACGTGCGAGCCGCCCATACCGCCATTACCGCCGCCACCTTCGGGCCCTGGGCCGACACCGCTCCACAAGACAAGGCCCTCCCCGCGGGCTCATCGCAAACGTACGTTTTCTTAGTCCGTCACAAGAACAAACAAACAAACTCAAACGAAAGAAGACAAAAAGAAACATACAAAAAACATGCAGAGAAACATCTTCGTGACGAAAAAAAAAAAAAAAAACGAATCATCATACGCCTTTGCCCCGCAAATCATTGCTCACCTCAACCTCTCGCCTCGAGACACTCTTCCGCTTCCGGTTTACTTCTCCACTTTCGTGTCGACCTTCGCGATCCGGGAAAACAAAGAAAATACGCCCGAGTTCGCGTCGTTGAAATTCAACATAAATTCTCTTCACTTCTGTCACTTTCGGGCGAAATATTTTTTTTGTCGATTCAGCTTACAATTCGCTGATGAGAAGCTCGAAGAACGTTTCAGTAATTTGCATAGCCTCAAGGCAGTGCCCTGCTTTATGAGGCCGAAAAATAGCTTTTTACGGGAATTTTTTTAGTAGGGACAAAAACAAGTGAACCCAGTGAACTTTGCGGTGTGTTTTAAGATGTATTTGAAAAGTACGCAAAAAATTGTTTCAACGTGAAATAATTAATTGCTGCAGATTTATCGGCCTATTCCATGAGTGCCACTGCAGTCTCCAATCGGCGAGAATGATGCAGTTCGTAATTCTTGAGTGAAACAAGAAACCCAAAATAAATTTTAATTTCCATATATTTTTCTTCTGGGTGAACTAAGAGCCGAAAAAATCGTGACATGACTTTTTCCAGGTTTGAAGAAAAATGTGTTAAACATTTTTTTTTAACCACTTCAACATGCTGTAAAAGTGATTTAAAAACACTTTTTTAACGATCCTTTTAGTTCACTTAAAAGAGAATTGAATAATGAAGAAAAAAAAGCTTTAGTTCTATTCAATAGGGCGTTTGGTATTTATTTGGTATCACACGCGCCCATTTTTAAAAATCGTGAAAATGAAAATTGGAGAAAACGCACTTCGAAGTTTTCAGTAGGAGGAAATATCAATTTTTGGTTACTTACTTTCTTTTTGGTTACTGACCTTCTGATTCGTCAAAAAACGACACTACTACGAACTCTAAGTATTATTTTGAAAGACCCTTGAAATTTTTTTACATATGAAATTCGGGGTAGCGGGCCGTACGCAAATTACGTAACGCAATTGGGGGGGTTCGCCCTGGCGTTACGGTCTACGTACGTGAGGGGAGGGGAGGGCAAGGTTTTCGTTACGTCACGATTTTCGAACTGCCAGAAATAGCAAAAATTCTGCACGTTCAAGTTTTTTAATTCAAAACTCAACGTTCAGAATAGATTAAGCGCAATCTCTTATTTATTCCCTTAATTATCTCAATCTCTTCATTACTTTGAGAAATACAATGAAGATGAAAAACCGTCATATCGCCCGCCACTTGATACTTTAATGTAAGTATCAATATTCTAGAAAAAAAAACATAACTTTATATCAAGAAAAACGGAACGAAAACTTTGATCGCGATTTTCTCGAAACTACTTTTTTCGACCTTGTCTCAGCGAATACTCAAAAACTTATCAACCGATTTTCAATTTTTTAAAAACGTTTTTGTAATCGCAGTGACTAAGGTTGTACGCAGCCGATTTTTTAAATTCCGATCATTATTATTTTTAAAGATTGCTTGAGTACAAAAAAGGGCCTTGAAGATAGAAAACGTCCAAACTGTCGGCATTTTGTAAAAAACCCAAAATAAAAAAACGGCTACGCATAACGATAGCTACATTTGTATAGAGATCGATAAATTGTTGACTTTTAATTTACAGATAACTTTTCACAAAGATATCGATGGGACAATGAAGAGAATTTTTTTGTCGTCAAATCAGGGTTAATTTGAAAAAAATCATAAAAATTGTTATAAAACTAAATGAATATATACTTCATAAAATAAGTATAAACCCGATCTTTCATAATTAGTTATTTCGTTGCAAAAAAACCGCACTTATTGACGACAAAGCACCCGTTACGTAACGAAATAGAGGGGGGGTTCCAGCCAAGCGTTACGGTTCTGTTACATGGGGGGGGGGAGGCTAAGAATTGGGAATTTTTGCATTACGTAATTTATGTACGCCCCCTAGAAGATCGAGCGGCGAAGCACACACCTGCTCGATGCTCCTCTGCTTTCGGCTCTGCATCTTCGGAAATACTTAGAATTTGCCTCTGTAAATTTGCAAATATATTCTTGGATAAATCTATCGATTTCAGTAATTAAAAAAAAAACGATTTTTCGTACCTTCTAAAGCAGGACACTGCCTTTAACGGCCTGAAGATTTTAGCTGCTTCAAAACATTGTTTTCATCGCCTTCGAATGGAAGCTTCGATATTATGGGGAAAAAAACTTTTACTGCCAATGAGTTTCGGAGTGGCATTTTACTTTCAATAGCGAAAATGGACGAGGAGCCTCCGGTTATTTTATTCCGACATTTGTTCATCGAGGCGGTATCGTAATGTCAGTTTTATAGAATAATACGTAGGACTTGCAATTAAAACATTTTTTCAACTTTCCGCCAGACCCTCGCGACAAATTGTATGTTTTTTCAACATATAACGGATTTGCTGATTATTGACGAATTTTGACAAACTCGCGATCGAGTTAGAACGCACGAACTGGCAAAATTATTTTCAAAAAAAGTTTTTTTAACGCGTGTTTTTGTTGTCGGGCACTTTAATAAGACATCAATTTTTTTTTGATTGATGACAGACTGAAAAGTACTTGATCGATAAATTGAATTGTTATCGCCGGTGAAAACTCGAATTCTGGTCGACAGGAGAGGCCATGCTCCCCCCCCCCCATATTGCTCGTAGTTTCTCTCTTTTTTTACTCTCTCTAACGCTCTCTCCCTCTATCGTCATAGACCCCATAATACAGACCTTGCAATTAGTTAGCCCTCATTCCGCGAAGTGGGCAAGTCACACTTCAAATAAAACAAAGCGAGCTCAAATTAAATTTTAAAAAATCATAATAAATAAAGGAAAAAAAAATACGAAGGTTTACTCTCGTACGAAAAAAAAATTACGAAACTTCGCACCGAGTCGCCCACATTCCAATGAGGAGAAGAAGAATATCAAGAAGAACGTAATTCGTGATCCTAAAGATAGAAAATTCCCCATCTTCATGCCGTTGAAGTTTGCATCGTTGGGATGCAACGAAAATTCATTTTTTTTTTTCATTGTTTAATTCTTCATTCGCTATTCATTAAACAATGAAAAAAAACTTTTTTCATTGATTTCACTTGAAACTCACACATGCGTCGTACGAAATTGATGACACTCGTCAGGTGTCATAGTGGGTGTATCGGACGAGGAACGAGGACAACATTTTTGCTACGAACGAATACGCCGCAGGAGAAAAAGCACGTTCGAATGTTCAGGAAAACGAGAGATCATTTTTTAATTTTTTTTTTGCCAATTTACCGACGACTGGATAACATTATTGACAACCGTTATGACGATTGAGAAGCAGCAATTACGTAGCACCGTCGGTGGCACGTGTCGTTCGACAAATTTTTTATGCGATCGCTCGGAGCTGGAAAATCCCAAAACTTGTTCTTTCCCTCGTCTACTGACCATAGCCTCAATCACACCGAGAGAAATGGTTTGCTCGAATCGGAGAAAGTTTTCCTCGAAGCTCGGCCTCCCACACTTTTGTTCGATACTCAGTGAGATATATTTACTTCGGCTAAATGTTTCGAGCCATTTTGAATTACTGAGAAAAACTGCTTTGGGACTCTCATTAATTTTCATACAACTTTTTCGTGCAATTAAATTAAATTCAATTCAGTATGAACAGACGTTTTGATTTTCCGAAAAAGGATATTGCTTCCGATTGAAAAAAATATATATATAAATGTATAATGAAAATGGAAATGAATAAATTGTCTACTTACAATCAGTCGGCGATGTCAGGACCGTGTTTATAACTATACTATCGGATAATGTACTAAAAATGATTTTCTGACAATTTCACCCTGTGATGATCCCTTAAAAATCTAAACTCGTAATTGGATTTTTATATGAGATTGAAGTTTGCATAATTGGACGGTAGCAAAAGTTTAGTAGGCCGAACTTTCTTACGAATTTGAGCTACGAAAATCACTCAAACGTTTTTTTTTGGATCCTCATCAGATATCTACAGGCTACTGCAGGACAAAATGGCAAGATTTCAGATGACGAAGAAAATGAAGCAATGAAAATTAAAAGAGACGTTTCGTTGCATTCCAACGATGCAAACTTCAGCATCGTCTTTTTATTTTTTAAATTGCGAAGATTAGGTTTTCAGCTTATTCGTAATTCGATCACGATACAAGGAGCGCAACGGCAAATTTTTGAAAAAAGTTTTTGGATATTGGCAAAAATGAAGAAATGCAAAATTGAAAATGGATTTTCGTTGCGTTTTAATGATGCAAATAGTCTCACAGCGTGAATATCCTGTTTTCGAAAACCAACGTGGTTGAAGTTTTCGTCTTTGGAACGCAAACGAAAAGTCTTCTCAATTTATTACTTCGATCATTATCCACAGTCATATTTGGCAGATTTCGGTTGTACATCCCAAAAACTGTTTGCACGATTTGCGTAGCTTGAATCCACAGAAAATTTGGGAAATAGAAAGAATATTCATTTCAGTTGCATTCCAATGATGCAAACTTACACGTTATGGCAACTAAATTTGGGAGGGGGGTACATTTTTCCTTTAGGCGAGGAAAAAATGGTTGCTTTTCATGTTTTTTTTAATGGTAATGTTTATTCACAATTGTTTTAACTCAGTGTACGTCGGCGGGATCAATCTGAAAAAAAAACGAACAAAGATTTTTCTTTTATCAACACTCATACGCAGAATATGAACCAAGAAAAAGTGAGGAATATTGAATATCCATGAAATGGTACGCTTTGAAGCCAAAAGATCGAACTTTCAGAAAAAAATAGCTACATTTTGCAACAAAATAATCCTTTTATTTAATATTCGAAAAAAATTAAGGTCATGTTTTAGATAATAGAAACCTAGAAAGATTTATACCAAATATCGTCAGAATCGGTCGATTAGTTTTTTAGCTATACGTCATTCCAGTTTTGAATTAAGTCTCAAAAATTGTTCATAAATCTTTCCTTTAAAAAAAAACATGAAAATCGGCAATTTTTTTTCCTCGCCTAAAGATATCTCCCTCCCTTAAGGGGTAGTAACACCTTGTGGGGGCGAAATCAACGATAAATTTCTCCAATTTATTTAAGAAAAACGAAGTGATATTTTTAAATTCGATTTGCAGTACATATTTATATAAGTCTTGAAGTACAAGAAAAAAAAATCCTCAATTATTTAAAAACAAAATAGCGGCGCAGTATCGGATGAAAGTAAACGCCTTTTTTTCTAATAACCTCAATGAGAAATCTACAGGTCACCATTTTCAACCTAGAACAAAATACGATAAAGATTTTGAAAAAAAAATGTCAAACCTAGTGAAAGCCGTAGGATTCTTGAGAAATATTTAGTTTTGTAAAATTGGCGCCAACATGGAGGAATTTTTTTTTTCGTAAATCAATCGGTCGCAAATCGGTTACAAAGTAGTTAAACTTTAATTGATCGAAAACATTCTACGTACTTCGCTAGAGAATGTCATAAGAAAGCTACAGTTAAAATTTGGAGACCATCGGTTGCAAATTAAACGCGTTAGTTTTTCGCCCGACTCGAAGAACATGATTTTTAGAAAAACGCTTTCAAAGAAAATTTATAAGTACCGACAGTCGTTAATATGTTTTTGCCGCCCCAATGACCTCTAAATACAAAAAGCGAGCATTCCAAGGTCGCTCTCAAATTACCTTCAAATCAGTACCGTGACCTCACGCGGTAAATCGAATTTTCGCACCCACATAAATCCTTTTGGATATCATTTTTGGCTAGTTAAGGGAACTTTGAAGCCAATAAAAAAAATGGATAAAAACAATTCACAAGGTGTTATTATCCGTTAAGGGGGAATATACCTTTGTGAGGGCAAAATCAAGGGTCATTTTTGATCATTTATTTAAGTAAAACAAAACAATACTTTTAAATTCGGGTTTTTACACATGTTAGTACAAGTCTTAAGGTGAATTTTTTAAAAAATATTTTGAAACAAAACGGCGGCGCAGTAGTCGATGAAAGAAAACTCCTTTTTTTCATAGTCCTCTACGGGCGTATTCGCACAGGTCATAGCTTTCAAGCTAGAACGAAAAACGAAAAAAAATTTGAAAGTAGATATGAAAAACTAGGCCAGTACGTAGGGGTTTTTCAAAATATTGATTTAAAAAAAAAATAGCGTCAATATGAATTAAAACCGTAAAAAAATCGGTCGAATATCGATAATAAAATTATTAAATTTCAACCTATCGAAAAAATACTACGTACTGGACTCGAAAATGTTGTCAAGAAGCTGCAGTTAAAATTTCACGTCAATGGATTGAAAACTCGAGTCGCTACGCATACGCCCATGTCTAAAAGCACAGTTTCGAAAAAACGCGTTTAAAGTTTTAAATACTGTAAAATCATGGAAATTCCGTGTTTACCTTAACGCGTTACCCCCACTTGTAGCGCAAAAAAAAGGCCTTTTTCATGAATTTTTTTAAAGAAAACTACAAAACTTTTTTAATCGATCAATATAACATCTTAAAGAACACATCTTGAAGAACTTTCAGTAATTTTTTTATTGAAAAATATTACATTGTTTAGTGGCAAATGGCCTTCAATGAAATAATGTTTGTATATACACGGTTTGCGGTGACCAACATTGCGGCGAAGTGAATCATCCGAAAAAAAAATGCGGATGGATTTAGTCAAATATAAGTATAAACTAGTCTTTAATCGAAGGATTTTAAAAAATATTCATTTTTCACAAAATGGCGGACAGTCAAAGTTAATGATTCGATTCTAACGAAAAAAACGGCCGTTTTTTGGCTATAAAACGGCCATTTTTTTCGAAAAAAAAAATCGAACGATTAAAGACTACATTTTTATGTATTAAACAAGCCTGCAAAATTTCAAGAAGATCGGTTCATTAGTGTTCGCGTAATCTTGGTCACCGACTTCAGAAATGCCATTTTGAGAAAAACGCGTTTAAAGTTTCAATTTCAGTTCTTCAATTCACGGATTCTTCTCTTTCAACGCTCATATCTCGGTCAATTTTGTTCGGACCGACTTGAAATTTTCAGGACATATTCTCAGATACTTGTACTTCAAAAAAATGCAATAAAAAAAATCGATTTTTTCAAAATCGCAAGTGGAGGTAACCCCTTAAATCGACGATGCCTGGACCATACAATAAAGCCTTTCGAATATAATTTTGGTATATTAAGGGACCTTGTGAGCGGATAGAAAAATATGCAAAAAAAATGTCACAAAAGTATATTCCCCCTTAAAGGAATCGACAAAAATCAGTAGCTGCATGCTTTACTGAACGGCTCATCAGACTCGAACAACCAACTTCAAAATGAACCCTCGATAAAAAGTTTATTCGTAATTACAGCCTCAGCAACACGAAAATTTCTTGAAGACAAATTTCCACTAAAGACATCGGTATAAGTAAATACAGATATCCTTACTCCAACAGAAAAAAAACCCATCAAGCATCGCGCTTCAACTTGACCCACTCCCTAAAGGCAAATAATTTCTCTCAGTGGATCCCCGAGCAAAGAAAAAAAAACGTAGCAAAAAGAGGTCATCGAAGTGCGCGAAATCATTGTTTGGTTTCTTTTGTTTACTTCTGACAATTGTACGATATGTGTTCTAGCCTTCCTCGCGACAAACGCTCCCCCCCATCGCCCTGTACTTCATCATCAAGCTACCAAACCCAGTGTAAGCGCACTAGGCGCGACGAACACGGCTACCGTACCGATTACGACGACAGGACCATTACAGCCGATTAGAGGCTCGCTGCCAAAGAATACGAAAACTCACGGAGCGTCAACGAGTGCGTACGCGAGCGACCTCGGTCGAGACGTAACTAATAAGACGACGAGAGTCGAGGGCGCAACGGAGAAGCTCGAATCGTCGCCCCTTAAAAAATTTCCGGGAACGATTAAAGCTCCGTCCGTTGCGACTGAAAGAAGCAGTTTTCCCGTCGTACCTCGTATCGATCCTCCGGCGAAAGCGTCCGAGTCTTCGTCGACGAGCAGGCGAAACAACGACGACGTCGATGAGACTCCTGCTAGCTCTGGCCCGCTCGCTGTGCCTGTAGAAGTTGTCGATAAGCACCCATCCAAATCGTCATCCCTCGTTGATAATCGACACTCGTATCGAACAAATGCCGCTGCCGTTCCTACCGCTAACGCCGGCCTGCAAGCTAGTAAGTAGCACTGACGACCAATCGGGACGAAACGAGATAAAATAACAACGAACGTCGACAGCAACCTATAAAAGAGTAGAACGAAAAAGTGGATAATGAAAAAAACAAGTGAAGAAGCCTGCGATTGCAAGCACGTGACCGCAAAAGCAGCGCTGTCGTCTCGTCTGATAGTTTTTTTTTTCGAACAGTCCTTCTTCTCTTTCTCTTTATCTGTCTTTTATTCCGTACCGAAGAATCGTGCCTCCATTCGTGTACACACGCCTGTGAAGTGACGAAAATGGGATGACTGATGTCGCGAGCTGGTTGCCGAAAATTGTCAATTTTTGGCAGCCAGCTTTCCGTTCGGGTCGAAATCATCGGTGAATCAAATACCTCAATGAAAGCCTCCATCAGAGTGCAAAGCGGACTGCCAATGGTAGCCCGAGACGTCTATGGTGTTGAAGTTTGCGTGGTTGGAACGCAACAGAAGTTCTTCGTTTGATGTTGTCTCGATAAAAGTCTCCACCAAAGTCCAAAGCGGACGATGTTGAAATTTGCATCGTCGAAATGCATTGGGACGTTATTTTTGTTCGAGTCCCCTAAAGTGTTTTGGTGTATTTGGGCTACTGAAAGGTTCAATCGTTTTTCAGAACCTCGTTGAAGATCTAATAACTAAATCGACAGAAAAGTGTTGGTTTGCTATGAAAAAGAAAGAAATAGATGGAAAGAAATTTCGTTGCATTCCAACGATGCAAACTTCAACCCCATCATGAGGGGCTGCCGATTGTAGCCCGAGGCATCTATGGTGTTGAAGTTTGAGTAGTTGGAATGCAACAAAAGGTCTTTGCTTCATTGAAAATCGGTTTTATAAATATATTTCGGTACTGGATCTCCATCAAGGATCCTAAAAAGGACTTTGATAGGATCCCCTAAAACCCTAGTACGTTTTAGATCGTTGATTCCTTAGAAGAATCCTCATAAGATCAGCGATGAGGATCCAAATCCCAAAAAGAACAAACTTCGACATCATAGGTCGCCTCTTTTTCGTACAGGCTTTCACCGATGATCAGTCATTCACCTCGTACTGCAATCGCAACGTATGATCGTGAAATACGCTTTCTCCGTTAAGTACACACTCCCGTGTCCCGTTGACAATTTTCGGCGACCAAGCACTTTTTCGTTCGGGTCAAAATCATCGGTGAATCAAGTATCTCAATAAAAGTCTCCACCACAGTGGAAAGCAGACTGCCAATGGTATCCCGAGAGATCTATGGTGGCGAACTTTGCGTCGTGTAAACGCAACGGAAGTTTTATTTTTACTTTATATTTCATGTCATCCAAAAACGGTTTGATAAATATTTGGATACTGGATCCCCACCAAAAATCCTAATAAAAACTCTAACGGAATCTCTTTAAACCCTACGAAGATTTGAGTCTCTGATTCCTTACAACGAGCTTCATAAGATCAGTAATGAGAATTCAAATCCTGAGAAGAGCAAACTTGGACATCATAGATCACTCTGTTTCGCACAGTCGTTCACCAATGATCAGTCGTTCACCTCGTCCTGCAATCGCAAGACCTGTGTCACACGAGCTAAAGATCCAACGCAAACGTCTGGAATCGCACTAGAATTTGATTTCAATCGAGTCCCAAAACGTATACGCAACAACAACTTGCTTTGCGAATTGGCTGATGATTACTCACTGTTACTACTTGCTAACTTCAGTGGCTCTCATTTCCTGTGCTCTTTCTCTCTTTCCTTAATCCGTCTCTGCATAATGTTGAAGTTTGCGTCGTTGCAATGCAACGAAACTTCTCTGTTTGTCACTTTCCAATTTCCTTCGCACATTTTGGTCGAACATCCTCAATGAGGATCCCAAAAACGGTCGATTTTCGCAGTCTAAATCTGCTGAATCTGGCTGTCGAATGAAAAAAACCAATTTCCATTGCATTCCTAAGATGGGAACTTCAACATCCTGTCTCTTTTTATGTCGCTCTGTACTTCTACCTATCTACACACTCATAAAATTCTAACGATCTATCTTGTTACCCTCGATGTTGCGTATGGCTGTCGCTTCTTCCAATGACGACTGAGGCATATGTTTGTCCAGCCTCATCGACTCCTCCGGACCTCCCGAGGCTCGTATGAGCCGAAACATTTTCTCAAATCCCTCGATCTCCGTCCGCTACCATTCTAACCCCATCAAGATTCCTCTCTTCGCCCTGTGCTGTGTTTTCGGTGTTTCGCAATTTTTTCTCTCGACGGATCGATCGGGCGCGAGTCAACGCGAACGTCACACGAGCGGCAAATCAAACGTTCGAAAATCTCGCAACGTTATCACGAAGAGATAATTACACACGATACGCGTTCATTGATGACATTGTTGTATTTTTTGTGTTTCCGTAATCTTGATGTACTTTTAGCTGTGCATATTGTATTCTGTGCTCGTTGTAGCTCTTCGCTCTTTCTGGACTATGTGTACTCACGTTGTTTCGGCAGACGCGTTAGATTGGAACGTGATAACTCTCGTGCGTTGCGCAATCGATCGATCAGTTACTCGGTTCGAGATACCTCGTTCGTAGCATGTGAATGATTGATTCGTCCATCGATTGGACAGGAGGAACTGGTCGTCTGAGCTAATCACGAGCGGTTGCGATTCGTTCAAAAATCTCTCGTCTCTGCTTTCCGTATGTAATGTGGTAGATCGATCGAAACGTAGAACGAAGCAATCAATGATTTGTCCTAGAGTCGCAGACTCGTAACATCGTGCTCACACCAAGCTCCTTGTTTCATCCATCGATGTCTTGATGTCGTCATTAATCGTCTCTTGTGGTATCAATTAAGGGGAGGCCTCCACGCTCCGACGCAATGAAAGATCTCTTTTTTCTCATTCGTACTTATCGTTATCCCTTGGCTTGCGAGAAAAAAGTGAATCTTTCAAAGGCTTTCAGATTCGGGGCCGAATTTCTTTCAGGTGCTTCAAGTGCGTGGATGCTCGTCTCAATTGATGATCCGCGAGCAGTCGCGTGTACTCTGCGTGTCTTGCCCGCGCTTCTGTATATAGATATGCATATACGAGAATGTGTATAAAGATCCCCGTAGCTCGAACTCGACGCTCCCGTCATGCGAACGAATCAAAAGCAAGATTTTTTAAATCGCCGCATGGCTTGAAATTGCATGTGACTGGAATTCAACGCCAAACGGAAGATCCCCTCCGCGGTTTTGGGAAAGTTTGTTGTTTTTGGCGAACTTTGGGAGTGTCGTCGATGCACGAGAGACGTCGATGACGAGGTGCGGGGCCGCGGGCCGGATACGAATGATCGAACGTCTCCACCGTTGGAACTCAACGAAAATTCTTTTGATGTTATTTATCCCTTTACTTTTATCATCGAAAATATTTTCTCTGAAGAACCGGAAAAGTATTCGAGTAATTTTGGTAACCTTCGTCAGCTGGGAAAAATATTACAGGTATGGGGAAGAAAGAATTTTCATTGTATTCCAAAGTTGCAAACTTCGAGATCGCGAACAAAGTGCAACGAGTGAAAGACCCAAGAAAATCCGCAAGACACAGAAAAAACGGGATAAAATAAAGATCGTACGGAAGGGTAAGTACGACACGTCAAATAAGCGGAAGTCGTTGGTACTTGCAGTGACGGCGGAGCCTCAAGTGAACGGGGAGGCGGGAACGGGCGGAGAATCGAGCGTCGCCACGACACCGCAGTCGCAGAGCGCCGGAAGTGTCGTGTCGGCGCCGATCACGGCGTCACAGGTGGCGCCGTGGGTCGACGACGAGCCGGTCGTAAAGAGCCCGCCGGAACCGACGCGCGTAAAGTCCCCCGAACAAATGATAATGCGCTCACCGGAGCCGGTCAATTGGACCGTACCCCTCGACACCGGGAAAACGTTCACTGTCACTCAAAACGTCAGAGAAGGTAAGGACAAAATTAAGTGATTTTTTCAAATCACGTCGTCGAAATGATTCGAAATGTCGAATCACTTCGAATCGTCGTCGAAACGATTCGAAATGTCGAATCGTCGAAAAAAAACGTAGTTTTCTCGATTTTTTTATTTTTTTGCGCTCGTAATTCGGCTGAGGGGCGATCCGAAACAATACAAATTCGTTTTGATTGAGCCTTCTGGCTATAACAGGCTGGTCCCGGGGGGTCGCAATGACCCCAGCCATGTTTCAAACAATTGCCCCGTTGACCGTATGGTTCCGAATGAGTCACAAAAATTCAGGATATTAGTTTGAACGTTCTAGAATGTGGCATTCTCGGTATTATATTTTTGTCGAATTTTAAAATGACAGAAAAATATCAACAAGCGTTCATGCGTAAAAAACCCTATTTTACTTTAAAAAATATCATAACTCGTGCCATTTTCAATTTTTTTTTCATAACTTTTCAGGGCGATACTCTTAAGACATGATAGTTTAAGGGAAAAGATAGCTCCGCAGTGGGAAATAGTTTAAGGGGGCAAAAATAGTCTCCGCGTCCGACCCAATTTTGTACTTACAAAGGGTGCACTAAAGCATCGTTAGAGGACAGGCCAGTCGCCTTGACCGTCAACAACTCATAATAGTAATTTTGGCTTAATGTTGCGCTTGGGGTCGTTTCGACCCCAAGCGACCGGCTTAAAGGCCGGTCTTTGAAAATATTTTCTGACAATACCGGTCCGTGGATCAAAAAAGGTTGGGGAGCGCTGCCCTAGAGGACTTGTGCACCGAAAAAAATGACTAAATTCGTCACATGAGGGTCCCAGCGAATTATTAAATGAAAAAGTGGAATATTGGTGTATTTTAAGCATGATTTATTTCATCAAACTGACGAATACTCGGAATTATCAAATATTTTAGTTTTTCATCTTAATATTTCAGTGGCCACCCCCGTATGGACAATTTCGTTGATTCAAGTCATTTTTTTCTCTGCCTAAAAAGCCTAGGCAACTTGACACCATATATGATGAAATCTATGGCTCAATTATTAACTGCGCTCATTGACGTTAAAACTCCGTGGCATTTTCTGATTTTTCATCGTGAAAAAACTCCGCTGAATTGCTCAAGTTCTAATTTTCCACCCAAAATCGATCTAATGAACCTCGTGGAAGCTTTTGGTGAACATGTCTGAGTAAACAAAAATAGTATCCTTCAACATTGATTGCCGATACGCTGGACCCTGTATCGGATTGTGCTGTAACTTTTGGATGTCTCGAAATAGGGGAACCCCTGACAAGACCTCATAGCGAGGCAAAAACATGGGGAGCTTCGTCGCTACCTTCAGCGCCGCAATCAGCGCCACCTGAACTCGCGGCTCAGCACAAATCACAACCGCACTCTCAGCACTCGGGGTACAAATCACCGGAGAGCGAGAGCATGTCGCTCGGAAGTTTCAGCGGTCTCAACGGTCACAAGGATCTCGATTCCGAGAGGGACAGCCCTTTGCCGTCTAACGTTCACAGCACACCAACACCCACTCAGAGCGAAAAGGTAACGAGACCAATCGAGCAACCATCCTCCATTTTAGCTCAATTGCGTCAGTGGAGTGCAACCTCAAATAATATCTTGCCCATCAACTAAGATCAAGTCTTTTAGGTGCTGCTCAGAAGGAACCCTTTAGCTTTGGCAAAAAAATTTAATCCACCGGGACAAAGTCAAGTTGAGGGCACGTAAATGGTTAACATAACCTCACAAATGGTCGAACGGAGTTTGCTCGTAGATCGTTAAGTTTTTTTGGGAATAAGAAAGCATCAGGCTCTATAGAATTTACTGACGTAGAGCTTGACGATTTTCTTTAGCCCCAAATATTATTCGAGTCTGAGAATCTTTGTTCAAAAAATTCAGCTATTTCTCTTGCACTCATATGTCACGTGGTACAGTTTCTACTCTGCCTTGAGGTGTTACATCCTTGTGGCTCACCGAAAAATGAGACTCTTTTGGGATTTTTTTTTAGTTGAGAATATTAGAAGCAACCAAAATGAGGGTTGGAAGGTATATTACACGTGTGTTGATGAATGCAAAAATAATGTTTCATGAAATAAAAATACGAAATGGCGGCTCAGTCGTAGGAACACTAAGAACGTTTTTTTAAGCGCTGTGCGGGAGAACCCAGACTTTTTATGCATTCTTGGGCTTTTATCCATTATTTATGAACAATTATCGTTACTTTTGGTAGAGCAGTACACACGATGGTTAAAAAATATTGTTCTTTTGCAAAATGGCATCATTCTCTATGTACGTAAATGAATGCATTTTTTCCTCTGAAAAATCGACCTTTTGTTGTACCGCCGAATCGCGTCAACATATGTGCCCCGGGAGTTACGTCCCCGAAAAAGACTGGTGGCTGGAATCGGGCGGTCGAGGACGGCTAGCTGGGCTCTTTCCAATGACGAGTAAATCTCCAACTCGGGAATTACGAACTTACGATTATTAAACCTTATTATAACTAGGCAACATTTGATTTACAAAATGTTTGGTTGCCTTGAGAGCGACCACCTCGGTTGCCAACCGAAGACTGACTTCTGACGTTTCGTTCTTCCAATTGTTAACTCGGTTATTGACAATCGAACGTTCTCGAACGTTCGAATCGTACGATGCCCATTCAGTGATACGTGTCGCCAAAGTCACCTCTGGAGGTGCTTTACCTGCCCGAGCTGTTGTCGTTTGCAAAGGGGCCTATGGCCTCTCGATTTCGTAAATCGAATATACTCGTTTCTATGCGCCAAATTCGGGGCACAACACTTTCTTCGTTTATAAAAACGATAATTGTTGATGAATCGTAAGAAGAGCCACGAAAAAAAGACTAATTTCGCGATTTTTTTGTTCAGGATTTTATAAAAGATATGAATATAAAAGTTGGGCTTGATAAATAAAGTCCTGAAAGACATTTTTTTTTTATTTAAATTCATTTTTATTCATTTTCAAGTACAAAAACTATAGTTTAACGTAACGCCTCAAAAATAGGTGGGCTAGGTAGCTCCATCACAACTCGGCAACGGCTTGTCTGAAACAAAAAAATCAAAGTCCATTAGATTCAGTATGACACCAGCTACAAAATGACTCTCGGATATGAAGTTTTATCAAAAAATTAAAAAATACCAGATGAAAAACGAAAAAAGTTTAAAAAAAACGTGTTTTTCGCAGTTTTCACAAAAAAAAGAGTAAAAATTAAAATTTTAAAACCATCGAGGGTCATCTTGTTGCGAATCGTGTTTACAATATGTGGTTCGAATTTCAAGAGAATCGGTGTATTAGTTTTAGAGATACGATGGAGCTAGATTTTGAAAACGTTGTTTCGAGAAAAACGCGTTTGAAGTTTATACTATGGAAAACTCTTACCTAAACTCAATCGGCAACTCCTGCCCCGTACAAAATCCCTTCTGATTGCTCATCATCGTCGATTTCTTCAAGTCTTGCTTGCTTTCGTTTAGTTCCAATTTTCAAAGTGGACTGGCCCCTTAAAGCTTCAAAACTGTATTTCTACATGACATTTTTTTAAATATCGGCTTACTGATTTTTTACCCACACTGGGCTGTGCCAGGACCATGGGGCGTCCCTTGCAGGTTCAAATTATGTTCCGCATTCTTTCTGGCTGAAGTAAATTCCTGATGAGCGCCTTCTTCGGAGTTCGACAACGAGCGCCCCGCAGCTTTTACGCGCTGTTCGTCCCATTTGGGTTATAAATTGTAACTATCGTAACCAATATTCAAGCCTAAGTCATTACTTCAAAAAGTCCCTTGAAACCCTCGTTAAAAATGCTAGCTGCTATGTCAGCCCCTATGTCAATGATCTTTTTACCGCTAGAAACCGATTTAGGAGCTTTCGTCTACGCGATGGCATTGAAGCTCTTATTTGAATTCTCCGTGCACCCACCGCTGCATTTTCATAGTAGGTTTCATTCACTTGTTAAGTCGTTGTATACTTTTTGTTCAACACCTGGACTAAACGACTCCAAATCGCTGCTTTCACTAAAATATTAAATATTCCGTAATACTAAAATTCGAAAAATAAAAAACTTCCGCGTGTGATTGAGGGTTCAAAGTTTAGAGTTCAGCGAGTGGATCATTCTTGCGATGTTTATACATCATGTAAACAAAAAAGCAATCAAATGTTTTTTTTCTACTTAAACGTAACGCCTTGAGGCAGTACATGCGAGACAGTCTCATTCGAAAGCCAACATACGTTCTAGTTTTTGAATGAGCAATAATTTCGAAACAGTAATGAATTTGCCTACTTCAAAACTACACACGTAAGATAACTATCTTACTACTTGAAAGTTACAAACAGTTCAGTGCTTGCAACTCGTGCAGCATACAAATAAAAGACTTAATAAATTGGGAAATCAGCTGCTCTATAGAGAACGATTTGTAAAAACTTAAGTTGTAAGGGGCTACATCGACCTGGAGGCCCGAAAAAATGGACACATTTCGATTTTTTTCTGGGAAACGGTTGGTGAAAAACGAACGCATTATTTTTTAATACAAAGGTACAAATATTGAGAGCCTTTAGAAAAAAAAAATCACCGCCAAAACACGGAAAAACAATAAAAAACCGCCGGCAGATGATAAAATCTGTTTTGCGACGTTTGGCGGTGGACGCTTTCCAGCTTAAACGATCCATCTGAAGTCTGTAAACCAAACGGGTTATTAAAGTCAACGATAAATACGAGTCGTTGACGATCGTCGGTTTAAAAAATAATATTTTTCAACAACGTGGCCCCGAATTGAAACTCGAGTATGCAAAATCTATGAAAAAAGTTATCATTTTTACGTAACTATTGGCAAATGAAGATGAATTTCGAAAAAGTAAGATCGTCAACGACGTTTAAATGTTCCTCGTCGTATCTCCTATAAATTTGGAAACAATCCGTCGAGTGGTTCTCGAGATATCATGCCCACCGACTTTGAAAACAGTAGTTCGAGAAAAATGCGTTTGAAGTTTGAAGTACAGTGCTGCCACCACTCGCCCGGCCGACTGTTGGAAGCTGCAGCTCATACAATTTTAGAATTATTTCAATGAAATTTTCAGGGAACATAACTGAAAGCTGATACTATCGAATAGAAATATTTTAGGAAAATGCAATTTTTGACCCACCTGGGTAGCCCGTTAACGCTCGAATGATTGCAGAGTTCGATCGTGGCCGGAGTCGAGGAGATCAGAAAGGACGAGGAACGTCACGAGGCGGCACCAATCTCTGCGAAACCCGTGGCCGGAACTAATCTAAGATGCCTCGAAGACCCGATCTTCGAGTTTGAGCATTCGACGAAGAGCGCAGACCCAGGCTCATCGAGCACCGCAGCGCCATCTAGCGCATCGCCAGCGACGACGTCGAGCGCCGCGCCATCTAACGTTGGGGCGCCAGCCGCACAAACCGGATATCGGGTACTCGAGGCCGAGAGCCCGACGGAAACTTCCGGTGACACGGTACCGTCGAGCACGCCTTTCGGTTATCGCGTACTCGAGGCACCGGCGTTGAGCCCCGGCTCGGCTCAGCGCTCGGTCGCGAGCGACGTACTCGAAAAAGCTCGCAATCGCTTTGACAAATTTTGGGGCAAGGGCGGTCCCGAGAATCAGGCTTAGGCTTATCGGAATAATACTTGAACAACATAAAGAAACAAATAATATAATGAAACACACATACTTAAACACAAAAAAACAACACACAGACACAAGTACACACGATACATTCTCACGTTAGAAAAATCACGGAAAAAAACGCGACAGACGTAACGAGACTTGTAGGTTAGGAAACGCGATCGTCGAAGCCGTCGATTGGCCGACGAAGCAGCGTTACGAAAAAAAAAAACGACTGAAAAAAAAGGCGCAAAGACGAGTGAAAAAAGGAATCCGAGAAAACCGTCGTTACATCCTGATCGCTGTTGCACCGTCAGTACAGACCGAGTAACGAGTTTCTTTTCTTTCTCATCCCTCGGAGTATACCCACGAACGAACCATTCCGACAGATGGCGCACTCGCCGCACGGGATCGAAACGCCATTGTCCAGCAGAGTGAAGTTCGTCGACACGGCCGCTAGGCGGAAGGGACTCGAATTTCGAGATTAATTCAGTTCCGAAGCAACACAAATGAAAACAGAAGAAGCAGAAAACAAAACACTAGATAGCCGTTGCACTATGAAAATTTGGGAAGGGAACTACGAGAATAAGCGAAATCACAAGCGCAAAAAGAAGCCGAGGAGACACAAAAGTTCGTAGAAGAAACTCCAATACGAATTTATAGGTTATGAGGAAGAAGAAGAAAAAGACGAGGAGTTCGGGCGGGTGTAGGGGAAAAAAACGTAAAAATACGAAGAAACTTTATTGTTTTGGGAAAAATCGAACCATTTCCCATACTACTTTTGCGTCGACGGATTACCGTTTAAAACGCTGCTGCTGCTGCAGCCGCGCATCGCCGCCACTGCTGCTACTCTACTGTGTTAGTAACGAAACAAACAAAAAAAATACACACAAAACGTAAGAAAAAAAAAGAAAACGAAAAAAAGGAAGCAAAAGATAACGAAACCACAAATTCCGTCTTGATCATTTTTTCGATAATAAGCTCGCGTTTATATGTGTTACATCCGCCGTCGTTTTTTCTCGCCTCCTGACACGCGATGGAGAGACGAAGAAAAAAAACGGAACGCTTTTTTACTAGATCCTCGAGACAATTGTTGCTATATTATACTTCGAGAAGTAAAGGAAGAGAAATAAAGTGAAAAAAAAGCAAGAAAACAACAAAAAAAAAAAGCCGATGAAAACCGAACAGTCGGAGAATTGATCGGGGGAGAAGACCAACAAAGATCGTCGCACACAATCCGTCTAAATTTTCCTATGACCGCAATTATCGTATAGCTGTCGTTGTTTCGGTTCGCGAGGCTTAACCTCAAACGACCTTTTCGTTTTCCGTTGGGCGTTTTTCGCCCGTTTTTTTTGGCGTTATCTCGTAAATATGGACTCAGTACGTTCGATGCTTTCGTAGCGTGATGAGAAAAGCTTGATCCGAGGGTGGCTGAAAATAACGCGAAGAGGAATAAAACTACGCACGTATAATTTTATGAACTTTTTGAAATGCGCGCGCAAGGCGTTCATCACGGATTAAGGAGGAGGGGGGGAAGTTAACCGACGAGCTTTTTCTCTCGCCCAATATCACGCACGCCAAGACACACCAGTACACCACACTCCATCCAAATTCCACACGTCCAACGTCCAAAAGTAAATTAACAAAAAAAAAGCAACCGAAATGAGGAGGAAGAGGGGGAAACAGCAAATCCAAAGTAGCGTTAGCCGAATAACGAGAGAATCAAATTGAATGGAGATCTCGTCGAGAGTCAACGAACAACTCGAAGCTTGACAAGTGACGGAAAAAAAAACACGGAATGAATTGGGAGTCGAAGAAGAATCGCCGACGCGCGCACGATCGGTCGGTAGACGAACTCAGGACGCCCGCGACTTAGCGTTATGGAATTAATACGGAGATATTAGGCGAGAAGAAAGAAGAAGAAAAACAGAATAAATAATGAAAGACGAGTTTAGAGGGAGAACAAAAATAATAATCGAGTCGTCTATGAAATGTGGGACTGACGACTGGCTGCACCCTGAGCTTTCTTCGTTTTTTATAACATTTACACCCTGGCCTCTCTCTCTCTCTCTCTCTCTCTCTCTCTCTCTCTTTCTCTTTGTCTCTCCAACGCTGGTTCGGTATTTATAGGTTAGACGCGAGAATCCGACAATTGGAAACTCCATTATTGAAGAGTGGGATACAGTCGTGTCGAAAAACGTGTCAGTGGATTTTCGCACTAGCGTTTTTACAGGTTTTCCATCCACGAGCTATATTTATTTCATTTTTGACTCCACGGATTGTACAGAATTGAATACAATGGTGATCGCTTAATCAGTGGTCATAATGGTAACATCGAATTTAAGCCCGGCTGCTGTTTTCCTTGATTTCAGTTTTTCCAATGTCGCGAGTCCTCTGTTGCTCGACACGAAACTTAATTTATTACAAAATGCATTGAAATTTGACAGGAAATCAAGTTTTAATGTCCGCTTTGGTAACTTCGTTCAAATTCATTCTACGGATGGAAAGAGTTACGTAAAAAGGAGCGAAGCTCCTTGTTTTTTCTTCTTCAATTTAACGCCAACATTTTAATAAATTCAAATTTAATAAAGCATTAAAAGCGATTCAAACTTGATAAAACATTTGTTTCGATTTGAATTTAGTTTAATGTCTAATTAAATCACATCTAGTCAAATACAAATACAATTGAGCATTACATTTAATTAGAATTCAATTAAATGTATATGTCGTCACGCCATTCACACTGTTGAAGCGGAATTAAAGTAATACTTTTATTTCTTCATTTTTGATATACAACATGTCTAAAATAGTCAAAACAAGGCAATAAAAAAGTAATGTGAATTATTTCAAATAAAAAAAATAAGTTTTTTCAATTCTGTAAAAAAGTTCTGTAAAACAAGAGTCGAAGAACCGAATGAAAAAAAAAGACCGACAGCATTCCCAAAATCAGCGTGTCGAAATGGCCTCGAAGTTTGCATCGTTGGCACGCAATGAAAACCCTTTGATTCAATTTCTTCACCTTTGCCAAAAAATAAGCAACGCGATGAAAAAAAAAGAACGAACCCTTGCACTCTAAAAATGCAAACTTCAAAGACTCCTAGACGTTCGCCATTGTACAGCTCACGAATGTTCATCCTCGGCGTTAGAGCTCGAGGGAGAATTACTGCGACGGGTACAGCGCTACGAGACGAGAGAATCGAAGAAGAAGAAAAAACCTAACAGTTATGATGCGCGTTCGAAAAGCGTGCTGGTCACGTTTTTTTTTGTCTACATTTATTTTTCAATTCGTAAACGCAGAAACGCAATTTCCGCATGTACATAATTAATTCATCCCTCATGCGTATACGGAAATTTTGCGACGAGGACCGAACGCAATTTTCGCGATGGGGCTTTTTTTCCAACTTTCCGAAAATCGAAGAAGAAAAAATCGTATCGGAAGCTTCGAACGCACGACCCTTGAAAATGCCCCGAACGAAAAAAATTCGGATGCCCCGCTGTTTTTTTTCGAATAAAACGATTTTTCAAAATCAATTTCCAAAAATAAGCCGCCTTCTTTTCGGCACTTTAATTTTCACTCCCTCCATGGCACGATTTTCGATACGATTTTTTTCTCGCCCCTCATTGGTGTTTTTAGAATCTCAAGAGCGAAGGCCCCGCCCCTCCCCCACTCCCTTCGAAAGAGAGAGAGGGCTGTGTTTTTTTAGTAAATCGCCCGGAAGCGTTGATGAATCGATAAATACTATAAAATTTGAAGAAAATAAATAAACACACCCCGAACGCATTCGGGATAATTGTCGTTCCGTTGATTTCGCGTCGTCGTAGATGAATAAAGCGAAGAAGCAAAAAATGAAAAATGACGATGAATGGATGATGATGAGACGAACGACGCGGTTTCGGGAGCCTACGAGACAAGGGCGATCCGGGATTTCGTTTTGCATTCCCGCCTTAGTCTGTACGCCTATAAAACAAACAAACAAAAAGTATATAGATAGATTCATATTATGAATTACGATACGACGATTATGTACGATTAATATTGTATATCGCATGGATAATCGAGCGTACGTGAAGATGAAAAAAAAAACGAGAGAAAAAAGAAGAAAAAAAAAATGAAGAAAAAAAACAATATAGAAATGGGGTGTCCCAGAATTGTTCTCTACGACAGCAAATCGTATACAATAAATTCGTCAGTGTAGCCCAAAACTTGAAGGGAGAAGAAGAAAGAACGAAAGTGGGAAGAAGAAGAAGAAGAAGAAGAAATCTGCGAGCACGCGGACTCGAGGGCCTCGGAATTCTGGGATACACTGTACATATATATTATATATATTTATATAAATATATACGATATATATAATACGATGCTTGAAAAAGTCTTCGGACGAAAGGGGGGGGGGAGGGCAGGGGTGGAAAGCGTTGGATCGAACGTCGTAAAGGTTGAACGAGAAATAAGGGTCCGTGCCTCTGTTTTGCCAAAATACGAGATAATTCGTGAGATAAGAAGAAATGGGCTGAATATGCAAGCTCTATGAGACATGTTTGTTTCCGCTATACGAGGCGTACGAGGCTTTATTGTTGATTTAATGTTTACAATAATAATAATAATAATATTATTACGATATAATTGTTGAAAGTTTGTGGCGTCCGTCAGGGAACGACGACGAACAAAATCGCAGAGTAAAATTCGTTAAACAACGAAAAAAAAAAAGAAAAGTATTCATGAAAAAACAAACAATACGTGTGACGCACCAAACGACTTTTATATATGCATTCGCGATTCGAGGGATATTTTTCGTTTTATTTTTTCGCGCAACTGAGACGAGGGATTGTTGTTTGCACGACGTCGTTGATTTTTTTGCTTCTTCTATAGCGCAACGTGTATATGTGAATAACACATACAAGAGCGTGTATTAAAAAAAAAAAGGTCGATCGAATATTCGTAATTATCGTGTGACGAGTGTACAGTCGTCGAATGCATTATTATTATGATTATCGTGGGTTTGTGCGAAGCAGCCAGGGTTCGAGCACCTCTCGTTATTATTCAAGAGTTCTTCATAGTTTATTCCTCATTTTTTCCTAATCATTTTTTCCTAATCATTTTTCTTTGCCCAAGAAATAATCGGCGATTTGTATTTTTTTTTCTGGGCACCCGCATTGCAAAAATTCTTAGCATTTTTTTATTCGCACTTCTACGAGATCATTTTTAAAAAATGATGTATCCATTTTGGAGCAAAAGTTCTGGGAGACGATTCGGGGAAAAAAATTCTTAATGCGTTTCGGAGCAGAACGTTCGACGAGATAATTAATTTACCAAAAATTGATTAATTCTGGAGCAGTCCGAGATGATTAGTTTCGAAAAGAATTTTGAAGAAATGTGTATGTAATTTTTTGAAGCTACGAGAGGTGAACGTCTCGAATAACGAGTACGGCGAATGAGAACAAAATAATCGTCAGACTCCTTCGGATTTGACGAGGGTAAAGGGATATGAATCCGCGATCGGGATCGAAAGAGGAGTCGTCTCATATTTTGCAAAACAGTGTCCGGCTTGAGACATCGATTGACAAGAACAAAAAACGAGGAAAGTCGATAGATTTAAAAAAAAAAAGACAAATGAATTTCGGCAATAGCGAACCGGAATTCTTTTTGTCTGATTGGGCTCGGGAGATTGCGAAGTTGTGAGTGAGAAACGAGGAATGAAGGTAAACTTTACTATCGAAAAATATTGAAGGATTATTTATGGCTATTATATATATATATTATATAAATATATATTATATATATTACTAGAAATTGAAATACTACTCGTAATAAAGACACGCCGACGCTTCCTGTGACTCGATATTTATTTATTGAAACTTCGCGTCAACGTCCTCCGCTACGCTTTGTCCCAATTTCCTTTACAAGAATAATAATGCGCGATACGTCGATGCCAGTTTCTTCCGGGAGGTTTTTCATCGTCGCAATCGTCGGCCCGGCTGAATCACAATGGCGTTGAAGCTTGTATCGTTGGAATGCGACGAATGGTATTTTCTGTTTTTTTTTGTCATTTCTTCATTTTTATCACGATTTGTATTTTTTTTTTTTCATAGATTAAGTTTGGGTGATTTTCGTACCCTAAATCAACGCGAAAATGGGAGCAATAGGGAAAAAAATAACTCGTATTTCAACTATGCAAACTTCATCATGGATCACATAACGATCTTTCTTTTTTCTTTTTTTTGTTTGGCAAATGGACAGATAGTTTTGTTTTTTTTTCTCAAGATTTTCAATGAAAATTTAGCATGTGTATGAATAATTTTATTTTTGATTTTTTAAATTTAATTATTTTATTTATTTTGTTTTTTTTATTTATGTTTTTAATTTATTTTTTAATTTTATTTATTAATGATCAATTTCGTTTAAATATTATGGTATTAAAAAGAATTTCGTTTAAATACCATACGTTAGTTTTTATTATTCGTCAAATGTACGATTTTTAGAAAATCCCCAGTGAGCCGATAGCAGAAAACTGTATAACTCGTAAACAAGATTGGTGTTAAAGTTCGCATCATTGGAAACTAACGATTTTTCTGTTTGTATCTCTCATGTCCTTATCCTCGTCATTATCCAAAGCTTTTTTTTTGCGATTTGAGATCATAAATCTCTGATCAAAAAACGTGGAAACGTTTTAGTGATTTTTAAAACCTGAATTTGAGCAATCACAGAAATTTGAGCAATCAAAAAAGAATCAAATTTTGTCTTATACGATGCAGCCTTCAACGTCATAAATTAGAGTCATTTTTTCTTCTCCAACGATGCAGCCTTCAACGTCATAACTTAGATTCATTTTTCCTTCTCCAACGATGCAGCCTTCAACGTCATAAATAAGATTCATTTTTTCATTTCAGATTAATCAGGTGAATGGGTAAGATACACCAATCAACCGCTCGCCTTTCACGCAATGTTGAATAACGCTTTCAGTTACTTATTTCTTTGCCTCATGATTTACAAATATCTTTGTTAATCCTTATACCAACGAGATACCAAAGATACAGTACATCGCACAAGTACTTTTCTTACGAATAATTGCCAAAGCGTCGACGATTAAGACCGCCATAGTGTTTCAAGTACTTCGTTTTATTTACATATTTATTTAAAGAGGGCAAACTTCGATATTTACGAACATGGACAACTTTTCCTAACTTTACAACTTCCAAGCGAATATTCATAGGATTTTCGCACACGGCCATACTATGTACACTTGAATACACAACTGTACATAATAGTCTTGAAGTTTGCATCGTTGGAACCCAACGAGTTCTTTTTTCCATTGTATTTCCTTTGTTTTTATCATCATATGAGATATTTTTTCGTAGATTTCATTAGATAAATGATGAAGTTTGTATCGTTGGAATGCAACGATATTTTGATACATTCATCACTACCCAAAGCCTTCTTTTGCAATTGAGGTCGTAAATAGCTAATAAGAATACGTAGAAACGTTTCAGCGATTTTCACGACTAAAATCGGCCAAAAAACTCAAGTAGTTTAACATAACTTATTTTCGTTGCATTCCAACGATGCAAACTTCAACGTCATATTTTTATCTTCAATCGCTAAATAAGTATCTTAAAAAATGGTCGAGAGATTTTCGTACGCAAAATCTGCCAAAGGAAAGAAAAGGAATTTGGAAACATTAAGTTTCATTGCATTCCAACGCTGCAAACTTCAGCCTCATGTACATTACGTTAATATAAATTCAGCACCAATAATGCTCTCACGCTTCCAGCCATTTGATTTGTATCTATACAAAAACCAAGAAAATTAACAGATCGCAACATTTATCGGCAAAAAAATCAGTAGATAGGCCCATCGTCGAGATTATCATCGTCGTCGTCGTAGCCCTCGCCATTGTCGAAGTAGTTGTTGACGTAGTCGGTACCGTCGTCCATTTCCTCGTCGGGTTCCACCTCCTCCTCCTCCGGAACTTCGTCCTGATCTTTTTCCTCCTCGTCCTCGTCCGCTTTCTCTTCCTCCTCTGCGTCGCTCTGGTTACTCTCCTTCTGTTCCAACTCCTGCAGCTTTTTGTCTACGTCCACCTCTTTCTTCTTCTTCTTCTTCTTCGTGGCGGTAGATGCTTTCGAATTCTTGGCTTGTTCCAGTTTGCGCTTGCGCACGGTGCGCAGTTCGGGGGGCAGTCTCGACCAGTTGTATCTGTCCTCGTAGGTGATCTTGTCCCGGACCAGGTCCTGGTAACGATCCGAATAGCGCTCTATGTCCTTCTTCACGATGACCGATTGTACGTTGTACGACGATTCCCGAAGATGTTCCGCAAAGTCGCGCTTTATCTCGAGAAGGTAGGACGTTTCGGTGTTAAGCTCGAAGGATATGGGCTTGTAGTCGAGAAGGGGAAATTTGGCGGGTGGTTGTAGGACGGGCGGCGGAAGGGCTTCGCCCTTGCCGAAACCCAATTGTTCGGTGGATATGGACATCGAGGCCCTGCCTCTTCCTCTCCCGCGACTTGCCATTTTTCTTTATTCTTCGTTTTCACTGAGAAATTCGACTTTTCGTCCACAACTTTCTACGATCACGTTAAACGTGATTCCGAATCTTCGATTTTGTAGTTTTCTACCCTCGAATCGTCGATTTCGTCGTTTTCTAACCTCGAATGTTAGACTTTCTCGTTTTCTAACCTCAAATCTCAGACTTTCTCGTTTTCTAGCCTCAAACCTCATACACTCGTTTTCCAACCTCAAATCTTAGACTCGTTTGATGGCCTCGCGTATGCGTCCGAATAAACGTGGTGGTTCAAGCTTTCTCTTTTTTCATCATTTCTGTGCTCGCACGTTTTTGGAGTTCCTCCTGCTTCGCGAGGAAAGCTTCCTTGTCGTAGATAACTTTCACGACGAGCGAGCACGAGGGGCACGTGGCCTCATCCTCGCCGGCTTCGAGATCCGCGCGTGATATTTGAAACTGATCGCCGCAAGGACAGGGATAGTAGAATATGTCTTCGTCCTCGTCGTACTCGAAATCCTCGATCTCAACCTCGTCGTGATAAACCGTCATGCTTCACCGTTTTCTCATTAATGTTTAGGAAACTTTGCCCGCAAACGTTATCGTACTCGCACGCGCGTTTTGGTAATGTGAATTTTACAAAGTTAAAAGTAAACCGAATCTATCGTCAATGATGATCGACGCCTATAGAAGTACACGCGGCTTGCGTGGAGCTTGAAGCAAGTGAACAAGGAGACTAGAGAGTCTCCCTGCAAGTGAAGTTGGGAATGAGGATAAGCTTTTACACCAATAGTAAGATGCCGCTGGCGACGCGTTAGCCTGCGTTGCACAGCTCTGTGAACTTGGCGGCCCGACTTGCCTTTTTGATGTTTTCTTAATTTTAATCGTTTGTGAGGCATTTGTGGTTGATTGTGAGATCAATTAAAACGTTTGTGAAACGTTATTTACTTGAAAAATGGGAATAAAACATGAGTGGTAAGTTGGTAGATTAACTTTGAGTTTTTGATGTTTTTTTTAAATCGATGTGGGTCATTTGTAGTTGATTGTGAGATCACCTAAAACGTTTGTAAGAGCGTTAGTTACCTGAAAAAAGAGAATTGATAATTGTCGGTAAGTTACCAACTCGCTACCGGTAAGTGAGCGACTCGACTTTGACTTTTCGATGCTTTTTTAACCGATGGCGGATGGTTTGTGGTTGATTGTGACTTCCTTGTCGCTTGGTTATCAACTCGCGTTCCTCTTGCATGTTCCATCAGCGCGGGGAGTGGCGGTGGGGGCTTCGCCCCACTTTTTCGTATTTGTTGGCGAATCTGGTGGTGAGCGATATGAAATACCGCCACGTCGACCAATGGCCGGCGCGGTAATTTATCAGTGGCCAAGTTGGCAGTGCAGCCAGATCGCGCGCGAAAGTTACCCTCTCTCTAGTCCCTCGCGCGCCCATCACACAATCATAGTAGCGCGTGTCCGTGAGCGAGCGACGCTCGGACATCTGCGGAAAAAGCCGAGTGCCGTCGAACTGTCTCGACCTCGCCTTCGGCAGCTACACCAACACATAGACACGCTGAGCACGTTCATGTGTGGCCAAGCCGAACGAAGGCTTCGAGGGAAAAAGCAATCGGAGCACGGCCCGCGCGTGACGTCACGCGACGGCACGCGTGAGGCTTTTAGATGATTTCAATGCTTATTTAGCTCTTGATTCTCTGCGTTATTAATGTATACAAAAGAATTGTATCGCGCACTCTGAACGCTTATTTTTTTAGTTCATACGTTAATTTAAATATAATAATAAATCTAAATTACAACTCATTTATCTTCTAAAAAATTGTTTACGCTTCACTCACACCCGTCCTTATGCCAAATAAATTATAATTCAGAAAACTAAGTGAAAATATATTTATATTCGTATTAATATATTAATTCTCATACTTTCACCAAGCGATAAAGTATTATCTCCAATAACAAATCAATCATCCATCCGGCCGCCAATCGTAAGTGCCAGAAAATGCATTTTTAACACAAGCGATAGGATGGTCCCGTTGGTAGCGTTCCTGGCTTCGGTCCGTAGGGGCGCACGATCGTTCCTCACGCTCAGCGCTTTTTTTTTTTAATCATGGTTACTATTAATTTTTATTTGATTAGTTATTTTTATTAGTTATCATATTTATTTTAATTAGTTATCTTTTAGTACCGAAAAATTTATCGCGCACTCTGACCGCTTAATTTATTAGTTTTTACGTTAATTTAAATATAATAAATCTAAAATACAACTTATTTATCTTCTAGCAAAATGTTTGCGCTTTACTCACACCCGACCCTATGCCAAATAAATTGTAATTCATAAAAGTAAGCGGAAATATATTTATCTTCGTATTATTATATTCATTCTCATATACTTTCATCAAGCAAAAAAGTATTATCCCCAAAAACAACCATCCATCCGACCGCGAATCGTAAGTACCAGAAAGTGAACATACATTGACACAAAAAATTAAAGGAGCAAGAAAAGTTGAACTTCGTCAAAAGTGTTCGTACAAAAAAAAAGGATGTTAAAGCTTCAAGTTTCTAGTTTTAGTTCCGACAATGATTTTTTTTTGAGAATCACTGATTGCGCGGTAGGAAGAAATATCACGGCAAAAAAAATGTTGCAAATTTTTACGTTTTTCAAAGTTCTGCACGTGTTTTGGAGATTTTTTTCGGACTTGACCAATATCAAGGTCATTGAGCCCATTCAATTCAGTTCAATTTGCTTCTTTTTTTATCTCCTTACGACCATTTTTCGCTCATATCGGCCTCCTCGTCGGCCTCTGAATGAAAAAACGTCCTTTTGTCTTCAGTCATCGATATCTCGGGAACTAATGGTCGTACGGGAATTCGACCGGCAATTTTGGAAACGTGAATGCATACTCTACAAGCTCTGATTATTATTGTAGGTTTAAAAAAAATTATTTTTGCCATCAGTTTTAAAAAAGTACAAAAAATCGATGTTTTCTTGTTTTTTATAAAATCCACCGCTACTTTGCAAATATTGCGATAAACACTATTGTTTATGGACGGTCATTCGGCTCAATATGTCCCCAAGAGATATGCAAAATTCCAAATTGATCCGTTCATCGGTCTTTCTTGCCCGATTGACCAAAATATGAAAAAAAATTAAAGGAACAAGTTTCCTCCTTCTCAGAAATCATTTCATGATTATTAAGAGGAAAAACAACTTTTCACTACTTTTCGTACAATTGGGTATTGAGTACGCATTAAATGTTGGAAAAGAACCCTGAAAATCATATTGACTAAAAATTTTCGATTTTTTTTTTTTTTTAATAACAAAAATGTTGAAATTTTTTTGTTTATAAAAAAATCTATTTCGATTTTTTTTATTTTTTTAATGTTGACATTTTTTTTCGATTCAACATTGTACCGCCAGCATTAGAATTACCCAAAGTGTACGTAGAATTACCCAAAGCGTACCTCCCCGTGGTATGCTTTGGGTAATTCTGATGCTGGCGGTACAATGTTGATTTAAAAAAAAATTTCAACATTAAAAAAAAAAATTCGAAACTGATTTTTTTATAAAAAAAAAATTTTCAATATTTTTTTTATGAAAAATTTTTTTTTTCGAAAATTTTTAGTCAATATGATTTTCACGGTTTTTTTCCAACATTCAATTCGTACTCAATACCCAATTGTACGAAAAGTAATGAAAAGTTTTTTTTCCTCTTAGTAATCATGAAATGATGTCTGAAAAGGAGGAAACTTGCTCCTTTAATTTTTTTTCAAATTTTGGTTAATAGGGCAAGAAAGACCGATAATCGGATCAACTTGGAATTTTGCATGGCTCTTGGGGACATATTGAGCTGAATGAGCGTCCATAAACATTAGTCTTTATCGCAATATTTGCAAAGTAGCGGTGGATTTCATAAAAACCAAGAAGACATCGTTTTTTTGTACTTTTCTAAAACTAATGGCAAAAATAAAAAATAAAAGTTTCACCACAATAATAATCGGAGCTTGTAGAGTATTCACGTTTCCAAAACTACCGATCGAATTCCCGTACGACCATTACTTCCTGAGATATCTCAGCGAAAAATGGTCGTACGGAGAAAAAAAGCAAATTGAAGTGAATTGAATGGGCTCAATGACCTTGATATTGGTCAAGTCAGAAAAAAATCTCCAAAACACGTGCAGAACTTTGAAAAACGTAAAAAGATGCAAAAATTTTTTTGCCGCGATATTTTTTCCGACCGCGCAATCAGTGATTCTCAAAAAAAAAATCATTGTCGGATCTAAAACTAGAAACTTGAAGCTTTAAAATCCTTTTTTTTTGTACGACCACTTTTGACAAAGTTCAACTTTTCTTGCTCCTTTAATTTTTTGTGTCAATGTATGTTCACTTTCTGGTACTGACGATTCGCGGTCGGATGGATGATTGTTTTTGGGGATAATACTTTATCGCTTGATGAAAGTATATGAGAATGAATATAATAATACGAAGATAAATATATTTCCGCTTACTTTTATGAATTACAATTTATTTGGCATAGGGTCGGGTGTGAGTAAAGCGCAAACATTTTGCTAGAAGATAAATAAGTTGTATTTTAGATTTATTATATTTAAATTAACGTAAAAACTAATAAAATAAGCGGTCAGAGTGCGCGATAAATTTTTCGGTACTAAAAGATAACTAATTAAAATAAATATGATAACTAATAAAAGTAACTAATCAAATAAGAATTAAGGATGTTGGGTCCCAAATCGCAAATGATGATAAAATTCTGAAAATTTGGTATGTTTTTGTATGAAGTATTTCAGAGGTCGTGTAAAAATTTCACGACAATTAGGAAGCTCGTTATTGAACAATTAACATTCACAAATTAAATGCTCTCTTATGGAAACTGATGTAACTTTGCAATAAGTTTTTCTTTTGACTTCTCAATTTTGTAATATCTACAATATACTGAAAGCAACGGAAACAAAACGAAGTTTATTGATACATTTTTTTTATTTCTTTTAAAAATTGTTCTTAACAAAATGTTAATTTTTCAATAACGGGCTTCCTAATCGTCGTGAAATTTTAACACGACCTCTTAAATACTTCATACAAAAACATACCAAATTTTCAGAATTTTCTTATCATTTTTTATTTCAACCCTTAAGGAGGTTGAAGTAATGATGATAGAATTCTGAAAATTTGGTATGTTTTTACATGAAGTATTCAGGAGGTCGTGTAAAAATTTCATGACGATTAAGAAGCTATTTATTGAACAATTAACATTAACATGTTTTATAGGGACTCAACATCCTTAATAGTAACCATGATTTAAAAAAAAAAAGCGCTGAGCGTGAGGAACGATCGTGCGCCCCTACGGACCGAAGCCAGGAACGCTACCAACGGGACCATCCTATCGCTTGTGTTAAAAATGCATTTTCTGGCACTTACGATTGGCGGCCGGATGGATGATTGATTTGTTATTGGAGATAATACTTTATCGCTTGATGAAAGTATGAGAATTAATATAATAATACGAATATAAATATATTTTCACTTAGTTTTCTGAATTATAATTTATTTGGCATAAGGACGGGTGTGAGTAAAGCGTAAACAATTTTTTAGAAGATAAATGAGTTGTAATTTAGATTTATTATTATATTTAAATTAACGTATGAACTAAAAAAATAAGCGTTCAGAGTGCGCGATACAATTCTTTTGTATACATTAATAACGCAGAGAATCAAGAGCTGAATAAGCATTGAAATCATCTAAAAGCCTCACGCGTGCCGTCGCGTGACGTCACGCGCGGGCCGTGCTCAGATTGCTTTTTCCCTCGAAGCCTTCGTTCGGCTTGGCCGCACATGAACGTGCTCAGCGTGTCTATGTGTTGGTGTAGCTGCCGAAGGCGAGGTCGGGACAGTTCGACGGCACTCGGCTCTTTCCGCAGATGTCCGAGCGTCGCTCGCTCACGGACACGCGCTACTATGATTGTGTGATGGGCGCGCGAGGGACTAGAGAGAGGGTAACTTTCGCGCGCGATCTGGCTGCACTGATCCAAACCACGGTCTTACATACAAAACATATGTAAGACCGTAATCTAAATTAAAAACAAGAAAAAGAAATACCGCCACCGTACACAACATTGCCACGATTTGCATGCTGCCTGAAACAATGGACGAGCATACGGAGTCGGGATTAGTGTGCACAAAGTTCGAGAAAAAAGGCAAGACTGGATGGATCTTTCGAGACAATGGTATGTAACAGTGCCGTGATGACATTCGTGATTAAAAAAAAAAGCCGCGGCTGTCAAATCAACGATAACCTAACCTGCGAACCGTTCCGTGCGATTTTCCCCACAGACAAGGACTGGCTATACCTGAAGGACGCTGAGACTGATAAAAATGTCCCATCGTCCGTTGTTACCCTCTTGCGGGAAATATTCTTGCCCCAAGGCTTTCCGCACAGCGTACATCCGGACTATGTGCCTTATCAAATTTGGGACACTGTACAGGTGAAAATCTCGCACATTGCATTGCTCCAGTAGGGGCACAAACACCTTGTCGCTACTGCATATTGATCGATATCGCACTTGACTATCATTAAAAAAAAAGTAGGCGAAGAACTAAACAGTTACCGATTTTCACGAATGTGCTATGTTTTCCTTATCTCAACATTAAGGGGTTAGGCTACTGTGCTGACTCTAAAATCAGGGTTATTTAGACAAATAAATTTTGAATCAATAAGTAAGATGATTGAAAAATCACTAGGACATTTATAAAGAGACCCGGCAGCACCTTGACGTCCAGTACTGGAAAATAAACAAATTTAACGCTGCTGACAAACTGTCCAACATGTCACATACTTTTCGTATAGTAAGCTGGCCTGCCACCAGTCGTTTTTCAACTTTGAATCGACATCATGTGGAAACGTGTTGACAATTGGAAAATGTAATAGCATTTTACCAATGTGAGGCAGTTTTTTCCTATCGATTTTTCTAATGTTATTTCTCTATCCTTCCGTTCAATTCTGAGATCCATAATATTGATATTATTGTATATTGTTATATTATTATATATTATTGTTAATTAATGAAGTTCTAAGCAATCTCGTGATCGGAAAACAAAAAAACGAGTTTTTTCCTCAAAATAGATAATATCGCTTAAGCCTTGACCAAGCTTCTTTTTGTTATCGTGTTTCAATGATCAAAAAAGATTTTAATTTCTTTTTCGATTTTATTGAGAAAAAATAGCACTGTTCTTAATAAGTAAAAAAAATGTTAAGGAGAAAACATTGGTCAAGACTGAATTACTATCACGCTGAATAAGTGTACCAAAGTTCGAGTCAATCCGTTTGTTAAATGTTGAGAAATCGCGTACACCATTTTTTTAAATATCGGTTTGGAAAAAACGCTTCTAGAGTCTCACTAGCAGTTCTATCATTGAAATCATCAGTTTATCTTCAATCTGCGATATCTGTACCATATGTTGCATCTTTCGTTTCAATTTGAGTGGCCTCGGTCGATTTTCGCCATTTTCATGGTAATCTAGCGCCTTGAAATTCGTTGATTTCGCGGTTCACCTTTTCGTGAAAACTATAAACTCCCTCATTTTTTAACGGATCGATTTGAAATTTTCAGAGAATGTTTTCAAAATATTATATTTTGAAAATTCGTCGAAAACAAAAAATCGATGTTTTCAAGAATTTCCACTAGGTACAACCTCAGGTACTTCAAGGGTTACGTGGGTTTCGAAGCCATAAAAGAAGCATATTTTCTCTATTAAAAAAATGCAATATATATACATTACTTTATTCAAAATGTTAAGCACATAAAAGAGCAGCTTTTTAACAATATTTAAAAAATGTTCATCCAGAAATTTGAGAAATTCAGGCGGTCGGACCTGGTTTCCGGGCACCCTTCAAAAATAGTATCCTTAAGATGGTAAGGATAACTCATCATAGCTTTATTTAAAGTTAAAAAACCATTTTTTTCCGTTAGATAAGTATAGCTCGTGATTGGAGGAAGGATTTTAAAAAAAATTAAAATTTGAATTTTTGGCAGCTGTATGCAAAATAGTTCAATTTTTCGTACAATTCACACTACTTATAACCTTGTAAAATTGGTTGTAATCGAAAAAAAACCTGCGTTGAATTACTAATCAATGCTATTTTGAAGAAGTGTAAAACATTTCAATAAGATCGGTGCGTTGGTTTTTTGAGAGATCGTGTCCACCGACTTCAAAAATAGTGTTTTGAGAAAAATTTGATATACCTTTCCCGAAGGTTTTTCCCCGTTCCCAAAGGGTTTTCTCTCCTAGACTTTTACTCCGTTTGACTTAAAACTTCGGGAGAATATTCTAGACATATTGTACTATTAGATAAAAAAATTTTTTTAAATGAATTTTTAAAAATGTTCCACCCCACGTGACCCCTTGAGCTTTTGTGCTTGAGCCTAGACAGTTACATGAACACTCAAGAGAATACTTTTCTTAGGCATTCGCCAGCACTATACTTGGAACTCTGACGACGCATTCGATAATGAGGGGAGTCGGCGTTGGCGAATCCACTGCAACTCCTCTGGCTGCCGCTATCTCGTGGATCCTTAAGGATGGCACGGGGATGATAGGACGGATACTGTTCGCATGGTGGAACGGGTAAACTAAAAAACTACTATACATACCTATAAAACATATACATTTTATAATGCATATAATGTTCATAGTACGGATTATATACGTAATGTAATATTGTAAATAAAACACATACATAATTTAAGTAATTATATAATTATGTGTACTTATATTTACACACTCATATATTCATATGTATTTATGTATATATGTATGTGCGTAATATATATATATATATATAATCTTCAACAGGACATAACAAATATTAATCAGTCGTTGAGTTATTCAAGTTTGAACGAAAAATTATCGCGTGCTTCTATTCAAACTGGAGTTAGCGAGCTAAAATTCGGAGAGAATTTTTCTTGCACCTAATAACGTTGTTTGGTGGAGTTAATTTTTTTCACGTGCGGAAGAACTATATATACATTATTTTCTCTATCTCTCCACTTCTTTACGTAGAGTGAGGCAGCCGGGTCCGTATGTTTGTTCGTTTATAACTCGAGAACGACTTTTAGTTTATCGTCAATTACAATGAACGAACATAACTAAGATCGCATTCAAGGAAAAACGAACGCGAACGAATAAACAAATAAGCAAGCGAGCAGAGAAACAAAAGCTGACAAACAATCATGCGTTCTGTGTAGTTTTCGTCAATGGTCTTTGTAGTTCGTTATTATTCTCAATAACATATATATGAATAATGAGAAAAAACTGAATTAAAACGTAATTAACCAAAATTAAGAAATTAAGAAATTAACAAAAACGTACAAATTTGTGGATTATATTTTTTTAATGCGATTTTCGATAATGTTATGAATATAGATTATAGACTTAACAATAATGTCACGCCATCGTTTTGATGTTTCAGGCCGGAGTTGGACGCCCAGTGCAAGAAGTGGCGTCTATTCGCCGATGTACTGAACGATCTGGCAATGGGTATCGAGCTCACGTTGCCCTATTTCTCGAGACATTCGACCGTAGTGCTGTGCTTATCGTCAGGTATGAAATCTTTGGTAGGCGTAGCCGGCGGAGCTACCAGAGCATCGATAACCCAACATCAGGTTCAACATCATTTTTTCTTCGCTTGTTGTCGCACTCGCAGCGAATTTTGAGAACCTCACGAATCTCCGTTTGACTTCCGCAAGGCGCTGAAAAATAACTTGGCCGACGTATCCGCCAAGGATGGCAGCCAAGAAACGTGTGTCAATTTGATCGCTTCGCTGGTCGGTGTGTTCATGTTGTCCTACCTGGATGCAAGGTAAACCTTGAAGTTCTATGTCTTCGGGAACAAATTAACCATGCCGATCGATGGATGATTTGTTTTTGATTAAGGGGTCAGGCTACTGCGACCACCCCGAAAACAGGGTTATTAAAAAAAATTCATTTTGAAGGAATGGGTAAGATCACTGAAAAATCGTTTGGACATTTAGGTGATTATATAGTTTTGTGACTTTTCCTGAAAATGGCTGCCGATTGTTCTTTCGCCATTTATCGCTTTTTTGGAGTGTAAATAATGACGGGGGGAGACGGTTTTTTTGGTTCCCGATTTTTTTTTACGAAAAAAATACATTTGAAACAATTGTAAAAATTTGCGAATTTCAAGGCTTTTACTTTTTTTTTAGCAATTATTCGTTACATTGGTACATCATTAGTCATATTCTCCGCATTCCCTAGTAGCGTTATAGTGTGCCAAACTTCAAGGAAAGATATTAATAACTGCAGAAGTTATAAACAATGTCGTGAAGGACCTTTGAACGTGAGGGGCTCAACGGTACACTTGATTTTTACCACCTAGTTGAGCTTAAACAGAAGAGTTTTTTTTTCTTGAAATAGAGAATATTGGCCAAGACTTGAGCGAGGCTTTTTTTCGTTATGGTGCTTCAATCGTCAGAAGAAAATAAATTTGATTTTTTTTTCATTTTCGAGGGAGAATGACATTATTGTTAATAACTAACGAAAAAAAATGTTAAGAAAACGTCGGTCAAGACTGAGCTACTATGACACTGAAAAAGTGGGTCAAATTTCAAGTCAATCCATGCACTTAAGGTCGAGGAATCGTATACACCATTCAAAATATAGTTTCGAAAAAGAAAACACGATTGAAATTTGACTAATAGTTCTATCGTTGTATTTACAGTGAAACTTCAGTTATACGTTTTTCAATGGGTACGTCAAATATCACGTATAAGTGAGAAAGACGTAGAAGTAAAATACAGTACGTATCTGAAACTCTTTAACATTTGAAAATGGCGATTGGTGCATAATTCCCCGTTTTTCAATAGCAGTACCCCTATTATGTTAATGTTTGGTTTTCCAATTGAAAACTTGATTGGTAATAATCGAGTGATGAGCCAACTTCGAATTTCCGTTTTGAACTTTTATTTAATGCAAGTTTGTAACACTAAGCTTTGACGTTTGAGACTAGTCAATGACAGACAGGTTCGTATTTATAAGAGATATGTAATCATAGTGAATGCCTACATAGTCGAGGTCAGAAACAACAAAACAACGAAACATCAAACAAATCATCAAAACGCCGTCAAGCGAAATTTTCTCCGGCGAGAAAATATCGCGTGTGATTAACGTATAACTGAGAAAAATCGAACCTCGAATCCGATGCTGGGGAATAAAATTGACAACGTATAAGCGCGAAAAACGTATTAGTGAAAAAGCGTAGAAATGAAACTTTATTGCCATCTTTATGAACGGAATCTGCCGGGGCTAGAGAAATTCGACGTGTGCATGATAAAAACTATAAGTGCAAAACGTATAAACGAGGTTTCTCTGTATAAGTTTACCTTTAATCTTCGATTCCTGCGCTATATGAAAGACCTCACTTTTCAATTAGGGATGCTTCAAGTAACTATCGATTTTTTTTCATAGCAGCCTGACCCCTTAAGGATCTCTGATACTCAACACGCCCAGGTGTCTTTTTGAGAAAAAGTCAAAAAACGAGTGTATCAGTGTTTTTTTTTCATTTTTGATAATTTCTTTCTTGGTAGTTTCAAAACATTGCTTGATTATATTTCCTTACATTTTGAAATGAATTTGTCTTTTTTTTTTTAATATTTAAAGCTTTTCCTAAGTCTCGTACATTTCGTACAATGCAATTTTACTTTTCAAAGGATTAATCAGAACGATTCGACGCGAGTGTCGAATAGTTAAAGAAAACTTGATAAAAATATTCACACGATGATTGTCACCGATTGAACGAACATTTTACATAATTGCCATTAATTTCCTTTACAATTATCCAGTTCTTACGTAACCTTTTGGTACGTGATGCTCGTAACGATCCACATTTACGCGAACTACCGAGCAGTAAGGTCATTGTGTTTCGACACACTCAACGAGGATCGTCTCGCAATACTCGCTAAAAATTATTTGTCGTCGTCGGTTATACTGAAAGCTGAAGAGACGAATCTACGGGAATCCGCGTCGGTTTTCCACAGAGCATGTACGTAACAGGTTTTAACTACCGAATGGTCAACTAATATGTACTGTACGCGAACTAAAACTTCAATGAATTTTCTCCCATTGCGAGTGTCGTCTTACGTATACGAAAAAAAACGAGAAAAAAATATTATCATGGAGGGATAAGCGTTTCCTAAGATACGTTCAGGACAAATTCAACCTCGACATTTTTGTACGTTCTCGTATATGTTTCAAGGAAAAATAATATTGAAATCTAGAAAATTTAGGAGCTTTTCTTGTGAGATATTGCGAATTGAGGAACTGGAACTTGGTTTTCGGTAGACCAAACTTGGTTTCGGTAGAGGAATACTTTAACTGCGACTGAGTCCATGATGTCCCACGAGCAATCGTGCCCGATTTTCTCTCGAATTTCCATCGCATTTTTTTTAACCATTTTTTTAAATATAATTTTACGAATTTTTAATATCTATACTTTTCCTTCTCTTTCTTCCTATTGTTTCTCTCGAATTTTAGATATATTAGATATTTTTTCTAATTTTTTTAATTAGAAAATTTTTATTAGTAAATTTTTATTAGAAAATTTTAATTAGAAAAAAAATAAAGAAAATTTTTCTAATTTTCTAATTTTTTCCCACGAGCAATCGTGCCCGATTTTCTCTCGAATTTCCATCGCATTTTTTTTAACCATTTTTTTAAATATAATTTTACGAATTTTTAATATCTATACTTTTCCTTCTCTCTCTTCCTATTGTTTCTCTCGAATTTTAGATATATTAGATATTTTTTCTCCGGAGAACGATTTAAATGCAGTTGCAGAAACATCGAAGTTGAATTTTGATGGATTTAACGACAATTGTAAAAAAAAATCCGCATTTAACAAGCATCGGTGAAACGTTGAAACGATGCAACTTTCTTGAAATGTTGAAAAATTCTCAAAATTGAAAAGAAAACCCTTCGGAATTCTTTTGCGGTATTAATATTATACCATTGCTTAAATATGGGGAGTAAACGTGCACATGGAAATAAAAATCATTCTTTCTCATCGCAGCGAGAACATTGTGCGGCTTCGACATCGTGATCGGTGATTCCCTGGAAAAATTGATCGAATCGTCAAAGCTGCGAAATGGCGACGTCTTCGTGCTGTGGAAAGCTTTGAGATCGTACCGCTGGAAGAGAATGGCCGTTGTTGGATCCGAAGATTCGAACGAGTCCCCGGATCTGATACTACCTGATGTCAAAAATCGGACGATATACGTCACCCTTCGTTACGGGATCGGGCCGAACGACATCGTGAGAGCGTACTTCCGGGCCTTCCTGCAAGCAACTTATTTGAGCATGTTCCTGAATCTACGTCCTGTAAGTATTTTGCTTTTTTCCCCTCAATCCATCAATTATATCACTAAACGTCTGTGAATTTTATAGACACGCTTTTACTCAGAATGCTTAGCTCACAGCAAAATTTGCGACGTTAATCACAACCTGCATCGTATTGTGAATATTCGTAACTCGATATTACATGAAAAGTAGGTCAATGAGCGTATTTTTTTCTGAGAGCATTGGATTACTACAAGTGTTAAGTATGTAAATCTGATTATTTTGAAGAATCTGACGGATTTTCACTATTGTATACACTCTTGTAGCGACCGGAAGTTGGGTTTTTGTATACCGTCTGGGGATTCCTTCACAAAAGTACGCGATTTTTATATTTTTGTTTTCTCTGTAATAAGGACGATAACCGACCCTGACATTTTACAGAGACGATTATTAATATATTTAGTGAAGTTAAAAAAAATATCAAAATCCTACAAATTGAAGCCTGGCGATGGGATTACCTTAAAAATATTCAACAGTGATCTCGATTACCTGCTCCTACTACCTAACCTGCACTTCCGCTTCGTCCCAACTCTTCCACCCACAAAAAAATGATCGCCATTATCGTGAATCCTTCGACGCAGGATCTAATACAAGAGGCTCAAATGAGTCGAGGTCCGTTGTCGAGACTGCACAGCATGATGGGTCAATCTCCGCATGACATCGTTGACAGGTGGATCGACGAACAAGCGACCACGTGGACTCGACTGCTCGACCACAGTGGTAAGCGAGACAAAATGCGAAACTGCGATTCACTTATTAAGTGATTTTTTTTAATTCAATGTTTTCATCGCTCATGTGCAGTTTTGATAAAGAAATAATTCTGTTTTTACCAATTAACAAAAAATATAGCACCTTGAAACTTCGATTTTATTCCGCTAGGCGAAAACGCGCTGACCGTGTCCGAAGTTGCCCGAACGCGCTGTGACGTCACAATTTTATAGTCTACGAACTACTCGTGTAGTACGAGTATTGGGTTGTTAAAAACGAAAGGGTTCGATTTCTTTTCCTGGAATTGTTTTTTTATAATTAAAAACAACAGAATGGCAAAGGCGTTTGCTTTTTTAATAGTTCTAAAGATAATTATTCATGGTTTTTGGTACCACGAAAATACGAAATCGTCGCCGCTGACGTGAAGCCACGCAATTGGCGCTCGCGCTCGTGATGTCACGATGTTATAAGCTATAAAATTACAAGTTATATTGCTTACACGAGAGTGTAAAGAAATGTGACACTTTGTAAGATTACGAGATACACGATACGAAAACATGTAAAAAAAAACTTTTAAAACGTCGAACACAGAGGTACGACACGAGTCCTGTACGTCTTTATCGTTGTCATTTTTGACCGAATACTCGTCTACACGCGTAGTTCGTACTCCGGCCATAACATCGTGACGTCACAAGCGCGAGCGTCAAAGGTGTGGCGTTTCGCGTCAGCGCCTACGATTTGAATGTTCGTAGTACCAAAAATCACGAATAATTATCTTTAGAACTTTAAAAAAAGAAAACCCCTTTGTCATTCTGTTTTTTTTTATCATTATGAAAGCACAATTCCCGGAAAATAAATTGACTCTAGGTCTTTAAGAACCCAATACGCGTACTACACGAATATTTTGTATGCAGATTATAACATTGTGACGTCACCGCGCGCTCGGGTAACTTCGGATACAATCGGCGCGTTATTCGCCTAGCCGAATAAAATCAAATTTTCAAGGTGCTGTATCTTTGTTAATTGTTATAAAAAATAAAAATAAAATACTTTCGTTATAAAAACCGCACATGATCTTTACAATGAAAAAAAAAATCATTTAATAACCTAATTATTCCGTTTCTTAAAATTTCGCGATAGCTGCAATTTTTCTTCTTTTTTTCCAGACTGGACGCAGAACTCAAATTTATTGTCAATCGGGCCTTACAGATCTTACGGAGATCAGGCACTTAGCGTACGTTGAGAAAATAGAAAATGGAAATTTTCCCACTGACAACATTCCACCATTGAGAAATGGAACAATTTTGTTCTCTCGTCGATACATTCGCAATAATTTGTTGTTTTTCTTCGTGTTTTCGATACCACAGGTGTCGGTTTTTTTATTCGTTGCTTCAATACGCCCATTGCGGGTCTTATTGTTCAAGTTCGATTATTTGCGGGCCTTCGATGCGCTCGAAGTATAAATATTTTCATTTTGTCGGGTGACTCGCGTTCCACAATTTTTTCACATACGATTGACGTGTCGTGGCATTGCGATTTTTCCCCGCTCCCTTCCCCCTTCTCGTAACTCATTACGAGGGGTAAACATCTATGAAGGAAGGAAATTTACTTTGAACAATTTATAAAAAGCAAACATAACAGCATCGTTGACAGCGATCGCGCGTTTTTCACAATAGAACACCAGAGCGCGGGAGGAAGATAGAATTGTACAGGGCGCACTCACGACTAGGATTCTTGATCGGGTTTGGAGCCCGTTTGAGACAAATGTTTGACTATGTCGACCCAGTCCCATCCCCGTGGCTTGTCACCTTTGCCGTCGGCTTTGTTCCACTGTCGACGTTTCTGCGCCTTCGTTAATTGCTCCTTTTTCGTTTTCTTCGACGATTCCTCCTGTAGCTTGCGAGAACGAAACGAGTTAGTGAACAATGTCGGGAAATCAGGCTAGCGAAGTTCGTTCGAAATTCGTCGGTGGACGCGATGTCGAAGTTTTCGTCGTGAGAGGGCGAGCTTATTTCTGTCGGAACTTCCGACATTTTGCTTCTGGCTGGTTCGTTGGTATAGACAGAATCATCGAAATTTTGTATGCCCAGCAGCATTGTCCACGACAGATATAACATTCAAAATGAGAACTAAATGTTGGCAAAAAGGCCTTGGATGATCAGGGTTGTTACACATATGGAAAACAGGGGAAACAGGGAAAACTCAGAAAATTTCCTTCCTCCTGGAAAATCAGGAAATTTTGGATATTCTCTGGAATTTTCTGAGAATTTACTTTCTGCAAGAATAACGAGAAATGAAACCGACTTGACAAAAAAACTGAACAGTATAAAAATTAATATTTTTGTATATTTTTAATATTTATATTATTCTTCATTATATACAAACGAAAGTTATGCCAGTGCCAAACATTGAAAATTAAAACAACTGAAAAGAATTTACTGTGAAGCTCTATACATTTGCATACGATCTGTCGATACACAACCACATCATTATTATTATAGATAAGTGTTTATATTTATTCTTTTTGATTGTCACTGGCATAAAAATTTGTTTGTAATAAAGAACAGATTCTGTGTTTGGTATTTTTAATATATTTTTTTTACTTTATAATGTTGAAATTATTTTGCGAAGTTCAGTTTTTAAAATTTTATTTCAATTTTTAACATTTCCATATATTTGATCTTAACAAAATTTGCTATCCAATTCGCCATAACTTTTCAATATAAGGATCGAATTGGGAATTTCCTTTGTTTTCTCAAGTCGGTTAAAATGTTATGTTTTTTTTCCCAAATAATGATTCATTGCTATTTCTACGTGTATAATTTTGCCCGTATGCTAACGTTTACAAATACTAGTATGGTTGAAACGAGACTTGACTTGTGGTCTTAAACTTAGAAAAATATATATTTGATGAAAACAAAGTGTTCTTTATTTGACCCTAACCTGGGTCATGTGCGAAACCTGGAATTTTTGCAAAACCTGTATGGAAAACGTGAAAAAGTGAAGAAATTTCTGAGTCCCTAATGCGTAACAACCCTGATGATGAAGAAATGAAAGTGAAGAATTTTCGTGACATTCCGAAGACGCGAACTTCGACATCGCTGCACTGCGCACCTGTTGCGTGTCGTCGGAAATCGTTAATTTGTCAGCTCGATTATTAAGGTCGGTCAGGCAGGTTGGCTGGGTCTCCACGAGTTCCGCCAGATGCTCTTGTACCGATTGGAAGAGGGTGTACGTCATGCCACAGTCGAGCCACTGCTCGGCTTCCGCCTCTACGTGAGCCACTATTTTGTCCTTCACCGATTGTACGCTGAATCGAGATGGAAAAAATCGTTTCAATGGGAATTCCTCGTATACGCTTGTAGAATGTAGATCTTTTTTTTTTTGACGATTGACGAGGTGCCACTAGTTTGCCCAGGCAAACTCACATGTGTTTGTTGTAAAAGGTTTCCATGTTAACCGTCGGCTTTTCCGCCGGGTAATTCGGACCCCAGGAAATATCGAGTATGAACGACTTTGGGTCGTTCTCTTCGCCGTACTGCAACCATACATACTTTTAGCAACAAAATGACGATGCAATGGGATTCCTGGGTCTTACGAGAAATTAGAAAAATGTCAAAGTGTTGGTTTAAATAGTGCATGGACAACTTTAGGGAAAAGGCTGTCATTTTTTACACGCGAATTTTGTTTTTTATCGTAGACGATTTGGAGGTTAGAAACACGTCGGAAAGATCTGTGGGAATTGTCATGGTGTCGGCCGTTCTTTGGATATTTACGTCGACGTTTTAATTTGCCTTATGTTTATGTTATGTTTTTACGTAATATTCGAGTTTATAAAAAAAAACCTTGTACTGATATGTGGTCGGTGAGATCTCCTTGAACGCAGCGTCGCCATCGTAGATGGATAATAAAACTTCTCGTTCTTCTTCCTGCAGCTCTGCATTGCTCATTTTATTCCTCTACGCTCGTTCTCATTAGCCAAATAATTGGGTATTAAAAATTATGCGAGCGCAACACACCGCGCGATCATCTACGGTTCGTCTTCTTTTGAGGTTATGGCGTTGCGACGTCGCGTGTCCCACGTAGACTGACAGCCGCCTCGCGGAAAATAATAACACGTACCCAAATACGAGTGAAAATCGAAGCGCTGATCGATTTTTGAAGTCCTTTTAGAACGAAACAAAAAAACACGAGGAATGCACAAATATTACGAGCTGCGTTGCTCAACTTTTGAATACTTCATCACTGATTGCTCTTTTTTGTATCGAACCTCGGGATTGCGTCCGTGGAAATGTTAAAAATAAGGGTTCCTTCCGAGCGGCGCTGCTGACGGTCTGACTCAAAATGCCATCTGTGAATTCGGTTATCAAATGATTTTTTTTCCATTGTGAAGATCATATACGGTTTTCAAAGCAAAGTATTTTTTTTCCAACAATCAACAACGATATAGCACTTTGAAATTGTTGACCTGTTCGGCTCGGCAAAAACGCGCCATAAGCATCCGAAGTTACCAAAGCCCTCTGTGACGTCACTCATCGAAAAAGCGGTATACGAACTACTCGTGTAATGAGAGTATTCTGTCAACGATGGCAACAACAAAATCGTATAAGGCTTGTTTCGTTTCTCTTTGAATCAATACGACGAAAAGTGTCCCTGAAAGCTATTTCTGAATGTGCCACAAGACGTAAATAGTCGAAATCTATCGTTCGATGCAGCACGACGTGTCAACTCGAAATCGTCGTGCACTTATTTTTGCTGTGAAGACTATCATAACTGTAGTGATTTTTTCAAGTACGTCTTTTTTCAATATACTTACGATACGTAGCGTCATTACCTGACACAATTTATCAAGCCTCTCCTAACCTAAAAATCCACGGTCGGCAAATTACTCAAATTTACTCTCACAAATTCACTTTCACACATCGTTGCATGAAAATTAAACTAGTTTTCGACTTTTTCAGAATGCTCGAGATGTTTTCCGATGTAAAATGACACCAAATTTCACATTAGTGTGCACTCGCGTGTAAGCCGTAAACATAGCCTATTCGGTCGGGTTCGAACGATGATGTCACAATTGTGACTTGTTACTTATGGTAGAACAGGCGAGCTCTTGATTTCTATAGATTTTGTTCAAATTTTAACCAGACATTGTTCATATCATTATGCATGTTTGAGTGAAATTTCAGAACAGTCGACTATTTAGATTGGGAGATAATAGGTTTTAAAATTGCAACTTTTAACACTGCAGGATCTGCATTGACCGCAAGCCGGGTCACATAATTCGTCGTACCATTCCATTGTGTTTATAAATTTTGAATTAAAATTATCTTTACATAGCAAACTAGTTAATAAAAGAGTGAAAAAAAGTTTGGACTGCCTTTACTATTCGGTTTTGCTAAAAACGTTTAGTAAAAACAGAATAATGTCCCGTAAAAAATATTTATCCTCTATAATAAGAAGAGATATGGCAACACCGCATCGTTCCACGTATCCATGAACGTAAGTTTGCGCGGCATATTTAAAAGAATACTGCAAAACAAAGTTTCATTTGGAAGTCAATTTTAATCGAACAAAGTTTTAAATTAGTTATCAGTTAACGAACACTTTTATTTGTTAATGAAGATAACATAACCAATATAAAATATAAATATCTATAACGCAAATTTTTTTTTTTAACAATACGTCTCCCATCACGTCGCGTGTTCTTTTCAACGACTCCAACACCTTCAACACATTTTTTCTTTTTGGCTTCGGCCATTGATGTTAGAGCTCTTATTTCACTGTCCACGACTTTTTTCTTCCGCCACTTTTCTTTGAAACGAATTCTGTTTGACATTTTTATTTTTTCCGATAATATAACCAACTAGCTTGATCCGTATTGAGCTGACAGAATAGTCTGAGCATCACGGAAAATTTCTGTGATGCTCAGATTTGGAGAGAAATTTAACACGCGCTGCATAGGATAAGTCCGGAAGAACATCATATTTCTATCGATAAAGATAAAATGACGTGACAGAAGCTCACAAAAAAGCGGTGGAATGATAGATGGATATTTTACGATTATTATGAAGGAAAAAAAAGATCACCTTTAACCATACATTTTTCAATCTATGAGTGCCCAAAGTATGAAATACGTGATGAAACGTGATCGGCCGAATGAGCTGATGCGGGCAAATTAGCAGCGCTGCGGACGCGATGCACGTTCGATGGACTGCTTTGTGAACACTTTTATAAAGAAAGCCAATATAAAAATAAAAGTTGTACAAACAAACGAGGAATGCAATCTACTGATGGGAAACGGATTTATAAAGAAAATATGTAAACCGTGTAAATCTGTTTATACCCCTTCTACCCAATATCCTATCTGCTTTGATGGCCAAAGACCAAATTGAAATATAACAGAAGTTCGAACATACGAGAAATGCACTCTACTAAAATAATAACAGCCGTTCTCACCATAGGATCAGTAGTAAAACACTGAGTGATTATCCATTCATATCGCTTTTGAAAATATTGTTTATTCCAAAAATGTCCGAAGCTTCTCGGACCTGCGTTTGATTGGCTCACCCTTAGGTAGCGGCGCTTGAGGTGGCAGAAGCGAGAACTACCACTTTGCTCCTTTAGTAGAGTCATACCCCACCCTACAAGTTTTAAGAAGCTTGCTCAGCTATCGCGAAATAGTAATTTGCTGAAATTTATTGGAGATATTTGCGAACACCGTGTTACGACACGGTGTAAAATTTCAAGTTCGTCCGCGTGATTGTTGAGCAATTAATTATTATTGAAGTTAGGCTCCAACTATACATGGGCGACATTGCAAAAGCTTCATAAGAACAATGAAGACGTTGAAAACCATGGAGGTGGAAAAGTCGCCTGAATGAGTAAAAAGAGACGGAGATAGAACCAGTGTTGCCAAATATCAAACCTAGAAATACTACGCGATTCGTTGGAAGAGCTATTTTTTCATTTTTCTAATTAAATGTGAACATTCGTTAAACAGTTAACAAATGGAAAATTTTAGTTAATACAAATTATTTTTTTTGCATATGTTAAAAATATAAATTGTACAGGTCTCAAGTATGATCAGTGGTATGACTAGTGTGAAGCGATAGAACTAACTTAAGACCTGTATCAGGGAGACTACAGGTAATTAGTGGACACACAGTGCTTACGAAACGTCCGCAAAAACGCAGCGAATAAGGAGGCGCTGCGATCGTATGTGTCCGATCGATAGCTCCGCCTACTAGCCTCGTGGCTCTTGCCGTGCTCTCGGTTGCTGTTGACAGCACATTCGTGGTGGGGGACCTAACTGTTGCGTCTACCTCTCCTATTTCGCTATCTTTCTCATTGTTGCAAACTCATAATAGCAACTATTAATTAATGAAATTAAGCGGTGAACCAACTAAGAAAATAAAAACAGAATACAAATGTAGCCTTGACTGTCGTGGGTTGGAAATATGTTTCAGAAAAGGGTATTCAGTTGATTTGTTTCTTTCACCGATGCGAATAAAAGTTTGAAAAAATTGCCCAATGCAAACAATATTACTCTTTATGTGTCAAGATAGATTCGTTTATTCCAAATGTACCACTTTCGCTTTTTACAATACCCCTCCTTTTTTCACTTTTAACTCTTTATGTGTCTTGTAAATGCAACTGCACTGGAGAAAAAAAGGAACTTGTCAAAAAATTGCAGTTGTATTTGCAAGAAAAATACCTTATGAGATATGCTCCATTTTATGCTTATTACTCCAGGTAGAATGAAGCGTAAAGTTTATATTTCTCATGAACTGAACTACATGCATGAAAAAAGAAACTGACGGCTAACCTTAATGACGATTGATTGGAAGCAATATTAAAAATAATTGTACCTTGGGCTTTGAAGAAAACAATTTGGTGGAGATTTTCTTAATATTACCAAACACAATAATATTAAAAATGAGCCTCAAAGCGGAGCACAAAGACACATCGAAATCAAAATCTTTTATTACTTATGCGCATGCGTTAAGTTTGGACTATTGTAATTATTTGAGAGCTGCTAGTGGCACGATTTGGAACTATTGCAAGTTGCAATTTTTAAGACGCTGGAACTACGTATTGGCTTATGCTGTGTCCTGCCTGAGTCCACTCCACCACTCCTTCTCTCTAGTCTCCCTGACCTGTATATAAGACCGTGTTCGATTGTGAATTCTCCAAAATGACCGTCTTACCGCAGTAAGAACTGCGCAAACGTCGGATACCGTGGAATTGCACCGTCGTACGAAACGTTGCAATTCCTCGGCCAACTTCACGGCATTTGCAGTGGGCTGAAAAATTCAATGATGAAATGAACAGACTCAGTTCCCGGAACAATTCTCCCATCAGTGACTGACAGATGAGGAAACTGCGTCTCGAAGAAAAGGTCCTCGCCGATTCTTCTCGTTTGGCGACCTTTTAGAAGCACGTGGTGTTCCGCGACACGATCGAATTAACCGAGAGAAGAAACTGATCCGAGACACGCCTCGGAAGTCTCCAAAAGAATCCTCTCGAGTGAATCAAGTGCAGTAGTAAAAGTGGTGAAGCTTATCTCGAAGTTTATTTGTCTCCGGGCGAACAAACTCTCCGTTGTATAGTTTCGTTCGTCCGCGAGTATCATTTTGTTTACCTCATCGATGAAAACCCATTTGGCCCTTCGATGCACTGCTGTTATGTAAGCCCTGTGGGCAATTTTATCACCGCTACGGGAAAAGTATTCCGTAGTTAAGAGAATTAAAATTAAATTCCGACTCTAGGTGAGTGATGTCTCCAAAATTGTTTTTCTCTTGTGGTTGCTCTTCGTCAAATTTTGTCGTTACAAGGTACAAGCGGCTCAGTTGATTTTGCAGGAATGATCTAACTTCGGGCGATCGGCGCAAACGTTCGACATGGCCTCGGCGGCTGAACAACATCAAACGACCCTGGAATTCTACCAGGCGATGGCAGACTTCAAAAACATGTTTCCGCAGATGGACGACGACGTCATTGAAGTAAGAGAGTAGAAAATAGATGGTTGACGGTTGTATTGGATTCAAGAGAGCATACGGTGCTTGGAGCATGAATCGTTCAGAGTAAATGTCAGGCTGACATTCCATAGAGGGGCACCCAGGGCACGATCGATTGAAAACATTCATGGACCTTCGTACGCCCTAGCGTGCTTTTGAGACGCTCGCCCGTTCTCTGATACCCTACATTTGTCACCAAACCAGCTTCAGTTCTTCAGAGACTCTTTGGAGTTTTTCCTATCGCTACTCTTTCCTAAAGCACTTGATGATGAAGTTTGCATCGTTGGAATGGAACGAAAAAACCATTTTTAAAAATTCATTGACTCATTTTTCACCAATTTCCTTTATTGTTTTTTCATCAATTTCCTTCGTTATTTTATTTCCACTCATTTTCTTCGTTATTTTTTTTTTTCATTTTCTTAATCATTTTTTTTTTTCATTTACTGACTCAATGTTTGTTATTTATTACATTACTGATTTTTCTTTAATGATGCGTTTATATGCAGGTTCCACGAAAAAATGGAAAACCTGTACGGTTTTGTCCCGAAAGAATTCACGAAACTTCCTCTTTTTCCAGGCATAAGCTAGGTGTAACCGATTATTCGTACAGAATGTAGAGGTCCAGCGAAAAAGATTATACAATAACGTTGCCCATTGATTTTCACAATTTTCCAGGCTGTACTGCGGTCCAATCAAGGCGCGGTGAACACCACCATCGATCAACTTCTAGCCATGAACACCGACAACGAAAACGAAAAGATACGCAGCGAATTGGAGGAGAACGAGGAGCCCAACAAAACTCTAAAAACTCCGAAGACCGAGGCGGAAAAGTCACTGCGCAGTATTCACAAATGGCAGCCGCCGCTTTTGGGTCCATTGCCGGATACTTTTCTGCGAATTCCTCAGCAGTTGGGCGAGAGTTTGGAGACGGTGGAGTCGGGCAGTGCCCCGGACGGTTCGCTGCTGGAGGACGAGAGAATCGCCATGTTTTTGCAGAACGAAGAGTTCATGGCTGAGCTTCGCTGGAACGAGGACTTCCTCAGTACATTACAGAATGGTGAAGTTCTAAAGATATCTTGTCTTCTCGCAACTAAGCAATGCGCCCATTGATTTTTTCGCTCCCCCCCCCCCCCCCCCCCCAACGTTCTTGGAAAAAGGATTGAGGCTTCGAACTAACGATTTCTCTTTCCTATTTCCTACGAAAATCAGATGCAAAATTACAAGGCACCGAAATTGCAAAATGTCGCGGTTCAGCATCGCACGATGACGAGGACCTTTTTAAGGAGCGGCTGAGGAACATGGGAAAAGGTATACAGTAGAACATCGATTATCCGAACGCTTCGGTGCCGTATTCGAACGTTCGATTATCCGAACTCAATGATGGTCTTTTTTTCTCAGTTAAGGAGGTACGATTACTTCCACGGGGTCAAAAAAGCGTCTGAATTTATTTTACCCACAGCTGCTCTGATTGATGGTTACTTATGGTGATTATTCGTATTATCGATTATAGTGTGCCAAATGTTGTGGTAAATGATGAATTTATTGCACGTGAACAAATAAAAACTGAAAAATCAGATTGGCAACGATTCGGTAGTAATCTTCGTAATAATAATATTAACATATCCACCATAAAAACGGACTAAAAAGAGGAACAAAAATCAGCCGGAAAGCTATTAAAATACGCTTGAATTACCTCAGCGGAATTAATACGATAGGCAGAATATAATTATACATATTATTGATACGTGATAAATGATAAAACTCCATAAATTGTTGTTTGCATATTTTGTGGCGGCTTCTATTCAAATTAATTTCAAAACAAAGCTGGGTGATGTTCGCCAAACGCATCAGCTGTCGTTCGCGACGTTGCTAAGTCGGTGGGTGCTATTTCGTCGTTCTGACCATTTTCAACCTGAAATTGAAAATTTCTTGTAATGTAGTGCTTTAACTACACGGTGAAGAATTTCCCGGAAATTCGAGATATGTGTTCGATTATCCGAATTTTTTATCATCCGAACGAGGTTCGGTCCCAATTAGTTCGGATAATCGAGGTTCTACTGTACTCGAACGTCCGTTCCGATCGCGATGTCGAAGGGTCGTGGTTTACCGTGGATTATTGGCTTCTGGTTTCAGTGTCGCGACGAAAATTCGCCCAGCTCACGAAAGTTTTTACGCGCAGCAAGAAGCGCGGTGCTCGTCAATTGTTACCGCCCACAGCTTCGTGCGACGACCTCCTCGATCCCGAAGAGTCCTCGCGGAGTCATACTTAAAGTGACACCTCGCTCACTCGCGAACACGAAACCTTCGATCAACTATTTTCAAAGGTATATGAGTTTTGCGAAAAGGGCCGAGCTTCGTACCCTGCGCCCTTCGGTTCTGCAGGCCCTTGAATTACCGCCCCGAAAAAAATCATCCACTTCTGAAAATAATTGAATCTGAGATTCGAAGCGGGGATAATTAGAAGTTCCACATCACGTGGGGAGAAAAAACGAATGAGCGAATTAACAAAATACGAAGGAATCTCACGAATTATGAGCACCTCGCAGGAAACGTAAAAAAACTGAATGTCGACAGACTCTAGCGAGTAGAAGCAAACTCTGAACGACACAAATATAGGAGATTAAAAATACTTAAAAGAAGTGAGGTCGTGTCACAGAGTTTTTGGGCGCACGCACGTCAACTCGCATTCCGATTAGACGAAGTCTCCCGATATCGTTGCTAGCCGCGAGTACGCGAGAAAAAGCAGAAAAAAGACAAATACGAGAACGATAGACAACGATAGATAAATTCCTAAATCCTATTCGAAGGAGAGAATAAATATCGCGCAGTGGAAAATAAAAATGGTGAAGGGACTCGAAGCATATATTTAAAAGTTAAACAGGAGAAGGAGAGATTGGGAAAGTCGAGAAGATAAAGGAATGAAACTTGAAGAAACAAATGTGATTAGTTCTTAGAAGACACTTTGGAGACTGAATTTTACGAAACGTAATCTCCCTTTAGACAATTTATTCGTTGAGTGTTTAGGACTAACACATCCATCGGCCGAAAACTGATATCGTAACTTTGGACTCGATTCGGAAAAAAAGAATCAACTTCATTGAAAATTTCCTCAAAATATTTACGGGGAAGAGTACAAAAATGATATAAAATATTTTTTTCGATCAATAATGGAAACCCGACTGTTTCCAATCCTTACTGGAGTCTGCCGCGACGGATGGTTTTCAATTTTTATGATCAAAGCGAAACTAAATACCAAAAGGTTTTTGAATATAAATATTAAAAATTAGAAAAGTTGCAAGATTTTTTTCTCATATTGATTTTAAAAAAAAGTAAGTTGTTGTTTTATTGAACGAAGCATTGAACGACAATGTTAATTGCGAAAACATTTTTCAACATGTTGCAAAATTCTGTGGTACTTTTCTGGTTATATTTTATGCGCATTAAGGTAATCTTCGATATTGTGCTTTAATTCCAAAACTTGGGGAAATTTTACGGCGGAGGGCTCCGGCGAAAAAGACGAGTGCAGGCCGACTGCAAGTGTGCTGCCATTTCGTTATCGGAAAAAGCGTGAACAATTTTTCGCCCATCGTTGTCTACATTTTTTAGAACCAAACTGGTTTTAAACGAACTTCAAAGTATCATATCAGCTCTCGGCCTAACGTGGTGGCGTTACCCCCTAAACGTTTTCTTCTTTCGTTACGTATTTATTTGTTTACGTTGTTATTGTATATTCATAAGAAAATTTCTTGTTGGGACGTGAAACGTTACGAACGTTCGATTTTAAATTCTAAGTATGTTATTTTTTCCTGAGGACGTACTGTTCGAGATCAAGGAGGACCCGAATTGATTTGTTCAGGATTCAAAGTGTACCCCGGTCTTAAGGCCTTAGGCTACACTAACGGGTATAAAATCATGTGCGAGTATAAGAATTTTTTTTCGCATGAAAAAGTGATTCACTCATAAAATTAATTCCACATCTATTTAGTATGAATATAAAGCTGTCAGAAAAAATATATATATCTTTGTTTTCGCCGTACAAAATGGCTGACTACTAATATTTTCTTTTGTTATCTTTTTCTTTTAGGCGCTCCGCGGCGTGACATTTGGCATCCGCAATATTTGACTTAGAATGAAAAACAAAAATTCTCGTCAATCTACATTAGAATACGTAGAGCAGTACGTACGGAATTAAAAAAATATTGTTTTATTCTAAAGTTGTAGGTATTTGAACTTAAGATTAATCAGAAATTCCGTACGTTCTTCTCTGCGAAATGCAATTAGGAACATAACTTTTAAATTTGAAGTAAATCGATGGAAAATTGTTGAAGTCATTTGTCACGCCACTTGGAAAAAAGCTGTTTCGAGAGTTGTCGAGTAGTCGGCCATTTTGTACATCGAAAAAAAAAATTCTAAAAGCTTGATATTCATACTAAATAGATGTGTAATTAATTTTAGGAGTGAATGCCTTTTTCACACGAAAAAAAATTGTTAATTTCGCACATGATTTTATACCCGTCACTGCGGCCTAAGGCCTTAAGGTACTCCGACCCCTCCGCATCTAGTCTCATCCTAAGTCATATTGTCCCTTGTAGATGACGTTGAAGTTTGCATCGCTGGAATGCGAGGAAAATGTTCTTCCCCCCCCCCCCCCCCCAAATCTCCTTTGGCAGATTTCAGCCACGAAAATCACGCAAACTTTTTTTAGAATTCTTATTTAGTAATCTACAATGAAATTGCGAAATATGGTTTTGCATAATTAAGAAAATACGAGATTGAAAAGAATTTCCGTTACATTTCGACGATGCAAACTTCAACCCCGTCCCTTGTAGTGGATCGTCATTCGTCGAGTCGTCAATACCTTTACCAATCGATATCATTGTTATTGTCATGTATTTGTGTAATTCAAATGATACTAGTTTAGGACATTGTAACGTGTAAAAGGCGAAGAAATCATGTTGGGAACGCGTATGAAATAATTTATTCTAGTCACACGCGATTATTGCATTTTATCCAAGCGGCGATTTTAGAGAAATTGTCAGCTGAAATCGAAAGACATTAAATTATAATATGTAAGGAAAAGAGAAAAAAAAACATTATTGAAATCTATTATAGTTATCGTCGACTAACTGTAATGGCGGCGTTTCGTAAAAATGTTGTTTTTGTTTTATTTTTAATAATTTTTATTCGATAATGTCGAATAACCTTCTAGTCGGGTTTGTTTTGAGTTTAAAAGCCCAGTTTTAACATTTTATCAGGATGAATAAATGTCATTGAAATAACGAAGTTTGGGTGCGTTATTTATTTCATCATTCTTTGCTAGTGAGCGAACGGTGGCTGTGTTTTTTTTCCAACGTCAAAATTCTCAACTGGGCATGCTTATTCCCAATTTGCTCTATAATATTTACGTCATGATTTTAAGTTTCAGCTAAATGAGATTTGTCAGACGTTGGGGTCTTTTTGACCCCCATGTCACCTGCACGTATATTTTTTTCTCGTGAAAACGATACATTCTTTTTCTATCAAGTTTATATGAATTACTCAGAAATGCGAATTCTTTGGGACGTCCATCTACGTCGTTTAAAACTCAGTACAATACCACCTAAAAAACCATAAAACCGTTTAGAATGTGCGACAAGCACAGAGTTTTCAACTGTGTCGACTGTGGGGGGTAAACTTGATTTATTTACGATTTTTTTAGTATATTTATTATTTCCTTTATATCTTTCGGTTCAGTATTTTCTTTATATCTTCCATATATATTGTTTTTACTATGATCTCATAATTTTTCGAGCCGCTGTTGCGAATAAATTGCTCATTTTTCAGAATTATCGTTCTTTTTTTACTCCGAAATGGGCCTTCTTCAAATGTCCAAATAAATACATTTTTTTAAACGTCCACTATGAAGCTATTTTTTCCCTTGAACTATCATATCTCACTAGCATCGCCCCAATTTTTTCTAAATTGAAAATTGCAAGCTATGATTTTTAAAGTGAAAAATCGTTTTTTTCACACTTTGATCCCTTCCTGACTTTTTTCGCCCATTTCAAATGTCAATTACGCTGTTGTACCGAGACTGCCACATTATAGAAAGTTCGACCTAACACCCTGAATTTTTATAAGCCATTCGGAACAATAGAATCAACGTGGCACGCGTTTGAACATAGCTGGGGTCAAACGGACCCCATGTGACTAAGTTAAAGGTCAAGGGTGTGACCTCGAAGGCTTAAAAAGGAAGCTTTTAGTATTTTAAATCAATTTGGTATTCAAAAATGTTTATAAACACGATAGATACAATGGTTTGTGCAGAAGCAAATCCGAAATAAAAAAAATCAAACGCATTTACTTTTTGCATGGAATTATCTAGTGGTTGAGCGAAAGATTTAACCAAATATTGATTTTTGAAAAAATGGCCCCGGTCGAAAATCTCGATTGTCGGTAAAAAACGCCCTATTTTCGTGGATAAAAAAAAGTAGCATCGAAACAAAATGTCTTTCGTTGGGGCACTGCTTTTTGATATGTAAAAGAAGCGTAGAAAATTTGAAGTTGATCGGTGCAGCGATTTTTGAAATATCGAGATCACCGATTTTGAAACTCGAAATTTTGGGACAATATTTTTCAAATGTTATATTTCGAAATTCCGTAGAAGACCAAAAACAGATATTTTCAAAAAAATGTTAACTGGGTGAAGGTCAACTAGAGGTAAACAAAGGTCACCTAGATGTAAGGTCAGTCAAAGGTGAATCTTTCCCGAAGGCCGTGAATCTGAAAAGATGGTAAAAAAACTCAAGCTCCACATCACCGAACTGCGTTTTTTTCGGTAATGAATATTATATATTTTTCATAACAATGACATAATAGCTGTACAAGACACGATATCGTATTACAATTATCGCGATACCTAAGTTTGCATCGCTGGAACGCAACGAAAATTCTTTCTAACTTTTTTTTAAATTTCTACATTTGTGTTATTCGATTTTTTACGCAAGTTGAGATTGTAGATCTCTAGTAAGGCTCGTAAAAATCGTTAAAGCGATTCTCATAGCCCAACATTGGCGCAAAAATGGTGCACTTAAAAAAAATATTCGCCAAATTCCAACGATGCAAGCTTCAACACCATCAATTATTCTTAATAATATACAATAGGAAACGTAGAAAGTAGGAAAATGATAAAGCTCAACAATACGGTTTCCGGACGCTCCCCGTGAGTTTGCTCCCCTTTTCCTTCCCATAAATAAACTACGTGCCGCGGGCCCTCGAGCGACGCAATTCGTGACACCCGAGCGGGGCAAAACAAGAAGCAAAGCAAAAAAATCGTTACGTATCAGGTTGTTTGAAAAATACTCTAGCACCCGAGAGGCTGTAATCGAGCAACTGAAACTCGGCGTTTCTCTCGTTGAGGCGTTTGAGTGTGAGTGCCCTGGTTTGTTGGAGTTTCTCATCGGCTGCGTCGTTTTTGCTTTCGGCGAAGAGTCGCTCGTCGCGCGCCTGTCGATAAACGGTCTCGAACCATTGCAATCCATCGAGTTCGTTGCTCTGATCGAGGAGTGCGTTTATGTAAGCGATGCCCATGGCGAAACCGTCATCCGTGAAGGCCGCGCCGTCTTTGTTCTTCTTCAGTATTTTCTCCTTATTGGACAGAGCATTGTCGACGAAGCTGAGGGTCAGGGGTGGCACGATGGCGTAGAATTGTTGCAAATGATAAGACTTCGGATCGCGAAAGTTCGAGGCAAATACATCAACGAGTAATTTGAAATAGTGTATTCCCTCGTTGAAGTTTTCCACCAAATTCGCGATATCGCTCTGAAGACGTTTGGCGGCGATTCTCGTAGTGGCGGAGTACTCGAGACTCTCGCATTTGGCTTCGAAAGGCGTGATGGAATTGACATCCGGCAGAAAGGATATTGCGTTTGCGCAAGCGTGCAAACTGCCCGATCTTATGAGTCTGACGTAGCCGAGTGCGTTGCCAATTTGCGTGATCAATTGGCGAAAATGATCGAGATAGCTCATGCCGTCCTCGGACATGCCCAACTTCCGTATGCCTTTTTGAAACTTTTCCGCTCTCTCGTAGGTGTAAGGTACAGCGTCGTTTTCGCGTTGGGCCTTGACGAATCTCACGTCCTTGATGAGCCGTGACTTTATGTGCTCGTCGAAGAGAAACTGCGAGAACGTGTGAAGCTTTATGCACAAGAATTGATAAACGAAGTTGACGGTTGTACTGGTGATACCTGTGCCGTGAGTCCTGATCGAATTGGCGATGTGCCTGATCCCGATCGTGTTCAGATACTTGCTCGTGCTCTTTTGCTCGATGAACGTCTGGGTGTTCATGTTGTAGAGATAGCGCGACACGAACACGTGAATGTTGCGCATTATCTCGAGAGCGTCGAGGCCCTGCTCGAGTGTCTGCGTGGGTAAGTGATTCTGCACCGTGTCGAGATTGAGCTTGTAACTTGCGAGGGCGTGCATCGTGCGATAGGTCTTCCAGTCGTGTAGCGCCAGGGTGGTCAGATTGTAGAACATATTGTCGAGATAGTGTTCGACGAAGCGTTTCGAGGAGACGAGTTTGTCGGCGATGGGCAAGGGCGAGGAAGCGACGATGCGGCGACCGTCTTTGGCGCCTATCTCGAAGGGATTCGTCGAGTCTAGCTTGAGATGCGAGTGCACGTGAAGTCGCAGACTGGTCTCGATCTCGCGGCATGCCGGCTCGAGAACTTTCTTCTCGAGGATACTCCGTAGCTCGGCGATGCGGTGTTTGTCGATTTCCGGACTGTCCTGACGAAGAATCGCGCTGCCGAAGGCCGTGAGGAGGTGAGAGACGTGACTGGTGTCTTGATCGCCACTGACGATGGAGGAAAGGTATGCCGGGAGCATGCTACGATGATGCAGGAGTATGGAGTAATCGCAAACTTCGCACATGTTGGGATAAAGCTCCGCGAGTACGTCGTAGTCCTCCAATTTGTGACGCAACTTGACGGCCTCGTCGTCCTTGAATGTATCGGCGAGCTGCCTCGCGTAAGCCAGTGCGCAGCGTACGATCAAACGGCGATCGGCGCTCGCCGGGCCGTTCATCAGTCGGGCGCTCAGGCTCATAAGAGACAACGCGTCAAGCCTCTCGCGACTGTAGGCCTGATCCTTCTGCACGAGTCCTCTCTTGGCGCCCTCGAGGATCACGAGAATCTCGTAGCTGAGACACTGCAACGCTCTACCCTGAGCTTGCACGACCACTGGTCCAAGGGCGTTGAAGGTCGTCTCGAGAGTCTTCTGAACTTCCACGAGGCGACATATTATCTGCACGGTATTGCGGGACATCGGTTTACCGAGGCTCGCGTGAAGATTCGTCACGAACGAGATTAACTCCGATATAGTCGCGAATATCTCGGCTATCTCCTTCAACAGCTTGCACTGCCTCTTGATGTCCTTTATCTGAAAGTCCGAATTACCGAGAAGCGCCTTTGCCTCGACGCACCAAAGCGTCGCTCTTGCGATAACCTGAGCCGCGCTCGCTGGCAACTTTTGCACCCTCGCCGTCAGCAGTTTCTCACCTATCTGCGCAGTCGTAGGAGCGATCGAGTCACGCGGCAGGTGATCGGTGAGGAATTTTCCCGGCACCCAGACAACGTTACCCACCAGGGTAACCGCGTACAGGCGCTTGTTCGCCTCGGCGATACGACGCACGAGCTTCCTGTCGCAAGCGCCGAATAGCCTCGTGGACAGCACCGCACCGACGTTCACTCTCGACCAATTCTTGTTTACCGCAGACCACCAGCCGCCGGATACTTTGTTCTCCACATCGGCGATCGCGTTCTTCAGATACGTCATCAGCTGGTCGTTCATGGCAGGCGTCTTGCTCACGTCCATGCAGTGCTCGACGCCCTTGACGAAGAGCTTATTGGCGAGGAGCTGAGACTGAAGGTCCTTCAGCAGCTTGTCCAGAGTCGAGAGCTTGGATTCGGACACGCCGAATTTGCTCGGATCGTGCATCACCGAGCGCACCTGAATCCTGTACGTTTTCCACTGATCCAAAATCGTCGGATGCGAGTCGATTACCTCGTCCAACGTCACCAGGATCAGGAAGAGGTCCAGCGCGTGTTCTATCAGCGAAGGAAGATATAACTCGTTAGTTACGCTCGACAGACTCGACATTTGACGCACGGTCAGATGCGCCACGGCAATGATTCGCCCTGCAAAGACAGAAACGTCTTGAAGATCGGCAAAGAGCTTGGACAAGTTTTGCGTCGGCTTGGGCGCCACGCTCGTTTCTCCGTGCACTATGAGCTTGGTGTAAAAGCGATTAGCCTCGGATTTGAGCATTCTTATCTCTCTGCAAGTCGCCGCCACCGCCGCTAGGATCTTGGACAGAGTTTTGTTCTCCATTTCCACCAGGGAAAGCACGTCTGTCTCCTCTTTGACTCTGTAAACGAGACGCAGAGGCCCCTCTCGCGTATGCTCGAACGACAAAACACTCTCGCCCCAATCGGCGGCCAGATCGTTGAAAAATTGGCCATACTTGCGCAATTGTACGTTACCCGCAGCCTTGTGGATCTCCTCGTCTCTGCCGGTGCCCCAACCAGACGATTCGATCATCACGACACTCGACGGCCGTCAACAATGCTCGGCAATGTTGGTGATGATTGGTTTCTGACTATTCACGATACGGTGCAAATTTTGAGGTTAGGTCCGTACTTCCGTAGAGACCTTGCTCCATCTAGAGTTGATAAGCTGGTTCGATCGTTTGTTCATCGCTTTTGATGAATTCTTTAGATGCTGATGATTGCGGCAGAGTCGACTTCTTAGCCAATGGTTAGAAAATCGCCAAAAATCGTTGGGTTCTTACAAATGCACGATTTTCTATCAGCTTTTCAATCGCATATCTCCAAGATTCTGTCGTGGCTTGCTGTGTAAATTTGCGCTTTTTGTGAGCGTTGTGCATATGTACAAAGCCGTTTTTTTCAACCCCTTTATCCGGTCATTTTTATTGTTTTCGTCGCTTCTCCATATTTCTTATCAACAGTGTTGATTTTTACGTGCGACAGTTTGGAAAGGGCGCAGTTTTGTTGAACTCTTGGACAATATTGTTGCCTCGACGTTTTTTAGCCTGTTTTGAGGTTAGGTGCGGTGTTTCCCAATTGTCTTAGGAATTGGGAATGGTTTTCTTGAAATTTATACAGTCCGGGTATCACATTGATAGCGATCTTTTTAAAACGATTCTACCGGATTATTTCGCTGCCCTCGTCGTTTTGGCAATGTTTATCGAACATGTCTCGAGCCTGACAGGTTTCTTGTCTGACGATCCCGACTCTGATAAACACAGTGCCGGCCAGTGCAGCCAGATCGCGCGCGAAAGTTACCCTCTCTCTAGTCCCTCGCGCGCCCATCACACAATCATAGTAGCGCGTGTCTGTGAGCGAGCGACGCTCGGACATCTTCGGAAAGAGCCGAGTGCCGTCGAACTGTCCCGACCTCGCCTTCGGCAGCTACACCAACACATAGGCACGCTGAGCACGTTCATGTGCGGCCAAGCCGAACGAAGGCTTCGAGGGAAAAAGCAATCTGAGCACGGCCCGCGCGTGACGTCACGCGACGGCACGCGTGAGGCTTTTAGATGATTTCAATGCTTATTTAGCTCTTGATTCTCTGCGTTATTAATGTATACAAAAAAATGTATCGCGCACTTTGAACGCTTATTTTTTTAGTTTATACGTTAATTTAAATATAATAATAAATCTAAATTACAACTTATTTATCTTCTAAAAAATTGTTTACGCTTTACTCACACGCGTACTTATGCCAAATAAATTATAATTCAGAAAAGTAAGTGAAAATATATTTATATTCGTATTATTATATTAATTCTCATACTTTCATCAAGCGATAAAGTATTATCTCCAATAACAAATCAATCATCCATCCGGCCGCCAATCGTAAGTGCCAGAAAATGCGTCTTTAACACAAGCGATAGGATGGTCCCGTTGGTAGCGTTCCTGGCTTCGGTCCGTAGGGGCGCAGGATCGTCCCTCACGCTCAGCGCTTTTTTTTTTTTAAATCATGGTTACGATTAAGGATGTTGAGTCCCTATAAAACATGTTAATGTTAATTGTTCAATAAATAGCTTCTTAATCGTCATGAAATTTTTACACGACCTCCTGAAAACTTCATGCAAAAACATACCAAATTTTCAGAATTCTATCATCATTACTTCAACTTCCTTAAGGGTTGAAATAAAAAATGATAAGAAAATTCTGAAAATTTGGTATGATTTTGTATGAAGTATTTAAGAGGTCGTGTTAAAATTTCACGACGATTAGGAAGCTCCTTATTGAAAAATTAACATTTTGTTAAGAACAATTTTTAAAAGAAATAAAAAAAATGTATCAATAAACTTCGTTTTGTTTCCGTTGCTTTCAGTATATTGTAGATATTACAAAATTGAGAGGTCAAAAGAAAAACTTATTGCAAAGTTACATCAGTTTCCATAAGACAGCATTTAATTTGTGAATGTTAATTGTTCAATAACGAGCTTCCTAATTGTCGTGAAATTTTTACACGACCTCTGAAATACTTCATACAAAAACATACCAAATTTTCAGAATTTTATCATCATTTGCGATTTGGGACCCAACATCCTTAATTCTTATTTGATTAGTTACTTTTATTAGTTATCATATTTATTTTAATTAGTTATCTTTTAGTACCGAAAAATTTATCGCGTACTCTGACCGCTTATTTTATTAGTTTTTACGTTAATTTAAATATAATAAATCTAAAATACAACTTATTTATCTTCTAGCACAATGTTTGCGCTTTACTCACACCCGACCCTATGCCAAATAAATTGTAATTCATAAAAGTAAGCGGAAATATATTTATCTTCGTATTATTATATTCATTCTCATATACTTTCATCAAGCGATAAAGTATTATCCCCAAAAACAATCATCCATCCGACCGCGAATCGTCAGTACCAGAAAGTGAACATACATTGACACAAAAAATTAAAGGAGCAAGAAAAGTTGAACTTTGTCAAAAGTGGTCGTACAAAAAAAAAAGGATTTTAAAGCTTCAAGTTTCTAGTTTTAGATCCGACAATGATTTTTTTTTTGAGAATCACTGATTGCGCGGTCGGAAGAAATATCACGGCAAAAAAAATTTTGCAAATTTTTACGTTTTTCAATGTTCTGCACGTGTTTTGGAGATTTTTTTCTGACTTGACCAATATCAAGGTCATTGAGCCCATTCAATTCACTTCAATTTGCTTTTTTTTCTCCGTACGACCATTTTTCGCTGAGATATCTCAGGAACTAATGGTCGTACGGGAATTCGATCATTAGTTTTGGAAACGTGAATACTCTACAAGCTCCGATTATTATTGTGGTGAAACTTTTATTTTTTATTTTTGCCAATAGTTTTAGAAAAGTACAAAAAAACGATGTCTTCTTGGTTTTTATGAAATCCACCGCTACTTTGCAAATATTGCGATAAAGACTAATGTTTATGGACGGTCATTCAGCTCAATATGTCCCCAAGAGCCATGCAAAATTCCAAGTTGATCCGATTATCGGTCTTTCTTGCCCGATTAACCAAAATTTGAAAAAAAATTAAAGGAGCAAGTTTCCTCCTTTTCAGACATCATTTCATGATTACTAAGAGGAAAAAAAACTTTTCATTACTTTTCGTACAATTGGGTATTGAGTACGCATTGAATGTTGGAAAAAAACCGTGAAAATCATATTGACTAAAAATTTTCGAAAAAAAAAAATTTTTCATAAAAAAAATATTGAAAATTTTTTTTTTTAATGTTGAAATTTTTTTTTAAATCAACATTGTACCGCCAGCATCAGAATTACCCAAAGCATACCACGGGGAGGTACGCTTTGGGTAATTCTACGTACACTTTGGGCAATTCTAATGCTGGCGGTACAATGTTGAATCGAAAAAAAATGTCAACATTAAAAAAATAAAAAAAATCGAAATAGATTTTTTTATAAACAAAAAAATTTCAACATTTTTGTTATTAAAAAAAAAAAAAAATCGAAAATTTTTAGTCAATATGATTTTCAGGGCTCTTTTCCAACATTTAATGCGTACTCAATACCCAATTGTACGAAAAGTAGTGAAAAGTTGTTTTTGCTCTTAATAATCATGAAATGATTTCTGAGAAGGAGGAAACTTGTTCCTTTATTTTTTTTTCATATTTTGGTCAATCGGGCAAGAAAGACCGATGAACGGATCAATTTGGAATTTTGCATATCTCTTGGGGACATATTGAGCCGAATGACCGTCCATAAACAATAGTGTTTATCGCAATATTTGCAAAGTAGCGGTGGATTTTATAAAAAACAACAAAACATCGATTTTTTGTACTTTTTTAAAACTGATGGCAAAAATAATTTTTTTTAAACCTACAATAATAATCAGAGCTTGTAGAGTATGCATTCACGTTTCCAAAATTGCCGGTCGAATTCCCGTACGACCATTAGTTCCCGAGATATCGATGACTGAAGACAAAAGGACGTTTTTTCATTCAGAGGCCGACGAGGAGGCCGATATCAGCGAAAAATGGTCGTAAGGAGATAAAAAAAGAAGCAAATTGAACTGAATTGAATGGGCTCAATGACCTTGATATTGGTCAAGTCCGAAAAAAATCTCCAAAACACGTGCAGAACTTTGAAAAACGTAAAAATTTGCAACATTTTTTTTGCCGTGATATTTCTTCCTACCGCGCAATCAGTGATTCTCAAAAAAAAATCATTGTCGGAACTAAAACTAGAAACTTGAAGCTTTAACATCCTTTTTTTTGTACGAACACTTTTGACGAAGTTCAACTTTTCTTGCTCCTTTAATTTTTTGTGTCAATGTATGTTCACTTTCTGGTACTTACGATTCGCGGTCGGATGGATGGTTGTTTTTGGGGATAATACTTTTTTGCTTGATGAAAGTATATGAGAATGAATATAATAATACGAAGATAAATATATTTCCGCTTACTTTTATGAATTACAATTTATTTGGCATAGGGTCGGGTGTGAGTAAAGCGCAAAAATTTTGCTAGAAGATAAATAAGTTGTATTTTAGATTTATTATATTTAAATTAACGTAAAAACTAATAAATTAAGCGGTCAGAGTGCGCGATAAATTTTTCGGTACTAAAAGATAACTAATTAAAATAAATATGATAACTAATAAAAATAACTAATCAAATAAAAATTAATAGTAACCATGGTTAAAAAAAAAGCGCTGAGCGTGAGGAACGATCCCGCGCCCCTACGGACCGAAGCCAGGAACGCTACCAACGGGACCATCTTATCACTTGTGTTAAAGATGCACTTTCTGGCAGTTACGATTGGCGGCCCGATTGATGATTGACTTGTTTTTGGAGATAATACTTTATCGCTTGATGAAAGTATGAGAATTAATATAATAATACGAATATAAATATATTTTCACTTACTTTTCTGAATTATAATTTATTTGGCATAAGGACGGGTGTGAGTAAAGCGTAAACAATTTTTTAGAAGATAAATAAGTTGTAATTTAGATTTATTATTATATTTAAATTAACGTATAAACTAAAAAAATAAGCGTTCAAAGTGCGCGATACATTTTTTTGTATACATTAATAACGCAGAGAATCAAGAGCTAAATAAGCATTGAAATCATCTAAAAGTCTCGCGCGTGCCGTCGCGTGACGTCACGCGCGGGCCGTGCTCAGATTGCTTTTTCCCTCGAAGCCTTCGTTCGGCTTGGCCGCACATGAACGTGCTCAGCGTGTCTATGTGTTGGTGTAGCTGCCGAAGGCGCGGTCGGGACAGTTCGACGGCACTCGGCTCTTTCCGAAGATGTCCGAGCGTCGCTCGCTCACGGACACGCGCTACTATGATTGTGTGATAGGCGCGCGAGGGACTAGAGAGAGGGTAACTTTCGCGCGCGATCTGGCTGCACTGCTGACAGGTTTCTTGTCTGACGATCCCGACTCTGATAAACACAGTGCCGGCCATAGCGTTAAGAGACAAGTGTGGGCGTAACTATATTATGTGGCGCCACCTTTCGAATTGCTTAATCAATTTCGTGTCGCCCTTTTATTTTCTTTGTTATTTTAATGTCTAAAATATAAAAATAAGAAGGAAGATGTTTATAGTTTTCTTTCAGGTTGTCTGCGGTCCAGCCGTCGCGGTGAAGTACGAGGGAAGCGGCCTACGCTCATGCATGGGGCCGATTGACTATTACCAGGAGTTAGCCACAATATAATCGCCATATATTAAACGGTTTCGAACCATTTTTTACAACTGCTTATAGGACTACACATTTTTTAATTTTCGATGATTATGTGAAATCTTTTCATAACTTGGTTATCGATAAATAGTGCTACTGGCCCCTAAAGCTGCCGCGTTCGTGATTAGCCTACGAAATACGTCAACTTTCCCATTTTTGTTCTCTAAAAAACTATACCGCATGCGGTTCGTTTCGAGACTGCACCGGATGATCGGCAAAGGGGTTAAATAATACAAAAAAAATGTTCAGCTCGGTGCTACCATTTTGATTTGGCTCTAGAACAATATTAATAATCTTACCTCAAATTGCCGTTTTTCCCCAGGTAAACGACGAAATGTAAATCGGCTGTTGTAAACGCTACGAACATTGAAATAATTTTGAGCGGTGCGTCTCTCCTCAACCAAACGACCACAAGATATTTTTTTCCTCGTATGTTTATGTACAAAGCATCAAATTGCACGTTTTTATTAGCTGCATTTCGACATCTATACATCGCTATTTGGTACATAAAAAGTTTTCAGTTGACGACACATTCGTCATTTCACGCTTACAATATGATCTTTTTGGCTATATCGCATTAAACGACGAACTTAATAAATATGGATCATATATGTGCGACGTGTGGAAAACATGCTATACATATATAACAAAAAGTGAAATAAGACGAGGAAAACGGTGAATCTTATCCACTTATAAAATACGATTTCCCACGAGTATCCGTTGCGGATCGAAAACGCATAACCTTAAATTCCACCGATGTAAAATTTACATTATAAAAATGAAAATAAAAAATTACAAAACTTAAATTATTCACGCTTTTGTGTATTACGGAAATTCATTCAAAATATTTGTGTTTGTGTATTATTTATTATATGCATATATACTTAACTGTAACGTAACACATTTTAACTGTAACATATATATCGGGTGAGGCAACAGCTATTAGCAGTAGAAATATTTTCTAACCTACCAGACTTACAAGGAAAATCCCACAGGTGACACCCTTCGATTTTGTTGAAATTTGGATATGTTATAAAGCACTGAAAAGCAAGCGATGCGTATTTTTTTTATCGGCGGAAAAACGGTTTTGAGGGGTGAATCCACCCCTCGAAAAAAGGGCATGTCTAGGGGTAATATAGCAGTTTCACACACAAGGAGTCCACCGATTTTAATGAAACAAAAACGAAAATTCTTCTAATCCGAAGCAATGAAAAATCCACTATAGTGACATTGCCAAAAAATTAAGGGGTGAACCACCCTAGAGATGCTTTTTTTCGAGGGGTGGTTTCACCCCTTGAAACCGTTTTTCCGCCAATAAAAAAAAACATATTGCTCACTTTTCGGCGCTTTATAACATTTCCAAATTTCAACAAAATCGAAGGGTGTCACCGGAGGGATGTTCCTTGTCAGGAGAAAACTTTTTCTACAAAAGCTGCATAGTTCGAAGTGGGTCAGTGATGGCTATACGCGTTTCATCCAGTCGCAGGCCCTCCGGTGATTTCAAGGTCATCTCCATTTTTTTTTTTTAAATGGGGACCACTATTTCTTCAGAATTTTATGAAGTATCTAAAGAATAAGTTCACACACCAAGTTTCAAGATTATTTATCAAGATTTAGTAGAAAAATGGTTAGATCATCAATCAAATAATGATCATATCAGCTTGCTGTTGATTAGGAAACATTTCGCAGAAATTTTAATTCTCTACTGACAGAAGGAAATTCTGTCGTAGTACTTTTCACTGAAGAGAACACACGTTATTATGGCTATATTACAGACTTCTCACTGCTTTCCAGAACAAGTCGATAAAATTCTTTAGTTGCGAACAATGTAAACAAAGCCGTAGGGCTTACCCGGATATTGCTTAACATCAAGCTATGGGAACCTCAATTAGAGCTTGTTTACTAATACAGACTGACGTAATCAATGAGACAATACAATAAATGCGATTCAAATTGCAAGCGTGCATTGAACGCGGTAGCCATCACTTCGAGCACCTTTTATAGGAGTAAGTATTTGCCCCGTTTTTCCAATCGATTCTAGGCTAAAAGCATCGAAATTGCTTTTTTTAACGATTTTTATACTAAATCTTGATCCATTATCTTGAAATTTGGTGTGCGAACTAATTTTTAGTTCTTTGACAAAATTCTCTTGGGAGTACAAATAAGTCTCCGCCGTTTGACAAAAGATGGCCCCACCAGAAGGTCATGGTTGGAATTGTCAGATGTAAAACTTCATATGGTGAGCAGGGAGACTAGAGTAAAGGAGTGGACACTGTTTGTTTGCGATGTAGCTCCAAAATCGAGGAAAATAAGAGTTTGTAGGTGGCGTTGCAATCGGCTTTCCCTCATATATAGATATACTCTCTTGTTTAGCTTTCCGTCAGCTACATGCGCATGCCTAGAACCTTTAGCTAAATCGGAGCATGGCGATCGCAGCGCCTCTTGCGGTCACTTATAAGTCGGGATTTTGGGGCCGTCTTTCGCTGCTTATCTCCTATGGAGTGTCCACTCCTTTACTCTAGTCTGCCTGATGGTAAGGTTGGACAGCTGGCCAGACCTTAAAATAATAGCGATTTTGTGTCAGCATCACATAATTTTTTTCGTGCGAAAATGGCAAGTTTTGAGCCGAATGAGCGTCATTGGCGGGAACTTGATTTACTTCTTTAATTTGACGGAATCTGCAGCTGAGGCGCATCGATTGCTTGTAGAAGCATATCGTATATTTCAAGGATATGGTCTTGCCACATGACAACCTTACCGTATGACGTTTTACAACTGAACCATAACCTCCTCGTAGGGCCATCTTTAGTCAAACGGGGGAGATTTATTTGTACGCCCAATAAAAAAAACATAGTTGTCCCATTTCAACAATTAGAGGTGGCTCTCAAACCTCCGAAGCGCCTCTACCTGGATAAACGTCGTAGCCACCACTCGACGACCTCCTTCGAACTCTGCAACTTTTATACGAAAAGTTTTCCTCTAAGTCTGATAGGTTAGGAAATATTTCTACCGCTGATAGTTGTTGCCTCATCCAATGTATATCGTATCGCAACGTTCAATCGATAAGCCCTATTTTCCATGATCGTTAATTTGATTCCCACATATATCACTACCTGTAATTATTACAACACGTCCATCAAAAGACGAGTTGGTTCGAAGAATAATAAATTTACAAATAAGCGTCGCCAACGGAACGATCGAGCGCGAATATCAGCCTTATACATCTTAAGGAGGTACGATCACTTCCACGGAGTCAAAAGAGTCTAAATTTATTTTACCCACAGCTGCTCTGATTGATGTTTACTTGTGTTGATTATTCGTTTTTTCGATTATAGTGTGCTAAATGTTGTGGTAAATGATGAATTTTGTGCACGTGAACAAATAAAAACTGAAAAATTAGACTGTCAACAACTCGGTAGCAATCTTCGTAACAATATTAACGTAATAAAATTCAAGCCCATTAAAATAGGCGTGAATTACCTCAGCGGAATTAACACGATAGGCAGAATATAATTATACATATTATTGATACGTGATAAATGATGAAACTCCATAAATTGTTGTTTGCATATTTTGTGGCGGCTTCTATTCAAATTAATTTCAAAACAAAGTTGGGTTATGTTCGCCAAACGCATCAGCTGTCACTCCCGACGTTGCTAAGTCTGTGGGTGCTATTTCGTCGTTCTGACCATTTTTACCCGGAAATTGAAACTTTCTTGTAATGTAGTGCTTCAACTGCACGGTGAAGATGGATTTTCTTATCTTTTACAATATCTATTATATCTAATCTATCGAATTTCAGTTTTCCAACGGGTTTAGTTGGATACGTGAGCAGAAAAACCACGCTCACCGCACTTCCGGTTCACCGTCTCCATAAGACGACGTACTTCGGTAATTCAAAGTGCTTGACTTTGCAGTTTTATTGCGAAAAAACTAAACGGTCAAAATAGCTCAAATTTTGGCAATAGGCGCAAATAGTATTCGTCAAAATCATATAAAAATTTCAAATCCGAAAGTTGAATTCGTAGTAATGATCGTACCTCCTTAATGACTTATCATTACGTACACATAATTCGGGAATTAAGTAATGACTAGCCATCAACGATTTTGACGTCGTTGATGTTCGTCTTTTTATCAATATCGAATTCGCAACTGGTTCGTGTCCGAGGCATATCCGGAGGAAATATTCTATTGGCATCTGCCTGAATGACGTAAACAGCGTCGTCATTCTTCCCATCGACGTCATTGACCACGAGAGCAGGAATTTCGGGTACCGAAGCGACGACGAGCCTGCAGATTTTCATCTCGATATCGGACAAGTTGATTGCGGAAGATCTTTCGGATGGCGGACTTGTGTTGTGGCTTTGAATATTCGTGGGGGATTCAATTTCAAGGTCAATTTGTCGAAGTTCGCTGCTGTTCGGGCTGGGTTCGTGACTGAGGAAAGCGTCGTCCTCGTTTTTCTCGCTCTGACTCGAACGCGAAGGACTCATCGAGTCGCGGCGCACTTCCGGGCTGGCAATATCGGACTTCGGGGAGGATGGCGCTCCATCTCGCGGCGGCGCCGCAGAAGCCGCGTTGTCGGTGGCGCGGCGCAACAAACTCGTTCTCCCTTCTCTCACTGCAGTCCCGACAACATTCCCACGCACATTTCTGCTCTCGGAGCCCCGAATCGATCCGCGATTCTCCGAAATAACGCTCAGTTGGCGATTTTTCACGGCAGCGGGCTCGGCAGCCGGAAACAATAACCTGCATATGAAGCTTTGAAGCGCGGCTCGAAAGTCCTTCAAGTGGTACGCGTACAATAGAGGATTCCCGACGGAATTCAGGTGCGAGAGTATTATACAGGAATTCAGGATGACCTCGTTGACCTCGCAATCGGGACAGAAAGCTTTCACGCAATTTATCGTGTACAGCGGAAACCAGCAGATTATGAAAAACGCCACGATTCTCGAGAGATTCTGCGTCGCTTTTACGTCCCTCTTCTGTGCTGCCCCCAACAGGCGAAGCATTGTACCAGTCGTCTGATTGTCCACGCGACGACCCGGATTCATCGTCACTATTTGCCGCAACTGCGAAACCAAAGGAAAATTAGTTTTTGGGATTTTTTTTCTCGCGGTTACCAGATTAAGCGCGTTGTGATGAGCAACAAAAAAGCATGTACTTCCAAATAGCTGTTACCTTTGATTTAGGTGGAATTTTGCAGAGACCTTCGTTTTGACAACAAGAGTCTTTGCCTGAAAGGATTTGCGGCACATCGCAATAGTTTTTGAAATAAAGAATTTTAAGAATTGATAAATCAACACGCGTTTATGTCTAGTATAATGGATTACTGCTCTTCCTACTTCGACGACTGGTCGACAAACCCATAAAATTCAAACCAGCCCAAACAATCCCAAACAAACCCTACGAAACTCAAACAGACACAATCATGCTCAAGTCAACCCTACAAAATCCAAACCACGCAATTAAACCCGTACAAATCAAAACAAACACAATCGAACACCACAAAACCCGAACAAACCCAAAACACGCTCAAACCAAAATAAACGCAAAAACACCCGCGCGACATGACACGACTACGAACGTGTGCGATCATACAAGGACGTCGCCAACTAATGGGCCAGGGGGGGGGGGGGCTAGATGGGAAAGGGAGGGTGGGCGAAATACGAATTTTAGACCTTCATATACATGCTTTCAAATATCTAGGGGGGCACTTGCCCCCTCTGCACCCCCTTGGCGACGCCCTTGCGATCGTATTAATAAAGTAGATATTAATAGCAGTAGCACGTCATGACGGATACACGCGCCTTAATTTATCTACTTCCAAAATTCGATATTTCAAAAACGATTGCGATGCGCTAAAAATCCATTTAGGCAGTGTCTTATAGTATCGAAAAGGAGAACAGTGCAAAATTTCAGCTGAATCGGAAGTAGCAGGTATTTCGAAGTACAACCACAAAAACAATTGTAATAAAGAAATACTAATTCTCGTTTTCGTGTCACTTTAGTCGTATCAATAGTTTTCGAAAATGCTATTTTCTATCGATATCCTATTCGTGTTGGGGCAGACTTGTGATTAGAAGGAATGTACAAGGCTGACATAACCTCACACATTTTTCAACAGTTTCCTCATAGGAGGATAAGTTTTTTGAAGAAAAACAAAGCATCAGGCTCAATAGAATTTACTGACGCACAACTTGACGATTTCATTTTGCCCGAAATATGATGAATTCCGGAAAAATCGTTCGAAAGTTTCAGCTTTCTTTCCCACACTGATGTCACGTGGTACAGCTTCTACTTCGCCTTAATTTCTCTGAAGACGTAGAAAAATCGAATTATGGAGGTCCGATCTTTTTGTTGTTACTCTTACCAAACGAAAATCTTTGACAGCAGTGGGGCTGGCACTGAAATTTATTCTCGAAAATAAAAAAGTAGGGTTAGCAAAGTTGTATATATATTTTTTATTATTCTCATTTTCGTATCGCGATATTTAATCATTTGGAAAGTTCTTTTGCCTTGAATTGCTGCATTTCGCGTGATAAAAATGAAAAATGCGAGAAACAAAGGGGTCTCCACCAAAATTGATTCCCTGACGTAGAAAAGTAGGTTAGGAAAAGTAAAGAAGGTTGCATATCTTGTTGAGGTTACTCTTTAAATTGAAATATTTCATGGTTTTAAAATCTCTCACCGTGAATTACACATGTTGTGCCAAAAAGTCAGAATAATTTGAAAGCCAGCAGAGGTCGTACTGAAATGTATTCTCGGATGGTAAAAAAGAGTACATCCGTTGTACGATCGATCAGCGTGTTCGTAAAAATGATAAATCAATGCCGTGCAATCTTCGACACCCTGTACAATTGTTTTCTATACAAAATTGATCGTAATGCAGTAAAAAAAATGTGTTTTTAACAACAAAATATGTGTATTGATGCCGCTGGTTCGTGTGTGCCTTTGGTCCGTGACAATACGAGATAAATAGATTGGCCGATTAACGTGTGGGCTTAAAACGCTGACCTGTTGAACGACGACTCTGTAAATGTGAGCGTAGAAGGCCGCTATTAGTAGAGCGGGAAATATAATGGTCGCGAAGTACAGGAAGACCAGGTAATCGTAGTCCATAACCTCGACGAATATACACTTCTCGTCGGACTTTTTGCCGGCGTTCCATCCGAGAAGGGGAAGAAATCCCACGAGAGTACCCGCTATCCAGCACACGCATATTATTCCTTGAACAAGCAATCGGTAATAAGAAAATTAATAAAATAATGGCGGACGAAGAAAATGAACACATAAATCATTTTAAATCGACGAGAGTTTTTATAATACGTATAAACGAGAGAAGAATAGTTATTGCATTCTTGTATCAACACTGTCATGTTGAAAAATGTAATGACTCTTTTTTCCCGAATAAGCCAACCTGCGAAAAGGAAAATGCTTACGAGAGAAATTGGGTTTTGTTAAGGGCTTACACCTGGTTGAAATTTTGTGAATATATCGATTTCTGGTTTTCGACGGATTCTCGATATGTAACATTCGAGAAATATTTTCGGTAAATGTTAAGACGATCCGTTCAAAATTGCGGGAATTATACGTGCTCATAGGCAGGTTTCGCCAACCGGCGAAATGTAAACTCAGTTTTCTCAAAATGACTTTTTTTAAATCCGTGCGCACTATATTAAAACACACTGCACCGATCTACTTCAAATTTTACAAGCTTCTTTTACATATATCAAAAAGCAGTGCTTGAACGAAGGAACGTTTTTTTTGTCCATAGTTTTTTATTTTTTTTAAACCCTCTATTTTGGTTGATAAATAGGACGGCCGTTTGATTAAAAAACGACTATTTTGGAAAAATCAATATTTTATTAAATCCATCCAAGCACTCATTTCATGCAAAAACTGAATGCGTTTGATTTTTTAATTTCGGATGATTTGTTGCCGACGAGCAGTGGTCACCGCCAAGGGCGTTTTTTACACAGTGAACCAGACAGTGACAGCACAAACCATAAAGATACTTCAAACCACACTCTATAATATTAGAAAAAAAATGTTGATAACCTGTCCACATTTTCCCAGATATAAACCGTAAAAAAAAAAATTCTTCTTTTTTCCCACTTTTTTATTGTAATCATTTTGTATCAACATTGTAATGCTTAAAACATTATTTTTGAAATCCCATTAATGTTTAGATTGCTCATACAAAACGTGAACAATTATTCATTTGTGTAGTTAATATAAAAAGTGTAAAGAATTATTTATTTGTTTAGTCAATACAAAGCGTGAACACTTATTTGCTTGTTTAGTTAACAGAAAATGTAAAGAATTATTTATTCGTTTAGTCAATACAAAATGTAAACAATTATGTGCTCGTTTAGTAAATACAAAGCGAATCTTAATTAAAATCGTTTACGAAAATAAAAAAAACCAAAATAATCATAATATTGGCTACAAAGTTTTTAATTTTGAAAAAATTAAAACAAAAGAAAAGTGACACTCTTTCTGTTTATCCGTGTTCTTGAACTCCTCAGTTTTTTTGTCGCTTATTACTTATTCTTCGTTACGCAAATAGGTATACTTATAAAAAAAAATTTCCTTGTAACAATTTTTTCCAAACCATTTTTCGTGATAATTTTTGTCTTTGGTCGCGTAATAATTTTTCTCCGAGACGCAGATTCCGTTGCTCTGCAGAACGAACGAAAGGATGACGCTCAGTTCTGCAAAATAAAACAGCGGTCCAACGAACCGTCAGCGAGACGACATTGCAGATGCTACTAAATTCGATTATTACACACTTAATGCTATTCCTGTACAATTATCGTCCGCCACAGACACCGTCGTCCACTCGTTCTCCCGACGTCTCGTGTATCACTGTAACGATTTTTTTTACTTTTGTCGGCTGCGTTTTAATTAAATTATCCAGAGCACTGAGAAATAAAAAAAAAAGGCCGATGATAGACGTGTCGAGACCATTTCCTATTTTGCTGGAGGGAAGAATATTTTCGTTCGCATAAATGTAGCTATCTTAGTGCTCTTTTCGAAAGAGTCGGCCGAAAAAGCCTCGCGGCGGCCTTGGGGTAATTCAAAAGGGAGGAACACTCCTGTTAGCCCTCAAATTCTACAGAAGGGTCGAGCCTTTAGGAGATACTGAATCCCCAAGGAGACAGGCTCTCTTGCTGGGATTCTTGACGTTTCCAAAAGCAACCTTTGTTTGTTTTTTTCTCTCATGAAACTGACGCTTTTTATGACCATAAGGTTTTGGAAAAATGTCTTCGACTACGTAGACAAAATGAATGAAAATTAAAAGTTATAATAATGAAATATTGATACAGTTATCGATACGGTTATCGATATATTAGGCCTACATATTTATTGCGTCAACATTTCATTCTTATTTATCATTATTGATAAATAAGATCGTTGAAGTTTGTATCGTTGGAGTGCAATGAGATTTGTCTTTATATTGAATTTTTTTATTTGTATCTCTATCCGAAACCTTTATTTTTATAAATAAACAGGGTGGACCATTTAACGTTGCAACCCCAAATATCTTCCCTTAGAGTGATGAAAAAAATGTCAGGAGGTAATTTGATTGTTTTCGAAGGGCTGATACAGTGGTGCGAAAGTAACTTTTGTCAAGGTCATAATTTTGCGTTCTCAAGGTCATCAATGGTTTTTCAAGGTCACCAATGGAAAAATTCATTTTTGTCAAGGTCATCGTATTTGCGTTTTCAAGGTCATCAATGGTTTTTCAATTGCGATCGTGTTTTTTTTTCTATTAACGTCTAAATAAAAAACGTTCGAAAAAAACAGCCGTATTGAACGCTTTACCTCCTCGTGGTACATTCTGGATAGCGCTAAAATAGTAAAAAATCGGATTCTCGCCTAAAAATGATGAACGTTGTCAATAAACTTTTCCTACAAAAGTTGTTAGTTGTGGTCGGATAATTGTTTTGGCAAAGAAAAAAATCGTGATGCCATTTACAAAAAAAAACATGTCGGCCATCTTAACGTCACCATTTTGAATTATGAACCAAAAAATATATTTTTTTTCAAACGTATCTCTTTGAACCTTAAATGAGGTGACCCTTAAACCTTCTATTATACTGAACACGTGATCGGTGCAGTATTTTTCGAGATAACTCAGGCGTAAGATTAAAATCGAACATCCGGTATACAGGGTGGACCATTTAATGTGACCACCCCAAATATCTCCGTTTCCTTTAGAGTGACTAAAACAAATCCAAACAAACCCAAACAAGCCCAACCGAAACCAAACAAACCCAAAATATTTTGGTGACAAATCATTTCAAGGTTATAATATCACAGGTCGTTGGATTCGTCTGAATATCAGCTACGACGTCTTAATTAAAAAAAAAACATGTTCCCATTTGAAAAAGCATTGATGACCTTTAGAATGCAAAAACTATGACCTTGGTAAAAATGAATTTTTCACCACTGTATCAGCCCTTCCTGGGATTTTTTTCGTCACTGTAAAGGCTACGGAGATATTTGGGGTGGTCACGTTGAATGGTCCACCCTGTATATAACTACTATTGATATTTATTGAGGACGTGAATGTCTAATCAGAATCAGCAAAACAAAATTAATTAAAAATAATTCATTTTCGTTGTATTCAAACGATGCAACCTTCAACATATCACTATATATATCAATTTTCGATTTCGGACGAACTTCTGGTTGCCTTTCGGCTGCCCCCACCAAATATTTGGAGATGCGACACACACACACACACTGTTTTTAAAGATGGGATCTCTATTTTTTTCTAAAATTCTATCAAAGAACTACAATTATTTACGTTCACACACAAAATTTCACAATGATCGATTCAGTAGACAAAATCGATATAAAATAAAATGCAGGCTGACATGATACGGATAGAACGGATGCCGATGCAAAATGCGGAGTACACTTCGTTGACTCACACCAGAGTCGCGTTTAATCTCTTGCGTAGCAACATGAAGACTTTGAGTAATCATTGCCAGTCTCAGTCAGTTCATTAGTTACTTGTTTGGATCGCTCTCGACCACGGCACTTGAAACTACCGCATTCCCTAAGTTTATCGTACATATTGGTAAATGTGTAACGCGAAGGCGGATAACGATCCGAATTACGCTCAGCACATACATTATTTCCGCTTGTGTCGTATTTTTGTGACATCCTCCGTGAATTGAGATCATACCAACCTGCTCTTTTGTGGGTTGGTATATTTTCCACATTTTGTGGAATCTAATTTTCCACATTTTGTGGAAAATTAGATTCTGTACAGACAGAAGGAAATTCGTTCTTGGTACTTCTCATTGAAGAAAACACACATTGTTATGGAAATCGCAAACTTCTTACGGCTTTCCAAAACGAGTCGATAAGACTCTTAGTTCCGAACATGTAAAGAAAGCCGTACGACTTACCTGCATTTTGCTTAGTATTGAACTATTGAAACCTCAGAGCCTGTTCGTTAACACAGACTTACGTGATTAACGAGTACAATCAATGCGAATAAGATTACAAGCGTGTATTGATGAAAGTGGTAGCCATTACTTTATCAATCACCGTTTTCAATCGATTCAAGGCTAAAAACATTGCAATTTCTTTTTTATCGGTTCTTTATACTAAATCTTGATCGATAATCTTGAAATTTATTGTGTGCATTTATTTTTAGTTCCTTGATGAAGTTCTGAAAAAAACCTAGTGGCTTTGAAAAACTTTTGAAGCCCATTCTAAAAAATGGAGGTGACCTTGTAATCTCCGAAGCGCCTCCATCTGGAGGCGCTTCGAACCCCCCTTCGAACTAAGCAACTTTTGTAGGAAAACGTATTCTCCTAAGTCTGATAGGTTAGAAAGTATTTCTACTGCTCATAGTTGTTGTCCCACCAGTCATATATGTTACGGTTAAAACCCATTTTCGGTTTAGATAGGCTTTCCCTATTAAAAACTAGTTTTTACGGATCCAAATAGCAATTTCCAAAAAGTTGTCGAAGAGTCATCTAAATGGGTACCAAATTGTCCGCCCGGAGGTTACCTTCAGGTTGAAAACCGTCCGCAAAAATCACATTTGCACACATGATAACTTATAGGTAACTTTCAAGCGGACATTCGTTATCCGTTTAGTCGAACTCGCTGGACAACTTTTTGGAAATAACTCCCTGGAGAATGCTGTCGTTGTGACCAGTTTTTCCTTGTAAAAACTAGACTTTACTGATAAATACATTTTAATGTTAGTTACATCTCGTCTTAACCGAGAAAATGTTGTTCTAACAAACCCAAACAAGCCCACAATTATATAGTTCTAACGAAACGAATTAGTTAAAACTGTTCCGTATGAGATTTGTTTGGGTTTGGGTTTATTTGTGTTGCTAGTGTTGACTAGAAAAAACTAGTTACATCGACCCAGGTAGCAAGTTCCAAATAGTTGTTCAGAAGTTGTTTGAATAAGTATCAAATGCAATGCTCACATAGAAACGAATAAAAGATGAGCATACAGGGTGTTAAGAAGGTCCATGCAACGCCTTAAAGGGGTGATAGGTCACCTCGTTAGGAACATATTTAACCTAGGTTACCTTAGTCCAAAGTCTAAGGATTTTAAATTATCATGGTAAGTATGATTTTCGGAACTGTTCAAACATGATTTGAACATGACTTGAACAGTTCAAACATGAACAAGTATGATTTTTTTACTGTTCAAACATACAATAATTGGCAACTAAAAACTTATTTGCGTCTCAGCTTAATGTGTATTCAATCGACAAACACCAGTACAATCATTTGTACCCACACAACTAACTAAATGGGACGTGTTTAATCATTAAAAACTTGTCAAAAAAATAAAAGTACCTCTTACGTTAATGATATTTTCAAAAATTAGCACTAACGTTAGAGGTAAACGAGTTAGTACCCAATTTTGGGAAATTTTCCAAAAATCATAATTACCATGGTAACTCGAAGTCTTTAGACTTTGGACTAACCTAGGCTAGATATGTTCTTAACCAGGTGACCCATCACCCCTTCAAGGCTTTGCATCGACCTTCCTAACAACCTGTACATTGATACAAAATATACATTGTATTGATGTTTCATTATCTTTTTGTCCTTTTTTTTGCTCGTCAAAATCATAATTACCATGATAACTCGAAATCTTTAGACTTCGGACCAACCTAGGTTAGATATATTCCTAACGAGGTGGCCCATCACCCCTTCAAGGCTTCGCATCGACCTTCCTAACAACCTGTACTTAGATACAAAACATACATTGCATTGATGTTTCACTATCTTTTTGTCCATTTTTTTGCGAATCGACTTCATACGAACTTTTTGTTGTTCTTCTACGGCATCTCGTTTTCTACGATCGCTCTATCTCCTTGCACTATAAAACAATAAATGTATAACACTGCGAGGGTCGTAGAAACCCCGATTAGGACACGTGGACTCGCTAATCACAAGAATCGTCTCCAGTCTTGGAAACATAACGGAAGGCACTTCTGTTGCCGTCACCGAGTCTTCCCCAGCCCCGCAACACCTTTCTTCACTTTCGCCAACCCCTCGATCTAATATCCTCACGGGAAATTCCACGCGTGACTCAACCGGACCTACGTCGACTTTGTCACGTCTCCATCGCTCGAGCGGCTGCTCAATTTCTGTGGTAGAGACCTCGAAAACGAATCGACTCTCGTTTGTTTCACTCGAGAGTTTTACTGCAGCCCCTTTTTTTGACGAGGCTTTCGAAAAGAGGTCGCGCGGGATGGATTGGACGTAGGCACTCTTGGGGGAAAGACCTCGACTGCAACCTTGACCTCGAAAGCCGTATTGAGGTGGAAAGGGACTTTGATAGTTCGCCCTCAGGCGAAGTCGCATTGGCCCTTGATCGGAAATGAGGCTTGTGATTAGTTGCGATCTTTGACTTGGACGAAGGTGTGTTCCGAAGTTGACGCGGAGCTTCATTTGAACCTCGGGCATGCGGAGATAATTAATTGTCATTTCCTCTCTCTCGTGCGCTATCCTTTTCACTGCCTTTTTCTCTAGAGCTAGCCCTTCTGAGAATTTTTGAACCACCTGCGTCATTCTACCGAGCCATAGTCTTAGTTTACTTTCAGGTGCGAACGTACTCGCGTAACGGAACTTGCACGTCGAGAGTGCGTCGATTTGTCACTGACAAATGTCTAATTTTAGCCCATTTTTATTTTAAGATAAGTTCCAAATTAATTATCATGTGAAAGTTTCGCATCGTTGTATCGCAACGATCTTTTTCTTTTTCGTTGCAAATTTGTTTTGACCGCTCGAAGCTACGGCAACGTGGCTGTTATATGCATACGAAAAACAGGTAGAAATCAGGGAGTTTTGAAAACTGCAATTTTCACAGAATTTACTTTTTGCAAGAATTACGAAAAATTAAACCGACTTGAAAAAAAAACTGAAAAGTGTAAAAATAAATATTTTTTAAATATTTTCAATACCTCCATTATTCTTTATTATATACAAAAAAAAAGTTATGCCAGTGCCAGACATCGAAAATTTCAAAAACTAACTTACTCTGACGCTCTTAAAATCGCAATCGATTTTTCGATACACAACCACACAATTATTATTGTGAATAAGGGTTTATATTTATTTTTCATTTATTGACACCGTCATAAAAATGTCTGTTTATAACGAAGAACAGGTTATCTGTTTGCTTTTAATATATATTTTTTTACTTTAGTCTTTAAATTATTATTTCTCGAAATTCAGTTCTGTTTTAATTTTAATTTTAATATTTAACATTTAAATGTACGTAGTCTTAAAAAAAATAATGTTCTTTATTTGACGCCAGTCGCGCTGGAATATATGCAAAACCTGTGTGGAAAACCTGGGAAAGTCAGAGAATTTTTGAGCCAATAATGCGTAAGAGCCATGGGTAAACTTTTTTAAGTTCCTCGGTAGAGTCCTACAAGCTATCGAAAAAAATTTTGGATAGCGGTTCAAGTGGAGAAGAAAGGAAATATAAAGATTTACGTTGCATTCCAACGATGCAAATTTTAATAACGGATTTATTTTAGTTTCTTTGTTCCGTTTTCACGTCTTTAGTTTTGCGCATTATTATTTCAGTTACCTCAGCATGTCCAGTGTATGAAACCATAGTGTATTACTTCTTAAAATTATTTTTTTTTACATATCCCCAAAGTTATACCAAGGAATAAATAAATAAATAAATAAATAAATGAACAAACAAATGAATAAATAAATAAATAAATAAATCTTTCTTGTTCTCTAGTTTTATCTGTACCTCTCAGTTTGATTTGGCTATGAAGTTCGTAATTACGATATTGATATTGAACACACAGAGAATTGACTAGTTTTGAGAATTTTCTTTCGGGATCTATTCTTCAACGCGATTTATCTGAATGTTTTACATCTGTTGAGTACGCTCGGCTGCAACAAATGGATACTCGTTCGAATTTTTCCAATAAAATCCTTCGATCCCCGCGGGACATTGACTTTCATCCGATAGGGTGAAGATTTTTTTTCTCTCCGGCGTGCCTCGTCGTCACCAATTGAAATATGAAAGAAATGAACAACGGAGAGCCGCCTCCACAGTTGGCGACTGGGAATGAAAAAGTTATCGCAACGCTCATAGGTGAAAAGCATGCGAACCCGATCGATATACGGAGCAAGGTACGACCGTGAATTAATTAATGGCTCTCAACTTTCATGTAGACCAAGGAAACACGCAAAATTTCTCTTATCAACTTCGACTTTTTTGTCTTGTCGTGCCGACATTGAGCCGATATGAATACAAGGGTCTTCACCCGATACAAGTTTCAGGGCCAAGTGTGAAACAATTAGCAGTTGCAGTTGAAGTTCTAATTCTTCCACGTTTTCCGCACACATGGCACTTTACTATTGCCTGTGCTTTTTACTGCTGTTCTTTTCAATTGTCCCCATGTTTAAAGCGGTATTGTTGTCCAGAACTATTTTTGGGATGCAATAGTAACTTTTAACCTTTTAACTGTACGAGTTTTCGGTCTCAATTTTTTTACACATGCTTATCGATCCTTCGAAAATATGTACAAATGAAAAAAAAAAACTTTTATTTTGTACTTTTGTACGTTTGTTTACAACGGTGCGCGGAAATGCCACTAATGGGCAACCAGTGATGTGGACGTTGTATAAATCCGAAAGCAACCAAACATATTCTTAATCTCAATGAGTGTTGTGATGTTTGGTACCAGATTGAGCGAAAAAAAATTGTCATAATATTATTATAATTGAATAAATTGTTATAACTGAATTTTTATAATTGAATAAATTGTTATAATTGAATTGATATAATTGAATAATTTCTTATAATTGAATTGATATAATCGAATAAATTCTTATAATTGAAATAATTGCATGTTGAACTTTGATTATCAATTTCTCCGACCATTCTACGAGATGGCGTCAAAAAAAAATTTCGGCTCAATTCTGCTACCAACGTTGAGAAAAGAGTAGTTTCGAAAAAAATGCATTTAAAGTTGCTGCGTCTCGACCGCGCTCCCCGAGCGTACTGCTTATAATTTCTATAACTCGGCTTATTCTACGAGTATCATTAAGAAGTATTCGGAAAGGCCTGTAGAATAATGAAATTGAAAAAGACGATTTTTTCAAATTTCCGGACAACATTACTGCCTTAAGTAGGCACCTGGGTAGTTTTGGACCTAGGCGAGTTCTGCTTAGACTAAAATGTTGACCTAGGCAACTAGGTAGTTTAAGACCTAGACTACCCTGTCTGCAGCTCGGAAATAGGTAAACGAAAAGGTAGATTTCGACAATTTTTTATGGATACCCATTTGATAAAATGAAAATTCCATTTAGTGGCTTTTATTCTACATGTCTTCAAGTATCTCTACGATTTTTTTTCACAAGATTTTGTAAGAAAATGGCGATGCTGAAGCTGGATAAATCGATTGTCTGATAGTATCCTGCAGCTGGCGGTATTACGTCGCCAATTGGTCACAGGTTGACTTGACACATTGTTTGCAACCCTATAACAACATTTTACGTCAAAGTACACATGAGATATTCGATATTTTGAAAACTTTTCCCCAAAAAAATATTTTCGACGATTTTTTTTCACCGAAAACAATTCTTGGTAATTCTTTAGATAAGTGACTCTTCCGAAAAATGCGCCTAATTTTTCCTTTCGCCATTTTCTCATTTATTGGGTTATAAATGATAATTTTCGGTCGGGGGAAGCTCAAATTCACCCCCTCGCCCCATAAAAAGGTATGGGGTTTTAAAGTTTGCGGAAACACGTGATAAAATAGGGCATTTTTGAAAATTTCGACGCCTCCATTGCGTTTGGTTGGGTCTGTTTGGAAGCAGTTTTTCGGAAAAGTCACTTATCTAAAGAATTACCCAATTTTTTTAAAAACACTTTCAGAAAAAGGAGACTCGCTTCATCCAGCTTTCGCCTCGAAGTTTTGTCACGAAATCTTGCGAAAAAAAATTGTAAAGATACTTAAAGATATGTACAACAAAAGCTACCAAGTAGAATTTTTATTCGATCAACCGGGTACCCATAAAAAATTGTCAATGCAAAAAAAACAATTCCCACAATCAACTGGTTTGAAACGAGGGAATAATGATTTTCATTCAACTTTTTCTCCCTCGAATGATCGTCCCGACGCGAACAGCGAAAGGTTGTCGATTCGATGAGAGGAAAAATGAAGAGTTCGGTTCCGAAGGACACGTGAACGGCATACGTGACCAAAGTGTGCCCTCCGGGGTTCCCTCAATACCAATGTCTATCCGCTAGACATTTTTCACCCTCGGCGAAACGTGCCGCGGTCACGATAAGGGATGATAATTCGGCGAAAAAATCGAGTTACGCGCATATTCGGACGCTGGTGCACCGCTGGTGACAAATATTTTTTACGGAAAGTTATTCTGTCTAAATTTCAATGCAGACCCTGCAGTGTTAAAAGTTGCCACTTTAAAACCCATTATCTCCCAATCTAAATAGTCGACTGTTCTGAAATTTCACTCCAACATGCATAATGATATGAACAATGTCTGGTTAAAATTTGAACAAAAACTATAGAAATCAAGATTGCGCGCTCGTGCTACCTTAATCGCGTTTTTCTCGAAATGAGATTTTTCAAATTTACTGACATTGTAACTCAAAGAGCAGTTATCCGATTGACTTGAAATTTGAACTGAGTACTCTTGAATATATTTACTCTACAATGACGTAGGATAATTTTGATTGGATGAAAATTGACGATTTGGCATTGAAAAGAACGACCATTTTATAGGCAAGAAAATAGACTTTTTTTCATAACTACGCCATTTTGTTAGATTTTGATATTTTTCGATAAAATTTCTCCATAATTTGATAAAAACCTACGTCATTGTACAGGAAATACCTTCCAGTTTAATGACATTTTTTCCTTTTTTGCTTTCGGCTACTCAATCGGCCGGAATCATGTCAGCAGTAGAGGAACTTTTTTTTTGGTGCCTCCGAAGGCGGCGTATAAGTCGCTTGGATCTCAATATTTGTCTATGAAAAAATTATGTAATATAGGTTAAATATAGCCAAGTATATTCGTCATTTTCCAAAACATTTAATTGAGTACTTTTCTTTCAAAAAATTCCGGAAAATCACCCAAATTTTCAGCGATCACACTGGTATAGCCCCTTAAGGCGGGATCCCACTGTGGCGGGTGAAAAAATCGATATTGTTTTGGATATTCTTAAAGTATACAGACTAGGGTGGTTAAAAAAAAAAGAATTTTTTTCTCGCGGTACTCAAAGGAAAAAGTTACTACGTTATGAAAAAGTAATTCCTACAAAATTTGAGAGGTCTAAACATTTTTTTAGGTAGTGCTCAAACGGCTTTTAATTTTTTTTTCCATTTTTCGTCAATTTTTTTTCGATTTTTCGTCAATTTTTTTTCTTCATTTGTTTTCTTACTCCAAAATAACATTTTACATACTCCAAAAAAACACGCATACCTGTTAGACGTTCAGTGAATTGATGCCGTGTTCTTGTTCATCAAGTGGTTGATATAATTTTCACAACCGAATGACATATATTGATTCTTAATTTGCAAATACAAATTTTTTATGGTAAAAAAATATTTAAATAAAAATTGTGTATTGTTACAGAAGGATTTTTATGAAGACTTACATTGGATCACGCACTAACATTTTCTGCATCGAGATAAAAAAAATTAATACTTCGATAATCGTGAGAAAACAAACATGAAAAAGGGCGTTTGAGCACTAACTAAAAAATTGTTTAGAACCCTCAATTTTTGCAAAACTTTATTTTCTTAACATACTTCAATTTTCGGGTAAAAAAAACGATTTTTTTAACTACCGTAATACATACTCAAGAATATGTCAGAAAAAAATTAAGTTAAAATATTGAAAATTGACCAAGTTACAGACGATTTAGCGAGAGCAGGTGGCGCAACGATCTACGTACAGGGTGTCCCGTTAGGTATGGACAATCCTGCAATTGTCGATAGGTCGGAGCGTGTCCTACTATATGCAAGAATTTCAGTTTAGTCAAAGTCCTACGGTTTTCGAGATTTTGGGCTTTATGTTATTTTTTGAAAAAAATCATCTGCTTCAGGTTTTTCGCATGCCGTTTCTACAAATGATGTGAATCGACAATAACTAATCCACTTTTCAAAGTAATTGGCACGATATGCGTAGTACATTTTTTTGACACCGCAGGCTATCTAAGTCAGATGTTCGAAGGTATGAAAATTCTGCATAAAATCTTTTTTCATAAAGTTTCCTTAACATTTAAGGTTAAAAAGAAGACTTTCCCAGATAAAACAAATAACCAAGAGTATTTTTTAATAAGCCGGGTCAAAAAACGTTATTTGTAGAAATTGCATGCGAAAAAACCAAAAGCAGATGAAGACGCGGCTTCAACCAAGAAAGATTAGAAAAATACATAAAATATGTTTTTTTTTCAATTCATCTCTACGTATAATTCTTTTTTAGTTTTCGGGAAAAAAGCATTTTTAAAAGTTTTTAAAAATAATTACAACTTGTAGCATAGGTATTGATTTATTTTCTCTTTTTTGTAGGTACTTTCCTCGCGATTTTATCAACTCGTGTTATCGCTATCAAGTGTACTGTTACGCGATAAATGATCGCGGAGAAAGTACACACACAAAAGAAAAAAAACGTATGCTGAAGGAAGCCTCGAAAAAAAAGTTTAAAAATACTCTTTTATCGAAAACTAAAAAAGATCGTAAAACATATATGGGGGTCATTCGAATAGGTATTGATACGAAGCATCTAGATTTCCCTTTCGGACGTCACTTTTCGGGCCACCTAAATATGTACGTGTATATATATATATATATATATATGTTTTGCCCTTAGCTTCGCCTGCTTTGAAATCCTATCGATGGCAAATCTACCCCCTCGATGGTACTTTTTTAAACAAATTTTACATAAAATAATGAGAAAGGCCCTCACTATCTCAATATGTGGGTTGATTCCCCATCAAAATATCTTTCTCGCTCTCTCTCTCTCTCTTTCTCTTTCTCTCTCTCCCTCTATTTCTCCCGCTCCCTCGCTCTATCACTCTTTCCATTATTAAGCATCCCTCGCTGTCTGTAATACTTTCTTTACTTGGTCATTTGGTTTATATTATAACCAAATGTTTTTTATGTCTATAGTTCCAATTATTTTTTAAGTTAGTTCTGTTTGTCGACAATAACGACGTGTGGAAATAATTTATAATCGTGTGTAAATTACACATAACCTCGGATTATTCGTAATTTTTTTTCGCTTATTGCAGGTCTATAGTTTCAATTATTTTAAAAGTATATTTTGTTTGATGACAATCACGGTGTGTGGAAATGATTTATAAACATGCGAAAATTACACAGAACCTCGGATTTTTCGTAACTTTTTGTTGGCTTATTCGTTAATTTCTTTATTTTCCGTTTGTTCGTATGCGTTTGTTGATTCTTTGGCTAATATGAACGTTATGTTTTTCCGTTTGTATGCTTGCTCATAGCAATTGTAATTAAGTACGTAGAGTAATCAGCTCAACGTCCTAAATTATATTCGACACCCTAAGTCGAGTTTCTGTGAAAGATTAATCAAAATCGATCCAGTAGTTCTCGAGTCGTACGCGCAGACAGACAGACAGCACTTTTTCAGAATATATGATGTTTTTACTTGTTCTCGGCCACCTAGTTCGTGGCCGGAACAAAGAGGAATTTTTGTAAATTTTTTCTGAGAAAACTTGTGCAGGTTTTCCGATATTTTTTTTACATCAAAGTGTATGGTTTTGAGTATCTTTTACAATTTTCGTGTTGGAAATTTTTATAAATGTGGTAGATACAATAGTTTTTGTGCAGCTCGCTATTTGAAAAATGTCCTTCGGGGTGACCTCTGCTGTTCAGAAATAAATCATTCGCAATTTCAAAAAAACTCCAACGCCTTTAGATAAAATTATCTACAGCTTGGACGAAGGATGCAATAAAATATTGATTTTTGAAAAAATGACCGCAATTCAAAGTGGAAGTATAGATTTTCGGTGAAAAAAACCCCTCTATTTTCATTGATACAAAAAAAACTATGAGTGGAAAAAAATCCTTCCCTCGAGCACTGCATTTTGATATGTAAAAGAAGCTTGTGAAATTTGATGTCGATCGGTGCAGTGATGTTAGAAATATCGTGACCGATTTTGAAAAAAATCGTTTTGAGAAAAAAGGTTATGAAGGACGTCAGTTCGCGAAACCTGCCTATAAACGCATATAGATCCCTCAATTTAGACCGCATGTTCAGAAAATATTTTAGAAATATTATATTTTGAAAATCCGTCGACAAGCAAGCATCGATATTTAAAAAAAATTCAACTAGGTGTTAAGCCCTTAATGTAAACTATCAGATCAGTAGATAAATTTTGTGAAGTGATTAGGTTGGCAAGAAAGTCTTTGCGTTTTATCACGAAAAATAAAAAAGTAGTCTTGAAAGGAATGATTAATTTTATTCTATGTACCCATCATAGTATTCTAAATAATAAATATATATAAACTACCGGCCAAAAGTTTCTGGACACTTCAGATAATTCCAAAATTATATTAGAATAATATAATTCATTATACAGCGCTATATAATATCTTCGTCAAATAATACAGCTCTGTATAATGAATTATATTATTCTAACATTACTTGGCAATTGTCCAGTGATCGAGGGTATTGCATTTTTCTGAAGGGTCTGGAAATTTGTGGTCGGTAGTGTATATAAGAAAAATATATATATATATATATATAGATAGAATAATATTAAGGGGCTATACCAGTGTGAACGCTGAAAATTTGGGTGATTTCCGGGAATTTTTTGGAAGAAAAGCACTCAATTAAATGTTTCGGAAAATTAAGAATATATTTGGCTATATTTGGCCTATATTACGTAATTTTTTCTTAGAAAAATATTGAGATCCAAGCGACTTATCCGCTGCTTTTAGAGGCGCCAAAAAAAAATTTTCTCCACTGCTGACATGATTCCGGCCGATTGAGTAGCCGACACCAAAAAAGGAAATAATGTCGTTACACTAAAAGGTATTTCCTGTACAATGACGTAGGATTTTATCAAATCATCGAAAAATGTTATCAAAAATATCAAAATCTAACAAAATGGCGTAGTTATGAAAAAAAGTCTGTTTTCTTGCCTATAAAATGTATCTTGCCTTAATCGTTTTTTTTTCAATGCCAAATCGTCAATTTTCATTCAATCAAAAATATCCTCAGTCATTGTAGAGTAAATAAATTCAAGAGTGCTCAGTTCAAATTTCAGTTAAAACACTCAAAGCTCTTTAAGTTATAATGTCAGCAAATTTGAAAAATCTCATTTCGAGAAAAACGCGTTTAAAGATTTAACTGTGGCACTTTATACCTACGAGCGGTTGCTCTTTAGAAGGCTGCTATTCGGGGAGTATCAGAGATACGGACTTAACATTTTTACAGGATATTCTTGAAAGCATGAACTGTCAAAAAGGTATAGCCCCTCAATCATTTGTTCCAAGCCTGCTTTTCTATTTTTTTTATCGTGATAAAACGCAAAGTCTTTCTCGCCAACCTAATAGAAAAATATCAGACAGCACATATTACAGTTTCATAATGCAGGGTGGCCCGATAAGTGACGTCCAAAAGAAAAATCTGGATGCCTCGTATCAATATTAATCAAAATTCCCCTCACGTACGTTCCACGATTTTTTTTAATTTTCGAGAAGAAAGCATTTTTTTATTTTTCTCTTCTGCGCAGTAATCTCGCGATTTTTCTTCCCTCTGTTATCATTACCAAGTTCACTGGTATGAATTGAATGAATGCGTGACCAACTGAACCCTAACTCAAATGCCTTAGATTTTGAAAGGATCACTCACTAAAATTGAAATGATAAAAAAAATACCCCTACTAGTCTAAATGACTCTCGATTTTTTTTAACTTCCAAAAGCTAAGTACACACACGAAAGAGAAAAAAAATACAAATTCATGCTACAGCAGCCCTAAAAAAAATGCTGTTCTCTCGAAAACTAAAAAGATCGTATGAGGGTGATTCGGATAGGCATCGATACGCCGCATCTGATTTTTTTTCGGTAATTTTTTCGGGCCACACGATGTACAGTTATGGTTCTTACCTATGGCGGTTTTGGTGCGCACATTTTGAGAATATCCCATCGGATGAAGAATGGCCCAATACCGATCGATCGATACGGCGACGAGGCAAAAAATACTGATCGTACAGAGCACCACGAGGACCGAGACGGTGAACAAACAAGCGTACAGATTGGTCGGCAGACCGATACTGGCGAGTATCGCGAAAGGTATCGCGAACAGCCCGACCAAAAGATCGGCCGTTGCCAATGATATTATGTAGTAATTAGTTCTGCGTCGTAATTTACGATCTTTGCTGAATACGATGATGACGAGACCGTTGCCAATGACCGCGCACACGGCGACTATTACTTCGCAAATCGCGTACGGCAAATTGAGCTCGTTTCTCGTGTACGGCGACGAGTCGTTCCTCGCAACTGGCGAATCGACGGTACCGGATACCGTGTAATTGAGGTAATGGGCCAAATCGGTGCTCAACAATTCCATCTCGAGATGGTCGATCGAACGATATCAGCATCCTCCTTAAATTTCTTCTCGTATCAACTTTATTTTTCTTCCCCTCCTTTTTTACTCGCAATTTTTCTTCACTTCTTATTGGAATGTGTCTTCATCGCACTTTGACGTCAACTTTTGTTCCATTCGTTTTCTCACTTATTTTTCGTTCTTCGGTACCGTCGCCGACAGATTTGGGCTTGTTTGGGTTTGTTTCGAATGTCTATTTCCACGCACTCTTCGGGTATTTCATCAGGACGTTGATTCGAGCTTTGTCATTGTTTTTTGGTCCGCACCGTAAGCGAATTTTTTTCTCCAGATTTTGCGAGAATTAAAATCAGCAACCTCAGAGTTTTCAGTTTTATTTGGTTCGCAACGTTTTCGCCACTTCCGGTTTCGAATTTTTCGGTTTTTCGAAAGGGCACTCGCAGTTTCCAATTCACTACATTGCTACTGCCATTGTTTTATGTTTCGTCGGCTGCACGGTACTCGAGATCTCGCGGGATAGAAATCGTGAAGCACTTCCACAATGTCCCAAGCAATGAGTGATCAGTGCCACGTCGGCCTGACGAACCTTCCAATCGCGCATAAAAATCACAACGACGACGAAGCACTTTTCAGGTTCGAAAAAAACGACCCTCGTCGCAGCTGATAATCGCCCGCTTGATTAATCGATTGGGCCTATCGTCGATTCAACTCCGTCCATTAATATTACCCATGCAAAACCCCCGAAAATCACCCATACTTTTGACGTGATCAGGCTCACTGCGCGCATCATTTGCGCTATTGTTATTTGACGGCTTGGTCCCGCGACGCCGCCACGTTGAAATTCAAAAGGTGACACGTCAATGACGTTGTCCTCGTGGAGAGCCTCTTCATCCCCATTTTCGTAGTTTCCGCGTTCCCAACATTCTTGACGAGTCCTTGCGATTGGAAGCCTCGTGGAGATCTTCATATCAGGTCGAACGAAAACATCGATCGCTGTATTTTCCGATGATCACCCACGGGAATATTGTCGGACGGAAATATTTCTCCAGCATCGATTGATTCCAGCAATGTCGATTATCGACGTTTCGTTCAGCTGGTCAGCGTCCTCGATGTCTTTGCTCCAGCGGATGAAGCTTTTTGGCTACTTATTGCTCGCTGATCCACCCGGTGCAGTTCCCTCTTCGGCAGCTTCGCCGGAAGTTTGCAGCTCGGAAGGGAAGAGGCTGAGGAAAGGGCTGCCGTTTTTTGTCGGCGGATGAAAAGAGGACGAGGAAAAGCCTACGTTTCTTCAGTCAGGTCTGAATCCTCGTCACTGGGTCTCGACGAAAGTAGATTGCTCGACAGGCTCGTGCTTGATCCTTCTGCATTTTGGTCACGAAGACGCGTTTTTTTCGACTTGTTTTCAGCTCCGTAACTTTGCTCGATTCCAAACGCTCCTGACTACAGTCTCGGCAAACAAAACTTGATACTCTCCGATACGATCATTTTTTTTCCTCGCGCTCCCAAAGGGCCTTCGACGGCGTTCAATAATATCCGAACGAAGCTTCGCAAAGGGACAGCCTCAATCCACTGTTGTGATTCCGGGCCCTTTGTTCACGAAGAAGTTGCAATTTTAATCTCTGCAGCCTACGAGAAACAACATTTCAAATAGTTTCGACAGCAGTTTTCACGGAAAAAAAAGTAACACAGCTGAACACTCGTGAAGAATATTCTTCCAATAAAAAAAAAGAAAATACAATTCAAGGCCTTATATACGTTAAAAAAATTGATCGTTTTTGTAATTGGCTTAAATCGTGTATAAAGATCCAAAAAATGATATGGTTGATATGAATTGATATCTCGAGAATTGTATGGTCCGCAAAAATCGTTTTGAAATTTTTAATCCCATTTTTTTGCAAATTATGTTTTCAAAGTCGGGCAACTCGTAGTTTTTTCGATATTGAACCGATCGACTCGAAATGTCGACTGCAGCTTCGTAGATAGATTTTCTGGTGCAATCCACACGATTTTTCCGATCCATTAAGGAGGTACGATCACTTCCACGAGGTCAAAAAAGAGTCTACATGTATTTTACCCGCAGCTCCTCTGATTGATGTTTACTTATGTTGATTATTCGTATTATTGATTATAGTGTGGCAAATTTTGTGGTAAATGATGAATTTGTTGCATGTGAACAAAGAAAAACTGAAAAATTAGATTGTCAACGACTCGGTAGTAATCTTTGTAATAATAATATTAACATATCCACCGTAAAGATGGACTAAAAAGACCAAAAAAATCAGCCGGAAACCTATTCAAATAGGCTTGAATTACCTCAGCGGAATTAACACGATAGGCAGAATACAATTATACATATTATTTATACGTGATAAATGATAAAACTCCATAAATTGTTGTTTGCATATTTTGTGGCGGCTTCAATTCAAATTAATTTCAAACCAAAGCTGGGTTATGTTCGCCAAACGCATCAGTTGTTACTCGCGACGTTGCTGAGTCTGTGGGTGCTATTTCGTCCTTCTGACCATTTTCAACCGGAAATTGAAACGTTCTCGTAATGCAGTGCTTTAACTACACGGTGAAGATTGATTTTCTTATTTTTTACAATATCTATTATATCTAATCTATCGAATTTCAGTTTTCCAACGGGTTTAGTTGGATACGTGAGCAGAAAAACCACGATCACCGCACTTCCGGTTCACCGTCTTCATAAGACGACGTGCTTCGGTAATTCAAAGTGCTCGACTTTGCAGTTTTATTGCGAAAATACTAAACAGTCAAAATAGCTCAAATTTTGGCAATAGGCGCATAAAGTGTTCGTCAAAATCATATAAAAATTTCAAATCCTTACCTCTTTATAGTGCTCCAGTACCTCCTTAACAATTACAGTTCTTGTGAACCGTTGAAGACCGTCATTTAAATAGAAAAGGCGATTTTTTTCAGAAATTTTGCAGGAAATTTTGCAAAAATAAATATTTTGCAATAATCGTGATTATTTTGCTAGCAAGACATGTAGATTACGATAGAAAATTATTTTTCGTTCCGTGTGCTCATAGGCATCTCCAACGATTCTACCCATGCAGGGCCTCAAAAAAGGCCTTCTCTTTTTATCAGCCACTGGGCCGCCAGTTTGTATTTTTTTTAAATAAAAAATTAATTTAAGTTTCACAGATGTGTAAAAAGGCTGTTCAAACCCCATTTTTATCGCTTCATACAGATTTAAAAAAAAACAAAATCCGGAAAAGCCGTGTTTTCCGACGATCCAAAGGTATAAAAGACCTTAAGGTAGACGAACGAAAAAAAGACGGCTCTATTCCTTCTAAGTACATCTCGTCAACATCGTTAATTATCGTATCGGTAAGTGTCACTAATCATATCTGCTTCATAGCGCAATGGAAAAAGAAAATTCTCCGCTCGAAGTATTGACGAGAAATTGAAAATTCCGCGTTCGCGCGGACAGACGGAAATGGGAGATGTTTTTCCCCGGCCTGGGATGATGGGAACATCGTATCCTCCGGGAATGAGTATATCTTCATAGAGTTTGGATCACGTATCATAGGAGTGACGGACAGACGTGTGATTAGCTCGAAATGCTTTGACAGCTAATTTTGAAATATTTGAAAACTGTCGTTTCGCTCTCTCGCTATTCTCTGCCTTATCTTGCGATGAGTGTGCTAAATATTTCAGTCACGTGCTATGACCCGGTGTTTTTCATACGCGTTTTTTATTTTGTACTTTCCATTATTATTATTGATGCGTTTCTATTATTATTAGCATCAGTATTATTATTGGTATTATTATTTATATACATTATGGTTTATAATAATTAGTTCGTTAAATAATAATATTAAGCAATAACCATAAAAAGCTATAATGGTTGTCGTTAAATATTGTTATTGTTGTTATCATTATGATTCATTGTATTTTATAATTATCAGTTTGTTTCATAACAATGTCGAACAATAAAAAATATTAATTATCATCATATTTGAATATTATCATTGATCTTTATGATTGTTATTACTATTATTATTGTTTTCATCATCATTTCACAACCTATTTTTACAAATCGTTACTTAATAATAATAATTATTATTGTAAATAATAAAGTAATCAATAATAATAATAAGTGATAAATAATAATAAAATGAAATAATATTATAAATAAAGAGCAGCGATTTAATTTCATAGCCAATGCGTGCTTTTGCTTAATGTTAAGGATGTTGAGTCCCAAATCGCAAATGATGATAAAATTCTGAAAATCTGGTATGTTTTTGTATGAAGTATTTCAGAGGTCGTGTAAAAGTTTCACGACAATTAGGAAGCTCGTTATTGAACATTTAACATTCACAAATTAAATGTTGTTTTATGGAAACTGATGTAACTTTGCAATAAGTTTTTTTTTTGACCTCTCAATTTTATAATATCTACAATATACTGAAAGCAACGGAAACAAAACGAAGTTTATTGATACATTTTTTTTTTATTTCTTTTAAAAATTGTTCTTAACATAATGTTAATTTTTTAATAACGAGCTTCCTAATCGTCGTAACATTTTAACACGACCTCTTAAATACTTCATATAAAAACATACCAAATTTTCAGAATTTTCTTATCATTTTTTATTTCAACCCTTAAGGTGGTTGGGGTAATGATGATAGAATTCTGAAAATTTGGTATGTTTTTACATGAAGTATTCAGGAGGTCGTGTACAAATTTCATGACGATTAAGAAGCTATTTATTGAACAATTAACATTAACATGTTTCATAGGGACTCAACATCCTTAACATCGCCGGGCTTTTTTCTACCACGTGTACAGACCATGATTCCAAATTGGGTAGTTAATTTTTATACCCATCCCGATATAATTTGGGTCGAAGAAAATTGGCGAAATTATAGCGCTAAGGGAAGATAAAAAAGTTTCTCTTCATACCGGAAGTTGCTTTCGCGTCGTGAAGTACGTGCCTAAACTGGACTCATCATCCCCTGAATCACGATCGACGTTTTCTCTCATAGACACACCCCTTGCCAGCCACTCTCGCTCTGCCAATCCAATATCAAAGTTTGCAAGTCGCAGATGAAGAATCAGCGGATTTCTGTTCTAAGAAAGCCCGCGAGAAGTGGATATGCCCGTGGCGATGCACTGATACGTTTGGCGGGGGGGGGGGGAAAACGAAAGAGGCCAAATGCGAGTAGCCAGAGGGACGCTTTCGATATTGGGGAGAGTGAAAATAACTTTGGGACTCTCCGGGGAGTTGCGCAGGGGGAGAGGGAGAGAGAGAGAAACTGGACAAAATTGTGAAGTTCGAAAGTCCGTGCAAAAGAGAAAGTTTTTGCGACCAACCGACAATTAATTTACCGGAGAATGTTGCCTATTTTTTTTTGCTTTCGCCGCGAACTTTTTTAAATTTACTTTTTTTTATTAAGTGTCTCAATAAATCGTACCAACAAATTACGAAAAACGCTTTGTTTTCATGTCGTTTACATTTCAATTTTTTCATACCTACTGAATTATATTCGGCTTATGAATAAACAAAAAATCGAATGTACGTATAAAAAAGTAAAGAACAATTTCAGCGGTGGTTAAATATTTGTTTCGGGCTTATCTTTGATCGATATTTTCAAGTTTCCGTGATGTGTCACGTACGGACAAACGCTCTTTGGCTGCAGCGAGATTGCTATTGTTATAGAACGACGATGATAACGACGGCAACTGCAACGATAGCAATCACGCTGCGAATCGTGTTGTTTTTGTTGTTATTATTTTTCACTCACTGTTCGAGCAATCGTGAGAATTTGTGTCCGGTGATTTATCACGTGTCCCGTGCTTTCTATGTGTTTTTCGCGTTTTTCCCAATATTTCGGATGTTCTTTATTTATTATTATTATTTATTTATTTATTATTATTTATTTTTTATTATTGTCATTATTTATTATTATATTATTACTTTACTCGCCTATGGGTTTTTCGCGAAGCGTCGTTTCACGACGAATGCGAAATTTCTACTGCAATTATTATTTCGGAGATGCAAAAATGGGCGGGGAAATAATTTACCACTGGAAAAAAGTTGGATACCGTTTTATTGATCGATCTAAATAAGAAAAGGGAGTACCAAGAATGAAAATAACAAGGAGTTTGAAAAATAAAGTATTCAATTATGGTTTTCGAATATTCTTAAAATTGTAGGGATTATGGTATTCCTTTCACGAACCGGAATATTTAAGAATCAACTGATTTTCAGCTATAATCAAGTAAAATTTACATGTTAAAAATATTTCGAAAAAACAAGCTTCTATTTAATGTATTGAGAAGTAGAAAATGTTTTTTTTGTCACCCAGGAACCTATATGTGAGTATAAATAGAAGCTTAGGGCGCTCAACTTTCTGGATGTTTAATAAAGTTGATCAATTCTGTTCCATGAACCGTATTTAATTTGGCACAATAGTAATTAGAGAAACTATTATCACACGTTTATACTAAGTGTCAGAATTTTTATTTAAGAAATCTAAGGTTGTTTTACAGTCAATTAAATACAGTTGATATGTTAACGGATTTATGTAAATTAGAGATTCTATGTCTAAATTTTAAACACCCCAAGCTTTTGTTTATAACCATATATCGGTGACTCGGTGAAAAAAATTGTTTTCTACTTTTTAGTACATTACATAGGAGCTTGATTTTCGCAATATTTTTTTACATATAAATTATTTTCTACTTTTTAGTCTTCACGTGATTTTACTAGTTATTTGTTACTAGTAGCTTACTAGTTTACGAGTTTGTGCGTTAGGAACGTGGAATGCTCGTAAAAAATAAACAGTGTAATTGGGATTGAACTTATGACTATAAACACAGTCGGCTACGAATTTCTTTGTATGTGTTAGTGAGATTTTACATGGATGATTGATAATAATTTTGCATGATATAATTTTACATGAAAAGTTGAAAATTTGATGGATATATATTTTTTTTAAAGTTGAATCATTGTCACCTTTTAGATGCATGTTTGCAAAATTTCAGAGCTCTAACCCGTCGTAAAGTGGACGGAATATCGATTTTCCGTTTTGCGTCTCACACAAAGTCAAGTTAAATAAAAGCTTGTAAAAATACGTTCCAGTATATTGGTACAATTTCAAACCAAGTTACCGAACTTCTAACGAAAAATGACGACTAAAAATCGTATCATTTATACGGCGCTTTATCCAGATGACACATAAAAACGGAATGTTCAAAAAAAATTATAATATTAATGACAAAACTAAGAAAAGCGTGACTGGCGGATGAATTTCCAAGAAAATGTAAAAGTGTCTAAATCTACGAAATTTTTTTTTTCCAGTTTGTCATTGGGTATATTCATTAATTGTTCACTTATTTTTATTGATCGCCACGGCAAATTACCAATTATTCAGTACCTTACCAATACCTTAAAATTATCTCGCCAAAGATTCAAAAAAATTGCTTCATCGTTCGAGAAAATGGAGTCGTCACGTCACTTCCGTTTCTTGTTTTCGAATTTCCCGAAGAGACTCGTCGCGAAACTACGAAGCAACGCAATTTCGCCCAACGACAAGTACAAAAGCTCGTCCCTAATTTTAAAAAATCGATATTTTGGACACCGTTTCGAAAAAAGAAAACGCTTTCACAATATTCGTGAAACACCAAACACCGTATTGAGGTCAAGATTACGATGCCCATGGCCTCTTTAACATTACGACACCCACAGAAGCACGTACCACTGATATCATAATCGTCATTTATCGTTTCCACTTGGTTCGAAAATTAAAATTCAAAGCTGCACCAAAGTCGCTGAAAGTAACTTCCGCATCTGTTTCGTAATTTTTTATTTTTTTTTCCAACCGCAATTCATCGACAGTGTAAAAAAAAGTCACGAAAGCGACCTTGAACTCGAATTTAATTAGAGCCAGTGAATTAGAACACAGAAAAAAGACGAAAAGCTACCGAAAATGTCACAATTTTTCGGTCGACGAACGTTGAGTCGAGATGTTTAAAATTTTGAATTTTCGATTTTTCGTGTAGCGAGACAAAAGGGAAATTACATGTTTTTATTTTCTTCGGAATCGCGCCGGTTGGCGGTGAACGAGAGCGGCGCGCGTCCGACTCTTTAACGTCGTCTCGCTAAACTGACTATTACTACTGGTACACGCGACGAGAGGCGCAGAGGATCACTCTTGATGCGTGTTGCCGGTGGTTGTCACGGGTGCGGGGGCGTTTCAGACGAGCCTCCGTCTATAGTAAACGGCACACACAGATTGGCCACTTGAATGTCGATGAAAAAAAAAGAAAACAAAACGTAACGAAATGAAACCATCAGTGATTGGCCTTTAGAAACTGAAAAATTGCAGTGATCAGCTCAGTTGTATTTTTTTAATTCATTTTCAATCGTATTTCTAATATTTCCGTATTTTGAAATCGACCAAATCACCAGCATACAAAAATGATTATTTCGTATGACGTTATTATATTTTATTAGAAATCTTTTCAGTGATGACGGAGGGTTGGAAAAATAATTGTCAGTATTGGTATCTAGGCTTCAATTTTTTGCAATCCTCGAATTTGTTTTCTTTATTTTATTTAAAGCTGTCTTAATCAAGTTTGTAAAATTGCTGCAAATTACGATTTTTCAAAAACCATTCGACCATTTTTTCTTTCGTTCACTACTAAAATGGAGTGATACGATTCGAATTCTGAATTTCTTTTTTCAATACGTGAAACTACGCTGTTTGTCCATTTTTTGATGGATAAATCGAAGAAACTCGTTGTTTTGAGTGTTCTGAATTATTGGAGTCATATTACTATTTTTATAATACGATTATAATTATTGTAATGAAGTATTATTGGATTAGCAGTTTTCTCAATTTTATTTAATATTTTAATTTACTTTATTATTTTATGATTGATAAGTCGAATGAACTTGATTGTTTTGAGTGCTTTTAGTTATTGGAGGTATTTTACTATTTCTATAACACGGTAATAATGATTTCATTACAAATTTTATACATTTTATTTAAATTCACTATTTTATTATTGATAAATCGAAGAAACTTGTTTGTTTTGAATATTCTTAACTATGAAAGGCATTTTATTATTTTAATATCACGGTAATGATTATTGTAATTGAGTATTATAATATTATAAATTTCATAAATTTGATTTAAAGTTACTATTTTATAAATCTTATTTTCATTCAAGGCCTTAGGCCACGGTAATGGGTATAAAATAATGTGCGAATTTAACCATTTTTTTTGTTCCGAAAAGTATATTACTCATAAAATGAATTACACATCTATTTAATATGAATATCAAGCTGTTAACATTTTTTTTTTTCGATGTACAAAATGGCTGACTACTAATATTTTCTTTTGTTGTCTTTTTTTTAGGTGCTCCGTGGCGTGACATTTAGCATCCACAATTTTTAACCTACAAAAAAACCAAAATTCTCGTCAATTAACATTAGAATACCTAGAGAAGTACGTACGGAATTTAAAAAATATTATTTTATTCAAAAGTTGTAAGTATTTGAACTTAAGAAATGAATTTTCAGTAAAAAATGTCGTTATAACTGCTCACAAACTGCTCATAAAATGAAAAGTTTTCGATTAATCAGAAATTGCGAACGTACTTCTCTGCGAAATGCAATTAGGAACATAACTTTTAAATATGAAGTAAATCGAGTGATAATTGTTGACGTTATTTGTCACGCCAATTGGAAAAAAGCTGTTTCGAGAAGTTTCGAGTAGTCGGCCATTTATCGAAAAAAAAGTATATATTTTCTAAAAGCTTGATATTTATACTAAATAGATGTGTAATTAATTTAACGAGTAAATCACTTTTTCATACAAAAAAGTTTGTAAAATTCGCACATTATTTTTTACCCATTACTGTGGCCTAAGGCCTTAATTTACTATTTTCAATATTGTTAATGATTAGAGGCGTTTTATTATTTTTATATCACGATAATAATTATAGCAATTGAGTAATGTTGTATCATTTGTTATAATTGTTGCGTATTGCGATATTTATTAAAATTCGAATTGTGATTTGGCTAAAGATCTGCTTTAATCTTCACTAATAATGTATAAGGCATTGTACGAGACGGCCAATTACTCCAAAGCTCGAGGTCCGGACTCATTATCGTGTGCTTTTGTGCTCCACTGTCTCGCTGCTTGCGTGCAATCGCGTGATGTTTCATTTTACTCGCTCTTCCTACTACCCACTGATTAACTTCCACCCTTTTTTATTCTGGACTACGCGGAGACATAATTTGAAAACGACTTTTCATTCGTTCTCTCGATTAATCCATATTATTGTGACCAATATCGTTTCGTCTTGCACAGCATGTTGTACTCCTATGGTTAGATAATAATTACGTAGATATGTAATAGAAATGATTGAGCGACGAATCAATACCGAAGGGGCAGAGTAGCTATATGTCTTATTGCACTTTTTTTACGGATCGAGGAATAAAATTGCAGGCATTTTTATTAATCCTTAGAATTGACAGGCGTGAAAAAAATTAATATCTTTATTATTTTCCGAATTGATAGAAATTATAGTTTACAAAATCGTCGCTAAAAAACACATTAACGGGTTGGACCTCGCTAATGGTCGGAAAAATTATTTTCGTGATTTTTTGGGACGTGCGCAGGTTTTTCATTTTTTTTTCTATCGAAGAGTATGGTCCCAACCCTGTGACTGCACATGGGGTCGTTTTGACCCCATTTTGCGGCGCTCGAATGTTCCCCCACTCCTAATCTATAGGTGGACACTCGGCTCCCATCCTGCTCGTGTACTGAGGACAGCTGTCGAAAAAGGACCTGGGGTCGAGGCGACCCCGTTTATGCAATAGTGTGGTGAAAGTAAAAACATTTTTTTGGGGGGAAATTTGGTGTTTTATTATTACATGTAAGTGAGTTACGATAGAAAATGCTCATAGATATTCTTTATTTTGCGTGACTATAATAAATTTTGTAAAGTAAGTGTCCATTATGCAGGAGGGCTATGTGCAACGAGCGCCGAATGTACTTATGCATCGATTGCGGTAAATGTGAAAAATAATAAGCCATTGAAGTAAAAAAATGCGGAAAATATAGGTTTTCATCGATTAATCTGCCGAAGGGGTCGATTTTCTCCATTTTTCGCTATCCCGAAAATGCTCAAATTCAAACCTCCGTATAAATATACTTCTTGGAAAGCCAGTCGACACTCTTTTTTCGTATCTAGAAGCCTTTCTCTTTAAAAACTACAAAAGATTTTTTTTTATTCGGAAAAAAATGATCTTTTTAATGCAAATTCGTATCTTACGGCGCATCTCCCATTTTTAACGAATGTTTGGGCACTGAATTTTTATTTTTCTGAAAAATAAATTTTGGGCCACCGAATAAGAATCATTGACTACAAAAAACGTCTTTAAAAAAAAATGCATACCGAAATACAAGGATCTCAAAAACGTCCGGGGTCCGATCGACCCCATATGCAGTCAGAAATTCGTGACAGAAGTGTGCAGTCGACGGGTTAAGTATCTATTACCTTATGTATTGAAAAATATGTATAAACGTGATAGATCCAATGGTCTGTGCAGACTGCTGTTTGGAAAACGTTCTTCGACCACTGCTGCTCGGAAACAAATCGTCCGAAATGAAAAAAGCTAACGGATTTAGTTTTTGCACGAAATTGTCTACTGCTTGGACGGAGGATCCAATAAAATATTGTTTTTCGAAAAAATAGCCTCCTCTCGAAGTGAAAGTATGGATTTTGAGTAAAAAAAAGCTCTATTTTCGTTCATAAAAAAACTACGCACCGAAAAAAAAATCTTCCGTTCAAGCACTGCTTTTTCATGTGTAAAAGAAGCTCGTAAAATTTGAAGTTGATCAGTACAGGGATTTTTGAGATATCGTGGTCATCGATTTTGAAAAAAGTAATTTTGAGAATCTAGGTATAAACGCCCATGCTTCTTCAAATCCCAACCCATCGACGCGAAATTTTCAGAGAATACTTTTGAAATGGTATATTATGAGAATCCGTCGAAACCCAAAGACCGGTATTTTCAAAAATCCCAACTAATGGAAAATAACCCCTTAAAATAACCGCTACAACGAATAAATTCAGGACAATTCAAGCAAGTTCACTATTGCATTGATCTGCATCGTCGAATGCAGCGAAAATCATTCTTTCACTTCTTTCTTTTTTACTATTATACAAAATTCACTTGTTCGTTGGAGATTCAGGTTGTAAATAAATTAAAATCGTAATAAACCATTCGAGTTTTTTCCGTCGTCCAAATAGCGGCGGAAAAACAATTTGAATGAATAAAAAATCACAATTTTCACACTATTCTCGTTGGCATATAACTGTCCCTCAGCGTGAAGTAAACGCATCTCCGGTGTTGCCACGAAAAAAATGAAACGCACAAATTTACGGAGTGTGACTGAAAGATTGACGGCGGAGTCGAGAGTTGGTCGGTCGTTAACGAGGTATGAAACAAGATTCATAAAGGTAATTCATTCCGGTCACTTCATTGTACCTAACTGGAAAATAACGAACCATTTGCGATTGCACATAAAGGCTCTAATTGCGATGTATCTGAGCAATGAATGCATCGCGAATCATTGTCAGACGAGTGTGTGTGTGTATTGCACCGTATTGCATACGTATGCGCAATTTCTTCGTCACCGAGCCGCAGGCCTTTATCAAATTCCCCATTCAAACGGTGATAAATAAAATGCAAATGAGAATAAACGTCATTAACGTGTCGGCGAATAAATCTGGAATCCTATGAATTCGTTGACCAAATTGACTAATGGAAAAAGCAGAGTGCAAACCTAAGGAATCATCACAATCTAACGGATCGAAAAATAATTGATTTTCGCGATTTTTTTTCGATGGTTAAAATACATTAATCGGTCTGGTTTTTTAATGTCAAATCAACATATTATTTGAAACAAAATTTGTAAAAACATTGTTCTCAGTACGAAGGCCACTATCCTGCTGCGGACGTTTTTTTTTATCAAACTTGTCGAAATGGCGGTGGTTTGAAAAAAAAAATATCGAATTTAGCCGATTTCTCCGAGTTTTTCGTGAAAACAACTATAAAGATTTTTTTTAAATCTTCCATAGCAAAATAAATAATGGCGTGAGGAATATTGTGTCAAAATTTGAGACAGATAGCTTGAAAACTCTTCCATTGAGAGTGTACACAGTTTTGAAAAACGACATTTCGTGAAAAACGCGTTTGAAGTTTCGAGTGCGGAATTTTCACATAAATTGTCTACTTACGATGAACCGGCGATGCAAGGTCCACGTTTATAACCGTCTATGCCATCGGATAATGCGCAAGAATCGATTTTCAAACATTTTTACACTGTGACGATCCCTTAAAATCAATTTTTTTAGCACATCTGTCATTGTTTTCTGGACTTTCTTTTTATTCATAAAAAAATGATGCTCGAGACTGCTTCATTGGAGGGCTTCGTATAAAAAATAATGAACGTTAAAAGAGGTGAAAAAATGAAGGGATAAAAAGAAGAGGGTGAGTCATTCTACCTGTCCCCAACGTCATAAATTGAGTTGACACATCCGGAAGGGCCGCTCCAGGACCTTGAGCAGCAGACATATAAGCCTCGTTCATCCTTGTATGAATATGTATACAGAATTATAGTGTGGGCATCAGGATACGTACGTGGAAGCATCGGAGAAGCTCTGGTAACGAGCCATCATCTGGCAGGGAGAACCAATTAAAAGGTTGAGATAAATATGCTCATGAACAACCGGACACCAGTTGCTTTTTTTTCTTTTTCACTGCCGCAGATTCGGGTTCCCACCCACAGTTTTACGGCTTTTCGACCTTTTTTTCTTCATCTTTGGCCGCGTTTTGCAGCTGAACTATTCTTTGACATTTTCATTTCGGAAACATTGCGAAAAAAGGGTGCAGGAAGATGGAAATATAGCGGCGACGTGGGCAGAGCAAGAGGGAGGGAGAGGATATATTTTGAACCACCTTAACGACACTACCCTTGAAATCCCTTAAGACGCTACATCTATGTAGGTCGCCGAAAAATGAGAATTTTTGGGGATTTTTTACTGCGAATCATAAAGAAACAACTGAAATGAGGTTTGGAGGGTTGATTCTATGTGTTGACGTAAACAAAAAGAAGTGTGTGTAAAAAAAAATACGAAATGGTGGCTCAGTCGTAGCTACCCTAAGAGCGTTTTTTCAGGCGCTCTGCGGGAGAAAACAGAACCTCTACGGACCAGCAGGTAGAACAAAAAAAAATCGTCGTTTACATTAGTTTTACTAGAGAAGTTCACAGAATCAGTAAAAAAAAAATTGATCGCAAAACCGCATCATTTTGAATCAATTTTTTGTTCTTCCTTGAAAAATCGGCCTTAATTTGTTTATAAAAACGAACATTGTTTATCTATCGTAAACGTAATGTGTACTTCTTAGAAAATCCATCTTGGAAGTAACAATTACAGGTTAGTGTGATGACCCGAAAGTGAGGGTTGTTTAAAGAAAAAAAATGAAGGAATAAGTAAGATGATTGAAAAATCGTTTGGAATTTTTTTGCATGTATATTAACAAAGTTGTGTACCAGATTTCACAAAAAATAGTAATAATTAAAGAAGTTATAAATAATCTCGCAAACGGACCTTAAAATGTCTCGTAAAACGGGCCTTTAAACGTTAGGGCTCAACTCTGTACTTGATTTTGGCCACGCGGTTGATCTGAAATTTAAAAAACCGCGTTTTTTTACAAAATAGATAATATTAGCTAAGACTTGACCGAGCCTTTTTTTGTTATCGTGTTCTGGTCGGAAAAGAGAGTGAGGGGAAGGGATGAGGAAATGTGGGCGACATTAAGATGCGACAACATAGGAAGGGCGGAAAAGGTATTGCAGGTGTAGGATGTGTGAAAAAGAGAATGAGACTCTGAAGCACCGGTTAGTATGTGAAAAAGGCTCGGAGTAAGTGACGGAGAAAGCAAGAAAGAAAACAGAGGAGTGGGTGCAAGGAGGAAAGAGGAGGATTAAACTAAAAAAGGGAGAAATGTTAGATAGTGACAAGGGAAAGAGTATGCAGAGTGGAAAATAAGTGGAGGTGTAGTGATGTAAAAGAAAAAATAGCATTTTGTTAAAAACTTGTTCGAAAAGGTGCGAATAAAACTCAACTTGATCTATTGCCTTCGTGTTTCAATTATTTTAAAAAAACGTTGAATCGTTTTCTCTCGATTTTTCGAGGAAAAATGTCGTCATTATTGTTAATAACTAATGAAAGAAAAACGTTAAGAAAAAAAATATACTATTACACTGAACAAGTGTACAAAATGTCGAGTCAATCCGTTCATTAGATGTCGAGAAATCGTGTACACCATTTTGATGAACATAGGTTTCGAGAAAAACACGTTTAAAGTTTTGCTAGCACTTCTATCGTTGTATTCATAAATTTGCCTCTTCAATTTTCAAGTTTCTTCTTCACTTTGAAGTTGCCTCAAGCGACAAACGAGTATTTTCACAGTAGCCTAACCCCTTAAAATTTCAAGTATTTCGGATGAAAACTGCCCCAATTATGCTTTCTCTCAATTTAAGGACGTTGAGTCCCTATGAAACATGTTAATGTTAATTGTTCAATAAATAGCTTCTTAATCGTCATGACATTTTTACACAACCTCCTGAATACTTCATGTAAAAACATACCAAATTTTCAGAATTCTGTCATCATTACTTCAACCTCCTTAAGGGTTGAAATAAAAAATGATAAGAAAATTCTGAAAATTTGGTATGTTTTTGTATAAAGTATTTAAGAGGTCGTGTTAAAATTTCACGGCGATTAGGAAGCTCGTTATTAAAAAATTAACATTTTGTTAAGAACAATTTTTGAAAGAAATAAAAAAAAATTTATCAATAAACTTCGTTTTGTTTCCGATGCTTTCAGTATATTGTAGATATTATAAAATTGAGAGGTCAAAAAAAAACTTATTGCAAAGTTACAACAGTTTCCATAAAACAACATTTTATTTGTGAATGTTAATTGTTCAATAACGAGCTTCCTAATTGTCGTGAAATTTTTACACGACCTCTGAAATACTTCATACAAAAACATACTAAATTTTCAGAATTTTATCATCATTTGCGATTTGGGACTCAACATCCTTTAAAAAAAACGTGGTTCAGACAAAAAAGAAATTAAAGTTTAAAAACTGTTTATCTACATAACATTTTTTCAAATAGAGCCTTACTTATTTTTCACCTTCACTCGGCCATCCCAGGATCATAAAGCATCCCTTCCCGATTCAAATTATATCCTCAGTATCTTTCCCAGCTGAAGTAAGGTCTTTTCGTGCATCTTTTCTCGCTCTCGATGACGAGCGTTCCGCAACTTTTACGTGGTGTTCGTCAATTTCGTGGCAAAAATTGTAACTATCGTAGCCAACCTTCAATCCTAAGACAGTCATAACGTCAAGAAGTCTCTTGAGACCCTCATAAAAAAAAATAGTTGCTATGTTGGTCGTTGTGTCGATAATCTTTTGACCCCTGGAAACTGATTCAGCAGCTATCGTCCACACGACAGAATTGAAGCTTTCATTTGAATTTTGCGTGTACCCACCGAGGCATTTCGATAGTAAGTGTGCAGTTGTTAGGTCGTTGTATATTTTTGTACAACGACTGGACTAAACGACCACAAATTGCTGCTTTTACGACTAGGCTGTTTCGTGCGTTTCAGAGCGCTCGGAGACGCTTCCGGAAAGAATTTCAAACTTTTCTTGAAAAATTTTACGCGTACAATTAAAAAAAAAAAATTCGTGTGATGTTCACACAGCATTTCAGCCGATAAAAAAGGATTTTTTTTAAAATTCAGATGTAACGCCTTACGGGTTTTAATAAAATAATCAACCTGGAAGCAACGGATGCCCAAAAAAGGTATTTCTATTGACCCTACTTGACACTATGGAACCTCACGTTTTTTTATACTTGTGACTCTCGTTAAATTTACTATTCGACGATTTTTGTGGTTGTTAACGAAACTATACTCGAAAATCATGAATTTGATATGGCAGAAACAAATTCTTTTGAAATTACTTACTTTCGATGCAATTTGGTACCGAGGGGTTTTCGAGGTCACCGAGTGTGAATGTAAAGTAAAAAGATTGAAATTTGAAGTACATGGAGGATTTTTTTAAACATCATTTGATTTGTATGCAATTTGGTACTAAGGGGTTTTTAAGATCGCTGATAACGAATCTATAGTCTCAAAATCAGAAATTCGAGATAGCGGGTAAAATGTGGCGGAAGCAGAGTGCCAAAAACAGTTGTTTTCGATTAAATTTGGCATTGGAAAATTTTGGATACCGCTGATTATGAATCTTAGCTACAAAAAACCGCAAATCCGAACCAGATCCAATATGGCCGGAGAAAATACAAAAAACTATCTTTTCTGGATGAAATTTCGGTACTGGGTGGGTTGTTAAGACCGTCTTCAGTCTAGTGTGAAGATGTAGTCATTCTTTGATAAAAATTTTCTCGAAACCCACCAGACATAGGACATTTCGGGTTATTGTGGTTTATTAAACGATAAATGAAGAACACATACGTTTCTACAGCTTCGAAAAATGTTAATTATTAACAATGTTACGCGTATATTAATATAGCTAGAAAAATTGGATGCCGCCGTTTTTTGGGAATATCGCCAGGTTCCAGTGGCCTGAAACAAAAAATTAGTAGTATCGAATTTTACTTGCACAACTTTTTCGCAAAGCTTTTTACAAGATTGAAACGAAAAATTAGTCAAATGTTATAATCTGCAAGCATGTCGCTATTACGCTTACTAGAATTAACGAGAACATTTTTTTTTTTTTTGAAAAAACGGCGACGGTTTAACCGACCATAAAGATTTTTCATGCAATAATTATAAATTATGATGCATGTTAAAAGTAGTTCATATATTTTTATCGAGTTGATTCTAGTATACGTAAGACACTAGTATACACTACATGTGGTTTAAATTTGAAGTAAATCGCTCGATTAGTTTTCGAAATATGTTCCTCAAATATTGAAAAATATAGTTTTGAAAAAACCGCCATCATGTTTGAAGAACGGTGCAAGCACAAATATGATGAAAGCTTTAAACTTACACTCAGTCTGCGATTCCAGGCCCATCCATTACACCTTCTTCTCGCTCAAAGAGCTCATTGATATTTGAGGATTGCGATTTTCGGGCACCCCCTATTCGACCCCCTATAAAGGCCCTGGGGGAATCTTTCGGATTTTTTAATGGCTCAAAAACGAAAATATTCGAAAAAAATTATACTTTCACAAAATGCAATTGAAAAAACTGATTTCTCGACCAATCACTCTAGACGACAGCCTTAAGGGCTTGCACTACTGTAACCGTGAAAACTTAAGTGTTTTTCCGTGATTTTTTTTTTGTCGCTGGACAAGCGAGAGGATTATAATATTCAAGAATGTTATTAGCCATATCTTCGAGTGGATAAAAAAATTTATATTGTAAAATTATACAATATGGTGACGCTGGAGAAAAAAAATAAAAATTCTATTACTTTACATGCGCGGACTTTTGAAAATGTGAATTTTTGTGTAGTTGGCAAGCATTTAAAGTAAAAACTCAATTTTTGACAGGAAAGAGTACAATCATTTGTTAATAACTAATGTTATAATTACCTCATGGAAAATCCCGTACGTATTTAAAGCATTTAAAGTAAAAACTCAATTTTTGACAGAAAAAGAGGACAATCATTTGTTAATAACTAATGTTATAATTACCTCATGGAAAATCCCGTACGTATTTCACTTCGGAATGTTATTTTAAAGATGTGCTCAAAATTTGGAGTGGAAAGGATGAAAACTGTTGGAGATATGCTGCGTACCGTTTTGAAAAATTGTGTTCCGAGAAAAACGATCGACGCCTCGCACACGAGCCAGCCACGGTCACCGCAGACCCACCCAGGCCCGCGAACCTCTGTTTTACACGTACCAAACTTTCTTCCCCCATGATCGAGATGGTTCAAAGTATTACTTAATCCATTCGAAAAATGTTGAAAAAATACATTTTCACACATGAATCATAAAATTATACGAAAACAAAAATTTTCATATATTTTTCGTCAACTTAACGAAGCAACTCGGTAGGCAAGTAGTTTTGGCTCGGACGCGAAATACCCAGGTTTACAAGCGAAGTGTCAAAATTAAAAAAAAGAATTTGCTCAGCCTCAAGGTCAATCGTACCGATCTTTTTTACCCCGCAAACACTTTAGACACTCGGCCGCGAAATTTCTCAAATAAAAAACGATCTCTCCACGCTATAGCCGCGATTTAACCAAACGACGAAAAAAGTAAGCTGTCAGATAGGGAAGAAGCTCGAAGGATCTCAATAGCCAACGACGTAGGCTGTGTAGGAGATAAGAAATACAGGATAAAGGATAAATAAGGATCGCCAACTACGAGGAGATAAGAAATGGATTGCGCGCCGAATCCCGAAAAGCAACCGTCGACGAATAAAAAGTCGTTGTACGAATCGATGTTGAGCAACGCGATATCAATGACGGAAACGGCGTTGGACATCAAGGACCGCGCCCAAATGGGCGAGAAGTACGTTTGTCATCTGCGAAGCTTGGCGTTGCGAGCTTCGCGAACGATCACCGCCATCAACAACACGGCCAAGCAATTCGTCCTTTTGAGCCAGAAATTGACGAGCACGACGTTGCGAAACTTGGACACGAGTCTCGCCCACGCACCCGATCCTCAACTCCAAAATCTGCGCCTCGAGTACGAGAGGCTCGTCGGTGTTCTCGATCGCGAGATTTTGGACTACGACGACGCGGAAAACGCCGATGCGACGGTGGCGCCCAACGATCCGAACAACTTCACCAATACCGAGCGCTTGCGCCATCTCGAGACTAAACAGAGGTACTCGGAGCAAACGACCAATTTGCCGGGTACGCTGAGCTCCCGAAGTTTACGCTCGGAATTCGACGAAAAGTATCCGGACAATTGGTCCAAGGATTCGTCGCTCAGTAGTCTCGGCAATATCGTCAATTTGCCGCCAGTGCCCGAGGACGCTTTCACGAGTTTCTCCAAACCCGTGAGAACGTCGAGCCTCTCGTCATTGAAGAGCATCAGGAAGGTATCCATTCCTTTTCCTTTACGGGGCACCTCACAAGGAACATCACTTAAGGATGTTGAGTCCCAAATCGCAAATGATAATAAAATTCTGAAAATTTCGTACGTTTTTGTATGAAGTATTTCAGAGGTCGTGTAAAAATTTCACGACAATTAGGAAGCTCGTTATTGAACAATTAACATTCACAAATTAAATGTTGTCTTATGGAAACTGATGTAACTTTGCAATAAGTTTTTTTTTTTGACCTCTCAATTTTGTAATATCTACAAGGTACTGAAAGCAACGGAAACAAAACGAAGTTTATTGATAAATTTTTTTTTGTTTCGTTTAAAAATTGTTCTTAACAAAATGTTGATTTTTTAATAACGAGCTTCCTAATCGTCGTGAAATTTTAACACGACCTCTTAAATACTTCGTAAAAAAACACCAAATTTTCCGAATTTTCTTATCATTTTTTATTTCAACCCTTAAGGAGGTTGAAGTAATGATGATAGAATTCTGAAAATTTGGTATGTTTTTACATGAAGTATTCAGGAGGTCGTGTAAAAATTTCATGACGATTAAGAAGCTATTTATTGAACACTTAACATTAACATGTTGCATAGAGACTCAACATCCTTAAGGGGTCTTCTCACTTTAGATGTTAAGAAAGGCTATTTTTATGAACTTTTTTAATAGGTTTGTGTTATAGATATTGATATAAAAGTTGTTACACTTTATAAATACACTTTTGAAATACCAACAACAAAAAATTATTTATTTAAGTCCCTATTCATTTAAGTCACTATTTATAGGCGAAAATGGTAGCTGAAAAAATGTCCTAAAAAATTGTAGGTCTGCGCTGTTGATGAAATCTCGGAAATGGATCGTCCGAAACAAAAAAATCAAACGGTTTTAGATTCAGTATGTTAATGGCTATAGCGCATAGCATACGATTTTCGATATATGCAAAAAAATGAACATTTTCCGAAAAAAATTTTTAAAAACGTATTTTTTCACCGTTTTTGGCAAAAAAGATAGTCAATATCAATTTTTTTTCAACTCCTTGATATGCGGTATAGTTGTTGTAAAGTTGTAAAGAATATGTTGTTAAAAGTTCATAAGGACCGGATCATTAGTTTCGAAGATTTTATCAAAAAGCCGTCGAAAAACGTTGTTTCGAAAAAATCGCGTTTAAAGTTGGTTTGGGTTAACTACATAAACATTTTTTTAAATGTATTTCGAAAGTGTATTTATTAAGTGTAACAACTTTTATATCATATCTATAATATGAACCTGTCAAAAAATACATGAAAATAGCCTCTTTTAGTTTCTAAAGTGAGATGGTCCCTTAAGGGGGGAAATCTCTTTGGACGCCCGAAAACGAGTCATTTTTCATGAATTTTTTAAAAGGTGATAAATTAAGGGCATTATTTTTAATTTTGACATTATCTTTCGAGTGTTAAATTTTTTTGAAACAAAACGAAATGGCGGCTTATTTCTTTAGGCGTATTTGAAAAACCGCTCATGCTAGAGCTCAAAAAGTTATTGATCGACGTGGCGAAAATTTTGGGAGGTTTCTCACTATAACATTATTGGAAGGATATACCTAAACAAACATAAAAAAGTATAAAATTAAAAATTACGTAGGCTTTGTCATCGAATTTTCATAATTTTGACATCTTTCACCCCAAAAAAGTAATTTATTTACGCGATAAGCTTTAAACTTCAGGTATATCCTTCCGATAACGCTATAGTGAGAGACCTCCCAAAATTTCAACCAGATCGATCAACAACTTTTTGAGCTATTCATGAGCAGATTCAAACGACGCCTAAAGAGACATCTTATGGCCATTTAGTTTTGTTTAAAAAAGAAGACACTTTTAACACTTGAAAGTTGTAATAAGATAATATCATCATTTTTTTAATGATGCGATTATTTTATCGTCTTAAAAAGTTCATGAGGAATGACTCATTCTCGCGCGTCTAAAGGGATTTTCCCCCTTAAGAGTCCGCCGTCGATTTTGTTGAAACTCGTATGTGCTTTGAAAACTATTAGACACGTATTTTTTGGGTAAGGTTCCTACCCCCCCGCCCCCCATCGAGCAGAAATTTTACCACAGGCCTCCCTTTTAATATTTTAAGACAAGCCCTAAAGGGATTTTTGGCGACACGCAATAGTTTTTGGTTTTGGGTTTGTTTGGACAGAACGAAGAGCGCGATAACATTTATAGGTATGAATAAATAACTTAAAAATTCTATATCTCGAAAACTATTGTCAATCTCCAAAAATCCCTTTAGGGGTTGTCCTAAAGTATTAAAAGGAAGGTTTGTGCAAAATTTCAGCTCGATCGGAGGGGAAGGGGGGTCGGGTCCTTATCCTTTTTTTATCTGCGGAAAAACGGTTTTAAATGAGAAAACGACCCCTCAAAGAAAGTCGTGTCAGGGGGTGGTTTTGCAGTTTCACACATAAGCAGTCCACCGATCTGAATGAAAAAAAAAACCAAAATTCTTCCAATGCAAAGTGATGAAAAATCCTCTACAGAATTTAAAAAAATTAAATTAAGGGGTCACACGCTTTTCTTTGAGGGCTCGTTTCCTCCCTTAAACACATTTTTTCCGCAGATAAAAAAGACGCTTGATAAAATTACGTGTCTAATGGTTTTCGATGCTTCATCACAGATATGAGTTTCAACAAAATTGAAGACGGGCACTTAGGTGATGTTCCTTGTTAGCCAAAGTCTCGTTTACTGCGTCATATTGAGCAACGAGTTTGTAAGGTCATGATTTTGCGAAGTAAAACATGTGATTGCGTTTCGATGGCTCATTCGAGTTTTGGTGGTCACTTTTTGGTTGACTCTTAGATCAGCTGGCAATTGTAGAACTCGTCGTGTGTAGTTTTCATTATGACTTGGGTATTTCATTGATCAGGTGAAGCTTTTCTTGCAACGAACCGTGACGTCCGAGGACGAGGAGAGCGAGTGCGACGATCACGAGCTATCGATGTCTGTGAGTCAAACTCGACGGATAACATGAGGGGCAACCAAGCCACTTTGGACCGAAAACTGATACGGGGACTTTGAAGTTGATTCGAAGGAAAAAATTATCTCTATTGAGAATGCGCCATTGGTGTCTCACACTATGGCGAAATGGAGTACATTTTCCTCTTCAATTTGTCATGAAACGCCATTTTCACAGTAGCCTAATCCTTCAAACGATCTTGTCGCAATTCACATTTTTTTAACTACCGCATTGCGTAAATTGTCAAAAAATCAGTATTTTTATACACATTGATATTTCTACGCATAATGGAAGTGTCTGGTCCGTATGTATCTTCGTTCATAACTCGAGAACTACCGAATCGATTTCGAAGGTTCGATCTTCCGCAGGAACACAGCTTTAAATCTGCGATAGGATTTCGACTGACGGGCGTTACGCTTGTGGCAACTACAACGAACAAACACAACAAAGATCATATTTTAAAAAAAGAGCACAAATGAATAAACAAATGCATTAACCAGCAGAGAAATAAAAACCGCCGGATAATCGTGAGCTCTTTATAATTTTTTAAATTTTTATAAATGGTCTACGCAATCGTTAATTTCGATAAGCAATATGTATAAAAAACGAAGAAAAAACTTCAAAAGACCGAATTCGGTAATCAACAAACAAAAAAGTGCAAATACGGAGCACAGCAAAGCAGACATGCTTTGTCTGTAAATCCGTGAAACTATATTATTAAGCATATTGTCAAGCAGTAAAGGGCTCTCTGTCTGCAATTTTTTTAATTTTTTAGCAAATTCGTCACGGGTCGTTCATACTAACTAAATCGATTGGAAGTGGAGGGGAGGGAGGAAAAAAAGAGGGATAATTCCCTCTCTTTCTTCCTCCCCTCTGGGTTTTGGGACGGGGGAGGAGAGAAGAGAGGGGAGGGAGGAAAAAAGAGGAAAGGATCAAGAGCGAAAATCAAGACTTTGGGGGGAGAGGAAGAGGGTTGGGGGGAAGAGGGGTGGAAGGGAAAAAGTGGGAAGTTCTCTTTTTTCCCTTCCTCCCCCCTGGGTTATGCGGGTGGAGTGCTCTTTTCCTCCCTCTCTTCCCGGTTGGGGGAGGGGGGGAGTTCTCCTTTTTTCCTCCCACCCCTCTGGTTTTTGGGAGGGCGAAGAGAGGGGGGAAGCGGGAAAGATCAAGAGCGAAAATCAAGAGACTTTAGGGGGAGGAGAGGAAGAGGGGAGATTTGGGGGGGGGGCGGAAGAGAGGGGAGGAAGGAAAAAAGAGAACTTTCCCTCTTTTTTCCTCCCTCCCCTCTGGATTATGAGGGGAGATTTGGAGGGGGGAAGAGGGAAAGTTGTCTTTTTTCCTCCTCCCCTCTGGGTTTGGGGGAGGACGATTTTGAAGGGGGAGAAAAGAGAGGGGAGGGAGGAAAAAAGATAGACAGTCCTCCTTCCCCTCTGGGTTTGGGGGGGATTTTGGGGGTGGGGAGAGAAGAGAGGGGAGGGATGCAAAACGACGGAAAGTTCTCTCTTCCCCTTCCCCAATCTCTCCTCCTCCCCCCCAAAATCTTCCCTCTTCCTCTCCTCCCCGACCCACCGGTCTCTTGATTTTGGTGAGTCAGAAGGTAATCCCACATAGGGAGGTAGTGCAGACCTTTATCAGTAACTTGTGTAATATGTTTCACAATCGCACTAAAAAATTTCAAAAATGCAGTACTTAAGGGCTACTACCATCGTCAGGTTTTCATCCCGGACATCAACCTGATCTTGAAATCAAGTTGCTACCTCCTCATAAAAAAATCGGAGTCTACCAACATGCAGACTTTGTTTATATCTACATAAAGAAACGCTTCCGTATTTTTGCTGCACATTCAATCTTATCAAAAAAGAAGAAAGAATTCCACTACGGCGGAATTCTTTCTTTTGGAAAAAAAACCGAGCGAAAAATATGGCTTGTGTCAGCCTGCTAGTGTGCCGCAATTTTTAACTGAAGAGAATCTTCATATCTTTCGCACGCTTTTGTGCATACGTTCAAAAGCCAAACGTAATTTTATAGGGAGAATTCATGAGTTTTTTTGCTAAATTTAACTTCAAAGACCCTCATTTGAGTTCCCGGCCTAACGTGGTGATTGTACTCCTGAGTAGAGTTCGATAAAAACATTTCGTTTCGATTCCGTGGACACTTTTGCCACCCGTAGAGAACGAAAAAACTTATGTCAATTTTCATTTAGGACGATCCAACGAGCAGTTCCGAGGGCGGCGAGACCCGATCGGTTGCACTTTCCGTAAAAAAAGTCGGAGCCCTGTGCAACATCAAAGAGGAAACGCCCCAAGATCCGTAAATCCGTAACACGAAGAAAGCATCTTACGATCCGAAGCGATTTCCTTTATTTGTTTTCTTTCTTCTCGTAGGTCTCTTCGACCTTACGACGTTGCATTCGTGTATTGTTCGTATTGTACGCGTTGGAAAAATTGTAAAATCCCGTGGGGATTGGACAATTCAGTCGATTGTTTGAAAAAAAAAGCGTAGTATTCATATTGTGGAGTATTGAATGTCGTTGTTCAATTGATCGTGTGGGCCGAAGGGTTTGGCCGTGGGGCACTCGCGTCCGAACTGATCCAAGGCTCGCAGGCGGCGCGTATTATCACGTACAAGAACCAAGCGGTGAAGGCTATCAATAAAAATCGAAAGGTTCCATAGCTGTAAGAGGAAAATAAATTGTATTATTAAAATTGTTCGGTTATTGGGTTCGTCGTATTTATATATGTATAATATGAAATGTATATTGTCAAAAAATAAATATTGCTGCAAAAAGGAGAGTTTGGAATATTTGGCTTTTTTGAAAATATCTTTTTAAGATATCTTTATAAGTATCTTATATAAAGATACGTATATATAAAGATATAAGTAAAGATATATACCTGACTTATTAAGATATAAGTATCTTATATCTTTATAACATATCTTTGAAGATATCTTTATAAGAATGTTTTTGTATTACTATATTTATATCATTGAAAAACAAATATTGTTATCAAAAGAAGGTTACGAACGATCAAGAGCTTAAACCTAGGTCAAATTTTGGAAAATTTGAAGTCGATCCGTACAAAATTGTTTTCCTCTAAATTACTTCTTCAAAATCGGGGACGATATCTAAAAAATCACTGCACCGATCAACTTCAGATTGTACAAGCTTTTTTTACATTTCAAAAAGCAGTGCTTCAACGAAGAAACTTTTTTTCGATCCTTAGTTTTTCATCACGAACGAAAATAAAGAGATTTTTTTTTTTACCAAAAATCGATACTTTTACTTTGGACTGCAACGATTAAAAAAAACCATATTTCATTAAATCCTTCGTCCAAGCACTAGATAATTTCATGCAAAAACTGAGCGCGTTTGTTTTTTTTCTTATTTCGGATGATTTGATTCCGAACAGCTGTGGGCACGCGCAGGACGTTTTCCAAACAGCGGTCTGCACGAACCATTCTATCTACCACATTTATAAATATTTTTCAATACGAAAATCGTAAAAGATACTTAAGGCCGTTGTCTAATGTGATCGGTCGAAAAAATCAATTTTGTTATCTGCATTTTCGGATAGTACAATTTCTTTCGAATATTGTCGTTTTTGAGCCATTAAAAAATTCGAAAAAGTAGCTGAATTATGGCCCTTTATAGGGGTCACGGCACTCGGAATAACTATTCATTAATATTAAGTAATATTAAATAATAGTCATTATTTATTAATACGAAGTAATATTAAATAATAGTCACTATTAATTAATACTAAGTAATATTAAATAATACTAATTATTCATTAATAATAAGTAATATTAATGAGCTCTTTGAGCAAGGTGTGATGTATGGCCCTAAAATCGCAAACTGAGTGTAGAGTTTGAAGCTTTCATCATATTTGCGCATGTACCGTTCTCCAAACTTGAATGCGTTTTTCTCAAAACTATCAAACCTAGGTCGGTTTTAGTAGGCTTTTCAATTTTTCGGGCAAGATATTTCGAAAACTAATCAATCAAATTTAAACCACATGTAGCGTATACTAGTGTCTATTACGTATACTCGAATCAACTCGGTAAGGGTATATTAACTATTTTTAACATGCATCATAATTAATGATTATTGTATGAAAAATCATTATGTTCAGAATGCCGTCATTCGTTCGAAAACATTTTTTTCTCTTTAAGGGGTTACCCCCACTTGCGATTTTGACAAAATCGATTTTTTTTATTGCATTTTTTTGAAGTATAAGTATCTGAGAATATGTCCTGAAAATTTCAAGTCGATCCGAACAAAATTGACTGAGATATGAGCGTTGAAAGAGAAGAATCCGTGAATTGAAGAACTGAAATTGAAACTTTAAACGCGTTTTTCTCAAAATGGCATTTCTGAAGTCGGTGACCAAGATTACTCGAACACTAATGAACCGATCTTCTTGAAATTTTGCAGGCTTATTTAATACATAAAAATGTAGTCTTTAATCGTTCGATTTTTATTTTCGAAAAAAAATGGCCGTTTTATAGCCAAAAAACGGCCGTTTTTTTCGTTAAAATCGAACCATTAACTTTGACTGTCCGCCATTTTGTGAAAAATGAATATTTTTTAAAATCCTTCGATTAAAGACTAGTTTATACTTATATTTGACTAAAACCGTCCGCATTTTTTTTTTCAGATGATCCACTTCGCAGCAATGTTGGTCACCGCAAACCGTGTATATAAAAACATTATTTCATTGACGGCCATTTGCCACTAAACAATGTAATATTTTTCAATAAAAAAATTACTGAAAGTTCTTCAAGATGTATTCTTTAAAATGGTATATTGATCGATTAAAAAAGTTTTGTAGTTTTCTTTAAAAAAATTCATGAAAAAGGCCTTTTTTTTGCGCTACAAGTGGGGGTAACGCCTTAATACTAGTAAGCGTGATAGCGACGTACGTACAGATTTTTCAAAAATTCGCACTGGAAGCTAAGATATCATGCCCGAAAAGCAACGGCATCCATTTTGTTTCTAGCCATATTAACATACTTGTAACTTTGTTAATAATTAACATTTGTTCAATCTGTAAAAACGTGTTCTTCATTTTTTGTTCAACGAACCACGAAAACCCGAAATGTCCTATGGCTGATGGTTTCCGATAATTTTTTCCGAAGAATGACTTCGTTTCTGTATCTTCACACTAGACGACGGTCTTAAAAACGTAGTCTATGATGAAAATAAAACGAAATTTGAAAAGCTGCACACGTTTACCGAGAAAAAATAACGAAAATACGTCTTTTTCTGGCCACGGGCCATCAAAGAAGCACTAGTCCAGAAGTTCGGGAAAAAAACTTTATTCTTTAAACCTTTGAATTATAATTTAGTGTCTTCAAAAAAGTGTAGGTCGGCTAGTGCCGAAAAATTGCTATTCTAATTAGTCAATTCTCACTGTTGTACTCAAAGGAATACAGTTGGACGCCCCCCCCCCCCCCCCCCAATAAGATCGCCCGCAATAAGAACGCTTCCCCTTTTTCGCGCTCGAGCGCTTCTCCCACTCCGACTCGAACCCCGAGCTCGAGTCATTTCGCGTGCGGGTTTCTGAATAAGAACGCCCAGGAGGCATTCAGCTGGAGGTAGAATATTTTCAAGAGAGCCGAATTCCTCCATTGAATATGTCTCAGAAAAATGGAGTTTTTCAATGTCTTCTTTTTCGGTAGAATTAGTACTACTTTGCGGTAGACTTTGTTTGGATTTACAACAAACTATTTTTCACAAGCAACAGTCTATTTTTCGTTTATTCTGTGACATCTTATATCGTTGGTGACCATCCACTATTATTCAACTACTAATATGTATGATTAATTTTGAAGAAAAACTGTTCATCAAGTAGAATAAATGCGACAGAGAACGTCTTGCGCATGGGCTACAAGTTGAATCTCGTTCGAGCGGCCGTTCTTATTCAGAACCTCACATGCCGAAAAGAAAAAAAGAGACAGAAAGATTCAGCGAGCGCAGAGGGCGCGCCTGGTGGGGTCCTCTAAATCTCTTCCCCTCGGGGGCTATTGTGTTCTTATTGGGGGGTCGGACAGTATACCGTAAAACTTCAGAGTCCTTTTTTCTCGTAAATAACATTTTTCAAACTGGTTTGGAGCCGTAACTCGGATTAAAAAGAATCCGATTGACTTAATCCGAAGCACATCAGACTTGCCCGAAAATCCAAAAGATGCAAGCGCCGAGAAGCAGTTCCGCGATGAAATTGTAACTGGCCAGTGGTCTGAGCGAGAGTCTCGGGGCAATTTCCCGTCTCGTCAGGTCGGAAAATCCCGTGCTCGTTCTTTTCGGCAAACTCACGACTACGGTCGGCGGCGTCAGAATTCGTCGAGCTATGCGCCCGAGAAAATCGCGCCTGTAATACGCGGTCGTGATTTCACTCTTGTACTAGTAGACAAAGAAAATTAATAGTCAGGGATCATTAATCTCGGCTATCCGCGAATAATGGCGACGATTTGTTTTTTTTTAAAGAACATTGTACGCTTGAAATTTTTATCGCGAGGAAATTTTACCTGACTGTTGACGTATTCGCACAGTTTGTAGAGCTTTCTGACCAAAAACGCAAGCTCGTTCGTCCTGACGGGTTGAAGCTCCGGGTCGCCCATGTACTCGATGTAACGACAATTCTGTCGCTCGTCCTGTTTCGCCACGAAAACTCCGGGTCTAGTGGAATCCAAGCTCGAATCCATCTGCCAGGGAAAAAAACGAGAAAAAAGATAAAATGTGCTGGCTCGCAAGTGAATGTCTCCATTTTGTGAGCGATTTACGTGCGACTGATGACAGAACGACGTTGACAGGATGCTATCGTGGTACTCTTGATCCGGTGATATAGCGACTTGAGGAATATCCTCCAGTCTTATCTTCGCGCCATAGAAAGAAAAAGGGAAAGTCCGCTACAGAGTGGTACAATTTCGACAGCCTCGCGCTCCGAGGATCAATTTTTTGTTGTAATTACTTGAAAAATGTCTATCAATTGTTGCTGTGCGCTGGCCAGAAATCCAGGAACGCGCCGTCGCTCACTGAGCCCAATCTCATCCGACGTGTTGTCCTCGCCGTTGATAAATTCCCAAACCGAGAGCAAAAAGCGTCTCTCGGTGCGCCTCTTTTCGAGCGCCTCGACGATGCTCACGGCCGTCAAATGAGCTTGCTTTATTGTACTCAGGAACCAGACAATCTGCAAATTTTATTCGCCAATGAGGTTATTCGTCGCCATTAAAAGTACGTCGAAACGTGGGAGCGATGAAAAGATTCAGCTGGCAAATAGCGCAGCATCTCTCATCTTTCTATGCGATTCGTTTGAAATGTTAAAGATTTAGGCGACTGCGAAAATGACGAACGCTCGTTCGTCGCTTCATGCAACTCAAATTGAAGAGGAACGTCCAACATGTGGTGCAGGAATCGTAGATTGAAGGTCAACTCGTGATTACAGCGATAGAACTGCTAGTCAAATTCGAGGGGAAATTTTTGAAGATTTATAACGGTTTTTAAAGATTATAGTAATATTAAAGATTAATAAAAATTTAAGGATTTTTATTTTATTTTTAATGATCGATCAACATTTTTTTTTACAGATTAATAAAAAAAAATACCATGTAACGGTCAAAAGTAGTAATAAAAAATGCCCTACGTCTACAAAATGGCAAATAAATGTTTACTTTAAAAAGAAAAATCATGAAAATCGGCAATTTTTTCCTCGCCTAAAGGTATATCTACCCTTAAATGCGTTTTCCGTGAAACTATGTTTTTCAAAACGGTGTACACGATTTCTCGACATCTACTGAAAGGATTTACTTCAAATTTAGTACACTTATTCAGTGCAATAGTGGCTTAGCGTTGACCGACTTTTTAACATTAAATTTTTTTTTTATTAACATCAATTTTCTTCGAAAAATCGAAAAAAAAATTCAAATTTTTTTGTTGATTGAAACACGCTAATAAAAAAAGCACCGTCAAGCCTAAGCCAATTTTATCTGTTTTAAGAGAAAAAAAAACTTTTTTTTGTTTCAGATCAACCGGGCGGCCAAAATCGAGTACACCATTGAGCTCCTCGGGTTCAACGGTCCTTAACGTAATTGTTCATGATTTCTTTAATTATTCATAGTTTTGGTAATTCTTTAGATAAGTGACTTTTCCGAAAAATGAGCCTGAAATTATTTTTTAGCTATTTTCTCATTTATTGGGTAACAAATAATATTTAGTCGGGGGAAGCTTAAAGTCACCCCCTCCCCCATAAAAAGTTACGGGGTTTTGAAGTTCACAGAAACACGTGATAAAATAGGGTATTTTTGAAAATTTTGATGCCCATAGTGGGTTTGTTTAGATTTTAGAAAAATCCGAGATCATTTTCAACGATTTTTTGCTCGTAAAAAAATTGTCGTGAAAAATGTAAACCTCCCCGGCCCGAACATCATCATTTATAACTGACTAAATGATATTCTATCGGAGAAATCGGATAATATTTTTCGGAAAAGTCACTTATCTAAAGAATTGCCATATTTTTTTACGAAATTTGGTACATCACTTTGTTAACGCGCATACAAAAAAATGTTCAAACAATCTTTCAATCATCTTATTTCTTCAAAATCGATATTTCAAAATAACCCTTATTTTCGGACCGCCAAACCCAACCCCTTAAATTGTTTTTTTTCCCTAATGAGCAATCGTTATCAACGCTACAATAATATTGTACAATTCGTACTTTTCATAGAGAAATTTCGTAATTTAATATTGGCCGTCGCGTGGCTGCGGCAATCGCCCGTGCCAGGCAGCGTTGGCCTGGGCCAATAGTCGGATGGGTGACAGCTCAGCCGCGCCGACTACCAGGCAAATGGTATTCTGAGTTTTGGATGATGAGCACACTTGAAACTGTTCTAAATTATCGCTACGAAGAAACAGCGGAATAAAAACAAATTCCTCAATACAAACTTCGCACGATCGTGTCCCATTGCCTGGGATCCTTATATCGCGAGAGAGAAGTCGGAAAAATTTCTACCTGTGACAACGTAGCAGTGGAAAACATGGGAACGTACTGGTACGTCGGGCCCTCGAGTTCCAATATCTGTTGTCTGACGATCGCCGACCATTGATTGTTCGACATTTTGCCCCTACCGATGTTCGCATCGTCCATGCAACACTCGGCCTCGGAAAGCATCTGCGCGAGATGCGGTTGCGAGAAAACTTTCGTCACGCGGAATAGCATCAGGGCGTTTTTCGGCGCGACGAGATCGGTGCGCATGAAACGCGGCAATAATTGCTGGAATATTGCTGTGTAGGCCAAAAGATTGTTCGCCACGAAGGATATCCATCTTCCAGGGTCGTGGATCTTGCCTCTCTCTTCGTCCTCGAGTCTTCTGAAGGGCATTTATGAAAAATTTAAATTCGATTATACGACTGGTAACTTGTCGGGTTACGCTGAAAATTTGTAGATTAATATAAATGAAAGGAACAAAAAAAAAACATAAATCGAGTGTGCGAAGGACTTTGAAAAATATTTGACATTCTGGTAAGAGATTTTTCGCTATTGGAAATATTAATTGTTATTGCTATACCGGGTGAGGCAACAACTATTGGCAGTAGAAGTTTCTAACATATCAGACGTAGGAGAAAACTTTTCCTACAAGTTGCATCGTTTGAAAGGGTTCGTCGAGAGGTGGCTGCGAAGTTCAACCCGGTGTAGGCCCTTCGGAGATTTCAAGGTCACCTCTATTATTTAAATGGGACCACCATAAGGATTTTAAAGAACTAAAAATGAGTTCACACGCCAAATTTCAATATGATCGGTCGAGATTCATTATAAAGCGATAAAAAAAATTTCAATAGTTTTAGCCTAGCGTCGAATAAAAAAAACGCTGCAAACACTTACTCAGACACTTCCAATGCGGGCTTGTAATCTGTTTTGCATTTATTGTATTGCCTTATTAATCACGTCAGTCTCTATTAAGGGGTTACACCTAGTTAGAAATTTTGAAAAAATCGATTTTTCGTTTTGGCGGATTCTTATGATGCAACCTTTCAAAAAAATTCTCTGAAAATTTCAAGCCGGTCCGTCGATAATTGGGCGAGTTATGAGCGTTTACACGTAGATCCGGCGAACCTACGTATACACCCGAAGTAAAACTTTAAACGCGTTTTTCTCGGAATGTTTTTTTCAGAATCGGTGATCGAAATATCTCAAAAACAACTAAACCGATCTGCTTCAAATGTCAAAAACATTTGTTGTATATCAAAAGGCAGTCCTTAATCGAAGGATTTTTTTTCGATGCATACTTTTTTCCATATCAACGAAAATAGAGTGTTTTTTTCAACGAAATTTCGACGGTCACTTTTGATCAGCGACCATTTTTTGAAAAATCATTATTTTATTGGATCCTTCGATTAATTACTAGATAGTACATAACAAAAACTAAATTCATTTGGTTTTTTGATTTCAAATGGTTTGTTCCCGAGAAGGAGTGGTCACCGCGAAGGACCTATTTTGCACAACGGTCTGTGCAATTTACTGTATCTCCATCGTTTATAAATATTTTTCAATTTAAAAAATTGTCAAAGATACTCGAAATGATACCCTTTACTATGAAAACAAAAAAAACGTTAAAAACCTGCACCGATGACGCAAAAAAAATGCACGAAAATACCTTTTTTCCGGCTGCGAACTAGGTGTAACCCGTTAAGGTAGTCCCATCGCCAGGCTGCAATTCATATGATTTTCATAATTTTTGTTTGAGCTTCACTAAATCTATTAATAATCGTCTCTGTAAAATTCCAGGGTCGGTTATCGACCTTATTACGCAGAAAAAAAATATACAAATTGCGTACTTTTGTGAAGGAATCCCGAGATGACGTACAAAAACCCAATTTCCGGTCGCTACAAAAGTGTATACAATAGTGAGAATCCGTCAGATCCTTAAAAAAAATCAGATTTACATACAGATTTACATAGACTTGTAGTAATCCAAAGCTTTCACAAAAAAAATACGCTCATTAGCCTACTTTTCGTGTAATATCAAGTTTAATTTGAACTTCCGGTATTGGATTTATTACCACTTGCTACGATAAAGAGACGCGACATCAAGGCAACAGCTGACTGTAATCGTAACCTCATCGATAATATCAATTTTTTTGTCTCAATTTTGATCGACCATCTTCAAATTTTGGGTGGTAGCTTATTTATAGGTCCTTGATGAAATTTAAAAAAATAGGCGTCGAATTTGAAAAAAAAAATCAGGTGATCTTAAAATCTCCGAAGCGCCTCTACCGCCATGAACCTCGTAGCCACCACTCGATGACTTCCTCCGAATTATGCAATTTTTGTAAGAAAAGTTTTCTCCTGAGGCTGATAGGTTAGAAAATATTTCTACTGCTACTAGTCGTTGCCTCACCCTGTTTATAACATTTTCCCAGCCTATTTTTTCAATTTCTCGACCCGCCACAAGTAAATTCGAACGGAGAAAGAAACGACCAACGAACCCTTCTCTCGTGTAGCCAAGTTCGGGTACGTATCGCCAGGGTTGAATGAAACTTAGCCAAGCCTCGAGAATCAAACGAAAAGAACTGTCCAGCGGCCAGTGATGAATTGCTTTCCGAAGAAACGTGTAAATCTTGCTTTGGACGGATGGAAGAATAACCCTGAAATATAATTCAACATTTTTTTAGATCCTTCGTATGCCCTTGGGGGCCGTCCATAAATTACGCCATTTCAAAAGGGGGGGGCTCCGATCGTTGGGTGACGGTAACGATAATTGGATTATGACGATAGGAAAGCTAGGATGATTTCGAGGGGGGGGGGGGGGGGGGGGGGGTCAAAAATCAACAAAAATTGATGACGCAGTACATGGACAGCTTCTTGTGGGCTTTCAAGACCGCATCTCTCCCATTTTTATATTTTCAGACCCTGACGCGCGAGCAAGTGAGCGGCTGCAGGGTCACCCATCTAGGTATTGGCGCAGGCCAACGCTGCGCTCAACATAGAAAATCGTCGACTCCGTGCACCGATCGCGCGTCCACTGCTCTTGGTTTTAAAACGTATTTCTGTCTTGGACAACCACCGATTTTCGTTTGAGACGAATAACCTCTTACCTCTTCAATTCGTCCATGGCGCTCTTGTCACCACGCGCACTGTTTGCAAATTCGTGAAGTGTTTTTATAAAAGCTCGGACCAGTCGTATGTGCTCGCCGGAGTGTATGCTCTGTAAATAAAACCATCGTTTCGCTTTAAGGAATCATCAAGGGGCCATTTTTTCCTTATCTCATAGTATAGACGGTTACAAACATGGACCTAGCATCGCCGATTCATCATAAGTGGACAATTTATATGAAAATTCCGCACTCGACACTTTAAACGCGACTTTTTTCTCGGAATGTCGGTTTTCAAAAGAGGGTATACTCTCAAAGGAAGAGTTTTCAAGCTATCCGTCTCGCATTTTGACACAACATTTTTCACGCCATTCTTTATCGTGCTATGAAAGCTTTTTTTAATCTTTATATTTTAAAAATGAAAAACTGTCGAAAAGTCGGCTAAATTTGATACTTTTTTTCAAACGGCCGCCATTTTGTCATTTTTTATTTTTTTTCAAACCCCATAGCAAGATAACGGCTAATAATTTGTTTTAGATAATATTTACGCCCATAACCGGGTACACCGCGAGGCGTCTTTTTTTAAGACATTTTCAACGGTTGAATTTTTTTTTATTTGCCATAAAAAATCAGACTGATTAGCGTATTTTAACCATCGAAAAAAAAAATCGCGAACGTCACCTATTTTCCTACTCGTTCCACAATGACGGTCCCTTAAACATTCACTCTAAAAATTCTAGGTTAAAAACTCGGCATACCAACTCGATGATTCAGCTTCGTGACGTAAACCGGGGGATATAAATGTCGATTCAATACAACAATGAGAAGCAATAATAAGAAATCGTAATAGAAATATAACATAAGTATACTATAATTGTTCTGTAACGCATTTGAGTGTTTGCGCGGGTCTTGAAGGTGCTGCGGAACTTCCGAAAACTCACCCGCCGCGGTAACGTGCCCGATCCCGAAGGATTCAAGTGCAGGGACGGTTGATCGTCATCCGTGTATTCGAGCCAAAAATCGAGGAACACTTGGACGACGGTTTCGCTGCGCCAGACTTGGGGCAAGCACTGCTGTTGCGGTACTCCCTGAGGACTCGTCGATGCTGGTGATAATATCGACGTTCTCAGTAGCCTCGGCGTTTGTAATCTTCGAAAATCATTTTTAAAACAGAGAAAAAGTGAAGTGAGTTATTCGTGCGTTTAGAGACGTTTTTAAAATGTAAAAAAAGCGAGGTGCATTTTTCTTCCGTTTAGAAACGTTTTTAGAATAGACAAAAGGAGAAGTGAATTTTTCTTCCGTTTGGATACCCGTATAAACTTCCAAACAAATCCTTCAACGATGGTTAAGGAGGTACGATCGTTACTGCGAATCCAACTTTCGGATTTGAAATTTTCATACGATTTTGACGAATACTTTATGCGCCTATTGCCAAAATTTGAACTATTTTGACCGTTTAGTTTTTTCGCAATAAAACTGCAAAGCCGAGCACTTTGAGTTACCGAAGCACGTCGTCTTATGGAGACGGCCAACCGGAAGTGCGGTGATCGTGGTTTTTCTGCTCACGTATCCAACTATACCCGTTGGAAAACTGAAATTCGATAGATTAGATATAATAGATATTGTAAAAAATAAGAAAATCAATCTTCACCGTGTAGTTAAAGCCCTACATTACAAGAAAGTTTCAATTTCCGGTTGAAAATGGCCAGAACGCCGAAATAGCACCCACAGACTTAGCAACGTCGCGAGTAACAGCTGATGCGTTTGGCGAACATAACCCAGATTTGTTTTGAAATTAATTTGAATAGACGCCGCCACAAAATATGCAAACAACAATTTATGGAGTTTTATCATTTATCACGTATCAATAATATGTATAATTATATTCTGCCTATCGTGTTAATTCCGCTGAGGTAATTCAAGCGTATTTTAATAGCTTTCCGGCTGATTTTTTTTTGTCTTTTTAGTCCGTTTTTATGGTGGACATGTTAATATTATTATTACGAAGATTACTACCGAGTCGTTGACAATCTAATTTTTCAATTTTTGTTTACGTGCAATAAATTCATCATTTACCTATAATCGATAATACGAATAATCAACATAAGTAAACATCAATGAGAGCAGCTGTGGGTAAAATAAATTTAGACTCTTTTTCGATCCCGTGGAAGTGATCGTACCTCCTTAACCCAATGTTATATGAGTTTTGATCAGCAATCTCGCATACGATTGCTCACCTCTTCGATTCGGGTGACTGCATCAATTTTCTTGGTGGTGTTTTCTTGACGTACGGCCCGATCACCGGGAGGACCGGTGAGTTGTCCCTCGGCAGGAAATGATAGAGATACGCATGTGCCAATTGGACGTAAACGGTCTCCCAGTTCATCCATACGTTGTCGGTCAGTAGCATTTGCAGCCAGGGATTTGTCAGGTGATAAGCAAAGTGAAATACGTAGTACTCGAACGGATCTGAAGGTGGAATAGTCAAGGAAAACGGCACGAGAAAGTATCGGGACAAATTCACGATGAACGTTTGGCCGAAGAGAAAAAGAAAAATCTATCAAGGAGATTGGAGCGGTCCAGTTAAATCTAATGACGGTTTATGCATTTTTTTGTTCAATGAACCTCGAGAAGATTCATACGAGGTCTAGATTTATTCTGTAGACGCTAATTTCTATTAAATATGCAATTGACCCTTCGCGGTCACACGTTTTACTTCAAATTCGTCCGGGTCAAAATGATCGAGTGCGTCAACGTAGGGTTAAAAAGTCTTGGATTGTGGCTAACGCTCCAACCGCCTCATGTGGTCGAGGTACAACATTGAAAAGGATACTCATTGACAGAGCAGACGAAATTCTGCTGCTCTGGTCGTCCTTAATTTTGTCCGAATAAAACGGCGGTATTATGCCCTCTTCCAACATCGATCGAATTTTCGCCTGTAAACGTAACGTCCGAAGTATTAGGCAAGCGCTTGTATCACCTCCGGCTATTTTGTTAAGTACGGCACTGGAAGGAATGTCCCACCGGTAAGTAAGAAACGGGAAAGTTATACTTCAGATAACAATCCGGAAGTAATTTGTAGCAGAGCGAGAAAATGGGACCTTGAGGTCCCAAAAAGTGGCACAGCGCCTCAAACTCAGCGGGATTCCTTCTCATGGTAATTGTATGAAGACCCCAACCCATACGATTCGTCAGGCCAAAAAGGGAATCCACCACTATCGGAAATACATGCTGCAGCTCGGTCGTACTGGACTCGTCTATCAGTATGGCCAGTTCTCTGCATCGTTGGAGCAATGGCAAGCCCAGATAACTCTGCATCCGCACCTGTCAAAAAGTAAATATCTTACAGTCATAGAAGATTAGGACAGATTGATGGATGTGGACAATACTGGGCCTCTGAAGGTTTGAATGATTTTTCGGAAAGTGTTAGGTGATTCCATATGAAACCGCCTCGTGGCGTTGGCAATAGATGATGTTGGGTGCACTATTTTCTCGAATTCCAAGTTGGAAATACGAATCATGAGAGGTTCATAGTCTCGCTGAAACGCCTCAGGTGACATTCGGGCAAATCATTAACATAATCTATTTTAAAAGCTTACATCTAGTTGGAATTTCTGAAAACGGCAATTATTGGTTTCGAATTCTCTAAATATAAAAATTGACAAATATTCTCTGAATGCGGATGGCTATAGGTAAACGCTGCAGAACTGCAAACTTGAAACGCGTTTTTATCAAAATTACTGTTTTGCAGTCGATGAGCACGATATCTCAAAAATCACTGCACCGATCAACGGCAAATTTTCGCATATTTTTTTTCACATATCAAAAAGCAGTGCTTGAACAAAGGAATTTTTGTTCGACGCATAGTTTTTATTTACAACGAAAATAAAGCGTTTTTTGTCACCGAAAATCGACCCTCACTTTGGACTGTGGCCATTTTGTTAAAAATCAATATTTTATTAAACCGTTCGTCCAAACACTAGATAATTTCATGCAAAAACTAAATGCGTTTGATTTTTTAATTTCGCATGATTTGCAGCAGCAGTGATCGCTGTGAAATACATTTTTCGAACAGCAGTCTGCACAAACCTTTGTCTCTACCACATTTATACATATTTTTTAATACAAAATTCTAAGACACCTAAAAACATACTTTTTATGGGATAACACCACTCTAGGATTTTGGATGAATCTTTTTTTAGCTAAAAAAAATACTTTGCGTTCATAAAAACAATATGCGATTGGTCCTGTAGCGAATTTTTTTTTTTTATTTATCGATTCGCTTCGAGGAGCTGCGGCTAAACGTTTTTCAAATTGGAAGGACGGAGTATTTGAATACGTTTGCATGGATCGATTTGAAAGATCGATAGTAGTTTCACAATTACATTCTCTATGGAAGTACGGGGCCGTTTTTTGATTAAATGTAAACTTTTATTTTTATAAAAAATTTACTGCTGATTATTTTGGGCAAAAAATCGACTTATCTCTTTCAAAATGCACCGTTTTTCAAAATTCGATTAAAACAAAATCCCTATGTAGTCCCATAGCTAATAATTTATAGATGATAATCTTTCGTTGGTTTTCGTTCCAGGTATTATACTTTACGAGAAAACGATCGTCCTGTGAATCTATTTGTAAAAAACACGCTTTTCGACATGGGCGCTATAGTCGCCATTGTGTATGAAAATGATAATAACATTTTTTTCAACCACTTTGATATGGGTTCAATAAACCCTCTTCAAAGAAACGCTATTCCTTTTTTCCTACGCGCAAAATAAATTGTCAAAGTTAGGCCTCATTTTCTGCCGCTAGAGTGGTGTTATTCCTTAATGTAAACCAAGAAACCTGCACGTGTCTTTCCGGAACAAAGTCGCAAAAATTTCTGTCGTTGTTGGCCACAAGCTAAATCTAATGCGTTTACTGTATTTACAGTGGTGAGTTTTGTTCCAAATAAGTCACATTTGGACAAGTTAGGCTTTGTTACTTCCTGACAACGAAATCAGCCATGGGAAGGCATCTATTGCTAAAGGGAGTATATGAAGAACATGCTTCTTCAAGTACAGTGTGCAAAGAATGTTTCAGTGCTTCCGCAGTGGTGATACCTCGCCGGACTAGGACCAAGGTAAACCACCCAGAATGAGGGTGTCGTGTAGCACAAGCTGCTGAAACCATCGGCAACCATCACTGGGGATCATTATTGACTGAAACTGATGCGTTTGAAGCAATCGGTACGCAAGGACGGAATCGGAGAAACGTGATGGCAACTCGATCTTTCAGCACGACAGGCTACATGCTCAACCAGTTGAGAATTCGTCGGAAGCACCAAACTGGGAAGCCGTTGCTTCTTCAGATTGCCATTTTTTCGCCACCCTGCCTCGTACAAAGATGTAAAAAGCTGGCTACCACACGAGATTGCCTCTAAAGAAGTCGAAATCTTCCTGGCAATTCCGAGTTCTTCTCATTGTTGGTCGAAAAATGGATCAAGGTGACATTCTAATGGGCAACACTTTGGACCAACCAGTAAGTTGAATCGCTATAGTTTCTTTCGCTCAAAAATGGGTGGCTTCATATCCAGCCACTTAATATTTATAATTGCCGTGCCGTTATAAATTTTCTTTAAAGCTCACATTATTTCGGCTTAGTTCAACAGTTAATACTTCGTGCAAATAGAAAACGTGTATAAATATTTTGATTTGTAGGTTATGTTGGAGGTTGGTGTGGAGTTCGCGATAAAAACTATGAGGCATACGCACCGTAGCAACGTCCGTCGATGCGGTCATTGTGACTGAAAAATTATATCACTTGTCTTCGAAATCTAACATTTGATTTATCAACGAAGCTTCGAGTTCACAATAATTGTAACATTCAGTCGTAGTTTCAGGTTTTCGAGAACTACCCGCGAGATTTAAATTCCACGAAGATTGCGGTAAGCTCCGAGCACAGGCTGCCACCAAAGCGACGAAACTTTCTTGCCGACGGGACTGTGCCGCAGAATTCCACTACCTCTGGGAAGTTGCCCACAGAAATTAACTCGAAGATTCTGATATGCGAAATGGTTTGTTGTTGATTGTTCGTTTGCTGCAAACTGTGTTCAACATTTTTTACACTGGAAAATCAAAAACAAAATTTATCAGTGTTTCTGCTGATATGACTCAATTAATTTTATTGATTATATTAATCTTTGAAAGTACGGACAACCAACGAAGGTTCCAACCAGGATTGCTCTTCGAATCAACCATGAGACGGTGAAAATGAAAAATCGGCTAATTTTCGATAAAAAGTTGTATGGCTTTTTACTTTGAAAAATGTCCTATAAATATTTGGATAAAGTTCCGAAAAGGTCCTATACCTCCGATCGAGCTAAAATTTTGCATAAGATCCCCTAAAAGCATTTTTGGCGACGTGCCATTCACAGGTGCGTTTTCAAGGTTTCGATTTTTGAAAGTTATTTTTTGTCACTGCGTTCCCACTATATCTGTAGCTGAGGGGCTCGGCTCTGGCCATACCTATATATGTTATCGCGCTCTCCGTTTTGTGTTGATCTTTGTCCAGTTTGGGCGATGGATACCTTTCCACCATTGCTACCCCGGCCGGAATAAAAAAATTCTGCAAGGACGTCTTCAAAATTAAGGGAGTTATGCGCGTTTCTACGAAGACAGCGAACCAATGAACACGTTTATCCCAAAATGAATTTTTCTCAAACTGAAATGCGCTTTTTTCCAAATGACTTTTCAAAAATCGGTCACCACGCTATTTTGAAAATCCTTGCACTGGTTGACTTGAAATTTTACAAGCGTCTCTCAAATATCAAACAGTAGTACTTGAACAAAGGATTCTTTTTTTGATGCATAGTTTTTATATGAAAGAAAATAGGGCGTTTTTCACCGAAAATCGGCATTTTCATTTTGAATTGACGTCAATTTTCAAAAATCAATATTTTATTAGATCCTTTGGCCAAACACTAGATAATTTCATGCAAAAACTACATGCATCGGTTTTTTTTCGAAGTTGTTCCCGAGCGGAAGTAATCATCGCGAAGGACGTTTTTGAAACAGCGGTCTGCACAAATCATTGTGTTTATCACATTTATAAATATTTTTCAATACGAAAATTGCAGAAGATACTAAAGCAATACGCTTTGAAATAAGAATAGATAATAACAGGAAAAGCTGCAAGTTTTTTTCAGAAAAAACCACGAAAATTTCCCTTCTTACCGGCCACGAGCTACGTATAATCTGACAATTACAGAGAAACGATTAACGGTAAAAACTTCTGAATGTTGGGGACTGAGGTGTACGTAAGCCCGCAGTCGCAACTCGACAAGGCTTCGCTCCAACCATGTGCTTCCTGGATCTTCTTCGTTAGCAACAAGCTTTCCACGATTTTTTAAGGCATACGCACAAACGGGTGAATTTCGTCCTTTGGCTCGAACGGAGCTAATCACTCGGAGGGGAGTAATGTAGCGGTTGCTGACATGGAGCCCATCCTATAGGCACAGTGACGTCACAGTGGAGAGCACCAATCTACGAAAGACGAAAAGCGCCGCACTTGGGGTGAATGATCGCCGGCTAGGCAGTACACGTGGAATCGTTTTTATTACTTTTACATGCATCAGTCTTACATGGAATACTTTATTTATTACTGACATTGTTGGACTATTTTAAAACTGCGCCTCAACGGTGGCCACAAAATGGCGGAAAAATTTGAATCCTCCATTTTCAACTTCATGTCGGAGCGACCTGAGAGCAATAGATTTCCCTGAAGAAATCGCTTATTGTCAATGCCATAACAGATTGTTTATCTTATTTATAAACGGATATAAAAATGTTCGAATTCGTATTTGCACCTATGTACGTATACCATATACACGCGGACTGGAAAGGCAGAAGAAGGTAAGTAAATTTAATGCCCATAACTGGAAAATAAAAATTAGCAGCACCTTTGTGTCGACAAAAAAAAAATAAAAATGATTATAACTTGCACTCGCGTGTTATGGATCTTCTTAAGCTTTCTAATACTTTAGAGGTTATGACGTAGATGCAATACGGTTCGTAAAACCGAAAACTTCCATTTTGGGCGTTGAAGAGGCAATAGAAAGGGAACTGGGATGGAGCGAGGTCGGACGGCTCTTGTACGTTGGATTAAGCCATCGCGTCTGATTTCTGTTCGAGGGCTATCGACAGACGCGACAGAGATTCAACCACATCCCTGAGGATCGCGATAACTAAGACTAATCAATCGTGATAACCGGCTGTACTTTCGGCCGCTCCGTTCGACGACGATGACTCGAGGCCATCGCTGCATCGGACGCCGTGGTCGCGCCGGAACCAGCTCCGAACCTCCGTCAGCCGTGTTAAGATCATTGGACGGAGCTGCTTCGCTTTCCTCGCTCATTCAACGGTCCATGGAGGAGCCATCGACCTCCTAGATACTCCTGATGGCGTTCAACTCCTTCTCGTACTCGCTCAATTCTTCCGACGTAACTGCAACGTGCGTAAATCGTCGTTTTGAGTGTAAATATATTTTTCTTGTCGATGACAAGGTGGCGGGATATTTTTTTCGACTCACAGAGCCAATCGGCCAGTTTGGCAGGGTCGTCGCTAATCTCCCGGATCATCACTGTCAACTGTTCAGCGATAGCCGCGAGCTGGCCCTCATCGGGGTCTACGAGATTGTGCCTAGGGGTCCGATGGTTCTTAAGATCGCAAAACTTGCACATATTTCGCAATTCATCAAGAATCTGCAAAAACAAGTGTCAGGCTCAACAATCAATGAAGCATGGAGTGTCCAACGAAGAAAAAAGGCCTGGTCCCTTACGTGAATGAAAAACTTGATCCCGGTTAATCTGTAGATGTCTTGCAATGGATCACCGATCTCAAAGTTCACGACGTATTGCATGAACAGAGCCTTGATGTGATAACTCGGGATAACGTTCCACTGCTGAGTATCTCGCAGTTTCTGTTTCAAATTGACAATAAGCGAACCAAAATGGACGACCAAGCGGCAAGGACGCGGCAAAAAAGCGGTGAAATTTGTCGGCTTGTATTGTACAAAAGTGATTTCTCTGTGTACCTCAACTCGTCGAACGGCAAGCTTGATATAGTCGAAAGCTGACAGTAAGTCAAGGTCATGATGGTAGTAGGCCTTTGCCCATTGGACATGCTCATCTTCAACATGTTGAAGAACTTCTGGTACGGCGTAGCATGGCTAAAAATTATGAAAATTAGTAACTGATCAAATTGTCATCGTTCGAGTCTCGAATTCAACCCAAACCTATCATACGTACGGAAGAATTCATCAAAGTAAAGATGGACGTGTGCTTTACAGGCACTACAGGCACCAAGTTGACTTTCCATTCTGGGAGAGCCTGCCTCTTGACGCTCAGAGTAAAAGGGGGACCGGTCTTGTGCACTTTAATCTGAAAGAAAAGAACTCAGAAAAAATTATGAAAAAAAAGCCTTGGTTACTATTGTCACAAATGCATATTTGTGACAATAGCAACCAATATTTGTGACAATAGTAAATTTTTATTAGAATAATCCGTGTCTCACAGTGTAATTGTCAATTTTGGGTACATTCAGCATGGCTCGCGCGAGCAAACTTCCGATCGAAGATTGAAATGCATTTTTATCCATGAGAAGAAACTCTCCGGATGTTCCCTGTATCAGCCAAGTTGACAGAAAAGACCTAGAGAAGAAACGGTAAATGAATTAAGCCCAGAAAAAATGTTTGTGTATTTTCTTTTTTTCAACAGTTCTATTACTTGTGTTTACGCCATTGTTGCGTATAAATTGACTCGTCGTTAGGCCATCGCAGCTTCAGGTATAAATGCTCCCCTTGTATACACTGTGAGTCAAGGCAAAAAGCTCATGTTATAACACAGACAAAAATAAATCATATCCAATAATAGGGAAAAGATCGGATCACCATCATACTGCCCTCAAGCAGGGGAATCTTGATCTTGATGTTTACATCAAATTCTTCCGTTTTACCGACTTTCAGACCTCTGTAATGGTTCTTGATGAAGAAGAAACCCTTATAATGCTCCCGGAAGAATAAGTCTCGGCCTATGATCGTGGCAAAAACGTCGGCCAGTATCTGGAAGCAAACAACTAAAATGAAAATACACTCATATGGCTATACTTTAACGAGGGTCAAAGCTAAGGCAAGCAACCTTTCTGAGAATCTCTTTGTTGGTCTGGTATTCGTAATTCCTTGAGTCGATACACTTGTCGATGTCTCGCAAGATCCTTTCATCTTTGCGTAATTCTTCCGCTTCTACCTCAGAGCCCATCTTGATGTCGCTCTCTCGGAGGGCAAGGACGCCGTCACAGGATGAACAAAAGGGATACACGTGGGCGAATGTTCGACACTTTTGCTATGATTAAAACGGAAATAATACCCCAAACAGGTATTTACTGAGATTCCTTTTATTTCTTCGCTGCAAACCCGAGTCGCTTATTCCTATGCAGAATTACATGAGGAGGGAAGAACATGTGATTCGGACCGTACGAAAATTTCGCGGAAGTGATGGAGGGTCCTTTGTCTTTGAGTTTGTCGTGTTCGATTGGCCGGCATGCGTCGGCGGCGGCGGTATATAGTAATGGCGGGAAACAAAACTTCCGGCAACGCCGTTGGCGGGCACAATCCAATCCTTCACCCTACTATACGTGATACCGTTGTTGATAGGGCACTCGTGCAACCAACCACAAAACGAGTTCGCGGTATTCCCCTGCCATTCGGACGGAAAAGTTCTTTCTTTCGGTTGGGTCCTGGTTATTCAAGAGTGCCAACCTGGTCGTACGTTTTATAACCAGAGATGGGTAGGGACATGGAGACTAGAGGTCTCTCTCTAGCCTCCCTGCTGTCGCACAACAGCCAACGCGAGGTAGTGGCGATTTTAAGAACTAAAAAGCCGGGACAAAACGCGTTTTCGTTTATCGTATAGGAATAGTAGGCCAGTGTTAGGGGGTTATCTCTGGCCGACCGGCTGCACCGCAGAATTAAGGTGCGGCCTCATGCAGTCGCTCGTCGCTTGTTTGCAGCGACAAATCTGGTCACGTGATATGTAGCGACAAATGAGCGCCTTATTTGAGTCGCGGGAAATTCAAAATAGGGTAACGTGACCAGATTTATCGCTGCAAACGAGCGTCGAGCGACTGTATGAGGCCGCACCTTTACAGTACAATAATAAAAATGTTGGCTACGTCTGTGAAGTTGTGCACAGAAATTAACATGTAAGATTCTGATATGCCAAATTGTTTGTTGTTCATTGTTCGTTTGCTGCGAACTGTGTTCAACATTTTTTAAACCGGAAAATTGAAAACCAAATTTATCGGTCTTTCTGTTTATATGATTTTATTAACTTTATTGTTTTCCATTAATTTTTAAAAGTACGGAGAACCAACGAAGTTTCCAATTAGGGTTACTCTTCGAATAAATCATGAGACGGTGAAAATAAAAAATCGGCGAATTTTAGATAAAATGTTGTCTGGGTTCTTGCTGGTTCTGAAAGGGTCCTACCTCCGATCAGGCTGAAATTTTCCACAGATCTTTCCTTTAATATCTCAAAAGGTCCTCTAAAAGTATTTTTGGTGACGCGTCGGTTTTCAAGATTTCGATTGTTGAAAGTTGTTTTTTTTCACTGCGTTCCCACTATATAGCTGACGGGCTCGCCTCTGGCTATATCGATATATGTTATCACGCTCTTCGTTGCGTTGTTCTTCGTCAAGTTTTGGCGATGGGAACTTTCCCACCATGGCTGCGCCGAGCGGAATGAACATTCTACATCTTAGGACTAGTCGAATTTTTTTTAAATATCGATTTTTGGTTGTCGGCGTGTTTGCAAAATATATTTCAGAAATGTTCTCTAAAAAATTCAAGTCAAGTCGTTTGAAAGTAAGGGAGTTATGTGTGCACGTAATAAACACGTTTATCCCAAAATAAATTTTTCTCAAACTGAAACGCGCCGTTCTCAAAATGATTTTTTTAAAAATAGTCACCACGGTATTCCGAAAAATCCTTGCACTGGATGACTTGAAATGTTACAATCGTCTCTCAAATGTCAAGCAGTAGTACTTGAACAAAGGACATTTTTTTCGATGCATAGTTTTTTTAAGTAAGAACATAGGGCGTTTTTCGCCGAAAATCGGTATTTTCATTTTGAACTGAAGTCAATTTTCAAAAATCAATATTTTATTAGATCCTTTGTACAAGTACTAATTTCATGCAAAATTTAAATGCGACAATTTCTTTCGGATTTGTTCCCGAGCAGCAGTAATCATCGCGAAGGACGTTTTGGAAACAGCAGTCTCAAAAATCATTGTATTTATCACAATTATAAATATTCTGCAATTCGAAAAGATACTCAAAGCAATACTCTTTGAAATAAAAATAGATAATAACTTGAAAAACTGCAAGTTTATTAAGAAAAAATCACGAAAACTTCCCTTCTTTCCGGCCACAAGTTAGGTGTAATCTGACAATTACCGGGAAACGATTGACGGTAGAAACTTCTGAATGTTGGGGGACTGAGGTCTACGTAAGCCCGCAGTGGCAACTCGACCAAGCGTCGCTCCAACCACGTGGTTCCTGGAAGTTCTTCGTTAGCAACGAGCTCTCCACGACATTTTAAGCCATACGCACAAACGGATGAGTTTCGTCATTTGGCTCGAACGGAGCTAATCGGTCGGAGGGGAATACTGTAGCGGCTGCTGACATGGATGTATCAGTCTTACATGGAATACTTTATTTATTACTGACATTGTTCGACTATTTTAACACTGCGCCTCAACGGTGACCACAAAATGGCGGAAAAATTTGAATCCTACATTTTCAACCTCATGTGGGGGCGACCTGAGAGCAATAGATTTCCCTGAAGAAATCGCTTATTGTTTATGCCATAACAGATTGTGTATCTTATTTATAAACGGATATAACAATGTTCGAATTCGTATTTGCAACTATGTACGTATACCATATCGACACGGACTGGAAAGGCAGAATAAGTTAAGTAAATTTAAGGGCAATAACTGGAAAATAAAAATTAGCAGCACCTTTGTGTCAACAAAAAAAATAAAAATGATTATAACTTGCACTCGCGTGTTATGGATCTTCTTAGGCTTTCTAATACTGTAGACGTTATGACGTAGATGCAATACGGTTCGTAAAACCGAAAACTTCCATTTTGGGCGTTGAAGAGGCAATAGAAAGGGAACTGGGATGGAGCGAGGTCGGACGGCTCTTGTACGTTGGATTAAGCCGTCGCGTCTGATTTCTGTTCGAGGGCTATCGACAGACGCGACAGAGTTTCAGCCACATCCCTGAGGATCGCGATAACTATGACTAATAAATCGTGATAACCGACTGTACTTTCGGCCGCTCCGTTCGACGACGATGACTCGAGGCCACTGCGGTAGCGCCGGGAAGCAGCTTCGAACCTCTGTCAGTCATGTTAAAATCATTGGACGGAGTTGGTTCGCTTTCCTCGCTCATTCGTCGGCGCTTGGAGCGGCCATCGATGCCCTGGGTATTCCCAATAGTCTTCAACCGCTTCTGGTAAACGCTCAATTCTTCCGGCGTCACTGCAACGTGCGTAAAGCATCGTTTAAAGTGTAAATATATTTTTCTTGTCGATGACAGGGTGACGGGATATTTTTTTCGACTCACAGAGCCAATTGGCCAGTTTGGCAGGGTCGTCGCTAATCTCCCGGATCATTACTGTCAACTGTTCAGCGACATACGCAAGCTGGCCCTCATCTGGGTCTACGAGATTGCGTTCAGCAGTCAGATGGTTCTTAAGATCGCGAAACTTGCACACATTTCGCAATTCATCGAGAATCTGCAAAATCAAGTGTCAAGCTCAACAATCAATGCAGCCTGAAGTGTCCGACGAAGAAAAAAGGCCTGATCTCTTACGTGAATGAAAAACTTGATCCCGGTTAGTCTGCAGATGTCTGGCACTGCAGAACCGTCCTCAAAGTCTATCACGTACTGCATGAACAGAGCCTTTATGTGATAACTCGGGATAACGTTCCACTGCTGAGTATCTCGCAGTTTCTATTTCAAATTGACGATAATCGAACCAAAATGGATGAACGGGCGGCAAGGACGCGGAAAAAAGTCGGTGAAATTTGTCGGCTTGTAGTGTACAAACAAGATTTCTCGGTGTACCTCGATTCGTCGAATGACAGGCACGATATAGTCGTAACTTTCCAGTAAGACACGCTCAGGATGGTAGAAGCCCATTGCCCATTGGAGATTCTCATCTTCGACATTCTGAAGAACTTCTGGTACGCCGAAGCGTATCTAGAAAATTATGGAAATTAGTAACTGATTTAATTGTCACGGTTTGAGTCTCGAATTAAACAAAAAACGATGAAACGTACGAAATTTTCCCTCACAGGATGTCTTGGCCAGTTGTTTACAACCACTACAGGCACCAAATTGACTTTCCATTCCACGAGATCCTGATTCTTGACGCACAGAGTAAAAGGGGGACCAGTCTTGTGCACTTTAATCTGAAAGAAAAGAACTCAAAATAAATGATCGAACCCTTGGTTACTATCATCATAAATGAATTCGTTCTGCTCGTTTGAACAGAACAAATTAATTTGTTCTAGAATCTGATAAATTTTTATTAGAATGATCCGTGTCTCACAGTGTAATTGTCAATTTTGGGTACATTCAGTAGGACTCGCGCGATCAAACTTCCGATCGAACGTTGAAATGCATCTTTATCAAAGTAAAGCGACTTTCCGGATGTTCCCTGTTTCAGCCAAGTTGACATAAGAGAGCTAGAGACGAAACGGTAAATAAATTAAGCCCAGAAAAATTGTTTGTATATTTTCTTTCGACGGTTCTATTACTTGTGTTGACACCATTGACTTGAATAAATTATGTCCTTGTGATACCATTTCAGCTTCATGTAGAGTTGCTCCCCATCTATAGACTGTGACGCAAGACAAAAGGCTCATATTATAACACAGACAAAAATAAATCAGAGTCAATAGTAGGGAAGGGATTGAATCACCCTCATATGGCTTCCAGACAGGGGAGGCTGGATTATGATGTTCACATCAAATTCTTCTGTGTTACCGACTTTCAGACCTGTGTAATAGCTCTTGATCATGAAGAAACCCTTATAATATTCCCGTAAGAATAAGTCGTGCCCTTGCATCGTGGTAAAAGCTCTCTCCAGTATCTAGAAGTAAAGACCCAAAATGAAGATACACCCATAAGGCTTCACTCTAACAAAGGCCGAAGCTGAAGCAAGAAACCTCTGCGAGCATATCTCTGTCGTTCTCGTGTTGCTCTTCCCTTGAATCGATACACTTGTCGATGGCTTTCAAGATCCTTTCGTCTTTGCGTAATTTTTCCGCCTTTACTTCGGTGCCCATCTTGACGTGGCTCTCCCGGCGGGCAAGGACACCCTCACAGGACGAATAAAAGGGATACACGTGGGCGAATGTTCCTCGACACTTTTGCTGTTGTACACGAAAGAATTATTACGCTACGATTAAAACGGAAATATTATCGCAAACGGGTATTAACTGAAATTCTTTTTGTTTCCTCGCTGCAAATCAGAGTCGCTTATTGCTATGCAGAATTACATGAGGGAAGAACACTTGATCCGCGCCGTGCGAAAATTCCGCGTAAGTAATGGAGGATGGAGGGCCCGTTGTCTTTGAGTTCTTTGTGTTTGATGAGTGGCATGCATCGGCGGCGGGAATATATAGAAATGGCGGGAAACAAACCTTCCGGCAACGCCGTTGGAGGGCACAATCAATCCTGCACCCGGCTATACAGATTGGGTCTGTTCGTTTTAGCTACACTTTTCTACACTTCTTACACCTCCAGTGGACTTTCTATTACTGTATCTGGTCAAAGTGTACAAAGTTTAGTTAGCGCGAACAAACCTATTATCGTTGTTGATAGGACAATTCGTGCGACCAACTACAAAACGAGTTCGCGGTATTCCCCCTGACGTTCGAACGGAAAAGCTCTTTGCTTCGGTTCGATCTCGGTTCGTCAAGAGTGCCACCCTGGTCGTACGTTATGTAACTGCATCCGTCAGCGTTTGGAAGAGCTTAGTTAGCCAGGCGTACCATTGGTACAGCGTACCGCAAATGTGGAGTAAGCCGTACCATTTAATACCGGTAATGTACCAGCGTAGTCGTATCTTCACGGCACCGCCACCGTGAAGTTACACAGTCCTGCAGTACACGGTGGCCCACGACGGCGGTACCATACTGGTACGTTTGCGGTACAGACTACCGTACGCACGTACGTAGCGGGCACAGTACCGGTACGGCGTACTCTACATGAGCGGTACGTTATGGTACGTGGTTATGGCCTCTGCACACTGCGCGCGATGAGCGATATCCAATGGGAGCATCACTCTCCCAGGGGGTTTCCGGAACACCTGCACTCCCATTGGATATCGCTCATCGCGCGCAGTGTGCAGAGGCCATTAGCTGCGGGAAGAGTTAGGGTTATTTTTTATCACGCAGGACTCGCGCTTCTCGTGAGGTTGCGGTTGCGGACAATAATGGAACCCTCCCTACCGACACAGGGACCTCACAGGACAGAGCGCGATTCTACTAGACCTTTTCGCTGCACTTGCCGGCTAGAAAGTACGCGCATTAAGGTTTTTAATACTTTTATACGCATCAGTCTTATATTAAATAGTTTCTTTGTTTTTAATAACTTTTAACTATTTTAATACTGCACCGCAACGGTGGCCAGAGTAGCAGAAAAATTCGAACACTCAATATTCAATTTCATGTGGATGCGACCTGAGGGAAATGGACTTCGTAACAGAAACAGATTTTTTATGCAATCACATATTGTTTATTTTATGTTATCAAAAGGTATAAAAATATTCATATTGTTTCACATAGTTTATTTTATATTATCGAAGGATATAAAACGGAAGATGGAGTTAAGAAAATTAACGGACGAAAACTGTAAAATAAAAATTAGAAAGACCTTGTGGCGATAAAAAAAGGGAAATCATAACTTGCACTCGCCTGTCATAGATCTTCCCAGGTATTCTGACACGTTAGACATTGTAATGCACATGCAATAAGATTCGTAGAAAGGAAAACTTTAATCTTGCGCGTTGGAGCGGCTATAGAAAGGAAACTGGGATCGAGCGAGGTCGAGTGGCTCTTGTATGTTGGATTAAGCCATCCCGACTGACTTCTGTTCACGGGCGATCAACAAACACGACAGTTTTAATACTATCCCCGAGGCTCGTGACAAGTCTGGCTAATTCTTCGTCAAAACCGGCAGCATCTCTAGTTATCGTTGACCTTAATATTCCCAATAGCGTTCAACTCGTCTTGGTACATGTCCATTTCTTCCGACGTCACTGCAACGCGCGTATAGCATCGGTGTAAATCTTAATATATTCTTGTTGTCGATGGCAGGGTAGGGGGCATATTATTGCAACTTACAGACCCAATTGGACAGTTTGGCGGGATCGTCGGTAATCTCCCCGATGATTACTGTCAACTGTTCAGCAATATCCGCGAGCTGGCTCACATCGGCGTCTACGAGATTGTGTGCAGGGTCCCAACAGTTCTTAAGATCACGAGACTTGCACACATTTCTCAATTCACTAAGAATCTGCAAATTTTAAGTGTCCGGCTCAACAATCACCCCAGCATTGAGTGTCCAACGAGGAAAAAGGGCTGCTCTCTTACGTGAATGAAAAGCTTGATCCCGGTGAATTTGGCGAAAAACCGATAATGGCCCACGTTAATTGCATGGTGCAGGAATAGAGTCTTGATGTGATAACACGGGATAACTTTCCACCCCTTAATGTGTCGCAGTTTCTGTTTCAAGTTCACAATAATTGTACCACAATGGACGAACGAGCAGCAATGTCATGCCAAAAGTCGGCGCAATTTTTCGGGCTTATCATGTACGAGGTGATTTCTACATGTACCTCAATTAGTCGAATGACAGGCTTGATATAGCTGTGCTCTCCAAGTAAGTTATCTTCATGATCGTAGAAAGCCAATCTCCACTGTAGATGCTCGTCCTTGACATTTTGCAAAATATCTGGTACCGCATACCAATTCTGAAAGTAACGAAAATAAAAACTCATTTGATCAGCACGGTTGGAGTCTCGAATTGTGAACACAAAGCCATTGCACATACATTCTCCTTTTGGGAATGCAGTTCCAACTCGGACATGTTTATTACAGGCACAAGACTGACGTTCATTTGTGGGAAGCCCTGTTTGTTGACACGCAGAGTAATGGGAGAACCGTTCTTGCACACTTTGACCTGAAAGAAAAGAATGCAGAAAAATCATCAACCGAAATCTTTCGGTTATCAGCATCACAAATGAATTCGTTCTGTTCAAATTAGAATGATCCGTATCTCACAGTGTAGTTGTCAATTTTAGGTACATTCAGCATGGCTCGTTCGAGCAAACTTTCCATTGAACGTAGAACCGCATCCTTATCAATATAAAGAAACTGTCCGGATGTTTCCTCCGTCAACCATGGTGATAGAACAGACCTAAAGAAGTTACAGTCAATGGAGTTCCAAAAAAAATGATATGTTTTCTATCTTCTGACATTCCTAATACCTGTACTTGTCCCATTCAGGTGTATAAATCGATGTTTTGTTAGGAAGTCTTAGCATTTTGTAGCCTGGCTGCCCTTTTGGAAGCTGTGAAACAAGGTAAAGAGCATATATTATCAGCATTGTTCAAGTAACACAGACAATGATAAATCAGCCAATAGTACAGTAAAGATTGTATCACCCCGATCAAGTTGTACTTTAGAGGAATCACGAGGCTTATGTTCACATGAAATTCTCCCTCTCCACAGACTTTCATGCCTTTGTAATAGTTTTCGACAAAGAAGAAATTACGATACAGTTGTCGGAACAACGTGTCTCGCACTATCATCGTAGCAAAAACGTCTTGCAGTATCTGAAAGCAGACCCGTAGAATGAAAATGTACTTGTTTGGCTTTGCTTCAACAGCGGCTAAATCTGAAGCAACGAACCTCTTCGACAATCCCTTTGTTCCTGTAATATTCGTCATCCCTTGACATTGTACACCTGTTGATCACTTGCAAGATCCTTTCGTCGTCGCGTAATGCATGTTGCCCTTCTACCATGGTAAAAAGGTGTCCCACGATCTGGAAGCAAACCTCTAAAATAGAAATCCACCCATTTGGCTTTCCTTCAACGAGGGCTAAGTATGAAGCAAAGAACCTTTTCGAGAACTGCTATCTTCACCTCATCTCTGGTATCCGAGAAGGTGCTCCTCTAAAATAAAAATCCACTCATTTGGCTTTCCTTCAACGAGGGCTAAGTATGAAGCAAAGAACCTCTTCGAGAACCGCCATCTTCACCTTATCTTTGGTATCCCAGACGGTTTGCCACTTGAGGATCGCTTGCAACATCATTTCGCATTCCCGTAATTTTCCCGCTTTCACCTGCATGTGTGTTTCTTCTTCCAACATCAGCTCTTTGTTGATCGCCCTCTAGAAGTAGATCCCTTAAATAAAACTCCTCTCATTTGGCTTTACTTCAACGAGGGCTAAATCTGAAGCAAAGAACCACCATGATAGTCTCTTTTAGCCTCTCGTCCGGGTCATCCCGTGGATTTAAACACTTATCGATCGCTTGCAAAATCGCTTCCTGTTCCGATTCCACCGCCATGTCCATCTCGACGAGACTCTTCCGGAGATCCAGAACACAGTCACAAGGCGAACGAAACAACGCGGAAGAAATATCGCGCCTCGATGCAAGAAGCTTTTACTAAAACGGAAGTGATTTCGCAAACTGGTAAGTAAGATTGTTTTTAGTATTTTTCCGCTGGACAAAATTAGAATGAATCAGAGAAGATTACGCGACCTGCGTCGTACCAGATCTCGGCGTAATTGACCGAGGGCTCTCTTTGCTTCGAGTATCCGGCCTGTGCCGCTCGCGCCGGTATCTGAGGACGGAGGACGGAGGGAATAAAGCAAAGATAAGGCGTCCGCAGAATTCCCCCGACCACCCGAACGGGATGGTTCTTTGTCGTGGGTGGGCCGTGGATCTTCAGGAGCGCCAACGCACTATATGTTTAGGCCATCAGCGATAGAAACGAGAAGTTTAGTGTTTTTTTTTTTGATCACGCACGTTGGCACTTCTCGTTATAGGGATGTCGGTTGGAGGGCGAATTAGAGGTGCGGCCTCATGCAGTCGCTCGTCGCTCGTTCGCAGCAATAAATCTGTTCACGTGATATGTAGCGACCAATGAGCTACTTTTTTGAGTCGCGGGAAATTCAATATAGGGTCACGTGACCAGATTTATCGCTGAAAACGAGCGTCGAGAGACTGCATGAGGCCGCACCCCAAGGCAACACTCCAAAAATTACAAAGATAGCAGCAACCACTTACACTTTTATTTTACACTTAAGGACGCTTCAAACCGTAACCACGCGTGGGAGAAGGACGCACCTAGCCCAACAATAGCGGGAATAAATTGGCGGCAAACTTTGTACATTGTCTACTGGTGCGTTTTTAGTTGAAGGCGGTCGTAGAGCCGCGCTAAAGCGACGACGCGAACACGCATGGGTGGCACTACCTAGCGGAAGTGCCACAAGCAACGCCGTCAGCGCGCAAACCGATAATCAGAAAAGAAAGTTACTCACAATATAGAACATGCGGGGCAATCTCATTGAAAAGCAAACATAGTTCGAGTTTTAAAATGAGCAATCATTTTAAAAAAGGTAAAGAATTTACTTAGATTTAAACTGCATAAATAAAATGTCTTACTGTTACAAAGTTGCAAAATTCCTTAGTAAATGAAGTACAACCCTACCAAACGCTCTGTTGTAGGCCATTTCCCCTCAATTCTCTTTGATGGCAACACAACGAGCGGAGAAACGTTACCCCCACTTTCCTTTACTTATGGAAATGCGCGAAGGGTGCAATCGTAACCTCAATTTCGAGATTAAACTTTCCACTTCGTAATTCCAAATCATAGGGAGCACGAACAAAAAATTCACCCACAAACAATTATAAAGTATTCTAACCCCAGATAACCTAATAAAAATGGCATGTGACAATTATCCGCAGATCGCGCGTAAAAGTTACCCCCTCTTTAGTCTCTTACGCGCCCGTCACACAATCATAGTAGCGCGGGTCCGTGAGCGAGCGACGCTCGGATATCTTCGGAAAGAGCCGAGTGCGCTTGAACTGTTCCGACCGCGCCTTCGGCAGCGACATCAACACATGGACACGCTGAGCACGTTCATGTGCGGCCAAGCCGAACGAAGGCTTCGAGGGAAAAAGCAACTGACAATGAGGAAGACTCGCGCGTGACGTCACCCGACGGCATGCGCGAGGCTTTTAGATGATTTCAATGCTTATTTAGCTCTTGATTCTCTGCGTTATTAATGTATACAAAAAAATGTATCGCGCACTCTGAACGCTTATTTTTTTAGTTTATACGTTAATTTAAATATAATAATAAATCTAAATTACAACTTATTTATCTTCTAAAAAATTGTTTACGCTTTACTCACACCCGTCCTTACGCCAAATGAATTATAATTCAGAAAAGTAAGCGAAAATATATTTATATTCGTATTATTATATTAATTCTCATACTTTCATCAAGCGATAAAGCATTATCCCCAAAAACAAGTCAATCATTCATCCGGCCGCGAATCGTAAGTGCCCGAAGGTGCATTTTTAACACAAGCGATAAGAAGGTCCCGCTGGTAGCGTTCCTGGCTTAGGGGCGCAGGATCGTTCCTAACGCTCAGCACTTTTTTTTTTAATCATGATTACTATTAATCCTTATTTGATTACTTATTTTTATTAGTTATCATATTTATTGTAATTAGTTATCTTTTAGTGTCGAAAAATGTATCGCGCACTCTGACGCATATTTGATTAGTTTTTACGTTAATTTAAATATAATAATAAATCTAAAATACAACTTATTTATCTTCTAAAAAATTGTTTGCGCTTTACTGACTCCCATCCCTATGCCAAATAAATTGTAATTCATAAAAGCAAGCGGAAATATATTTATCTTCGTATTATTATATTCATTCTCATATACTTTCATCAAGCGATAAAGTATTATCCCCAAAAACAATCATCCATCCAGGCGCGAATCGTAAGTACCAGAAAGTGCACATACAGGGACACAAAAAATTAATGGAGCAAGAAAAGTTGAACTTCGTCAAAAATGGTCGTACAAAAAAAAACGATTTTGAAGCTTCATCAAGTTCCTAGTTTTAGTTCCGACAATGATTTTTTTTTTTTTTGAGAATCACTGATTGCGCGGTCGGAAGAAATATCATGGCCAAAAAATGTTTGCAAATTTTTACGTTTTCTTGGTTTTTATGAAATCCAACGCTACTTTGCCAAGATTGCGACACACACTAATGTTTATGGACGGTCATTCAGCTCAATATGTCCCCAAGAGCCATGCAAAATTCCAAATTGACCCGTTCATCGGTCTTTCTTGCCCGATTGACCAAAATATGAAAAAAAATTAAAGAAGCAAGTTTCCTCCTTCTCAGACATCATTTCATGATTATTAAGAGGAAAAAAAACTATTCACTACTTTTCGTACAATTGGGTATTGAGTACGCATTAAATGTTGGAAAAGAACCCTGAAAATCATATTGACTAAAAATTTTCGATTTTTTTTTTTATAAAAAAAATGTTGAAATTTTTTTTTTTATAAAAAAATCTGTCGATTTTCAAAATTTTTTTGATGTTGACATTTTTTTTGACAAGCATATCTCCACGTGGTACGCTTTGGGGAATTCTAATGCTGGCGGTACAATGTTGATTTGAAAAAAAATGTCAACATTAAAAAAAAAATCAATTTCCAATTTGTTCGAAAATTTTTAGTCAATATGATTTTCAGGGTTCTTTTCCAACATTTAATGCGTACTTAATACTTAATTGTACGAAAAGTAGTGAAAAGTTGTTTTTCTTCTTAATAATCATGAAATGATGTCTGAGAAGGAGGAAACTTGCTCCTTTAATGTTTTTTCATACTTTGGTCAATCAGGCAAGAAAGACTGATGAACGGATCAATTTGGAATTTTGCATGGCTCTTGGGGACATATTGAGCTGAATGACCGTCCATAAACATTAGTGTTTATCGCAATATTTGCAAAGTAGCGGTGGATTTTATAAAAACCAAGAAAACATCGTTTTTTTGTACTTTTTTAAAACTGATGGCAAAAATAGTTTTTTTTAACCTACAATAATAATCAGAGCTTGTAGAGTATGTATTCACGTTTCCAAAACTGCCGGTCGAATTCCCGTACGACCATTAGTTCCCGAGATATCGATGACTGAAGAAAAAAGGACGTTTTTTCATTCAAAGGCCGATATCTCAGCGAAAATTGGTCGTAAGGAGATAAAAAAAAAGCAAATTAAACTGAATTGAATGGGCTCAATGACGTTGATATTGGTCAAGTCCGAAAAAAATCTCCAAAACCCGTGCAGAACTTTGAAAAACGTAAAAATTTGCAAAATTTTTTTTGCCGTGATATTTCTTCCGACCGCGCAATCAGTGATTCTAAAAAAAAAATCATTGTCGGAACTAAAACTAGAAACTTGAAGCTTTAAAATCCTTTTTTTTTGTACGACCACTTTTGACGAAGTTCAACTTTCCTTGTTCCTTTAATTTTTTGTGTCAATTTATGTTCACTTTCTGGTACTTACGATTCGCGGTCGGATGGATGATTGTTTTTGGGGATAATACTTTGTCGCTTGATGAAAGTATATGAGAATGAATATAATAATACGAAGATAAATATATTTCCGCTTACTTTTATGAATTACAATTTATTTGGCATAGGGTCGGGTGTGAGTAAAGCGCAAACATTTTGCTAGAAGAAAAATAAGTTGTATTTTAGATTTATTATATTTAAATTAACGTAAAAGCTAATAAAATAAGCGGTCAGAGTGCGCGATAAATTTTTCGGTACTAAAAGATAACTAATTAAAATAAATATGATAATTAATAAAAATAACTAATCAAATAAAAATTAATAGTAACCATGATTAAAAAAAAAGCGCTGAGCGTGAGGAACAATCCTGCGCCCCTACGGACCGAAGCCAGGAACGCGACAAACGGGGCCATCCTATCGCTTGTGTTAAAGATGCACTTTCTGGCACTTACGATTGGCGGCCGGATGGATGATTGACTTCTTTTTCGAGATAATACTTTATCGCTTGATGAAAGTATGAGAATTAATATAATAATACGAATATAAATATATTTTCACTTACTTTTCTGAATTATAATTTATTTGGCATAAGGACGGGTGTGAGTAAAGCGTGAACAATTTTTTAGAAGATAAATCAGCTGTAATTTAGATTTATTATTATATTTAAATTAACGTATAAACTAAAAAAGTAAGCGTTCACAGTGCGCGATTCCTTTTCTTTGTATACATTAATAACGCAGAGAATCAAGAGCTAAATAAGCATTGAAATCATCTAAAAGCCTCGTGCGTGCCGTCGCGTGACGTCACGCGCGGGCCGTGCTCAGGTTGCTTTTTCCCTCGAAGCCTTCGTTCGGCTTGGCCGCACATGACGTGCTCAGCGTATCTATGTGTTGGTGTAGCTACCGAAGGCGCGGTCGGGACGGTTCGACCGCGCTCGGCTCTTTCCGAAATATCCGAGCGTCGCCCGCTCGCGGACACGCGCTACTATGATTGGGCCATGGGCGCGCAAGGGTCTAGAGAGGGGGTAACTTTTGCGCACGATCTGGCTGCACTGTATAGGTATAGCCAGAGTCGAGCCTGTCAGCTATAGATATAGTAGGAGCACGGTAAAGAAAAGTAGCACTGTGTTTCTATCGTCCAAGGTCGACGAAAATCCGCACAAAGCGGGGAGCGCGATAACATATATAGGTAGAGCCAGAGTCGAGCCCGACCGCTATAGATATACTAGAAGCGCGGTTGACAAGAGCAGCAACGGTTTCGATCGCTCTAGCTCGACGAAGATCTGCACAAAGGGGTCGTCCATTAATCAGGTGCGGCTCAAATTGAGGGGCGGGGGGGGGGGGTTTCAGATAACATCACGATTGATCACACTGGGGCGGGGGATTGTTGGGACAATCACGTATATTTTTTTTGGTAACTGCGCGGACAATGCCATTGAAATATACTGAAAACATATATTACTTCGTTTTTCACAATAAAATACCGTACTCTCTATAGCTTGTGGCTGACATTTCGTAACAAAAAAAATACACGCGATGTTGCCGGCGCGGGGCGGGGGGGAGTACCCTAGAACCTCACCACATATCACCATAGGGTGGGGGGTTCAAAAAGTGGCCTAAAAACCTCACGTGATTAATGGACGACCCTAAAGCGTAGAGCGTGATAACATATATAGGTATAGCCAGAGTCGAGCCTGTCCGCTATAGATATACTAGAAGCGCGGTGAAGAAAAGCCGCAACGGTTACGATCGCCCTAGCTCGACGAAAATCCGCACAAAGCGGAGAGCGCGATAATATATATAGGTATAGCCAGAGTTGAGACCGTCAGCTATAGATATAGTAGGAGCGCGGTAAAGAAAAGTAGCACTGTGTTTCTATCGTCCAAGGTCGACGAAAATCCGCACAAAGCGGGGAGCGCGATAACATATATAGGTAGAGCCAGAGTCGAGCCCGACCGCTATAGATATACTAGAAGCGCGGTGGACAAGAGCAGCAACGGTTTCGATCGCTCTAGCTCGACGAAGATCCGCACAAAGGGGTCGTCCATTAATCAGGTGCGGCTCAAATTGGGGGGGGGGGGTTTCGGATAACATCACGATTGATCACACTGGGGAGGGGGATTGATGGGACATATCACGTATATTTTTTTTTGGTAACTACGCGGACAATGCCATTGAAACATACTGAAAACATATATTACTTCGTTTTTCACAATAAAATACTCTCTATAGCTTGTGGCTGACATTTCGTAACAAAAAAAATACACGCGATGTTGCTGTCGCGGGGTGGGGGAGAGTACCCTAGAACCTCACCACATATCACCATAGGGTGGGGGTTCAAAAAGTGGCCTAAAAAACCTCACGTAATTAATGGACGACCCGAAAGCGTAGAGCCAGTGCAGCCAGATCGCGCGCAAAAGTTACCCCCTCGCAAGTCCCTTGCGCGCCCATACACCCATAGTAGCGCGTGTCCGTGAGCCGGCGACGCTTGGATACTTCGGAAAGAGCCGAGTGCGGTCGAACTGTCCCGACCGCGCCTTCGGCAGCTACACCAACCTATAGATACGCTGAGCACGTTCATGTGCGGCCAAGCCGAACGAAGGCATCGAGGGAAAAAGCAATCTGACCACGGCCCGCGCGTGACGTCACGCGACGGCACGCGCGAGGCTTTTAGATGATTTCAATGCTTATTTAGCTCTTGATTCTCTGCGTTATTAATGTATACAAAAAAATGTATCGCGCACTCTGAACGCTTATTTTTTTAGTTTATACCTTAATTTAAATATAATAATAAATCTAAATTACAACTTATTTATCTTCTAAAAAATTGTTTACACTTTACTCACACCCGTCCTTATGCCAAATAAATTATAATTCAGAAAAGTGAAAACATATTTATATTCGTATTATTATATTAATTCTCATACATTCATCAAGTAATAAAGTATTATCTCCAAAAATAAATCAATCATCTATCCGGCCGCTAATCGTAGGTGCCAGAAAGTGCATTTTTAACACAAGCGATAGGATGGTCCCGTTAGTAGCGTTCCTGGCATCGGTCCGTAGGGGCGCAGGATCGTTCCTCACGCTCAGCGCTTTTTTTTTAATCATGGTTATTATTAAGGATGTTGAGGTCCCTATAAAACATGTTAATGTTATTTGTTCAATAAATAGCTTCTTAATCGTCATGAAATTTTTACACGATCTCCTGAAAACTTCATGTAAAATCATACATCATTTTCAGAATTCTATCATCATTACTTCAACCTCCTTAAGGGTTGAAATAAAAAATGGTGAGAAAATTCTGAAAATTTGGTATGTTTTTGTATGAAGTATTTAAGAGCTCGTGTTAAAATTTCACGACGATTAGGAAGCTCGTTATTAAAAAATTAACATTTCGTTAAGAACAATTTTTAATAGAAATAAAAAAAAATTTAACAATAAACTTCGTTTTGTTTCCGTTGCTTTCAGTATATTGTAGATATTACAAAATTGAGAGGTCAAAAAAAAAACTTATTGCAAAGTTACATCAGTCTCCATAAGACAGCATTTAATTTGTGAACGTTAATTGTTCAATAACGAGCTTCCTAATTGTCGTAAAATTTTTACACGACCTCTGAAATACTTCATACAAAAACATACCAAATTTTCGGAATTTTATCATCATTTGCGATTTGGGACCCAACATCCTTAATTCTTATTTGATTAGTTTATTTTCATTAGTTATCATATTTATTATAATTAGTTATCTTTTAGTACCGAAAAATTTATCGCGCACTCTGACCGCTTATTTTATTAGTTTTTACGTTAATTTAAATATAATAAATCTAAAATACAACTTATTTATCTTCTAGCAAAATGTTTGCGCTTTGCTCACACCCGACCCTATGCCAAATAAATTGTAATTCATAAAAGTAAGCGGAAATATATTTATCTTCGTATTATTATATTCATTCTCATATACTTTCATCAAGCGATAAAGTATTATCCCTAAAAACAATCATCCATCTGACCGCGAATCGTAAGTACCAGAAAGTGAACATACATTGACACAAAAAATTAAAGGAGCAAGAAAAGTTGAACTTCGTCAAAAGTGGTCGTACAAAAAAAAACAGATTTTAAAGCTTCAAGTTTCTAGTTTTAGTTCCGACAATGATTTTTTTTGAGAATCACTGATTGCGCGGTCGGAAGGCATATCACTTCAATTTGCTTTTTTTTCTCCGTACGACCATTCTTCGCTGAGATATCTCAGGAACTAATGGTCGTACGGGAATTCGATCGGTAGTTTTGGAAACGTGAATACTCTACAAGCTCCGATTATTATTGTAGTGAAACTGTTATTTTTTATTTTTGCCATTAGTTTTAGAAAAGTACAAAAAAACGATGTCTTCTTGGTTTTTATGAAATCCACCGCTACTTTGCAAATATTGCGATAAAGACTAATGTTTATGGACGGTCATTCAGCTCAATATGTCCCCAAGAGCCATGCAAAATTCCAAGTTGATCCGATTATCGGTCTTTCTTGCCCGATCAACCAAAATTTGAAAAAAAATTAAAGGAGCAAGTTTCCTCCTTTTCAGACATCATTTCATGATTATTAAGAGGAAAAAAAACTTTTCATTACTTTTCGTACAATTGGGCATTGAGTACGCATTAAATGTTGGAAAAAAACCGTGAAAATCATATTGACTAAAAATTTTCGAAAAAAAATTTTTTTTAATAAAGAAAAATGTTGAAAATTTTTTTTATAAAAAAATCAGTCGAATTTTTTTTTTTTAATGTTGAAATTTTTTTCAAATCAACATTGTACCGCCAGCATTAGAATTACCCAAAGCATACCACGGGGAGGTACGCTTTGGGTAATTCTACGTACGCTTTGGGTAATTCTAATGCTGGCGGTACAATGTTGAATCGAAAAAAAATGTCAACATTAAAAAAATAAAAAAAATCGAAATAGATTTTTTTATAAACAAAAAAATTTCAACATTTTTGTTATTAAAAAAAAAAATTCGAAAATTTTTAGTCAATATGACTTTCAGGGTTCTTTTCCAACATTTAATGCGTACTCGATACCCAATTGTACGAAAAGTAGTGAAAAGTTGTTTTTCCTCTTAATAATCATGAAATGTCTGAGAAGGAGGAAACTTGTTCCTTTAATTTTTTTTCATATTTTGGTCAATCGGGTAAGGAAGACCGATGAATGGATGAATTTGGAATTTTGCATAGCTCTTAGGGACATATTGAGCCGAATGACCGTCCATAAACATTAGTGTATATCGCAATATTTGCAAAGTAGCGGTGGATTTTATAAAAACCAAGAAAACATCGTTTATTCTACTTTTTTAAAACTGATGGCAAAGATAATTTTTTTTAACCTACAATAATAATCAGAGCTTGTAGAGTACGTTTCCAAAATTGCCGGTCGAATTCCCGTACGACCATTAGTTCCCGAGATATCGATGACGGACGACAAAAGGACGTTTTTTCATTCAGAGGCCGATATCTCAGCGAAGAATGGTCGTAAGGAGAGAAAAAAAAAGCAAATTGAACTGAATTGAATGGGCTCAATGACCTTGATATTGGTCAAGTCCGAAAAAAATCTCCAAAACACCTGCAGAACTTTGAAAAACGTAAAAATTTGCAAAATTTTTTTTGCCGTGATATTTCTTCCGACCGGGCAATCAGTGATTCTAAAAAAAAAATCATTGTCGGAACTAAAACTAGAAACTTGAAGCTTTAACATCCTTTTTTTTGTACGACCACTTTTGACGAAGTTTAACTTTTCTTGCTCCTTTAATTTTTTGTGTCAATGTATGTTCGCTTTCGCGGTCGGATGGATGGTTGTTTTTGGGGATAATACTTTATCGCTTGATGAAAGTATATGAGAATGAATATAATAATACGAAGATAAATATATTTCCGCTTACTTTTATGAATTACAATTTATTTGGCATAGGGTCGGGTGTGAGTAAGGCGCAAACATTTTGCTAGAAGAAAAATAAGTTGTATTTTAGATTTATTATATTTAACTTAACGTAAAAGCTAATAAAATAAGCGGTCAGAGTGCGCGATAAATTTTTCGGTACTAAAAGATAACTAATTAAAATAAATATGATAACTAATAAAAATAACTAATCAATTAAAAATTAATAGTAACCACGATTTAAAAAAAAAGCGCTGAGCGTGAGGAACGATCCTGCGCCCCTACGGACCGAAGCCAGGAACGCTACCAACGGGATCATCCTATCGCTTGTGCTAAAGATGCACTTTCTGGCACTTACGATTGGCGGCCGGATGGATGATTGACTTGTTTTTGGAGATAATACTTTATCGCTTGATGAAAGTATGAGAATTAATATAATAATACGAATATAAATATATTTTCACTTACTTTTCTGAATTATAATTTATTTGGCATAAGGACGGGTGTGAGTAAAGCGTAAACAACTTTTTAGAAGATAAATAAGTTGTAATTTAGATTTATTATTATATTTAAATTAACGTATAAACTAAAAAAATAAGCGTTCAGAGTGCGCGATACATTTTTTTTGTATACATTAATAACGCAGAGCATCAAGAGCTAAATAAGCATTGAAATCATCTAAAAGCCTCGCGCGTGCCGTCGCGTGACGTCACGCGCGGGTCGTGCTCGGATTGCCTTTTCCCTCGAAGCTTTCGTTTTGGCTTGGCCGCACATGACGTGCTCAGCGTATCTATGTGTTGGTGTAGCTGCCGAAGGGGCGGTCGGGAAACTTCGACAGCACTCGGCTCTTTCCGAAGATGTCCGAGCGTCGCTCGCTCACGGACACGCGCTATTATGATTGTGATGGGCGCGCAAGGGACTAGAGAGGGTAACTTTCGCGCGCGATCTGGCTGCACTGGACTGCACTGCTACACAGTTCACTCTAACGATGTTTCAGAGCAGTCGGCTTAGTTTGTGCAACTCTCGCAGTGCACAAACAGAAAAATGAATAGAATGGAAAATCCACTGCAACGAACCGGACGATTAGTAAAGACTAGTTGTGCAAAAGCAGTCCATGGAACGCGCATCGTTTCAAAGTTGTCCGAATTAGTTCATTCGGTCGATTACGTTTCACCACGTATTTCATACCTCAGGCACTCATAATAGGAGAAGGAACGAAATTCTATTCTTCATATTAGCGATAATGGAGCTGAAGCACTTGGCGATTGCCGGCAACGGAACCTTCCTTACCGACACAGCGACGTCGCAATGGAGCCCAATTCTGCCGAGTTCCCTTAATCTTTCACCAATTAACCCTCCGGTTTGGCGTAGCAACATTTTCGCCGCACTTCTCGTCGATCGCAGATTTGCGAATCGTCCAATCGTTTCTATTATTTTTATGCTGATCAGTCATATATTAAATAAATACTTCATTTATTGTCAATATCTTTCTATTTTTATACTTCAGCTCGGCGGTGGCCACAGAGTGGCGGGAATATTGCAATACTCGATTTTAAACTTCATGCGATTACATTCCGAGGGTAATGAATTCCCTTTAAAGTATAGCTTATCGTTTATGGCATAACACATTGTTTATTCATATTATGAAATAGAAAAATATTCTCGTTCGGATATGTACATGTACACGTATCCGTGTCCACGCGCACGTATACACGCGGAGTAGAAAGGACGGTGAAGTAGAGATAATGAAAAGACGAAAACCACAATATAAAAATAAGCAAGGCCTTGTGTCGCAAGAAAAAAGAAAAAACAGATTGTAACTCGCGCTGGTCTGTTATAGATGTTTCCTGGCTTCCTGATACTTATGGCATTGTTACGTACATGCAATAAGGTTGGCAATATCGAAAACATCAATCTTGAGCGTTGAAGAGGCTACAGAAACGAAAGTGGTATGGAGCGAAGCCGGGCGGCTCTTGGACGTTGAATCAAGCCGTTGCGGATAGTGTCCATTCCTTCGGAATTATTTGCCTTATCGTGACCCGCCTCGGCAGAATGCCATGATTACATGGCACCGGACGTAGCAGTCGCACCTGGATCCAGCTTCGAAACTTCGTGAGCTGTGTTAAGATTAATATATTTGGCCGTACTCGTCTGGCCAACAGTGCTCGGTTGTTGATTTTTGTAGGGGGTCATTGGTATCCTGGACATTCTCAATAGCCTTCAACTCATTTTGATACATGCCCAATTCTTCCGACGTCACTGCAACGCGCGTATAGCATCGTTGTATATCTAAATATATTCTTGTTAGCGATGGTAAGGTGGGGTATGTTTTTTTGACTCACATAGCCAATCCGCCAGTTTGGCAGGATCGTCGGTAATCTCGCGGATAATTACTGTCAACGGTTCAACGATATCCGCGGACTGACTCTCGGCGTCTACGAGATTGTGTCCTGGAACCCAACAGTTCTGAAGATCACGAGACTTGCACACATTTCTCAATTCACCAAGAATCTGCAAAATCAAGTGTCGGGCTCAACAATCATACAGGCGTTGAGTTTTAAAGAAGAGAAAAAGGGCTGCTCTCTTACGTGAATGAAAAGCTTGATCCCGGTTAGTTTGCTGCTGTCTGGCAATCCAGAATCGTCCTGAGTGTTTATGGCGTAGTGCATGAACAGAGTCTTGATGTAATAACACGGAATAACGTTCCACTCGTGGGTGTCCCGCAGTTTCTGTTTCAAATTAACAATAATCGTGCTAAAATGGACGGACAAGTGAAATTTTCGGGTTTATATTGTACAAGATGATTCGCCTGTGTACCTCAATTTGTTGAATGACCGGCTTGATATAGCTGTGCCTCTCCAGCAAATTATCCTCATGATGGTAGAAAGCCAATCTCCACTGGAGATGCTCATTCTCGACATTTTGCAGAATTTCTGACAAGGCGTACCATTTCTGAAAATTACGCGAAATAACAACTTGTCAAAATGACGTTCTTCGAGCCTCAAATTTAAAGGATCAAAGGATAAAATTTTCGAAGAATTGATTTCTTTGCCTTGTCCGATAACATAGACGTTCATACACATGCTGCTCAATTTTCGGGGCGAAATTCGAATAATTTCGGTCGCTACAGACTTTCTTAGAGAAAGTAATTCGAGCAGCAGCGTGAGACCCGGCGCGGACGGCGAATTGTAACGAGTTTTTCGCCAAATGTTTTTCAAAACGATGTACACTGTCAAAGGAAGAATTTTTCAAGCTATCGGTCTCAAATTTTGACACATGTTTCACCCTCCCGCCATCTTTTATGTTGCTATGGAAGCTTTTTAAAAAATCTTCATGTTTTTTCTAACGAAACACTCGAAAAATCAGGCTAGAGGCTTTCTCTGTCAAACCACCGCTATTTCGTGAATTTTTATATAAAAAAACCTCCATAGCAAGACAGCGGCTTCCATTCTGAATTGACCATTATAAATTGACAAAAATAATCAGACTGATTAGCATATTTTAGCCAGCAAAAAAAAAACACGATTCAGCTATTTTTCGACACGTTACACTGTAATGATCCTTTAACACAAAGCAGTCAAACGTACAAACTTTCCAAACATAGGATATGGCGGACTGTTGGAAAATTCTAGTACAGGCATGAGACTGACGTTCATTTCTGGGAAGCCCTGCTTGTTGATGCACAGAGTGAAAGGAGGATCGTTCTTGGGCACCTTGACCTGGAAGAAAACTCAGAAAAAATGGTCAACCAAAATCCCTGGTTACCATTGTCACGCATGAATTAATTCCGTTTACAATTGATTATAACGATCCGTCACTCACAGTGTAATTGTCAATTTTGGGTACATTGAGCATGGCTCGTACGAGCAAACTTTCTATGGAACGTCGAAACGCATCCTTATGTATGTAGAAGCCGGATGTTTCCTTTATCAGCCATGTTGACAGGAAGGAGCTTGATGAATGACAGTAAATAAATTAATTCCCAAAAAAATTGTTTGTATATTTTCATACTTACGACGCTTCTATTACCTGTATTTCTGCCATTGAGATTCGTAAGCTGCCTCATTATCAAGAAAACCCAGTTTTCGGTAGCCTGCCTCTCCTTCTGAAAACTATGAAGCAGGGTGAAAAGCACATATTGTAGTGCCAACGAAAATTGATCATAGTTAACAATACAAGAGAGATTGGATCACCGTTAAATATTCGTAATCAAGAGGAATCTTGATGATGATGTTTACATGAAATTCTTCCGTTTTATCGACTTTCAGGCTTTTGTAATACTTCTGGACAAAGAAGAAACCTTGATACAGCAGCCGGAATAATGCGTCTCGCCCCTTCATTGTAGTAAAAACGTCTTCCAGTATCTGGAAACAGCCCCCTCAAATAACCTCCATAAATTTGGCTTCACTTCAACGAGGGCTGAATCTAAAGCAAACAACCTCTTTGAGAATCGCTTTGTTCCTCTCGTGTTGGGCGTCCCGTGAGCATATGCACTTGTCGATCGCTTGCAAGATCCGTTCGTCTTCGCGTAATTTTTTCGCTTTCACCGTAGGGTTCACTGTTGTGACTCTCGTGACTTCACTCTGCTCAGGAAACATCCATCCACGGTTATTATAATTAGCCGTATAATTCATAACGGATAGACGTAGCCCAATCTTCCTCGACGGTTTTTGAGCTGTCCGCGGAAAAATACAGTGCCGCGATAAAAGCTTGGATTAAAACGGAAGTGATTTCGCAAACTGGTTACCGAGAGTGGTTTTATTGTTTTTTCCGCTTACAACCCGAGTCGCTTGTTGCTACGCAGGTACAATAAATGAAAGATTACGTGGAGGACGTCGTTCGAGAATTCCGCGTGACTGAAGCCGCTCTTTGTTTCCGAGTAGCCGGCATGCGTCGGCCGCGCTGAACGGGGGGAACAAACTAGAAACGAGTTCGCGGTATTCCCCCTGCCATTTAAACGGAAACATTCTTTGTCTCGATTGGGAGGTTATTCAAACGTACCACCCTGGTGGTAGGTTTTGTAACTGCAGCCAACAGCGTTTGAAACCGTAAGCATAGGGTTTTTTTTCATCCCGCAGGCTCGGCTTTTTCTAGTGTCGTGAGGTGGCGGCTGCCAACAATAACGGAACCCTCTCTATCGGCACAGGGAGGTCACTGTGGAGAGCGCTATTCCGCTCGAGACTGGAGACGACCCTTTCGCCGCACTTGCCGACCGATTGCCGGCTAGACGCGTATTAACGTCTTTTAATACTTTTATTCTCATTAATTTTGCCCGAGGGGAATCGATTTAGTAAGAGAAATACATGGTCGTGTATGCCATACCATATTATTTATTTTATATTATGAAGGGAGATAAAAGTATTCGAATTCGTATTTGCAGGTATTTACGGTACAGCATGCCTCGCGGCGTACACGCGTGGAGTAGAAAGGAAGACGAAGTTAAGGAAATTGAAAGACAAAACCTGGAAAATATAAGTTAGCAAAACCTCGTGTCGACAAAAAATTAAAATAATTATAACTTGCACTCGCCTGTCATAGATCTTCTCAGGCTTTCTGACACTTTGGGCATTGTAATGCACATGCAATAAACTTAGGAAAACCGAAAAGACCGACGAGGCTATAGAAAGGAAACTGGGACCGTAAAACAATCATCTACCATTTCACCATTCTTCATCGGCCTCTGTCTCGGCATTTATTTCATTATTAACAGCATTGTGATGCTTTACCGGACTTTCCCCATGCAGCGCGTCATAGAAATGCCAATTTCGAGAGCAAGGATCTCGATAACGGGATTACCAATGTATTTCAAATTTCACAAACGTAAGCAGTGTTCGGAACCATTCTTTGCATGTCCCACCTTAAAGTATTCCCTTCACGAAACCAAATATTTATCAATAAACTGATTTTCGTCTATTAAATGAAAATACATCCCACTATACCGGTAAAATTTCAAGCCAAGAGACCGGACTTTTAACGAAAAATTACGACTCTAAAAATTGTCTCATTTGTACAGCGCTATATGGAGATGGCACGCTGGTCACATTTCTGTCTAATAATTTATCCACTAAATAACTCTAGATGCCTGATATAAACTGCTAATCCGTGTAAAAAAATCTGGAAAACTCCGCAATGACAATAAAAACAGGGGTTCATGGAATATTTAAAGAGAACATTAAGGAGATGGCACACACGTTCGGTCGGTAAAAATCTTACTGTCAGTAAACATCCTACTGCCAAAGACGTTCGTCGTTCGACAGAGCGAAAGCTGTTTCTTTCATTTTTTCGAAAAAGTCAATCATTTAGGAGAACACTGGGGATCTGAAGATCCGCTATCTCTCTCGCACCCGTGGCCGCTCGGTCGGTGTGACACATGGCCTTTGATAAAACTTAGAAAAATGTGACTAGCAGGAATTCTTTTCGAAAAATGTCTAAAACTACTAAATTTGCGGGAATGTTTTTTTTCTCCAATTTATCATTGGATATAATAATTGATTGTGACTTATTCTTATTAAGCGTCGCTGTAATTTACCAATGAGTCAGAATGGCCAAAGGACCCGAGTGTCGACGATTTGCCAAATGTTGACAACAAAAAAAACCGCAGAATCTATTTACCATAGGATGAATTGTGAATCACTAATGGAGCTAAAACGCTCGAAGGAAAGTACCAAGAAGACCCTCTAGTCTGCTTGGAGAGTACTGTGGCGATTATCAACAACGGAATCCTCTTTACCGGCACCGTGACGTCACAATGGAGATCGCGATTCTGCTAGGGATGTTTCCCTCTTTGTTTACCGATCAAACCCTACTCACACTGGTCAGTCTTATATTAAATAAATACTTCATTCATTCTTCTTAATATCTTCATTCATTCATTCTTAATATCTTCGGTCTATTTTTATACTGTATCACAACGGTGGCGGGAAAATTTGAATGCTCGACTTTTGGCTTCATTGCCCGAGGGCAATGGACTTCTTTAAAGAAACATCTTTAAAGACTTATTTCTTATTAATAAGTAAGTTTATTCTTTATAACATGTTGTTTATTTTGTATTATAAAGGAATAAATGTTCTTATTCGTCTATGCACGTATATGTATATACCGTGTCCACGTGCAAGTACACACGCGGAGTAGCAGAGACGTTGAAGCGAAGGAAAACAAAGAACCAAAACTGCAGTATAACAATTAGCGGGACCTCAATTGTGTCGACAAACAAAGAAAAAATGATTATGACTTACGTTGGCCTGTCATTGACCTGTCCAGGCGTTCTAATACTTTGGGCGTTCTAACGTACATTCAGCACGATTAGTGAAATCGAAAACTTTGCTTGTGAGCGTTAATGAGACAGAGAAAGTAGGATGGAGCGAGGCCTGGCGGCTCTTGGACGCTTGATCAAGCCGTCACGGCTGACATCTGCTCGAGGGCCGTCAAGAGACGCGACTGCGTTTCAATGGTGTCCTTGAAAGCCGCGATAACTGCGAGCAAGTCCATTTTTTCGGGACAAACAGCAATATCTTTACCCGTCTCGTTGGACGGCGATGACTCGATGCCACCGGACACCGCGGTCGCGCCTGGGTCCAGCTTCGCAACTTCGTCAACCGTGTTGAGAATATCTTTGGACGAACCTGGTTCGCCTTCCTCGCTAATTTGTTCACCCTCGGAGGAATCATCGATGCCCCCAACATTCCCAATGGCCTTCAACTCGTCCGGGTACATGCCAAATTCTTCCGGCGTCACTGCAACACGGGGTAGCATCGTCGTAAGTTTTAATTCTTGTCGTTGATGGTAGGGTGGTTGTGGAGGGGGGGGGGGGGGGGGGGGTATTTTATCGACTCACAGAGCCAATCGGCTAGTTTGGCAGGGTCGTCGATAATCTCCCCGATTATTACTGTCATCTGTTCAACAGTATCGGAGAGCTGGCTCTCATCGGCGTCTATGAGATTGTGTGCAGAGTCCCAACAGTTTTTCAGATCACGGGACTTGCATGCATTTCTCAATTCAACAAGAATCTGCAAAATTTAAGTATCAGGCTCAGCAAACATCCAAGCATCGAGTGTCCAACGAGAAAAAAGGGCTGCTCCCTTACGTGAATGAAAAGCTTGATCCCGGTTAATTTGCATGTGTCTGGCAGTCCGGAACGGTCCACGCTTAACGCGTAGCGCATGCACAGAGTCTTGATGTGATAACGCGGGATAACTTTCCACTCCTGAGTGTCTCGCAGTTTCTGTCAAAAAGTCGAAAAGTGCGAAAAAGTCGGCGAGAATTGTGAGCTTATATTGTGGAAGGTGATTGCGCTATGTACCTCAATTTGTCGAATGACAGGCTCCATATAGCCGTGCCTTTTCAGCAAGTTATCCTCATGATTGTAGAAAGCCATTCTCCACTGGACATTCTCATCCTTACCATTTTGCAGAATTTCTGGTAAAGCATACCAATTCTGAAAATTATGCGAAACAAAAACTGATCTAATTAAGATTGTTCGAGTCTCGAATTTAGCAGAAAGTGGGAAAACGTACAAAATTCCCCGGTATAGTACATGATGGCGTTTTGGAAAGTTCTACTACGGGCACGAGACTGACGTTCATTTCTGGAAAGCCCTGCTTGTTGACAGACAGAGTAAAAGGATAACTTGTCTTGCATACATTGACCTGGAAGAAAAGAATGCAGAAAAAATGGTCAACTGAAATCCTTGGTTACCATCCTCACGAATAAATTCGGTCTGTACAAATTGATTAGAATGATGCAGGGCTCACAGTATAATTGTTAATTTTGGGTATATTCAGCATGGCACTTGCAAGCAAACCTTCCACGCAATGTCGAAACCGATGTTTATTTATGCAAGCATTCTTTGCAGATGTTTTCTCCCTTTGCCTCGTTGACAGGTGCACCCTACAGAAGAACAGCAAATGAATGGTGCAAAAAAAATGGTATATTTATTTTTCTTCGGATACTCTTGCCCTATTAACTATATTTGTACCATGGATTCTGCGACATCTTGCGCAAACCCAGCTTTTGGTGGCCTGGCTTCCCTTTTAAAAGCTGTGAAGGAAGACAAAAAGCATATTTTATAATGCAGACCAAAATAAATTATACTCAACAATACGGAAGAAAATGGATCACGGTAATGGGGATGTATTCTATGGGAATCTTGATAATGATGTTCACGTCAAATTCTTCGGTTTTACTGAACGCCGGTCCTTTGTAATAGTTCTCGATGAAGAAGAAGCGCTGATAATGATCCCGAAGCCATGCGTTTCGCCCTTTCATTGTGGTAAAAACATTTTCCAGTATCTGAAAGCAGACCCCTTAAATAAAAAACCACGCTCATTTGGCTTGACTTCAACAAGGGCTAAATCTGACGCAAGGAACCTCTTTGAGAATCCCTTTGTTCCTTTCGTATTGGTCATCCTTTGAGCTTATACACTTGTCGATCGCCTGCAAGATCCTTTCGTCTTCGCGTAGATTTTCCGTTTCCACCTCGGAGCCCATCGTAAGGTGGCTCTCCCAGAGAGAAAGGGCACCGTCACAAGGCGAACGAACCGAACGCGATACACGTGTGCGAATGGCGCAGTCGACACTTTTGCTGCTGTAAGCGGAAGAAATATTGTGCCTCGATAAAAGAAGCTTCGATTAAAACGGAAGTGATATCGCAAACTGGTAACTGATATTCTACTTGTCTTTTTTCGTCGCAAACCAGAGTCGTTTGTTTTTGCGCAATATTAGAATAGATCATGAAAGATTACGTCATCCGCGGCGTGCAATAATTCCGCGTATGTGACAGAGCTCTCTTTGCCTTCGAATTGCCCGCACGCGTGCCGGCTGAGTATCCGTCTGAAAACGGGGGGAACAATACACAGACAAAGAGATCGCGGATTCCCCCGCCATCGAAACGGAAAGATTTTGAGTCACGGTTGGGCCACGGTTCTGCAGGAGTGCCAACCTGGCCGTGTGCTTTGTAATTGCATCCGCCAGTGATTGAAGCGCGAAGTTTAGTTTTTTTAAATCTTGCTCGCTTGCATTTCGTCCCGCGTCAGAAGGTGGTTTCACCTAGCGGCAAAATCACAAGCAGCGCCATCGGCGCGCACCAAACAATAAACGGAGTCACTTCTTTTAAGGTTGTTGCTTAAAAATATTGGGATGAAGAGATATTAATGACAATTTTACTAATCGTTATGGTATATTTTCTGAATGTACTGGCAAAAGGAGAATGGAAATTTCCGCACTCGTTTGTTAAATATAACATTTTAAAGTTTACATTAATCTCGACTGATCGTATCGGTGTACGGGGCAACGTCGTACCATTCTACCATTTAAGCTTCTCGCGTATACCTTTCGTATTTGTATGGAAAGCAACCCAATAAACGAATATTGTGTGCAGGATAGTGTAGAAAACAGTATTATCGAAACAAATAGACAGATTATCGATCTAATTAAGGAAAAGGTATGAAAACTTTGCAAAATTTACCAGTTTACGAAAAAGTGAGGCTTGCTGAGGAGTATGTATCAGAATGTGGCAACGTCGGATCTACGGGAATAGCAGAACGACTCGAAACTTAGCGCGCCAATTTCAAATACGTTAAAGAAAAATGCGACTAAAGGGAACTTATTAATTTATTTATTATGACGGATTCCCTTTTTTTCTAGGGTCGGTGAGCATAGTACGATGCTTGTAGGCACGAGCACTGACAAATCGTTTTTTCCATCGGAAACTTTGCGGCTCACTAATCGTTTTTCTGAAGCATTTGTTGCCTACTTTTGCTTTGACATAACCTCTGAAAACGTCGACCGGCACGAGATGCGCATATCACAGCTGCGACCTGTGACAGTCACTGCAGCCAACAGCCTCGAATATTTTAATAGGATTTTTGTATATAAACATTCAATTACCTGCTAATCCTAGCTCCTTCAAATTGCCATATATGTAAATAATAATTACGATTATCTACCGTACATTCGAAAATTTTCGCGAAATTCAGTTGTACACGCAATCAATATTTTGCTACAATAAGTTGGCATTGATGTCACACAATGTATTAGGATAGGAACTTCGTTTTTCCCTCCGCCCTTCAAAGACGATTTATCGACAATCTTCAAGTAGTACATGCGATGCGGGTCAATTCCATTCAACAGCAAACATACGATCCAGTTTTTAAATGAGCAATAATTTTGAAAAAGTCAAGAATTTATCTACTTCCGAACTACATACATAATATAATATGTATAATAATATAGTGTCATGTCAGTATAATAGTAATCATACTTATTACCGTTGTTGACGTGCAGTTCGTGCAACTCTTGCAGTGTATAAATCAGATTTATCAAAATGGAAAATTTGCTGCGTTAAAGGGGATGATTAGTAAAGACCAACTATAAAGGCGGTCCATGGAGAGCGGTTCGTTGCTGAGTCATCTGATCAAGTTTCATCACGCATTTCGTACTTTGGGTAATAAATGTCGTTCTTTATATTAGCAATAATGGAGCTAAAGTACTCGAAGGGGAGTACTGTAGCGGTTGCCGACAACGAAGTTATCCTTACCCACACAGTTCGGTAAACCGAAACTGTTCGGTTTCGCGTAGCAATATTTTTGCCACTACCCGTCTGACCGCCGGCTCGCGAGTACGCGCCAAATTGTTTTCATCACTTTTATACTCATCAGGCTTATATCAAGTAAATAAGTCATTTACTGTTAATATTTTTCGCCTATTTTTGCACTGCACCACAACGGTGGCCACAGAGTGGCGAGAGCATACAAACGTTTGATTTTTAACTTCGTGTGCGTGCAACCCAAGGGGAATGGATTTCGTTGAAGCAATAGCTTATTTTGATGCAATAATACATTGCGTATTTTATATTATAAACGGACATTAAAATATCCTTATTCGTATATATAAATTCTTACATATATCGTGTTCACGCGCGCGGACACACGGCGTGTAGAAATGAAGATGGAGTAGAGGAAATGAGGGGCACAAGCTACAATATAAAAATTAGCAGAACTTCAATTGTATCGAAAAAAAGAAATAATTATAACTTGCACTCGGCTACCATAGATCTTTGCAGACTTGTTGATGCTTGGGGCGTTGTAACGTAAATGCAATGAGATTAGTAAAACTGAAAGTTTTCATTTTCGGCGTTGAGGAGGCTACAGAAAAGAAACTGGATTGGAGCGAGATCGGACGTCCCTTGCACATTGGATCACACGGTCGCGGCTAATATCTGTTCGAGGGCCGTCATGAGACGCGACTGCGTTTCAACGGTATCCCAGAGATACGCGATAACTCTGAGCACATTCTGTCAGCCGTGTTAGAAATATCTTCGGAGTATCTTGCGTTTCTCGCCCATTTGCAGGTATTCTCGGTAGGGTCATCGACGACCTAAACATTCCCAATAGCCTTCAACTCGTTTTCGTACATGCCGAATTCTTCCGACGTCACTGCAACCGCGGACAGCATCGTTGTAAATCCAAATATATTCTTTTTGTCGATAGCAGAGTGGGGGGGGGGGGGGGGTTCTTAACTCACATAGCCAATTGACCACTTTGGCTGGATCGTCGGTAACCTCCCGGATGATTACTGTCAACTGTTCAACGATATCCGGAAACAGGCTCTCGTCGGCGTCCACGAGATTGTGTGCAGGGTCCCAACAGTTCTTAAGATCACGAGACTTGCACACATTTCTTAATTCACCAAGAATCTGCAAAATCAAGCGTCATCAATCATTCAATCATTGAAGTATCGACTGTCGATCGAGACAAAAAGGGCTGCTCGCTTACGTGAATGAAAAGGTCGATCCCGGTTAATCTGCTGCGGCCTGGCGATCCAGCATCGTTCTCAGTGCTTCTCGCGTAGTGCATGAACAGAGTCTTGATGTGATAGTACGGGATAACTTCCCACTCTTGAGTATCTCGCAGTTTCTGTTCCAAATCAACAATAATCCTATCAAAAGGAACGAAAGTGTGGCAACGATGCCCCAAAAAGCCGGCGAAATTTACGGGCTTATGGAGGTACAATCATTACTACGAATCCGACTTTCGGATTTGAAATGCGTGCGTGTAGTTTAAGATGGTAACACATCTGTAAAGTACCATAGTAGAACCTCAATTATCCGAACGCTCTGGCGCAGTGACCGAACGTTCGATTATGCGAGCTCAATGATTGTCTTTCTTCTCAGTTAAAGTATCGCCCTAAAGTATCCAGCTTTTTTCTCTAATGGAGCTGTTTCCTAACACTTCGAGATATTTTCAAAATGCATTATTGCCTATCTGTAACTTGATATATGAAATCGTACCTACATTGTAACTTTTTTCATTGTTAATTGTATGTATATAGGAGAAACAGCCCTGGAATGATTTCAAACTCAATCAGACAATAGTCCCACACAACTGCTGTTCTTGAAACAAATTCGAGACGTAGCGGCCAAGAAACGCGCACCTACTATGCGACAGCGAAAAATTGATAATTATTTTAGGCCGCAATTGTGATTTTACTGCATAAATAGTGGTGGTATGAAAATTAAAACTTTTTTTTATTGTTAAATGCTATTAAATAAAGAATTTAGGGTCGTTGGATTAATAAAGAGAATTTTCGATACTATTATATTATATGAGTTGACTTTCCCGGAAATCCGAGATATATTTTCGATTACCCGAATTTTTTATTATCCGAACGATGTCCCGTTCCAATTAGTTCGGATAATCGAGGTTTTACTGTATAAGCAAACTTGAAATTCAGTGCACGTCATTTTGCCGAAGTGTAAATAACTTCTTTTTTTTTCGTAGTGTTAAGTACTGCACTTTATTTTTTTTTAATCTGCAGCTGCAGCACCCAGATTTGTTGTTGAGACTTACTGCGACCATGCTCTGTCGGAAACGACATGCAGACATTGGTTTGGACGCCTCAAAAATAATTATTTTGATGCGTTGAATCGGAAGCACTACTTATTGAAGACTCATGTCAGACGCTCCCTGAACTTTCAGAATCATTAGGAGTTGATCGCATGACAGTTTCGAAACGTTTGAACGCAAGATTAGAAAAATCAAAGCATCAATTTTCACGAAAAAACAGTGAGAACTCATTCAACATCTAACTAGGTACCTCGATTTGCCGAATGGCAGGCTTGATATAGCTGTGCTTTTCCAGTAACTCATCCTCATAATCTCTGAAGGCTATTGCCCAATGAAGATGCTCATCCTCGATATTTTGTAGAACTTCTGGTACGGCATAGCAATACTGGAAATGATGCCAAATAACCGATCTCAGTGGCACAGTTCGAGTCTCGAATTCAACACAAAGCTATCAGACATACCAAATCATCTGTTATAAGATCCCAGCACTCTATTTTCAATACAGGCAGAAAACTGACGTTCAATTCTGGGAAGCCCTGCTTGTTGATACACAGCATAAAAGGATTGTTTTCATGGACTTTGATCTGAAAGAAAAAAAACTTAGAAAGAATGACCCAACAAAACCCTTGGTTACTACTGTCCCAGATGAACTTGTTCTGTTCAAATTTATAAGAAGGATTTGTGTCTCACAGTGTAATTATCGATTTTGGGTACATTCAGCATGGCTCGTGCAACCAAACTTCCTATTGAATCACGAAATGCATTCTTATTGATGTAAACAAAACTTCCAGATGTTTCCTTCATCAGCCACGATGCCAAAAATGACCTAGAGAAATGACAGTGGATAACCTGAGTCTCGAAGAAAATGTCTCTATATTTTCTTTCTTTAGACACTTCTATTACTTGTATTTCCGCCATTGAGATGTATAAATTGCCTCATTGTTAGGCAATTCCAGTTTCTTGTAGCCTAGCTCCCCATCGCTAAACTAAAGCCACACGAAAAGCAGATATTATAACATAGACAAAAATAAATCATAGTCAATAACACAGGAGAGGTTGGATCACCTTTATATAGTTGCAACATGACGGAATCTCGATGACGATGTTTACATCAAATTCTTTAGTTTTATCGACTCTCGCTGCGTAGGTGTAATAGCGCTCGACGAAGAAGAAACCCTGATACAATACCCGGAAGGGTGCGTCTCGTCCTTTCATCGTGGTAAAAACGTCTTCCAGTATCTGGAAACGGAGACCTCAAAAAAAAATCCACTCCTTAGCTTCTATTTCAACGAGGGCGAAATCTGAAGCAAGGAACCTCATCGAGAATCCTTCTGTTCCTTTCGAATTGGTCATCCTTTGAGCTTATACACTTGTCGATTGCTTGCAAGATCCTTTCGTCTTCGCGTAATTTTTTCTCTTCCCAATTGATGTTGAACATGTTGACTTGGCTCTCCCGGACACGTGTACGCGAATGTTCGTCCTCGCTTTTGCTGCTGTATGCGAAAGTAATGCAGTGCCTCGATGCAAGAAGCTTCGATTAAAACAGAAATGATATCGAAAACTGATAACCGAGATTCTTTATAGTTTTTTTCGCTGCAAACCCGAGTTGCTTGATGATGCGCAATTTTACACGAAATGAGGGAAGATTCTCTGATCTGTGTTGTACGAAAGTTCCGCGTGAGTGACAGAGAGTACTCTTTTTCGAATAGCCGGGACACGTTTTCGCCAGTATCAGAAAACGGCGGGAACCTTACTAGGCAAGGAGATCGTGGTATTCCCCCTGCCTTCTAATGGCCTCTGCACACTGCGCGCCATGAACGACGAACGATGAGCGATATCCAATGGGAGCTTCACTCTTCCAGGGTGCTTCCGGAATACCTGAGCTCCTATTGGATATCACTCATCGCTCGTCGCTCATCGCGCGCAGTTCACTCGTAACGGAACTGTCGTTATCGTTTCCTAGCGACAGCCAATAAGAGGCTCCTTTTTTTTTGTAATCGTGCATGCGATTGGTTGTCGCCTGCTAACGATACCGAAAACTGGCCTACAGGTATTGAAATTATAAATGGCATACAGGTATTTGGAATTGGAATTATAAATAGGCCTGCAGGTATTGGAGTTATAAATGGAGTTTTTCATCTCGACGCGCGAACTTCTCGTGTCGTGAAGTGACTCTACCTAGCGAAAGAACTACAAGCATCACCATCGGCGCGCTCGAGACGATGAACCGACATAGTTACTCTATTTAAAGGTGCGGCCTCATGCAGTCGTTCGTCGCTCGTTTGCAGCGACAGATCTGGTCACGTGATATATGGAGCGACGAATGAGCTACTAGCTACTTATTTGAGTCGCCGGAAATTCAAAATAGGGTCACGTGACCATATTTATCGCTGCAACAGAGCGTCGAGCGACTGCATGAAGCCGCACTCTAAGAGCGATATGAATGAAATTTTTTTTTTTCAATTACCCATCCTATGATGAAAATGACAATTATTAATTCAGTAGACTGCATTTCTTTTATGTTCGAACTTATGTTATTTTTCAATTTGGTCTGACCATTCGAGTAGATGGGTTATGAATAAAGTTATACGGCCTACACTTTTGTCCTATTTTTTCTTTATAGTTAATCTGTTTTTTCTCAGTTGATTGTATTCCTCGTCTGTTTGAAACAGTTTTTTAAATTTATTTTTGCTTTACCATGTTAATGAAAACCTGCAAATAAATATAATGGACGAGGAATGAAAAGAAAAAAAAGGAAATAAACGCATTGTGTATGTTCAAAAGGCACCATTCTTTTGGTTAGTGAGTTGAGCGAGTTTGTTTTTTCACAACGAATCGGTGCCCCACTTGCGACGCAATTTTTCTTCCTGCGTTAATTTGTCTTTTTGCGTTTCTTCAAATCGAACGGGATGAGAAACGAAAACTATTATCATATTTTAATTACTACGCATGCCGTTTGAAGTCGAAGAAATCGCCCGTTCGGTCAACGAATACGTCTGAATTCGTTGATTCGGTATCGCAGTGATTGTTTTAGGTTAGTCGCATGAAGGACCTACAGTCGTGAAAGAAACAAAAGGAACGCAAGTTCTCAACCACTTGACATAACCCTAACCTACAAACAATGACATTTTCAGAAACGCGGCTTCATTTCCGTCATTTTCAATGCCATATTCCGAGCACGAAACGGTAGCACAAACCCGAAAATAAAATAGTCTTCGTACGATTTATAAAATATCCAGCGACTATGCGCGTAATTTAGCACTCGCGAACTTCAAGCAACGCACGTAATTCAGTTTATCGTGAAAATGAAAGTTCAGCGAGAGATATTCGCGCTATTGTTCATCGGGCTTGTCACTGCAAACATCGCAAAAGCTTTCCACGATTGTTTCACGTCTAAAGACACTTTTGAGTGCCGGCTCGGTCCCATGACTCCGTACAGATTGGTAGCCAACAGAAATGATACGCAACTGCAATACTCCAGTGAGTGCCGGCACGATTAAAAATATCCTTACTTTCGACATTTGTACACAGTTTTGTCGATTGCCTTGCTATGTCCAAAAAACCTAGACTGTTCTCCCAAAAAAATTTGGCTGTTCATACGTCACGGAACACGGTATCCTGGCAAGGAATGGACCGCAAGAATGATGAAGATGTTGCCAGAAGTTTGGGACAGGCTTCTCGAGAGTCACCGTTCAGGCGACGGAGTGCTCTCTGACGAGGACGCGGAGCTGTTCAGAAGATGGAAATTCAAGTTCTCGGACGACGAAGTTATGAAATTGGCGGAGGAAGGCGAAAGAGAACTGGCCGCCATTGCGAAGAGATTCCAATCACGGTTTCCCACCATAATGCCGCAGACTTATGACAACGAGACCTACAAGGTGGGCAAGCTTCTGTGTAACTTTAGAGCAGCCTACTTCATCATTTCTAATCATGATTCACATTCTTTCCACAGGTTGAGTGCAAAGATCCTGTTGGCCTATTTAGGCAAATTTGATATGGAATTCTGCACGCCCTTCCCCTTTTTCGTAAAGCACTCTATAATTCCAATAGCTTTCGGAGTTTTCAATGGCACCAATGAAGCTCTCAAGGCATCATCACAGTGCCTCAGGTCGAAAAATCGCTGATTTTCGCAATTTGGTAATTATTTAGGTAAGCAACTTTGCTGAAAAAACAACCTAACATTTTTTTGTTGCTATTTTCACATTCATTGGGTTATACATGATGATGTTCAGTCCGGGAAAGCTGACATTCTACATTAACAAAGTTTTCGCGAGCAAAGAATGGTTAAAAATAATTTCGAATTTTTCACAAACTTCTATATTAAAACCCTTATGCCGGTGGTAAGGGGATTTATAAAAAACGCTTTCCTGAACAAGGTGCCGAAGAGAAGTCACGGCGGTCACCCTCCATTAAATGTTATGGGGTTTTGAAGTTCGTGAAAGGACAAAAATATAACCCAAACAAACCGAAACAGACCTAAAATATCCATAATATATAGAATATATATATATAGACAATAATAGAAGATCGAGATCGAAGTTGGTGTAATGTTAGTGTGTTTGCAAACTTTAAAAGCCAATAACTTTTTATGGGTGAGTGAATTTCAGCTTCCCTGGACTGAATATCATCATTTATAATCCAGTACATAAGAAAATATCAAAACAATGATTTTAGGCTCATTTTTCGGGAAAGTCATTTATCTAAAGAATTACCAACAGGAGTCCTCACAGTGTACACGGTTGTGGCTGTAAAAATTAACTTAAGCAAAATTTGTAAAAAGATTATTGATTAGTATGAAAGCCGCTATCTTGCTATGGAAGTTTTTTTTCCAAATTAAAATTAACAAAATGCCGGTGGTTAAAAAAAAAGTATTCCATTTAGTCTACTTTTTCGACAGTTTTTCGTTAAAAAAAATATGAAGATTAAAAAAAACTTCCATAGCAAGATGAAGAATGGCGTGAAGAATGTTGGATGAAAATTTGAGACGGATAGGTTGAAAACTCTTCCTTCGAGAGCGTACACCGTTTTGAAAACCGACATTTCGAGAAAAACTCTAGAGGAAAAAACGCTGTAGCAACCGAAATAATTCGAATTTCGTCCCAAAAATTGAACAGCACGTTTATAACCGTCTATACTATCGGATAATGCGAAAAATCGATTTTTTTAACGTTTCACACTGTGATGATCCTTTACATCGCGAGCGAAAAAGTTCTCACGTTAGCGTCCCAATTTGCATTTTGCAGTTCAAGTACACGGCCACTCAGAGAACGCAAGAGAGTGCCAAGCACTTTGCGCTCGGTCTTTTCGGGCCCCTGCAATCCTTGGGTGTCTCGTATCCAACGCCCGAGCACAGAGATCCAATTCTGAGGGTAAAGTCATCGGAAATCTGATGCCACGGCAAATACTCTCGTCCGATATGCGCAAGGAAGATCCGTCTCGCAAATCGTACTATAATCGAATGACAATTGCAGTTCTACAAGTCGTGCAAACGGTGGCGCGAGGAAGTCGATGAAAATCCGGAGTCTTACAAGGAAAATGAAAAATTCGTGAAGGGCTCGATGGTCCGCAATTTAGTGGACGAAGTCTCGAAACGAGTGGGCTTCGAGCTCGATTACGGTAAATAGATGATTATAAGTCACAAACAAGAATGTGCTGCGATAATTGCTGCATGGCCAACCGTCGTAGATGGCAACTGGTTCTTTAAGGCGAAAACTAAAAAAATGTACGTTTAGTAAAATAATAAAACTTTCGTACGACTGGTAACTTTTGGAAATTTTGATAATTACGAAAATCGCTAGGTTTGAAAAAAGGCTCGATTTTTGATAAACAAAGCAACTAAAAGTACTTGTTATTAAGAAATGGCCAAAAATGAAATATTCGTCGGGTCATTTGACAGAAAATGTCACAACCTATGCGTTCGAAGGTTACGGACGAGTACACTTTGAAGTACGACTTACACCGTTTTATAAATAATAGTTTGGAGAAAAATACAAAGAATAAAAAGGCAAGTGGCAGTGGGCAAATTTACCCTTCCCAAAAATCGTTATAACTAGGTCAATTTTCGTAATTTATCCAAAATCTTTGCTACGAATCAAAGAAGTCCCTAACCTACAAAACTATACAATAAAAAATTGTATTTCTGAAATTTCAAGCTTATGCACACATCCCAACATGGAAGATCGCTGGAGACGCGCATCGACCGCGCGCCCACTGATGTCGTACGCTTAATAATGATGATCTTATCGATTGACAGGTCAAGTCCGTTCGATCTACATGATATGCGCTTTTGAGACCGCCTGGTACGAGAATTACATTTCTCCCTGGTGCACCTTGCTGTCCTTGGAAAATTTCAAGGTACATATACAGGGTGTTGGACGCATGGACCGACACATTTTTTTTGGGGATTAGGGCGGGCGGGCGGGCGAGCGGTCCCTTATTAATTTTTTCATCCCTAGACCCTATGTCCTAAGTGTCACGGTAATTGAGATACGATTTCTTCTTTTCTTTAATTACCAGTAATTTCGCCTATGAATCGTCATAACTTTTTTATTTGTGGCTGTAATAGCACGAAATAGCTTTTGATGTGTTCTGCAATGTATGCTTATGAATAAATCATCCTTCGATAAAATTGGTTTCAAGAAAATGACTTTTGAGCTTCCAGTCTTAAAAATGTGTAAAGGTCTGAAACATTTCAACTCCTAAATTAATTGCAAAAACAAAAATTATTCTCTCTATTTTGACCACGTAATGAATGATTTCTATGCGTGTGGCATACCGTTGGAAAGGGTATAAACTGGAGAATTTTTGAAAACAACGCTAATTTAAAAATAGCTTTTAGTTTTTTTCATAATGAATTTGGAAGTTGACATTTTTCATACGTTCACGCATTTTTAAGACTTTGAAACCAATTGTATCAAATAATGATTTATTTATAATAAACATACATTCCAGAATGCAACAATAGTTATTTCGTACTATTCCAACCACAAACAAAAAAGTTATGAGGATTTAAAGGCGAAATTCCGGATAGTTAAAAAAAATGAAAAGAAATTGTATCTTACTGTGACACTTAGGGCATATGCTCTAAGGGTGAAAAAAGTAGCAAACGGTGACCCCCCCAGCCCCCAAAAAATTGTGAAAATTGACTAACTGGATTTTCCATTTTGGTCCGCAAGTTCATGTGTATTTAATTGAAAAAAACAGGTCCTCGAGTTTGCGCAAGATCTACAGTACTATTGGATCGATGGTTACGGATATTCGTTGACTTACGAGCAGGCCTGTAGCGCGATGAAGGACGTGTTCGATTTTTTTGGGTGAGCTCGAGGCGCCGATCGAACCACTTGTACTCAATTTACATTGAGAATTCGAATGTCACTTTTTATGGTGCAATTGCATAACTTCACTATGAGGTTTACGTTTAACATCGTAACAACAACAACAATAATAATGGAAATACGTTGAAGGACATTTTATATTTTCAGATCTGAGCAGGGCGCAAAGGCAAGCGTATACTTCACGCATTCGGGAGCATTGCTGAAATTGCTTGCCCTTCTGGGTATAGCCAAGGAGGATCAAGCTCTGAGACATGATGCCTTCGACTACGAGGACAAGCGAGCCTGGCGCACGAGCTTGATCGACTCGTTCGCATCAAATATCGCTTTCATTCTCTACGAGTCAGTCGCTTCCCTAGCTTCCCTCTTTCTTGAGCCACAACAATTCGCTTGCCTCACGAAAGTAACTGATCGAATTGAAAATCCACAACGTGCTGAAATGCTAAGGGCTTACATACACCTGAGACGGCTAAAAGTAGGATTATGTTTAGGATTTTTTTTGTCTATAAAACTAAATTTTATTGAACAATCAGAATATACATTTTCAAGTATGACATTTTATCTACATTGTGTGAAAATTTGTGTTTTCGTTGACAGCGTTTGCGGTACTAGACGTGCCTCTGCCATGTTTTTACCAAAAAAACAAAAAATAATCGTTCACCAAAGTAGGTAGACGAAACCTAGTACTTATCGAGCCGGAGTTTTTAAATTAAATTTTTTTCGGGTCATGGCATTCGCTGGAATAAAACAGGCGATTTTTCGCCTCAAAATTGTGCAGTACTGATGTTGAAAAAAAAAAACTATGCCAGGTATCGAAAAAAACGGCTCGATCGGTACTAGATAATTGTGTGAAGCATAACTGTGGAAAATTTGATCCCGATCGGTCCAGTAGTTGCGAAGATATTTCTGGTACCGATTTCGAAAACACTGTTTCGAGTAAAACGCGTTTAAAGTTTTGAGTACACTTTACACCTGCGCCCCAACCGTTAGTCGTTGATCACCTGGTCAGTTACAAAACGCTATAACTTCGTCATTACTGCGAATTTCCTTATGAAATATTCAGGGTAGACACTCAAAGGATAGTACTTTCGAATGAGCGCCTTTTTGAAAAATCGATCTTCTTGACCTACCTAGGTGTATGCAAGCCCTTAAGACCGTATTCTAGTGTGAACGCTCATTTTCAAGGTGATCGTTTGGGAATTAAATTTAGAGAAACGCTTCTATCTACTGTGGTAGTATTTCACAGTTATATTTTTACATGTTTGCAGCAACGCCTTAAATTTTTTCAAAGCCTTTTATTCGAAATTGTGCATGATATTTAATGTTGCGTAGATCATGCGGCGAACATTTTTTCATTGCCGGGCGTTCTAATTGCGCTCGTTCTTGCCATCTGGAACAAACGATTTAAAACATTCTATTTACGACTATGGTTATTGTTCGGCCTTTCGTCTTTTTGATTGCTTTATAATTACTATTTTTCCGTCTCGTGAGGAGCGAAAATTTCATTGTAAATATCAGAATACTCTTTTTCATACGCCGCCATTTCGTACATTTTGCCGAAAAAAAATTTATTCGTGGGCCGAAAGTAACCACATTCGTAAACAATAGAATTTTTTTAAATCGTTTGTTTCAGATGACGAGGACGTCGGCAACAACAACGCCCAATGATTAAAAAAATTCGCGACATGACCTGCGCAACATCGAATATTAGACAAAGTTTTGAATGAAATGCTTTGAAAAAATGTTAAATTGTACTTAAAACATGTATAAATATAACTATGAATTAATTATTATTAATTGACAGCAATCTATATATTAACACAATAATAATGAATACAGACTATAACCAAAGGTCGGCAAAGTTAATCCAAAAATTAACTTCGTTACTCGTCATTACGCTACTCAATAACTTAATTCTGTTAATCGTTAAAGTGTTACATTCTTAAAAATGTAACGCGAGTTAAAGTTATTCGTCTAAGTTTACAATCCATATGAAATTGAAGATAATTCTTATTATTATGTTGTGCCTAATACTTATTTTTTAAATTAACCAATCAAATGAGGATTTTATAGTCAGATTAATATCGTGCGTGTAAAGAGGACCTAAAAACGGTCTTTTAGGGCCTAGGCCCTAAACTTGCATGTTTGCATTTGTCAGGCTCACGGGCATTGAACGCCGCTGTGAAACAACTGCCAGTCTTTCAACTGTCACTTTCACTTAACACCGCGACAAACTTTTATCGAGATAAATAACATATATCTATTCATCCCGAAATTATCTTTACAAATAGTACATTCAAATCATAATGATGCATTTAAACAGTACTCTGACGTAACGTAATTATGTTTTCCTCGCTTTTTCATGCGTGTGAACGGTGAACGCATTGTTGTAAATTATTAATAAGATCGTATATTGAGATATGCGGATACATTTTAGAATTACGTTTGGTGTCAACGGGGAGGCTCCGCCTCCTACCCCTCGGGTGGCGCGCGTAGTTCAACTTTCATGTGCGATACAGCTCCTACATGCAATGCACCTTTTGCACGTGCTTGCAGCCGTATGTATTTAACAATACAAAAGCTCCGAAAACATGGTTTTGTTATATAAATAATCGTGTGGACCGTGGAGACAGGTGCTTTTACGCCTCGCGGGATGTTTTCCGTACTCGTCTTCGCCTCGCGCGGTCGTCTACGACTCGTACTGAAATGAACATCTCGCTCGGCGTACAAGTCCCACTTTGTCTCCTTGGTACACAATGTACTATTTTATAACAGCATAGGTACATAGTACCATAGTAGGTAAATATAGAGCATAAGAGGGTCGAGTAGGGTAGGCTAGGCAAGAAAGGTTAATAAAAAACTAAGTAGAGAGGGTAAAGGAGGGTAAAGGAGGCGGAATCTGACCACACCGGACGAATTTAGGTTCGGAGGCGTGTCGTTCTCTTATTAAACGCAGTATAGGGTTCTTGCTTCCACGCACGCTATGCATAGCTACTCGTCTCACGCGCAAGTGCGCCGCGCGCTTCATTTGTTCGCCGTCCGCTACATGAGTGTGGCGCGCATCGCGAAGACGAAGTAGCGGACTTAAATTAATGAAAGTAAAATTGAACGGAAGTTGATAAGGCCGTAGTTTCAAAATTTTAATCAAACGTTAAATCGTTAAGCCGTATGTTAACTTCGTTGATTAACGATTAACGCATTAAGGTTTTTCTGCCCAGCTTTGATTGTAATTGAATATTCAATTCGCCAAACATCACCTCGAAAATGAGTTTTCACACGAGAATGCGGCCTCAACACAGCTATCGTGTATCATTGAATCATGGTATAATCAGCGCTAATTAAATTATATTTCCCGGTGTTTTGAATTTGGATTGTTACATCTAATGAGAAATTTTCATTGCGCAGCTGTGAGACTGTCGGCCCGAGTGTACTTCTGATGCACCAGGAACGCGTCGTTCAGCTCGCGGATTGTCCCGTGGGGAGGCCTTGTCCGTTGGAAACGATGAAAGAAAAATATCCGGACCACGAGGCGGAGTGTCGCTTCGATGAGATGTGCGGAAATTAAGACCCGAAACATCATCGTGGAACCCACCGACATTAGTTAGTCTATTGAATGAGGCTACGTACGTAACGCGGACGTTTACGTATTTAAAAACTGGAGGGTTTTATCTCAGAATTAAGGACAGTTGATCTTCAACAATATGTATGGAAAAAAATGGAAAAACAGGTCGATACAGGGCTACATCCCAAAATCGGTCGGTATTTTTTTCTGGCGATTTACGACGTTCGAAAATAATATGAGAATTAATATTTTTGAGGGGGACGCCCAAAAAACACGAATCCACCAAAGCGGAGATTAGCGGAGTTAGGAAATAACAAAGCAACGGCTGAGATCATGTTCATCGAAGCTAGTTAGCAAGAAGACTAGAGGTAAGGAGTACGAACGCAGTGTTGAAGAAACGTCCATGGAAATCCAGATGGGAAGGGTGGCGGCGCTGCTCTTCACCGAACCGAATTGAAACAGGAACGAACCAGTGCCGTACAATATGCAGAAAGCACCCTTTGCTACTTCATATGCAGCAATAATTTGATCAAATTAATGGTAAAAACAGTGCCGTACGATATGCAAAAAGCACCCTTTGCTTCTTCATATGGAACGGTAATTTGATCAAATTAGTTGTGAAACCAGTTGGTGATGGAAATTCCTATATAAATAAAATTCTTATATAGATAATATAGATTGTTTTGGAGAATAATTACCAAATACGGAAAATTAGTGAATATGTTTTTTTTTGTGGAGGAAGCAGCAACAAACAATTTATTTATCGACATAAGAAAATTCAAAAAAATTTTGAATCCAAACAAAACTTTTATAAATGAACACACAGCATGATACGCTGTACAGATAACGAATAATAATGAAATACAGAAATTAAGCCAATGTATATATTAAATATATGATATAACGACACAATTATTTTTTATTAAGGTATTTCCTTCACGTAGGAACGTATTTTGTAGGGGCATAAGGAGGGCCCTCCTGAATCATTCGTGAATTACAGTGTAGCGCTTAATAAAAATAAGTCACAATAAATTATTATACTCAACGATAAACTGGAAAAAAAACTTCGCGCACATTTAGTAGATTCAGACATTTTTACATTTTTTCTGAAAAGTCGCGAGTACGAAAATTCTGCTGGTCACATTTAAAAAATTTTTTTTATTGTCGTTACGGAATCTAGATTTTTTCCACGCCTGAGCCGTTTGTATCAGGCATCTAGAGTTATTTAGTGTATAAATTGTTGGATAGAAATGTGGCCAGGGTGTCGTCTCCATAAAGCGCTGTACAAATGAGACGATTTTTAGAGTCGTAATTTTTGCGGTAACTTGGCTTGAAATTTTACGAATATACTGGGATGTATTTTTACTTGATTATAGACGACAATCAGTGGTTAAATATTCGGGTTCGTGAAAGAAATACCTTGAATCTAACACAATTCGCAAAATTTGTTAGTCGCAAATACACGTGGTCCGCACACACTTTATTCCAAAATGGACGACAAGCGGGTATCATCGATGGCGGACAGCGTCGGCTGCGTTCTTGTCGCTCAGTTCATTTCGGTTCGGTGATGAGCAGCGACGCACGCGGTGAAACCACCAACCACTAATAACTGGATTTCCGTGGACGCTTTTGGATCGTGATCGCCGTAAGCGTTCGTACTCCTTAGCTCTAGTCTTCTTGCTAGTTAGCTAGAGCTTGGACTGTCGGAGCTTTTTCTATTACCGGTATTATTCCGATATCAACAAGTTGTATTATCGGAATATCGGGACTTTGATATTTTCCGATATTTATGTGAAACGTTGATTAAAAACGTTTGAAGCTTGAAAGTGTAGATGGAAGTCCATAATAGTGGACACTTAAGTGGTTACCACGCAGCCACTGTATTTATTAAAAATTACAGTCTTTTATCGAGATCTTAATGTATTATAGATTTCTGAACATACGCTGCTATGTTCTTAACCCTCGAACCGAACACATGGGTCGTTCGCGTCCTCGGCATTTCCCAGCTCAACAATGGGATATCTTGCGAAGGTCCGTTTCAGTGAAATACCTGGGGCGATCGTACTGTTCTGTAAAAAGTTCGGGGCAGGGGTAGTTCACTGCCACAGACCCGCCAGAATCGGTTGATTTAGCTCCAAGTATCACGCCGTAAAAATTCGTCGAGGACGCAAACGACCCATGTGTTCTGGAAACGTGTGTAAAATCCGACTTCACGAAAATATTTATTTTTCACTATTATTCGGTTTTGTAACTCAAAGTATAAATTTACATGAAGGTGTTGAGTAAATAAAAGCGAAAATGGATGTGAGAATCAGCGAAGGGGTTAGGACGTCACTTCGTTCTCGCAAACAAGTGGAATATTTCGCCGGAGAAAATTCTGAGGGTGAAGGTTGTATCGAAGAAGATGATTATCAGGCAGAGAAAGAGGAGTGCGATGAGTTTTCCGAAACGAAAGTTTTTTTAATTCATCCATCAATATTTTACATTTATTATAAATTTTATCTTCCATAAATGTCCATATTAAATAGCGATATTCAGCCCTTAAAACAAATACCCTTTTTTTAATTCCGAAGCCTCCCATATTTTTGTTCTATAAGTACATCATCTCTAGTAAAAATAACTCAAAGGATTTTTCCACAGAAGTTACGTGACAAAAATTATCAACTTTTCAACATTACGGTGCATTACCTGCATTTATTTCAACGATTAAATTAACAATCCAAAATTAATGTTATAATATCATTAGTGATTAAACTTGTAGTTGAAACCACCAACAACGCCTGTGACTTTTTTCAGAATTGTTGGTAACATCAAAGGTTGTTAAATGTGTTGCAGACGCCAATGACCCATCTGTTCTGTTGGAAGGCGCGGAAAAATAGTGTTCGGTTCGAGGGTTAAATATATCAAACCCGAAACAAATTAAATAAACAAGAAAAAAACGAAAATAGGAATTTTTATGCAAATGAAATAAGTTTGAAACGAGCAAAGTTAAAATTAGCAAGTTTTATGCAAGTCAAGGCAGTAGCTACCAGAATGCAAACAAATGACATAGGTTGTGGCAGGTAGGCAATGGTCTTTGTAATTAACAAGATTGCGATTGATGAAACAATGGCCACAAAAAAAGAGGGCATCTTAAGTTTCGTCTTGCAGAGGCGACCTTACGTTGTTGCAGGTGGATAGATAAGTCGACACTTCGTAAATATTTAATGTCGGTAAAATTATCCGAAGGTTGTTAAACGCAATAACACCGAAGTAAAAATAACTTACGTGGACATAATAACAATTATAATTATATTTTTACTTTTTCGACTCTGATATCGAAATATCGGTATTACTCGAGTCCAATTTCGGTTTTTCAATGTCGGATTTTTGGTCCGATATTCCGGTTTTCCGATATCATAGAAAACCGCCATCCATGCTCTATTTCTAGCTCCACTCATCTTCGCTTTGATGGATGATGGCCCTAAACGTGTGCGAACCCAAACGAACGATCCATAGATTGTTCCATGGATTTGTCTGGGTTACTACTATTATTGTTCGTAGAATGAATACCCAAACGATCTCAGCCAACCTATCACTACTTTTGCACAGAAATCGTGCATGAACCTAAGCGGACTATCCATTGTTTGCTTATTTGGGTCGTTCGATCCTTTGGGATTGTTTGGCTTACCAGTCAATTGTTTGTTTGTTGAAGTTCTATTACTTGTTAATTTTTGTTTGGGTTAGTACTAGTCTATAAAACATGCGCTCAATAAATGTCTTTTGGAAACTACTGCTGCTGGACGATTGAAATTTGTTTGGGTTTGTTTGGGGTTTCAGGGCTTCCCCCACCATATCAATTCCTATACCATTCTTAATTGATAAGAGAATTAAGAATTAAGTGAGGCGATCCGTCCGAAATAATGTACTTTGCAGTTTTGGCAACTTACGTATGCTTGTCATTTTTGCCGGATAACGAGCTTAAGGGAGTAAGCCACATTCCTTGAATTTTCGACGATATTTAATGGAAATTAACAATCCTGGGAGAAATTAATGGTAAATTCGCATTAACGGGGGGGATAAATACATCGATATCAATTGGTAAAAAGGTATTTAAAGGCTTACGACTAGTTCAAAACTTCTAAAACATTGATTTTTGGTTTTCGACGGCTTCTGGAAATTTAACACGGCAAAATTATTCTCTGGAGATTTGAAATCGATCAATTTAAAATTGAGGAAGCTATGGGCGTTTATAGGCAGATTCCGCGAACCGGCGAACTTTGAACGCGTTTTTTCTCAAAGTGACTTTGTCAAAATGGCCGTCCATGATATCACAAAAACCACTAAACCGATCAACTTCAAGTTTTACAAGCTGCTTTTACCCATCAAAAAGCAGTGCCTGAACGAAGGATTTTTTTTATTCGATGCATAGTTTTTTTTTATTGACGAAAATAGATAGTTTACTTCCGCTTTGGAATGCAGCCGTTTTTCGAAAAATCAATATTTTATTGATTCCTTCGTCCAAGCACTAGATTATTTCATGCAAAAACTACATGCCTTTAATGTTTTTTATTTAGGATGATTTGCTTCGAGCAGCAGTGGTCACCGGAAAAAACGTTTTTCAAATAGCGGTTTGCACAAACTATTGTATCTACGACATTTATCAATATTTTTCATTACAAAAGATACTTAAAATCATACTGCTCAATGTGAAAAAATTGAAAAACACCTGTTATTTGTCACGCCAATTGGAAAAAAGCTGTTTCGAGAACTTTTGAGTATTCGGCCATTTTGTACATCGGAAAAAAAATATATTTTCTATCAGCTTGATATTCACACTAAATAGACGTGTAGTTAATTTTGCGAGTGAATCACTTTATCGTACGAAGAAAAATTGTTAAATTCGCACATGATTTTATACCCGTTACTGTGGCCTAACCCCTTAACAGTTTTCAATGTATATACATGAGTTTCAACAAAACCGAAGGCAGTCACCAATGTGATATTCCTCGTCAATCATAAAATACGAAAGACTTAGTTATCGTTTATTAATCTCTTTAATGCAGTTTCAAACATAAAAATGTTCAAGTCAAATCTGCGAGAGAAGATGAAACGCGAATAAATGTATTTGTTATCAAACTTGACAATAATCCGAAAAAAAAACAAAGCCTAGAAAAACACATGTCTCTTTTCTGTCTCGTAATGTTCACGAATACAAAAAAAATGTGTATAACATTTAAATTTGTCCCTAGCTTGAAAAAAATCAACAGTTCCCTTGGAGAGTGAAGCCGATACAGGAATTCGCTAGTGTAGAAGTCTTCAGGCGTTTGCATCGCAGACTGCTAGCGATCTCGTCACGCGACTTCCGCCGTACTGAGAAAATTCAACGACGCATCTCCTGCTCGATGAGTAAACCCGGCCATGATTCCACCGACTTTTTTTACGACCTTCTCGACTGACACAAAACGTGTTTCGCGGCCGCAACGTGGCTCCGGCCTCTGTTATACGCGCTATGGGAAAATATAATGGCGCAATCTCTCGAGCAAGGTTGCGAACGATTTGACCCATTTTCAGCCAGTTTTTTCCCAAAGTGACGCGGCAAGGTCACTTTTACAATTTGCCTTCGAATGCTTCAAACCCAAACGAAATATGGTCCGAGTTCCGGAAACGCAAAATAAAAAAAGAAATCTGATGTTTTGGAATTCAATTACTATGATTTTTGATAATTTTGGGGTTTCGACCGAGCGTGTACCGTTTTGAGGATAGTAATAATTTGTTTAGTTTAGGCATCAACTATTAGCAGTAGAAATATTTTCCGTCCTATTAGACTTAGGAGAAAACTTTTCCTACGGAAGTTGCACAGTTCCAAGGGGGCCATTGAGTGGTGGCTTGAGACATCCGTTTTCATCGCCGAAAGATATCATAAAATCTATAACTTCACGGCAGCATTATACGGGATGTCATTTGAAAGATGTCGAATAGTTATCTTACGGTCATGTCTTAAAGGTAACCTGACAACGGCTACTTATCAACGTCAATTGGACATTTATGCTGCCTGGGTTCTTCTGGCCGTTCTTTTACTTTTACGGTACTTTTTTAAATGAATAAAAGACGTGTTTTTTTTCGCAAAATGTAGTCATTTTCTTTGGAAAATTTAATCTTTTTGTTTCAAAGCGTACCATTTAATCAATTTTCAACATAACCCACTTTTTCTTGGTCTATATTCTGCGCATGAGTCTTAATGAAAGAAAAATCTTCGTTAGTTTTTTTTTCAGATCAATCTCACCGACGCTACGTGTCACACCGTCTGTCAACGTTCGCCTCAACCAGTTTAGAAGACCGTGCCATACTTTGGCCATTTTTAAAGATGAATGAAAATAAAAAATACCACGTGACAGCCAAAAGCAGTAATAATACATACCCGAAATCTCAAAAATGGTGAAAAAAACTTTCCTTAAAAACGTGTAAATGAGCGATTTTTTCCTCGCCTAAAGGTCTCTCTCTCTCCCGTTAGAATCTATTAGAAAAAGAGTGCAAACACTCACTCCTATAAAAGGTGCTCAAAGTGATGACCACCACTTTCAATACCGCTTGCGTTGAATTTTCGTGAAATTCTTCACGAATTAAGATCGCATCAACTTGCTCTTGATAAGAAACCATTTTGCGGAAAACTTAGTTCTGTACTAACAGAAGGAAATTTCGTCGTTGTATTTTCCATTGAAGAGACCACATTTATTATGCAAATCCCAAATTTCTCACCACTTTCCAAAACAAGGTGATGAGATTCTCAGTTCCGAACAATGTAAGCAAAGCCGTACGACTTGCCTGGATTTTCCTTAGCATTAAACTATTGAGATCTCAGTTACAGCCTGTTCGTTAACACAGACTGCCCTGATCGATAAGACGATAATCAATGCGAATTAGATTGCAAGCGTGCATTGAAAGTGGTGGCCATCACTTCGAGCACCTTTTGTAAAGGGTGTCTCGAAATGACCTGACATTTTAAATTGCGCGCCATTTTTATGTGGCGAACGACGAGTACTAAAATCTTTGACAACTTGCATCAGGAAGTATTGAGGTTAGGTCATGGAGAATTACACGATCGAGCAACGCAGAGAAAATGTGACAATTCACTATAAAAATGGTGCAACCCGCCACACTGTGGGCGAAATAATGCAGTTTTTACAGACGAAGAATCGTGCCACTCGACGCCATTGGACTTCTTTCCTTGGGGTTTTCCGAAAGAAAAGATGTATGCCGATGATCCACAAACCATTTCGGAGTTAAAGGAAGCAATTGGACGCACCATTAATGAAATTAGTCCGGAATTATACCAAAATGGTATTAAAAATTTCGTCGAAAGAGTGAACGTTTCCAAACAGGGACGGCCCATTTATCGGATATTGTGTTCCACACATAACCTCCATGTTTGTACCTTACCTGTACTTATAATAAAGTACCAAAGTCTGACTCCCTGTTTGTCCTATGTCCTCGCATCATTAAAAAGCTACGGAACCGAATGAAATATGGTCTTCTCTTTTGTACAGCTTAAAATGCCGCAAAGGTAAAGGTATATGTTTCATTTAAACCGAACGAGTATAAGTTGAGTAATTGATTGCTTCACAACAAAACGTCATCGAGGAAGAAGTTCTGACGGGGTGAGACGTTGTTTATACCGCGGATATCATTTATTCCCAACAGGGGCGGATTTGATCCGTTGGTCGCCCTAGGCATATGAAACATTGCCGCCCCCTACTCGCTGTAGAGCACGAAAAACTCAATGAAGTATAGGAATAAAATTAACATAAAAAACAACGAGTCAGTAAATGATAAAATTATATCAATCAGTATTTCGCAGGTACTATACAATGAATCGTTATTTACAAATTGTCTTTTGTCTGGCTTTCTGAGCAGCGAATTTTTTTATCAAATCATCACAATCCAAAGACCGTAGCAACTGTGATTCGATGCAGAGCATAGCCAGAGCATTCAACCTGTCGTTCATTTTCGAGCGCAAATAATTTTTCTTTTTTGTGATTGTGTACCTACTCATCAGGGCCGCTTGTTTTAGTATAATTTTTACTGAATATCGCCTACGCGAAGGAGCGAGAGGCGAAAGGCGCGATTACTAAAAAAAAAATCCCAAGTTTTGCCGCCCCCTAAATTTTGCCGCCCTAGGCCCGGGCCTACTCGGCCTATCGGTAAATCCGCCCCTGATTCCCAATAACTTTCCGTTTCAATTCAAGCGAGTGCTGCTTTAATCGCCATCCGCTTTGCGATTACGATTTAAAAAAACGCAAGGACAAACGCTTCTCGCATGGTCAGCTCTACGTCGCCTGCTCTAGAGTACCCGAGTAAAAATGAATATATATATAAACATATATAATTGTATATTAATTGATCATATACAATTGTATACAAAAATTGGCCCGATAGAATTTTATATATTTGTATAAAAACGTATACAATTGTATATACTAATATACAGTTATGTACGATAGTATATGAATATATACAATTGTATACGTTTATATACAAATATATAAAATTCTATCGGGCCAATTTTTGTATACAATTGTATATGATCCATTAATATACAATTATATATGTTTATATATATTCATTTTTACTCGGGCAATTATATGTATTATATGTATTTCAAAAGAAAATAAAAGTACTCATATACACTCATATACACTTTTATATACCGTGAATAAAATTTTCACGTATATATATAATTATATACAACACTATATTGAATTATATATAACTATATATGATATTATATCTAATTATATAAACTCCCTATAAAAATAGTATCTCCATATATCATTATATACAGAACTATGTATAATTTTATCAAATCTAAATTTGATGGAAGTACATTTATATCGGATTATATATACGAATGTATAGAGTTATATACAATTATATATAAACCTATATATAAATATATATGGTTGTATATCATTTTGATATAATTGTATCTAAGTATATACAAGCATTTTTACTCGGGTAACCAACCGAGAAAATCTTTTTATTTTAACCGACGAGGAAGAAAGAAAAACGCGAAACACAGTGTGTAATGAAATTTTTCAAGATCGATTGAATTTTAATTCTAGATAACTCATTTCAGAAAACAACATATCAAAAATTTACAGGTTATATTTAGTAATGTTAAGGAGTTACGTGGGTTTCGGAGCCAATAAGCATATTTTCTCCATCTAAAAAAATATAATATATAAATTATTGTATTCGAAATGTTAAGCACATAAAAGAGCAACGTTTCAACAATATTTTTTAAAAATTTCATCAAAAAATTTGGGCAATTCAGGCGGAGGGACCTGGTTTCCGGAGACCCCTCAAAAAAGTGTCCTCGTGGTGAGCAGAATAACTCATGAAATGTTTATCTAAAATGAAAAAACCAAATTTTTTCTGTTAGTAGATAAGCATAGCTCGTGATTGAACGAAGGATTTTAAAAAAATTGAAATTTGAATTTTTGGCAGAGTTGTATGCAAAATAGTTCAAATTTTGGTATAATTCACACTACTAATAGCCTTGTAAAATTAGTTGTAATCGAAAAAAAACCTTCGTTCAATCAATAGTCAATGCTATTTCGAAGTGTGCAAAATTTTAATAAGATCGATGGATAACACTTGAAAAAAAGTGTTTTGAAAAAATGCGATATACCTGCGTTGCTTCCGGCCGGTCCTTCCCAATGGGGGAATTCCCAAAGTCTCTTAGACTTTTACTCCGATTGACTTAAAACTTTGGGAGAATATTCTAGACATACTATTAGATGATAAAATTGAAGAAAAAGGATATTTAAAAATGTTCAAACGTACGTAACCCCTTAGGACCAATCAATGTGATTTCCATTGAAATTTTCGTAAGTAAATGCTCATTCTATCTATACTTATAACAAAGATTTAGCGGACAAAGAATCAGTATATATGGATTATAAATAAATAAAAATAACCAAGGTGAATTATCAAAAACTGTAGACCAGGTGGTCAGAATGACTATTTCATCTGGCAAAGCGCAGGCGAACCCGCGGGCCCAGGCTAGTATAGAAATAAAAATATTCGTGCTTTTCAAATAAATAATACCCTTTATTAATAAATAAAAATGTCAGGCCATTTTGAGACACCCTTCAGGGTAAGTCTCAGGAACATGTAAACTGAAACTTATTTTTTCAATCGATTCTAGGCTAGAAGCATTGAAATTTCTTTTTTATCGATTTTTATACTAAATCTAGATCGCCCATTCTGAAATTTCGAGCGTGAACTTATCTTCAGTTCCTTGATAAAATTCTAATAAAATAGAGGTCCCGTTCAAAAGAAATGGCCTCGGAATCTCCAAAGGGCCTCCACCTGGACGAACCTCGCAGCCACCACTCGATGACCCCCACCGGACTATGCAACTCTTGTAGGAAAAGTTTTCTCCTCAGTCTGATATAGGTTAGGAAATATTTTGACTGCCAATAGAGTCGTTGCCTCACCCGGTACCACAACTATAACTAGAAGATTGAAACGTAGAATGTCGAACGATCGATCCAAGCTCGAATTTCCTACCTCTCGTGCAACCCCCCCACGCACAGCGCGCTCCGAAAAAAAGAAGAAAAAAAAACTACGCTGGCGTTTATTATTCCAGACCGCAGAAGCGTCGGTGCGAATTGGCCAGCGAGCGCTTTTAATGTACAACTGCATGCAAAGTTTATATCGGGTATAAAATTAACGAGCGCAAAATTTGCGGATGTTGCTACGCCCGCCTGACGTGTTATCCCGAAAATCCTCTCGCGTTCGGCATTATTCTCGATTCGTTACTTTTTGCCCGCTTCTTAGTCTTCTCGATTGCGTCGATAGTCACGGATCTCGTTCTAGTCCCTGTAGCATGATCTTCCACGCCCAAGTAGCGCCGTGGCCATTTTCGCGATTTATCGGGAACGATAAGCTTGGAGAAGAAAATTCTTCCACCACTTCCGGTTGGTAGTTTTGGTGGGTTTTTTTTTGTAAATCGCGGTAGGGTGAACGTTAAGTCTAAGGTGCATCATGGAAAATTGATACGACGAAAGGTCGATGGAGTTTGAGTGGTTGGCCAACCGGAAGTGGGAAGAAGATCGTTGAGGGAAGAAGAAAAGCTAATTATTCGTCGCTCGTGCAGACTAATTTTTTTCTCCGATTCGTCGCAGTGTCCAAGCTCGAGATTTTATTGGAATTCTATTGGGGAGGCGTCGAGTGATCGGAAGCGCAGGAAAAATAAAACGATGACCGCTACTGACGAGAGTTCGATATGTCTTCCGGTGGAAATTGGAACGCTCGAATGAGACTCAAGCCTTTGAATAGAATTTAATTTCCTCGATTGATTTTATTAATTTTTTCTTTATCGCAAACGTTCGAGTGGAAGGCCGAGGGCTAAAACGGAAATACATCGTATGCCCTCCTGCGAGACTCGGCCGAGCTTAATTTCCTATTTGTGACTTTAATGACGGTTTCACGAGGCATTCACGAGGGCCGCACTTGATGGAACTACACGAGGAAAGAGATCGTCCGCGCGGTCGCGATAAACTCGTCGTTATGTCATTATTGTCCGGAATCTCTTCGAGGGACACTTTGCGTCCACTCACAGCAACGGTTAGTCCCCCGAGGATTATTATTTCGTCTCGCCTTCGAACAGTCAATATTTAATTACGGTGTCCCCAAAATGAAAATTGCCCTCGTTGAATGGCTCGTTAATTATTGGGGTAGTTGACGATATACGACGCAAAAAGGCTATGAAATTGTTTGTGAAGGTAAAAATATATTTTTTTTACCTCCCATCATTTTAGGATCTCTTGTCAATTTGACGTAATTGTCGGGGATATGATGGCGGAAAATTAAATGAAATTTGCAAAAAAAAAGTTTCAAAGGTAGGTAAAAATCATTTTTAAGTAATGGAAAAAATGGAAAATAAAATTTACGAAAATATAAAAATGGGGAAGAAAAATTCAAGACAGTTGAATAAATCTTTGAAAATTGAATAAATTGGAAAATAAATTCGTTAAATCGCTTATTAATCATTGGGGTAGTTGACGATACACAAAAAAGGCTATGGAGTTGTTCGTGACGCTACAAATGGTTTTGTTTCACCTGATTTCCATCGTTTTAGTATTGTCTAGTCGATTTGACATAATTGCCGGGGATATGATTTCGTAAAATTCAATGAAAGTTTTACAATAAAAATATTTGTTTTAAAAGCAGGAAGATATATTTGGAAAAAGTTGAAAGAAATTTGAAAAAGTTAAAAGCAGGAAGAAATATTTGGAAAAAGTTGAAAAATTGAAAACAATATTATTTTAAAAATAACATTTACAAAAGTGGAAAATTATTTAAAAATTCAAGAAACTTGAATAAATCTTTGAAAATTAAGTAAATCGAAAAATAAATTTGATGAATCGCTCCTTAATCATTGGGAGAGTTGACGATGCACAAAAAAGGCATGGAATTGTACCTGACGCTAAAAATAGTTTTGTTTCATCTGACTTTCATGATTTTTGAGTTGTCTATAGTCGTTTTCACATAATTGTCGGAATATGATTGCATAAAATTGCACAGTATCTTGAATATAAAAAAATATTTTAAAAGTAGGCAGAAATATATGAAAACTCTGTAAAAATTTAAATAAAATTATTTTCATAATAACATTTACGAACATTGAAAAACCAACAAAAAAAAATATAAATTTGAATAAGTCTTTGAAAATTGAATAAATGTGTAAATAAATTCCGCAAACTCGTCAGCATATTTTTTGCAATTTTATTATTTTTTTAGCTTTACGTAATTATTTGTCGATCTTGCGGAAATCGTTGATTCTTTAACAATTCTTTGGAGAGCCCAAACAGCCTCAAATACGAAAAATATATAAAATTATTATCTTCGATGCTAAAAGCAAGGTACTTTTAGGCAATTAATTTCAAGTTTAACAAACATTTATTGGAGTGACGGTGAGCATTGTTTTTTCAAACATAAAATCGTTAAGCCGAAATTAATATCAATTTCGACCAGCACTCAATTGCCTCATTTAGTCTCGCTTCTACTTGTCCCAAATTCGTTTTGTGACTTTTCACTCCGAAATTTGATTGTATGGTAGAAAGGAAGAGAGAGAGAGGCAAGCAACGATTGGCAAAACGAACGAAGCGAGGAAAATATATTCGTCGTCATCGCGCACTGACGGGATATTCCATGGAACGTCGTTCGAAAAATAAACCATACTCGTGTCCCAGAGGGCGACGTGACAGATTCCATTTGAATATGTTAATGACGGCCCTCTGAAAATTTATTCAAGCAGAGCTACGGGATCAGAGAGTACACTACAGGGTGTATTTGATGCGAGTTGGTACAGTCGAGATATACGCAATTTTCTAAAACCCCGTGGCGATAGGGTCAAGTCGACTGAAAATTTGACGAAAATGTAACAACAAATACGAGACATTTTTTCTTCATACATTACAATATACGTTCTCATAAACGTCAACTGTAATGTATAATTAAAATATGTCTCGTATAATTTCATATATTTATCATTATTTTATGTTTATAATTATTTATTTATTTGCAATTATTATAATTATTTCTTATAGTTTGTAAGTTTAGATTATTTATTAAATAAAAATAATTATTTTATGTTTATAAGCATTTATTTATTTACAAAGAAAATAATAAATAATTTTTTATTTATATATAATTATAATTTCTTATAAATAAATGAAAAAAATAATGAATAATAATAATCATTGAATATTGTAATTGATAAACATTGATAATTATTTTGCAATGATTCGAAAAATGTCCACTAACGTTCAATTATCGAGCGGATAAAAAAAATGAGCCCTCAAATCGACACGGGTTTCCGGCAGTTTCCTCGTGCCCTCGTTCGAGCTCGACACAGCAGGCAGGGAGATATGGAATCGGCTTGGGGAAAAACTGCAAGTGCGCGATTTTCATATACAGTGTGAAAATCGTGCATACTTACTGCCGATAATAAAAAATGCATGTTGATTCTATACTTTGCAACTTGAAATGATGAAGGGCCGATGACAAAAAATCGTATTAATTGCATTACTATTTAACGAGCCAGAGTTGTACCGTTTAAGGTTATATTTTGAAAAAGGGCCTAAGGATTCTTACGAAACCGGAGAAACGATTTCGCTGGGTATCAACATTGCGAAAGTTCGATTGAGGCGGTGAAATGAGCAGATTGATTCGCTCGAGGTAATCGTTTTCGAATAATACAATTAATTGATCTCTGACACATACATTATTATTAGCCACACCATTGATCTTGATGATTTTTACTTACAATTGGTATCACAATTTTTTGGAATGACGTAAAAAATGATACCATTTTTGGCAATGTGCTCCCGTTCTATCGGGCCTTCTTCTGTCCCTCAGTTAAGTTTGAGGAATAAAATAATGAATAAAAAATAAAATTGAAAATAAAAAGTAACGAATTCCTTCAAGTAAATTTGCGGAATAGAATGAAAAGTTATGAATAAGATTGTAAGTTGAAAATTAAGGCATTCCTTTAAGTAAATTTACGGAATTGAAAAAAATATATATTTTTCTTCTTATAAAAAAGAATATATTTTAATTTTTATAAAATAAAATATATTTCAATTTTATTTTGTTTTATTGAAAATAAAAAATGAGGAATTCTTTCAAGTATTTTTAAGGGTCAAAAGTTGTTCAGGTAAATTTGCGGTATAAAGTGCAAAAAGAGAAATACAATTGTAAATTTAAAAAAAAATTCCTTCGAGTACATTTTTAGAACAAAAAACAATTAAATTAAAAATTAAAAATGAGCAATCCCTTCAAGTACATTTGAGGGTGAAAAGTCCTTTATGTAAATTGACGGAATAAAATTCCTCTCCGCAAATTTATGAGATAAAATAAAAAAATTAAATTGAAAATGAAGAGAAAAAGGAATTTCTTCAAGTGAACTCACGAAATAAAATTCCTCTCGGTAAGTTTTGGGAATAAAATAATAAATGACAAATAACGAAGGGTTTTTCATCTTTTTGGCAACTTTTGCCGCGACCTCTTTTCAAATATGCGGTCGTATTATGAGAACCACGATTCCGTACACTATATATACATATATGAATAATACTTTCATATAGGGTAACGTGCAATGCGGTGTAAAAGTGTGTATTTATACATGGTGCGAAGTGTCGATGCTGAGAGGATTTCGTGCTGGATTCAAGCCCGAGTGAATGCTCGTTCCAGCATTAAATTTATGCCAAGCACTCGGACGTTCATGCAACAACGAGCCAGCACCTCGTACTACGAACTTCTCCGTGGTTCACGCGTCTTATGCGAAAATCCGATCGATCGTTCTCACTCCGGACCAACCGTATTGAACCAACCTTGTTTATTTGATTCAATTTTTCAGCAGCATATTCCCGAGCTTGACAACCTCAAAATTTGGTTTCGTTCTTTAAGGCATCATCACAGTGTAACATTTTCAGAAAATCGATTTCTTTTTGCATTTTCCGATAGTATAGACGGTTATAAACATGCTGACCACATACTTACATAAACGTAAGTAGACAATTTATATGAAAATTCCGGACTCGAAACTTTAAACGCGTTTTTCTCGAAATATCGTTTTTCAAAACGGTTAACACTCTCAATGGAATATTTTTCAGGCTATCCGTCTCAAATTTTGACACGATAATCTTTACACCATTCTTTATCTTGCTATCGAAGCTTTTTCTTCTTTTGAAATCGTCATATTTCTTTTTAAAGAAAAATTGTCGAAAAAATAGCTTTAATTCGATACTTTTTTTTTCAAACTGCCGCCATTTTGTCAATTCTGAAAAAAAACCTCCATAGCAAAATCGCGGCTTTCATACGGATTAATAATCTTTTTACAAATTTTGCTTTAGATTTCTACGGCCACAACCGTGAGGACTCCTTTTTTCAGACATTTTCAATCGTTAAAAACAATGCGAAAAACATAAATGTAGACGTTTAAACATTTATTTTATGTCCTTCATGAGTGGTTTTGTTTGACATAAAAAAATCAGACTGGCCAGCGTATTTTGACCATAAAGAAAATCGTGCAAATCAGCTCTTTTTCGATCCGTTACACTGTGATAATGTCTTAATTAAAATTCGTTGATTCTGTTGCAATTAATAAACTCAACATTATAAATTAAATTTTTATTAACGTTAACTATATCGACAGAAAAGATATTATATCAATTGTTCATCATCATTATCCAGCAATAATGATCCCTGAAATTTGCCATTTTATTTTGTTTTTTAAAATTCTTCCTTCGTTTTATTTATTTGTTTGAAAAAGATTATATCAATTGGTCATCGTCGTTATCCAGCAATAATTACTCGTGAAATTTTCCATTTTACTTTGTTTTTTAAAATTCTCCCTTCGTTTTATTTATTTGATTGCCCCTATTTTTTGTTTACGAGTCACAGGAGGATCGTCGAAGGACTGGACGTTACGTAGCTGGTGGCACGGCCCTCGCGATAATTCTCTTAGCTTTGCACCACATTTTACTACGGGGGGCACCGACGGTCGCGGGTATTTGCATACCCGCTATAATAATGGCCATTTACGTTCTTTGGGTCTTCTACTCAGCGAGACGAGATCGACGGAAAGTAAGTTGTTTCTGCGCAAATAATCAACGCGTTCGTCTCCCTCGCCGACCCTTTCGTGAGCCAGATGCCCACTGCAAAACTCAATGCTCCTTCGTACTTTTTCATTAGAGAAAAAAAATACATCCTTCGATATTAAGGTTTTTAATAATATTTTTTTTGGCAATCGACAAAATAACGTTAAACGGGTTACACCTAGCTCGTGGTCTGAAAAAAGTGGAATTTTCGTGATTTTTTTCTAGGAAAACGTGTACAGGTTTTCCATTTTTTTTATTACCAAGATTTTATGATTTTTTTTTTTATTTTAAGAATTTCAATTTTAAGATTTTTTTTTTATTTTAAGAATTTTAATTTTCAGAATCCATTTTTTTTATTTCAAAGATTTTAATCGATTTTATTTTCAAATGATTTTAAGAATCTTTTAGAATTTTTGTATTGAAAAATATTCATAAATGTCGTAGATTAAGCATTGCTGCTCAGGAACAAATGTTCCGAAATAAAAAAATCAAACGCATTTAGTTTTTGCATGTAATTATCTAGTGCTTGGAAGAAGGTATTAAGGGGTAACACCACTGTAAACGCTTAAAATGGAGCGATTTTTTTTGGTGCAAGGACAAGCAAGTGGATAATAATATTCAAGGATGTTATTAGTCATATCTCCAAGTGAACAAAAGAATTATACTAAAAATTATACAAAGTGGTGACGCTGGAGGCATGTCGAATTTGAGACGCTCTGCGCACGCAGTATAACTGATGCAAATTTAAATGTGGAATTTTTTTTTAAATTTCTATTAATTAACATGATTATAGCTAGAGAAATATGTAGGGGATTTTTAAAATATGAATTTTTGTGTAATTGGCAAGCATTTAAAGTAAAAACTCAATTTTCGACACAAAAAAGATCAATCATTTGTTAATAAATACTGTTATAATTAACTCATGGAAAATCTCGTACGTATTTCTCTTCGGAATGTTGTTTTAAAAATGTGCTCAAAATTTGGAGCGAATAGAATGAAAATTGTTGGAGTTATGTCGCGTGACGTTTTAAAAAATTGTGTCTAGATGGTTCAAAGCATCTCTTGAGCCAATAAAAAAAAATCAATTTCTTTGAAATTTCTACGATCGTTACGCCTTAAGGCAGGATTCTACTTTGAAACCATGAAAAAAACGCTATTTTCGTGAATTTTTTCTGAGAATACTATTAAAGATATCGATATGGGGTTTAAACTGTTCAATAAATACACTCTTTAAGTACATAAAAATTTTTTTTTCAATGTATTTTATTCATTTTTTGTACACGTAAAATATGTTTAAAGCCAACGCCTCGAAAAGCAGGTACCGTTGCCGTGGTCGTGAAATCTTTCCGACGGATGGTCTGAAACAAAAAAATCAAATAGTTTCATGTTCAGTATGTCTTCAGGAACCGACCTAACTAGAATATTTTATATACGTGCAAAATGAACAAAATGGCCGCTAAAATACGAAAAAAATGCGTTTTTTTTGGGTCTTTTTTTACAATAAAAAAATAGTTCAAATCAAAATTTTAAGTTGATTGTAGTTAGGTCGGCTGGTACACACATATAGAATATGTGTTCCAAATTTCATAAGGATCGGTTCAGTACTATTTGAGTTATCACGACCACGGTACTTGAAAATGTCGTTTCGAGAAAAACGCGTTTAAAGTTTTGGTGAGTGATAAATCGTAGAAAAAATTATCTTACCCTCAATCAGCGATGCCTGGGCCATATAATATGCCTTCGACGTGTTCCAGGTGGGTGTTTTCATCCAATTTAGCCTTTTCAAAGTTTCAAAGTAGAATCCTGCCTTAATAAAAAAATGATTTTTGAAAAAAATGGCCGTAGTCCAAAGTGAAGATATCAATTTTCCGTGAAGAAAAGCGCTCTCTTCGTTGATAAAAAAAAATCGATGCATCGAAAATAACTTCGTTCAAGCACTGCTTTTTGATATGTAAAAGAAGCTTGTAAAATTTGAAGTTGATCAGTGCAGTGATGTTTAAGATATCGTGGTCACCGATCTTGAAGAGGTCCTTTTGAGAAAAATGCGTTTAAAGTTCGCCGATTCGCGGAATCTACCTGTAAACGCCAACAACTCCCTCAATTTTGACCGGTTCGTCTTGAAATTTTCGGAGAATAATTTTGAAGTGTTATACTTCGAGAATCCGTCGAGAACCAAAAATCGATGTTTTCAAAAATTTCAGCCAGGTGTGAGCCCTTAGGTGTATTACAAATTGGAAAAACATTTGAGCTTGTTTTCCAATTTTCCTGCTGTCTGTTACACTTTCTTTTCTGCATTTTCCTTTTGTTAATTCAAGCAAGAAATATAGCATCAATAGAAGTAATAACGACCCTACGCATAATATTAATAATCAAGTAACACTCGTCGTTTTAATTTTATTAAAATAATGATAAAATTAAAACAATTATAACAACAACACTAATAATAATAATAGCAATAATAATAATAATAATAATAGCAATACAAAAAATGAAAATAACGGTATAAGTAACAATAAGAACAACAACAACTTTTGTTTGAAGGGTAATACGTAAAAATCTGCAAATGTATACGCTGGAACTCAGGAATTAATTGGGACTTTAAAAAATAGACAAATTAAAAATAAAAAATAAAAAAAAATTAGATCGTACGAAGTGTAAAAATCTGGGGTGTAGTAAATAAATAAAGGAATATGTGAGTGGAAAGTTATTGCGCTGGAAAAAACGTATGAAAGTTGTGCAAATAAAACTCGATTGCTTGATTGGTTGATTGATTGAGATTAATAAAAAATACAAGTAAAAACAATGATATAAACGATATTAAGAACAAAAATCACGACAATAACAATTCTTGTCGTTATTTATCAGTGTCTATTCGTCTCGACTTTGAATTTCTCATTCGTCGAACTTCGTGGTTTTTTCTTTCTTTTTTCGTTTGTGCGTTAATACACCTGAGCGATTTATTGTTTGTAGATTAATAGCTTCTTATTCGATCGTTTAACTGATAAATATCCATTTTCTCATATACAAATATTGTGGTGGGGAAACGAAATAAAAATAAGTACCTATACCCTTGAACGAACACCGTAACTTCGTCGCGTTCTCCTGTGACACCGGAAACTCCGAGTTGCCTTGTTCCGTCTCGTTCGCATCCGGAGAAAAGATTTCCCGCGGGAAATTAAACCGGAAGTTGTGCATTATTTCACTTGTTTGCATCCTCGCCCTTGCGTGATCATCGAAGATCGTCGGTCCAGTTGTTTCTTAGATTATTTTTTTTAAGCTTCCGACCGGCTCTTTTTGGGCACTCTGTTTCTTTGATTATCAATTCAGCCCCTCGGTGTTGTAAGAACGTCAGAAAAAATATAGGGGATCGCGTTTTCCTTGCCATCTTCGGAGATTCAATGCGATTGTTTGAAATATGGTATTTTTAATAAATTTAAAATGACAATTGAAGATTTCCTTAAAGAAAACTTTCTTTCACATCACTGTCCCAAATAGGTAGTTTTTTCCGATTTTTCTTGTCTACTGGATTATTCGTTTTAGATTTAGAAAAAAGTACGTCATTAACTATACATTGAACTTATTTCGTTTAAATTTCTATTCTGAAAAATTGACAAATTAACCATGTTATAGAGGTATAATAGAGCCTCTGTATAAATAATGTTGCCCAACGGCGGGAACGAAAACTTGGCAATGATTGGTCTGAATAATAAAAATAAAAAGGTTTTATAATCTATATCGATGTAGTTCTCGTCGAACGTAGTCGTTTTATCGAAACAAAAAAAACACAAAATGGCAGGTGACAAAAGAGTGTAATTTTGGTGAAATTTTTACTCGTGTTCAGGGGCTCAATATTGTACTAAATTTAAAAAATTAAAAAACCAACTACGTAAACGATAGCAACTGCAATCACGGAAATTATAGTTTTATTTTAAATTGAAAATCGAACAATTGTAGCTAGAATTATGATTCCCAAGTCTGTAACTTGGTCAATTTATAACATTTTTACTTAAGGTTTTTTCCCCGATATTCTTGAATATGAGCAAAAGTTTTAAAAAATAGTTTTTTCAACACGTCAGAGTGGTACTCCGCTCTGAAAATTTTACTCGACCTGAAAACGGGAGTGCGTTCTCATGGATGTAAAAGCTCCCATAAGTTTTCCACTTCATGTTTATTTATCGCATTCTCCGTAACCGGTGTTCTCGATTTAAAGAAATCCTTTTCCGTTTCGCTCGTTTTTTTTTCTAAACGTTTCCTCCCAGCCCTATTTTATTAGCGCATGGGAGAGTTCTACTTTTTTAAAATTCTTCTCAGTTATCTCTTGCATCGACGTACTTCAACGAAACTTTTGTTTTTTCGTTTTTGTTCGCCCTAACGCTCGTATTTCGTTGCCTCATACTTTTTCGCCTCAGCGCTGTATTTTTATTTCGAATTCCTTTTACGAGGCGGTAAGACAGAAAAAGCTCGCTCGTCGAGCCGCGTAAAGCTCGTTGCGGGACGTTCGCCTCGTACACGTTTCTTGGATACTTCTCCATTTACTTATTTTGTTTTACTTCGTGCAATAAATGTTGCCGAATGCTTTATTTTACACAGGCTCGCGGTGCAGCGGAGAACAAAATTAACTCTTTAACAAATGTAGGTCATTCTCATTATTGTTGAAGTATATTTCATTGTATTGAATTAACGGGGTAGTTTAGTCTGGAGGCCTACATTTCCGACGATTTTTCGGGCTTGATAAAAAAAAACAAAAAATATTTTTACTATCCATTTTTTTTATTTTTCAAGATGTTTGAATTTTGATGTTTCAAGAATTTACAAAACAATTTTGCGCAAAGAAAATTGAAATTGACGAAGTTATCGGCCACTAAATATTGCCTTGAGTAAAAAGGCTTGACTTGACATGATTCCAAAGCCCCCCCCCCCCCGTTCATCTGAACAGAGATAAAAGCAATTGTCTTGATCAATAATAATGCCATTATGGAAGGTACCAAAGAGATAAGAAAAATGCCTAAGGGATGATCACAGTGCAAAGGGTCGAAAAATAGCTCATTTTCGCTAATTTTTTTGATGGTTGAAATGTGCTGATCAGTATGATTTTTTTATGTCAAATCAAAGTACTCGTGAAGAAACGAAAACATTTTTTTTAACGGTATTCGTTATTTTTTTACATTTTTCTAACGGTGGAAAATATCTTCGAAAAATGGAGTCATCACGGTGTGCATGGTTGTGGCCGTAAATATTGTTTGAAACGAAATTCGTAAAAACGTTGTTAATCAGTATGAAATCCGCTACCTTGCTATGAAGAATAAAAAAAAAAAAAATTGGCAAAATGGTGGCAGTTTGAAAAAAATGTATAGAATTTAACCTATTTTTTCGATAGTTTTTCGTAAAAAAATATGAAGTTTAAAAAAAAGCTTCAATTGCAAGATAAAGAATGGCGCGAAGAATGTTGTATAAAAAAACGACATTTCAAGAAAAACGCGTTTAAAGTTTCATCTACGGAAAAAATGGATTTTTTAAAAGTTTTACACTGTGATTATCCCTTAATGTGAATCCCTGTGTGAAAAAAAGAATTTTTTGTTCTGATTTTTTTAAGTCTTTAATTTTTTTAGTATAGTGATAATAGTTTCGCACATCCTGAAGTTGGAAAGATAGAGGGACATATACCGAAGGTCCATACCAAATTTAAAGTCAATCGGTTCAAGAGAACTCGAGATTTTATGTCAACGAGATTAAAAAAAGTAGTTTTGGAAAAACCGCGTTTAAAGTTTTCAGAACAATTACAGGCAACCGTGACCATTTAATTGTAAGTGGCATAACGGCGTGTTATACTTACGTTATTCTAATTAATAATTCGTTAAAATTAATGAAGGCCATTCTTGTCTCGTAAAGGGTGCCTTCCTCGTCTTCAAAATGATGATTTTTCGAAGCTCGTTCTTCCCTGCAAGCAGTTCTAGCTTCCTCAGAGGATTCTGAAGTTCGTAGCTTCGACCGATCGATCCTATTCTAGTCTCGTCTGTTGGCGTACGAATAAGCTTTGTAAATATTGGGAATTTTCTTTTAAGTAGATATTCGTAAGGGTCTATACTTTGAGAAAACTCAAATATCGTTTTTTTCAAACTGCAGACAAAATACGCCCTTAATCTATTTTTAAAATGAAACATATCAAACTTTGAAATTAAATGCATAAAAAGTAGAAATATTAGTGCATCAGGCGTATCTGTAAAAATGTCATTAAAAGAAATCTTTGATACATTCATACATTTTTGACAGAAAATAAATTAATCGCTAAAATTCGATTGAAAATTCCATTTACTTGTCCATATTTTCCCTATTCCACCCCTTCTATTAATTAACGTGTTTTCTTTTGAATATTCTTTCTCGTATTTCGAATATTCCGCTAATTAAGTTTCGTTCGTTAATATTCGATGACTAAGGGCGTTGTAAAACGAGTATGAAAAAATATCGAAATAAACGAAGTGGACGTGTCACTCCGAGAGCGAAACAAGCCTGCATTGATTGCGTTCTCGGGGAGGCGCGCGCGCGCTCGATTGAACTCCCGTAGAATGAAGCAAAATTAATTATCGAAAACTTTAAATAGCCGAGACCTTTCTCCACGGAAATAATTGATTATCCAAAGGTGCACGCGTATACCACGGGACGCAGTGAACGGTATTATATCGTAAAAAGGAAAAGTTAAAATGCAACAATATTTAGGAAATTATAGCAAAGGGTGTTAGCCAATGGAGACCGTAAGGAGGCCATTTCTCGTATCTATTCATCACGTAAAAAGGTTTTGCAACAATGCGGTTAATTAGGTGAATTAATTATCAGTTCTTCTTTTAAAAACGTGTACCCACGGATTATCGTGTCTTTCATGTACCGCAATTGAGTGCATCGTTCAAAGCCACAATTAAAGAGAAGCCCATCAATTTTTTTCCCTTAAATTTTTATCAATGCTTTATTATATCTTTTTTAATTGTTATTAGTATCATACGAATTTTAATTCCTTGCTTATGCAAATTTACCCTCGTGTTTGCTTGCACACGTAATATTGATGACAACAACAATAATAATAAAAAATAATAATTCATAATAATAATAATGAATGTTGTATATAATTCTAAGAACCCGAACAATAACAATAATAAATAAGAACCACAATAATATTGAAATGTGTACATAATTCTAAGAGCCCGACAAATAACGATAATCAGTTGTAATCATAAATAATAATAGTAAATAATAACAATAATAATATTGAATATTGCACATAATTCTAAGACCCGACCAATAATGATAATAAATAATAATCATGCGCAATAATAGTAAATAATAACGATAGTAAATAATAGTAAATGATAAAAATAATCATGGTGGTGCATTCTGTAAATAATTTTAAGAGCATGCCCAATAACAATAATAAATAATAATAAATAAAATAGCAAATAATAATAATAATAATAGTGTTGGATTTTGTACGTAATTTTAAGAGCCCGAGTAATAATATTCACTTGTAGAAATGAAAAAAATAGACACGAAGGCAAACCGTGAAATCAATTTTCATCTAATACAGGCACGTTTGCTCGCATCGGCGATGCAACTGACGGAAGTCATTACCGTACCTCACGCCAGGAACATCGACAACGGTGATGCAACCAGGACAACAAGGGACGACAACGTTGTCATCAGGGACTCGGGGAAACATATTATTACGTAAATATTCGATTGTTTGGGAAATGTAATTAAAACGTGAAAAGTAATCAACGCAATGACAATAATCGAAAAATACATTATTTTATCATCACGGAGCGTTGGCTGTGGAATAATAGATGTATGAGAAATAACGTAGCGGAATGGTAATTGCGGACAGTTAAATGAGGAAAAATTGTCAGGCAAATACTTTAGTATGCATTTTTTTATCGGAACAATCAACTAATTGGCAAAATAATCGGCGATATAGAGAAAAATAGACGAAATTGAGGCATTCCAGATAGGGGGATGAAAGCTCTGAGTTACGTGGAACTTTGACAAGTACATCGCTCCGGAAGGGCCAACTTAACTCGCGAACAATTGCGGACTCGCATTCGACGATAGAAACAATGGAATTTGGTGTTGAGGATTGCAATGAGTTGCCGCTTGTCCGAATTCGTTGGAAAACTGGTGGAAAATACGAAGGGTACACTTGTGGAATGTAACTTATAGTTTCCCCCGAAATTACAGTCTGTAAAAGAACTTTTTTAATAGCGTCGAAGTCTGCATCGTTGGAATGCAACGAAAAATCTTGCAATTTGTATTTTTTTATTTTTGTCATCGTTCGAAATCTTTTTTTGCTGATTTACACTATAGATCTTTGACGAAGATCTTGAAGAGACCATTGTGAATTTTTCGTAGCTTAAATGTGTGTTGAAAAATTGGGATCGAAAGGAAATGATTTTCGTTGCATTTCAACGATGCAAGCTTCAACATCGTATTTTTTATGCTCGTTGTAATGGAATCTAAAAAGGGCGAGCCTAGTCACCTTTTTCCTATGGATATTTTTTACACTCGTCGTATACTCTGTGATCGCCGGAATAATTAAGGCGGGAGCCTGAATTGGAAGGTCCAAAAAAGCGTTTTTTCGGGAATTTTTTTAGAAGAAAAAAAACAAGTGAGCCCAGTAAACATTGAGGTATCTTTTCATGTATATTTTAAATGCATAAAAACAACAATGTGCGTCTTGCCGCTGCAGTCCCAAATTGGCGGGAAAGTTGCAGCTCGTAATTCGTGACGGAAACAAAAAAACCAATAACATTGTCAATTCTCATATATTTTTCTTAAAGGTGAATAAAGAAAAAAGCTGAAAAAACATCGTGAAATTATAACTTTTCTCAGGTTTGAAAAAAAAAAATGTGTAAAAAGAATACTTTAACGTGCTATAAAAATGAGTAAAACAGACTTTTTCAACGACTTTTTTAATTCACTGAGAAGAGATTTTCATACTGAAGAAAATAAACTTTGGTTAGATTTAATAGGTCGTTTAGTTTTTTTTGCTATCACGCCCGCCAATTTGGAAAGATCGTGAAAATGAAAACTGGAGAAAACGCGCTTCAAAGTTTTCAATAGGAGGAAATATCAATATCAAACATCAATCGCTTCTCTGCTTTTGGCCTTGTATCTTCGAAAATATTTACAATTGGCCTCTGTAACTTTGTAAATAGATTCTTGAATAGTTTATCTATCGATTTAAGCAATGAAGAAAAAAACGATTTTTCGGATCTTCTAATTCAGGCTCCGGCCTTAATGACCATTCGAAATTTATTTAACAAATGAATTCCTCTGTATTCCATAACAAAATGTAGAAATGTATCGAATCGTTGTATTTTGTATCTAAACGTTGTTTTTTTTCTTTCATAAAGCAATAAAATAATTTGTATTGTTCGTGAAAGAATTTTGCAAGTCCTCGAACTTCCTACTTCGTCCCTGTTGCACCGAGCTACTTCAATTATTCTCTCGTACAATTGGAACGGAATGAGAGAATGAAGGTGCGCTTGAATTTGCCACAAAGTATGTCGGACGTCATTAAAAATGGGAAAAAAAAGAATTGGCCGAGCTCGTTTCGAAGAGTATCACTCGGGTTTGTTTCTCGGGACATTACGAGGAGTGCCTTGCTTCGTGAATATCAGGGAACCGACCGTTTCCCCCTTTGCGAGGAGGGTTATAGTTCACTCGGGTTGCCCGTAACGGATGAGCATGGAAAGTTCGAGTCCTCCCGGAAGTCCGGGAGTTCGAACACGAAGGAATAATAAACTGTCTTGAGGGAGGACACCACTGGGGCGGGCCGAAAAAAGATCGTTTTTTCCGATTTTTTTTCTCGCCTACTCGATTATTTATTCGGGATTTGGAAAAAGGTATGTTATTAAGGATAATTCAACTTATTGCGTGTAAATTTTGATTAAAAAAGATTTACCGTAGTAGTATCGAGTTTTATTTGCACAAATTTTTTGCAATTTTTTTTTACAAAACATTAATATTTCACATACATACTTTTCACTTATTATCTACACCCTACATTCCTACACTCCGAAATATTGGCACTTTATCCCTTTATTCATTTATTTGTCCACTCCGTCGATCTCTCCTTCCCCATCCTTCTTACTCACCTTTATGCACACTTCCTCTATTTCCCTAAATTAAGGGGTTACTCCCGGTTGCGATTTTGAAAAAATCGTTTTTTTATTGCATTTTTTTGAAGTATAAGTATCTGAGAATATGTACTGAAAATTCCAAGTCGATCCGAACAAAATTGACTGAGATATGAGCGTTGAAAGAGAAGAATCCGTTGTGTAAACGACCGGCTAATTGAAACTTTAAACGCGTTTTTCTCAAAATGGCATTTCTGAAGTCAATGAACCGATCTTCTTGAAATTTTGTAGGCTTATTTAATACATAAAAATGTAGTCTTTAATCGTTCGATTTTTTTTTTGAAAAAAATGGCCGTTCCGTAGCCAAAAAATGGCCGTTTTTTTTCGTTAAAATCGAACTATTAACTTTGACTGTTCGCTATTTTGTGAAAAATGAATATTTTTGAAAATCCTTCGATTAAAGACTAGTTTATACTTATATTTGACTAAATCCATCCGCATTTTTTTTTCAGATGATCCACTTCGCCGCAATGTTGGTCACCGCAAACCGTGTATATAAAAACATTATTTCATTGACGGCCATTTGCCACTAAACAATGTAATATTTTTCAATAAAAAAATTACTGAAAGTTCTTCAAGATGTGTTCTTTAAGATGGTATATTGATCGATTAAAAAAGTTTTGTAGTTTTCTTTAAAAAAATTCATGAAAAAGGCCTTTTTTTTGGGCTACAAGTGGGGGTAACGCCTTAAAAGAGATTTATAATCTACAACGTCATTGACGTATAATAAAGCCTCTGGATAAAAAAGGTGGTCCCACGGCCGGTACAGTAACCTGACAATAAAAAGATAAAAAAGTTTTATAATTTATATAAATGTAGTTGTCGTTGTGAGTAGCCGTTTTTCGAGAAAAATTCACCGCATGGCGGGTGTTAAAAAAGTGTTATTTGGGCGAAATCTTTATTTATATTATGGAGGCTTGAAAAATACTAGATTAAAAAAAACGGCTACGTATAATGATAGTTACTGCAATTACTGAGATTTTGGTTTTTCAAATTGGAAATCGGATAATTATAGCTACAGTTATATAAAGGGTGGCTCAAAATGACCTGACATTTTAAATATCGTGCCATTTTTTTTGTGGCGAACATAGAGTGCTAATCTATGACAACTGGCATCAGGAAGGATTGAGGTTCAGTCGTGGAGAATTACACGATCGAGCAACGGATAGAAATTGTGAAAATTCACTACAAAAATGGTGAAAATTTTGCAGAGACGGTTCGAAAAGTCCGCAATCTGCCACACTGCGGGCGAAACAATGCAGTTATTGCAGACGCAGCTTCATGGTCGTGCATGTTATCTCGCGTCGCAGCTATGTGACTTGGCCACCAAGATCGTGCAATTTGACGCCATTGGACTTCTTTCTTTGGGGTTAATGAAATTAGTTCGCAATTATGACGAAATGTTATTGAAACTTTCGTCAAAATGTTCCACACAAAATCGCCATGTTTGTACCTTACCTTGAAATAAAAATATGCGTACCTTTCAAGTAAATAATACGTGTAATTGATAAATTAAAATGTCAGATCATTTTGATATAAAAGTCGTTTAGAGAAAAAACGCGATTGAAAACTTTAGTATACGTAAATTGTTGCGCTACCTTCTCTCACTAAATCGTCAGTAACTTGGTCAATTTCCAATCTTTTGACTTGAAATTTTTCAAACACATTAGTCACTATATATATCGATTTTTTCTTCCATCACAGTGGTGTCCCGCCTTAAGGGGGACCGAGAATTACCATTTTTGAAAACCTCGATTGTTGGTTTTCGATAGATTCTCAAAATATAACAACACAGAATTGTCCCAAAACAAATGTCATTCCGTATGGCAATTTCGGCAGGCTCGATATTTTCAGGTTAAGGGCCAAGCCCCTTCCGGAATAATGAATCTTGTGAAAATTACGATCGAGTGAGTAAGTCAATCAGGTGTGAAAAACTGCAAAACCAAAAGAAAAAATCGAATGGAATGGCCCTGTATGGAGCTTGGATGCATCGAGCAGTAGGATGCTGCAAACTGCCTATAAAAATCATTCGTATTCTCTTTTCGGTCAGATTTCATGGTTTTCGTGTTGAAAAATGTCGGGAACGTGAGGTACACTATTCCAAAGTGATAACGTACGTCAGTGTGCCCAGCTGTTACGACCATTTACTTCCAATGGTACGTGACGAATCGTGACGAACAATACCACCATCTTTGTCCTCCAATGAACTACGAAGAATAAGTTGAACCAAGAAAACACGAGGTTGCGCCAAAAAATTGACAAAATATCTTGATAATATTCACGACAAATATTTATGCACGAGGTGATAAAAAAAACACGGGCACATAAAAATGTAAAAAAATCGCACACGATACTGTGAATAATAAAATTCGAGTAAAAGGTTTCTCCTTCAGTGTGTACGTTCAGCAGTACGATATTTTTATTTTCGACAAGACGAGGTTTTAATTCGTATTATTAATTAATTACGCGTCATATACTTTAATTAAGTATATGACGAGGTGTCAATTCGAAATTATCATCGGCTGACTACTCAATAAAAGCGAATAACAAGTAATAATAATAATGATAACAATGACGAATAAAAAGTTGTATCAGGACGTACGCGTATGTATAATATACAGAAGGGATACGACGTCGCTCATGTAGAGCGTGAAGAATGTACTCTCGGCGAATCGTTGGAGGGCAATCGAGTGTTTTCGCTTGGACAAAATGTGCGTACGTTCCATCTAACGATGCAATGTACCGTGCACGCATGAAGTAATATTCAGGCACATAACAAAACTGGTCCAAATTTATAGTCCATCATTTTGTCTAGCAGAATCACGTCGTATACATTGAATCATTTTCAGGCTATCGTATTACCGTAATTTTGCTTTAACTTGGCGTTTTTGCAACTTGACTTTTTTCTGACGATAGTATTGGAATGACGAGGTCGGGATTTTACGCACAGTCAATATACAGTCTTGCCGAATTTAAGTTTTTTTTTAAATTGAAAAATATTGACGAACAATGGAGTTATTATTATTTAAACAAAGCGCTGCGGTTACCGGATGGCTAATTAGTGTAGGTGGTTCTAGAAACTAGGGTGATTTTAAGGAGGTGAGATCATTACTCCGAATCGAACTTTCGGATTTGAAATTTTTATATGGTTCTGACGAATACTTTATGCGACTGTTGCCAAAATTTGACCTCTTTTGACCGTTCAGTTTTTTCGCAATAAAATTGCAGAACCGAGCACTTTGAGTTACTGAAGCACGTCGTCCTATGGAGACGGTCAACCTAAGCCCGTTGGAAAACAGAAATTCGATAGATTACATATATAATAGATATTGTAAAAAATAAGAAAATCAATCTTCACCGTGTAGTTAAAGCACTGCATTACAATAAAGTTTCCATTTCCGGTTGAAAATGGTCACAACGACGAAATAGCACCCACAGCTTAGCAACGTCCCGAGTAACAGCTGATGCCTTTGGCGAACGTAACCTAGCTATGTTTTGCAATTATTTTGCACAAAAGCCGCCTCAAAATATGTAAACAACAATTCGTGGAGTTTTATCATCTATCAGGTATCAATAATATGTATAATTATATTCTGCCTATCGTGTTAATTCCGCTGAGGTAATCCAAGCCTGTCTTAATAGGTTTCCGGCTGATTTTTCGATATGTCTTTTTAGTCCGCTTTTAAGGTAGACATGTTAATATTATTATCATGGAGACTACTACCGTGTTATTGACAACCTAATTTTTCAGTTTTTATTTGTTCATGTGCAATAAATTCATCATTTACCACATTTGGCACATTATAATCGATAATACGAATAATCAACATAAGTAAACATAAATCAGAGCAGTTGTGGGTAAAATAAATTTAGATTCGTTTTTGACCCCGAGGAAGTGATCGTACCTCCTGAAATGAAAAATAAAAAAATCTACTTCTAGTACCATAATAAAACTTCCGTATGACCGGAAACTATTTCGGGATTTTGAAAATTCCGTGAATAGTAAGCTGTAGGAAAAAAGTTCGATTTTCGGCAAAAAAAAGTCAACTTTTTGACATTTGTTATTAAGGCGGTCACGACGTGTGATGTGTTGGAAAAATCGATTTTTTTTTGCATAAATTGATTCCTAAACATGTGTAGAGTATGCCAGTAAAGTGATTTCGAATATTCGAAGTCGTTTGCCAAGAAGCACATGCACGTGCATCGCCGAGATGAAGCACGTATCGCTCGCTCGGAGGGGCTCGTGAGCGATGCCATGAAACAAGCCAGAATTGTAGCAAGAGGGGAGCAAGGAGCTTTAAGGGACCTCCAAGAGGGAGAATGAATTCTCTATGGACCAGACATACCAGATTAATGTTGAGTGAAGATTTCATAGTTTAAATCTTATTTGAACTTTTGAACACGTTTGTCTTAAAACTGCGTCTTTCTAAGTGGTCTAACTGGACCACGATATCTCAAAAACGGTTTGACCGATTGCTTTGCAATTTTAATGGTAGATTCGGCACATGTATAGTCATCGATTAAACAAAAATAATGCTAAAAATCCGAGCCAGTTTTTTTTCGTAACAAAATAATCGAAAAAAATCATGAAATTTGAAAATTAATTTTCAAAAAATTGTCAATTATTCAATTTTCAATATTATCGAATAATTCTAGTACATTCGATAGCCACAGCTTCAGAGATTAAAATGCCGGTTGGTTTTTTGATTTCAGATAAAAATCAGCCGGAATCGTGGAGACCGTCGACAAACTTTTTTTCGACGTGGATGCCTTTGGAGTGGTGCAACATGCGTCGAGATAAAGATTTTTGTCTACAAAAATTCTGACTTGCTGTTGAAATGTCAATAAATATATAGTAAAAAGTTCAAACTTCTATATTTTTATTGTTTGTCAAAAAAAAATCCCAAGAAAGCTAAAAAACCGGCCATCACACGGGGTGACTGCCTTAAGGACTTACACCACTGTAAACTAAAATTAAGCGATTTTTTTTGGGTGAAAGGACAAGTAAGAGGATAAAAATATTCAAAGCTGTTATTGGTCATATGATAGACTGAACAAAACAAATGTATATTAAAGTTATACAAAATGGTGACGCTGGAGCCATTCTCGCGAGGCGTGTTGAATTTGAGACGCTCTGCGGCACGTATTATGACTGACGCAAATTTGACTGTGGGAATTTTTTTTATTTCTATTAATTAACACGAGTCCAGCTAGAGAAATACGTAGGGAATTTTGAAAATATTAATTTTTGTGTAATTGGTAAGCATTTGAAGTAAAAACTCAATTTTTGACAGAAGAAAGGAACAATCATTTATTAATAAATAATGTTATAATTAACTCATGGCATTTTTTTTACAGATACCAAACTGTTTCCTTTTTTCTAGATCGTTCGAAGGCATCTCTTCAGCCAATGAAAAGAAAACAATTTTTTTTTTAATTTGTCAGTAGTGTTACCCCTTAACGAATGGAAAAACATATCAATGAATGTCATATAAAATAAAAATTTATATAATATATAACACTTATTATATAATGTATATATAATATTATATAATTATACATATTATTATGCAATATATAAAATGTTATATAATATAAAACATTTTATATTATATGACATATCAATATGCCATATAATATAAAATGTTGGAAACTATGCTTCGTCCCAATTTGAAGGGCATCGGACGAACATATTTTGAGATCTACACCGTTCCATAAAACGACGCGAAAAAGGTCGCCGCAGTGCAGTGGTCGATCTCACAAAAATTGTCACAATTTGGTAAATTCTTGAAATAAAAAAAAATCCTTTTCTGCAAATTCAAGGCAAGACCCTAGGCTATAAAACTATGCAATAAAGGCATTAAGAACCGACAAAATTACGCAAACCCCTTATTGAATGATTTACAATCGATCGTAACGTATATATAACTTTTGTTGAAACGTAAATTTTCCAATAAACAACAAACGCCATTAAAACTATCACCAGCCGTACAATTAATCCAAAATCAGGAATAAATGTCGGATCAATCGTTAACATTTTATCATCGAGATATATTACCGACAAATGAGCACGAGCCTTTTTTTTCGGGAAGGTATGTGGCTGTTTACGAGATACACAGGCCATACATGGGAGTATCAAGTTTTGCGGGCAATTCGGGGAAAAAAACGCCACAAGTCACGGGGGAGTGTTAGCGTGATAAGATAATTCTCACGTATAGCCGACAAGGATGAGTCCCAAGGGTTGGATAGGGGAATTTTCGGTCTCAACCTGGAAGGCACATAATCAGCAATTCCATGGGGATATAGCAAGTCCGAAAGTGGTTGAGTGCCCTCGAGCTCCAGAAAATACAAACTTATTCTTATTCCCCCAAGCGATTTTTGCCGGAGCGTGTTGAAGGCATAGGCGGGTCCCGACTGTAAAAGTGCGTATAACTTTGACATTGAACTCTCGGAGACCGTTGCGACGGAAATAAGTTGCGGTAAACACAGATTTGCTCGTTTCAATTAATGATTTATCACAGTCTACGTTTTATGATTTTTCTTGCACATCGTTTAACTGCTACGACATTATAGATAGCCATTATTTTCTTTGTAATAAAGTTGGGACTGTTTTGGAAAAAAAATCGGACTGGAATTCTAAGTAAAATTGATTTGAGGATTTTATGTTGGTGAACGTCGGAGGACGGTGATTTTTTTGTCCGTTGATATGTTGAAAAAAATGTTACTTTTCTAATCGTTTATAAGCTGCACTGTATCGTTTTCGAGAAAAATATTAAAATGTAAGGAATTCATTTGAAGTATTTATTATGTTTATTTATTATTTATTATATTTAATTATTATTTGTTATATTTATTTTTTATTATATTTATTTATTAATTATTTAGTATAACTTATTAGTAAATATTACAGTATAGTTTATTTTATTATTCATTTTATTTATGTGTTAGTTTCTTTTGTTATAGGCCAGCTGCTTTCTCGGCTTCGCCGACATTGAAACTCTATCGATCGCAAAAAAGAGCGTTTCGATATTGAAAAAGAAAACTTTGGTGGGATTTTGGCACATCTTACATGAGGTGCTGAGAAGGGTTCGCATTAATTCATTCTGTGTAATTCTTGCCAACCGAAATCTCTCTCCCTCTCACAAGGAACATCACTTGGTCATGCCTAGTTGTAAAACACGAAAATTCACTTTTTTTTTTTAAATCAATAAATTTTGACAGTTTATACTTATAAATGTTCCCTGGAAGTTTGTAGGTGAGCGGATCAAAATTGACAGATTGATAGGCTGTTACATGTTGACGTCCGTCGGAACGCTCGGAGCGTCGTTCAAAATTTTAAACGCTTTTTCCTCGAAAGCCCCTTTTTTAAAGTCGCCGAGCAAAATATCGCCAAAAATACTGCATCGATCTCTTTTGGAATTTTTTTGGGTCTTTTTCTAGATGTAAAAGTATAGTATTTAATAGAAGGATATTTTTTTTCCGATGTGTACTTTCAATTTGACAAATGAGGAATGTCCATTTATAAAAAAAATCAAGACCCATTTTGAACACGCGCCATTTTTTAAAATTCTTTATTTCGAAATTTCCTTCGCTCAATCATAGGATAAACTAATATATTAACGATAATCTGTTTAATTATTTGATGTTAGGTAAGCTGGTTCGGAAAGGAATTGCTCACCGCAAAAAACGATTTCGAGAGCTGCCTCCCGGATATCGGCTGCGAATCGATAATTAAATATTTTTATACAAAAAAATAAAAACAAGGGAAGTGTTTTTAAAATTATACGTTTTCAAATGCATAATTTTTATAGAAATCTATGATCATGATGATCTAAAAAAAATCCCAAAAATGAGCTGTTTTCGACTGCTACAACTAGGCAGTGTCCGCCTTCGATTTTTTCTCGGCGGAAGAATGGTTTTAAGGGGGGAAACCACTTCGCAAAGAAAGGCGCGTCGAGGGGTGATTTTGCAGTTTCACCGACAAGCCATCCACCGATCTGAATGTAACAAGAATAAAAGTTCTTCTAATATAAAGCGATGAAGATCCACTGTAGAAGTATGGAAACGAAATAAAATTAAGGGGTGACGCCCTTCTGTTTACGGGCTGGTTTCCCCCCTTAAAGCCGTTTCTCCACCGATAAATAAATACGTGTCTAATAGTTTTAACGCTTCATCATATATCTGAGTTCCAACAAAGTCGAAGGCGGACACTCAAGTGATGTTCCTTGTCAGTCCACTCTCATCCATTTCCAATTGATTTAGTTTATATAAGCGATCTGTAACGAAACTTTCCTAATACTCGAAAGCTATAAACTAAGCACCCCTTACAGTTTTATCATATGCAGAGATAGAGCTTTACCGAAAAAGAATTATGCTTCAATATTTGTACTCGTTTGAACTCGTCAGTTTTCGTTTTTTTTTGTTTATTTGTTTATTTGCGTATCCATTTTCGCTCGTTAGTTTTTTGAAATACGATCTTTATTATGTGCGTTTTTCGTAATTATAATTAACTACACAGCGCGTTGCCCGCGGCCTAAATTCTATACCAGACGTTAAGCTGTATTCCGGTGAAAGATTCATCGAAATCGACTTAGCAGTTCTCGAGTTATAAACAAATCAAACATACGTGCACTTTCATTATATCTAGGGAACGTATCTCATTAGTTATTATTACTCACTTATCATTAATGGTTTAGTTACTTAATACTACTTATTGTTGTTTTTAAGTCAATGACTTACTTATTGTTCATCATACATTATTATTCTCCTTTCACATTTCTCTGTTAACCATAGGAGTCCCTTTGACGGAGTATTGAAAAGAAAAAGCAGAAACCACTGTAACGTGAACACAAAGGTACGAGGGAGAAGTCATGATCAAGATGTGTTTCTTTTTCGCGATTTGAAAAGACCGCCCAGTGTCGGAGCACCCCGTGTGTGAGGCTTTCCACGTAAAATCAGCCACCTGTTATTCACAACGATTTCGAGCGACGCGAATATATTTGGGTTATGCGATACATCGTGGTAGCGATGTGAAACATGTAGATAGCGCTACGATCGTTATCGGTAGGCGGCCCGGAGTGCACTCCTAACCTACAATAATGACTCGTGTCCTAAGAATACGTATATCTACGTGAATCGATCGCAGCCAAGCAAAAGGGCGTGGGCTACGCAAATTCACCCGTGAAACGGAGCAAGTTACGATCCACGTAGCGCGCCCAAGG